>JADRCH010000027.1:6127937-6247498 GCA_019843965.1 Rhynchomys soricoides | reverse complement strand
ATATATATATATATATATATATATATATATATATATATATATGTCTCATTATCTGAAAGTAAAAGGTTGACATTGACAATAGACCTGATGTGGTTGAAGTTCTGTAAGTCACACTAGAAAACACAATGAGCAGCCTCTTAAACTGTTTGCTCTCCCCTGCAAGTGACAGGTTTCCCCTGAAACCTCCTCTTTCTCTCCACATTCATCTTTAAATGTTGGTTAATTCATTATTACACTATTTTTCTGAAGATTCAATATGACTTAGTAATTATGTGGCAACTTCTGCTATCTGTGCCCTGTAGAATCAGTCAAAATCTTTTCACAAAAGTGACTTCTCAATGAAAACTAATTCCATAGAATAAAACAAACCCTTTCACAAATATGTTCTTTAGAATGGCATCTGACATTGAGTGGGCTAATGCATGCCTTTCATCCCACAACTGGAAACAGAGGTAGGAAAAGCTTTGTTACTTCATGGCTGTTGTGGTCTACATAACCAAGTCCTTGCCATAAGGCTGTATATTAAGACTCTGTCTTAAAAACAAGCAAACAAGCAGACAGGCAAAATAAATAAAGTAAATCAAAAGATAAATACCGAAAATATGACATCAGGTTTGTTTGTTTTATTGCCTTTTCTACCAGAAATTTAAGAATCTAAATAATTATAGTGACATATTGTCCCAATTTCATTATTTTTGCTATCATTTATGTATAATAGAATACCCTGCACAAAAACAACTTAGAGGAGTAGATTTGCCTTATAATTCCAGATTATAATTTGGAATTTTAGGGAAGCTCAGGCGCAAGCTTTAATAAGTGATTCACAACTCATTTACACTCATGATCAGAGAGAAATGTATCCATCCAAGCTTAATACATGATTAACTGTGCTCAGTTTTCTTTGTTCCTTTTATGTTTTTATTTTATGTTTTATTTTAATCATCTATCTAGGAAGTGTTTCTGCAAAGAGTGGGCTACAACTTCTTATATCAACTAACATAATTAATAAAATATCTTACAAAAATCCTCACAGGAGAGATCAATGTTAATCTGTCTCAATGAGACACTTTAAGTTGTGTCAAGTTGAAAATTAAAATCATTACCCTCACCCAGAATTAAAGAATGGTGAAACTGAACAAACTCTTCGTAATTATTTTCATGAATTTGTTGTAACTTTAAATCCCAAGTTTAACAAAGATTATTGCTCTTAATGAATTTCATATTTGGCACAGGCAATCTAAAGTTCATTAAAAAAATTATCTCAAGTGGGTAATTATAGTTTATAAGGAGGCTTTTAGGATGACAGAGAGAATGAAGGTGGGAAGGGAGGGACATATCTGTGATAAGGATGTGAAAATAAATTATCAAAATATAATAGATGAAAAATTAAAATAATAATAACAGAAAATATTTTATTTTTCCAAAATTTAATTATGGAATTTACATAGATAAAAATGTTACTATACTAGTAAGTTCTAACACAAGGTCTAACAAAGCATTCCTCCACTCTTTAAAATTAATTTCATTATATTATTATTCATTAGCAATGTGTTACAAGACTTCACTGATGTTCCAAACCAGTTCAAGAGAATCATTTCATCCTTAATCATTGAAATGCTATCTTCTAGTAGGTTTCAAGGCATCTCTCAGTATGTTTTGAACCAGCAAAACATAGTTCATCAGTTCATCAGTTCATCAGTTCATCAGTTTAAATAGCACTTGCCATTCTTCCAGAGGACCTGGATTTGATTCCCAGCACATCCATATGGTAGGTCACAAAGCCTTCTGTTACTCCAGTTCTAGTGAATCTGACATGGCCTTTTCTTCTTTTAACACACACACACACACACACACACACACCTTAAAAAACTTAAATCTTAAAAAAAAAACTATTACTATCAGTAAAACAAACACACACACACACACACACACATACACGTACACACACATGCACATATTACTTTAAAAAATCATAGACACTTACAACTTAGATTTCACCCTATCAACTCACATATCACTAAAAACAAAAAATTCCTATGCTTAACTGCCCATTTTGCATTTTGTTGTAACTTCAAATATATAAATGGCTCTGCAAAGATTGCAGTGTAAGCATATGTACTATGTAATTTTTCTTGGAAGATGTAAATCAATGGTTACTCATCCCATAGAAGACAACCTTGGCATTGCAAAGAAATAACTCCATCCACCTTTAACTTGTTAACCTACTGAGTTTATTGAAGGCAATTGTAGAATCATTGGGGAAAATTTGCCTAGAAGATTCTGAATGATCTGGAAAAATGCCAGCATCAAAATGCCAACTCTAAGCAAGGATGTAAATTCAATAAAGCTATCATTTGAGTTCTCTTAAGAAGTTGAGGGCAACTCAACCCTTGATTCTTATTTCCCTGGACAGTAATATCTCTGCTCCTATAACATTAGAGAGCATCCTCTGCTATATTTAAAGTTATTGCGTGAGTCACACCTGTTCCCTCTACAATGAAATAAACCGATCATATACCTTAGTGCTCTATAATTCAAAGGAATTATATCCTCCATATCCTTTACCAAATTTTCCTTACTAAGTGTTCTAAAGTTAGTGAGATATTCATCTAATTAAATGAAATTTAAAAAATCATGGATTGATCAGTTATCCATGATGTGGAATAGCTTAAAAGAATGAGTTTATAACTGTATATAGTTAATTTTGTTTGTTTTTACATTTGTGTATTTGTGTGTGTGTGTTTGTGCTTATATGTACATGTGAGTACAGATGCGCATGGATCGAGAAGAGGGTTATAAAATCCTGGTGCTGGAGATATGAGTGGCTGGTTGTGAGTGCTAGGAAGTGAACCCAGCATCTTTGCAAGAACAGCACATACAAATAGCCACTGACTTAACCTTTCACCCCCATTTAACTAAATTACTTTCAGTCTACTTTTGACAGCTATAGTGTGAAATGAAAAAATATATTAGATCTATTTTATGTATTATCCATATATTATATATAAAATATAATATAATAAATATAAATATATGTAGAGAAAATAGTTTTACAAATAAAGGTAATGTTTAAATTTTATTATGATCTATTTTAGGTTATTTTATTCAAGTATATTTTAGAAATGGCATAGATGAAAAACTGGATAAACATTCATCACATACAATTAATGGAATTAACAGAGGATTGTTTAAATAATCTATATAGTCCAAATTACTATAAGCATACTTCTAAAATTTCATCTGTCACAGATTAAAAATGTTTCTCATTTCCTCCATTTGCATATTTTTATTTCACTTGAAATTAGAGTTTTCACATGCTGATTAATAATTAGTGTCTTTTCTTACATGAGCAATTTAGTTATTCATTGCCTCGTTTTTGCTAAATGTGTCTTACTTTTAATTAAAAATATTTACCTCATTTTAGTGTTATAGCTTCTCTGAATTTATGCCTTGAAGGAGGTAAACTACAGACACATATCAAACACATGTATTTTTAATCAAGTAAGGCATATCATTCATTTTACTGACTTTCAAGTAATTACCAACTCATACCACAAGCTTGAGTTATACTCATCTGAATTATATGACCCAATAAGTTATTTTGTTATTGACTAAATGTATGAGTTTATTCCACTCAGTTCAATTAACTATCAATGAAATATAAGACTTACTTTGGGTGTGTATTTGTGTTTTTGTGTGTGAAGTTTTGGATTATAAAGCAAAACAAAAAATCAGGAGAAAATAGAAACACACATACACAACAAAATAATCAGATTTTTCTAGATCATTTTTAAAGTAATTTTTCAGGAGCATTTCTTTTAATTTCTTTAAAGCAAGGGCACAGATCACCACATTTATGCTGATAGTTTACAGAGGGAGATTATCTCAAATTTCAATAATGATACACAAATGTGTAAAAGGAAAGTGAAGAGGAAACAGTAGTTGGATTATCAGAATTAAATAAAGCAAAGGATTTCTGGTCCTTTTGAAAAGATAGTACTGAGCCAAATACTATAGGCATCCATTCAGCTCCTTGACATGGGAGATGAATGTGATACACAACTTACCTGAATTGCAACCAGAACTGTGTAGGATCAAAACCCAGACACAACTACAGGAAAGTTGAGAAGAGGATGAGAATAGAGGAATCCGTGTAGAAGATGGGAGACTCCATTACAGAGCACCAATGCAATGCTCAATCTGCTATATTCCTTTAAAAGTACAAATGCAAATTTAAATATGGAGACTACAATTATTATACATTGCAATATTTATGTTGTGTAAATGTTTTTTTAAGAAAATATAGTTTTCATTCAAAGCAAGAATCATCTATTTTGATCATATTTTACTTTTGATGAACAGAATTTTTCAAAACACTACTATTTTGTCTTCTATATATAAAAAAAACCATTTAAACTAATACACAATACATATTTTGAAACAAAAAGTTTGGATGTGAATGTGCACTTAACAGCATTGCCTAAAAATACAGAATCCTGACATCCAAGATCAGTGAATAATAAATATGAAAGGTTACAAAAGAGACAAATCTGTCTGATGTATGGACAGTTAGTTGTAAAGGGTGCTGAACCTTCCATTTCTCATTTTTCTGGAACTATAAATCAATTGGGAAAAATCTTAATGTATAAGTCAAGTAAAGAAATACAAAATCTTAGCCTACATTGCTTATTGAATGCAAAATAATCTCTCATATTTGTAGAAAGTTTTAAGGATTACTTTGAACCATTTTGAAGCCTTTTGTGAAGCAATAACTAGCAAAAAAATCAGCATATGACATTAACAAATATACTTAAGGAAATTGTTCAAAGACAGTTACCGTGACTTTCCAGCTACAGTATTTTAAAAAGATATTTCAATGATCTTGTAAATAGGTCTAAAAGGAGTTCTCACTTCTGAAATGTATACACTACATAAGAGAAAAGTAAAATATAATGGGGTCATATTAGTACATGAATTAAAAATTATTGTAACTAAATAGTAAATTATAAAGTAGCAGCATTCACTAAAGAAGATATTAAAAGAGACAAAAAGTAACAAATTGTTCAATAATAATAAATAATCTTGTCAAAACAACTCAAATATTACTTCACCTTAGTTAGGGATGGCTATTTTATAAAAGACCTGGGTGGGGGGGAGACCATGTAGAGCAAAGAAAAAAATCATTGTAGATTTCTCAGCAGAGTAATTAGTATAGTCATGACAGAAACCCATATGGAGGTCTTTTAAAACATTTAAAACTTGAGCCACTTGTTAAATGGCCAAGTAACATATAAAGGCAGTGGAAATAAACTATGTGCCAGAGACATCTATATTCAAATACATTACAATGTTAAGGAAGGAAATCAATTAACGTTAGTGCCCATCAACTGAAAAATTAGTAAAGAAAATGTATATATTCATAACGGAATATATACTGCTTCAAAAGATTTACCTAATAGAATTTGAGAGAAAGTTGTTTTTCCCAGGGTCTGAGGACAACAAGGGAAGTAAATTGCACCTCCAATTGAGCAGATCCACATGTCTGCCCTTCTCAACACCTCACAGTTTGCAGGTCTCCCAAGAGATCTTCTCTAGTAGCCAGGGCAACAAGTAAGACACATGCCTAAATAACTGCAACAGCTATGACCACCAAAGTGACCAACAGACACAAATCCCCTCCCATCTGCTTGAACTCTATCTCCCTTCTGGTCTGTACCACTGCCGGGGCAGATCAGAATGCCAGTCTCTCTCAACACTCCACAGTCTGCAGGTCTCTCAGGAGATCTGGTACAGCCAGAGCCACAGGTTTCCCAGGAGATCTGCTGAAATCAGACACAGGAGGCAGGCTCCAGAAAAACACCAAGGCCAGTTAATAGCAGAGATAACCAGATATAAACAACTCACTTAAAGAAATACAGGAAAACACAGTTAAATAGGGAAACGCCATTAAATAGGAAACAAATAAACCACTAAGAGAAATACAGGTAAACACAAACACATGAAGAAATTGAAGAAAGCAGTTTAAAACCTAAAAATGTAAGTAGAAACAGTAAAGTAATAAGAAATGGAGACATTCCTGGAAATAGAAAATTCTAGGAAATAGATTAGGAGCTACTGATGCAAGCATCATCAACAGAATACAAGAGATAGAAGAAAGAATCTCAGGTATAGAAGATACCATAAAAGATATTGACATATCAGTAAAAGAAAATACAAAGCATAGAAAGCTCCTAGTCCAAAACATCCCTGAAATCCAGGACACGACGAAAAGACCAAACCTAAGAATAATAGGAATAGGAGATCGCGAATATTCCCAGCTCAAAGAACCAGAAAACATCTTCAAAATATCATAGAAGAAAACTTCCCCAATCTAAAGAAAGAGCTGGTGATAAATGTACCAGAAGTCCACAGAACACCAAATAGACTGGACCACAAAGGAAAAAATCCTCTCATCACATAAGAATCAAAACAGTAAATGCAAAAAAGAAAGAAAGAATATGAAAAGCTGTAAGGGAAATGGCCAAGTAACATATAAAGGCAGACCTATCAGAATTACACCAGACTTCTCAACAGAGACTCTAAAAGCCAGAAGATCCGGGACAGATGTCTTGCACAGTCTAAGAGAACACAAATACCTGCGCAGGCTACTATGACCTACAAAACTCTCAATCATCATAGTTGGAGAAACTAAAATATTCCATGACAAAGCAAAATTTAAATAATATCTATCTTCCAATCCAGCCCTACAAAGGATATTCTAGAAGGAAAATTCAAACACAAGGAGGGTACCTATACCAAAGAAAAAACAAGATATTAACCATCTCACAACAAAATGAAAAAGAATCACATACCCATAATTCTACCTACAACAAAAAACATAATAGAAACCAACAATCATCTGTCATTAGTATCTCTCAATATCAATAGACTCAATTCCCCAATAAAAAAAATAAGCTAACAGACTAGATATGCAAGCAGATTCCAGAATTTTGCTGCATACAAAAAACACACCTAAATGACAATAACAGAGACTACCTCAGAGTTAAAGGCTGGGGAAAAAAAGGCTTGCAAGAAAATGATCACACAAACAAGTGGGAGTTGCTATTCTAAGATCTAATAAAATAAAATTTCAACCAAAAGTTACCAAATGAGATGGGGAGGGACACTTCTTATTCATTAAAGAAAAAAATCCACCAAGAGGAAGTTTTAGTTCTGAACTCAAATGCAAAGATACCGCATTCATAAAATACACTTTACTGAAGCTCAAAACACACACTGAACTTCACACAATAAAAGGAAAAGATTTCAACACTCCACTCTGTCCAATAGACAGGTCATTGAAACAGAAATTAAACAGAGACACAAAGAAACTAATAGAAAATATGAACCAAATGGATTTAACAAATATATACAGAACATTTTATCCTAAAACAAAAGAATATATCCTCTTCTCAGCACCTCACAATACCTTCTCCAAAATTGACCACATAATCAGTCACAAAACAAGCCTCAACAAGAAGATTGAAATAATCTCATGTTTCCTATCACATTACTAAGTAATAAGGCTACACTCCAACATAACAAAAGCAACCAAAAGCCTACATACCCGTGGAAACTGAACAAATCTCTACTAATAATAACTTGGTCAGTGAGAAATAAAGAAATTAAAGACTTTCTAGAATTCAGTGAAAATGGAGACAAAGCATACCCAAACTTGTGAGACACAATGAAAGCAGTGCTAACAGGAAAATTCATAGCAATAAGTGGCTTTGTAAAGAAATTGCTGAGATTCTACACTGGCAACTTAACATCACATTTGAAAGCTCTAGAAAAACAGGATGCAAACACATCCAAGAGGAGTAGGTGGCAGGAAATAAACTCAGGGCTGAAATCAACCAAATAGAAACAAAAAGAACTATTCAAAGAATCAACAAACCCAGGAGCTGATTCTTTGAGAAAATCAATAATACAGATAAACCCTTAGCCAGTCTAACCAGAGGGCACAGAGACAGAATCAAAATTATCAAAATCAGAAATGAAAAGGGAGACCTAATAGGAACTGAGGAATTCAAATAATCATTAGATCTTACTACAAAATCAGTCAACAGAACTAGAAAATCTAAATGAAATGGATGACTTTCTAGACAGAAAACACATACCAAATTTTAATCAAGAGCAGGTATACTAAACAACCCCAAGTCTCCAAAGGAAATAGAAGTCATTAAAAAGTCTCAACCAAACACAGCCTAGGGCCAGATGATTTTAGTGCAGAATTCTATCAAACCTTCAAAAAAGAGCTAATGCTAACACTCCACAAACTATTCCACAAAAGTAGAAACAGAAAGAATACTACCTAATTCATTCTCTTTTTTAATGTCTATGTTCACAACATTATTTCATATATTTATTACATTTTTAAAGAAAACTCAGCTCCTCTGTGACCCTCATAGAGTAGACTACAGTACGAGCGTGGATTTATGGTTAAGTGTAGAGTTATTTTAATGTCTGGAAATAACTTCTGGATCAGTCCATGTGTTCACGGTAGTTTCCAGTTTACAGTGAGATTGTAATATCTGAAGACATTGCTCTTCATATCCGTCCATAATAGAGGTTTAGATAAAATGCATTTGGTATGTTCAGAGGAGTTGTTTACTAATCATCAGTGTGTTATTGAATACTTTGTGTATTGTCACAGGCTTTAGTGAAGGACCTGAAGCTAGCAGAAAGAAATGCCCCATCTGCCTGCAGCAGTCTATGAAAGTTTGAGTTTGTAAAAACATGGGTTACAAATTTCAGCTTCTCTTCCCCACTTGGATTCTTGTTACAACATGAGTTCATATAGCTTTTTCTTTATCTACCATTACTCCATTTTTCTTAAAATCAGTTCATCTTTAAAAAAATAAGTTCACTTTATAATATGCAATGTTATGACATACAATATAAAATGGCATTACAGATCTTAATAGAAGTAATCACAAAAATAAATAGTATGAAAGCTACAAGAGTTTGTGCATGTGGGTGTGTGTATGTGTGAAGCCACAATTACTCTGATACCTAAACTATAAAAGAGACCCCCTCAAAGAAGGAGAACTTCAGACTAATTTCTCTAATGAATGTCTATGCAAATATACTTAAAATCTTAGCAAACCAAATCCTAGAACACATCAAAATCATTATTCACCATTACCAAGTATGATTGCTCACAGGGATGCAGGGTTGGTTCAATATATGAAATTCATTAAAGCAATCCACTATATAAACAAACTCAAAGAAAAATATCACATGAATATTTCATTAGATGCTTAAAAATCCTTTAACAAAGTACAACACCCCTTCATGTTGAAAGTGTTGGAGCTGAAGGGGTTTGTAACCCCATAGGAAGAACAACAATATCAACCAGCCAGATCCTCCAGAGCTCCCAGGGACTAAACCACCAACCAAAGAATACACATGGAGGGATCCACAGCTCCAGCTGCATATGTAACAGAGGATGGCCTTATCTGGCATCAATGGGAGGAGAGGCCCTTTGTGAAGGCTTGATGCCCCAGTATAGGGGAATGCTAGAGCAGGAAGGCAGGAGTGGGTAGGTGGATGGGGAGTACCCTCATAGAAGTAGAGGGGAGGTAGGGGTGGGATAAGGGGTTCACAGAGGGGAAACCAGGAAGGGGGATAACATTTAAAATGTAAATAAATAAAAATTGGAGACATCAAGAATTCAAGGCGCATATCTGAACATAATACAATCAATATGTAGTATATCAACAGTCAGTATCAAATTAAATGGGGAGGTAGTGAAAGCAATTCCACTAAAATCAGGTACAGGACAAGGCCACCCATTCTTTCCATATCTATTCAATATAGTACTCAAAGGTCTACCTAGAGCAATAAGACATTAAAAGGAGAAGAAGGGGATTCAAATTGGAAAAGAAGCAAGACATCACTATTTGCAATATAACAGTACACATAAGTGTCTTCAAAATTCTACAAGAGAACTTCTACATCTCATAAATAACTTCAGCAAAGTAGCTGGATATAAAATTAACTCAAATAAACCAGTAGCCTTTCTTTATAGAATTGATAAACAGGCTGAGAAAGAAAATAGGGAAACAACTCCCCTCTCGATAGTCACAAATAATATAAAATAAAATATCTTGGTGTAACTCTAACCAAGCAAGTGAAAGATTTGTGTTACAAGAACTTCAAGTATCTCAAGGAAGAAGACCTCAGAAGATTGCTCATGGATTGGTAGTATTAACATAGTATGAATGTCTGCCACACTAAAAGCAATCTGCAGATTCAATACAATCCCCATCAAAATCCCATCACAATTCTTCACAGACATAGAAAGAACAATTCTAATTTTACATGGAAAACAAAAACAAAAACAAAAACAAAAACAAAAACAAAAAAACAAAAACCAAGGAAAGGGAAAGCAATTCGTAACAATAAAAGGACTTCGGGGAAAATCACCATTCTTGACCACAAACTGTCCTACAGAGCAATAGTGATAGATTGTCAGTCTAGCATGACAGACACACCTTTAATCGCAGCACTTGAAAAGCCAAAGCAGGTCTGTATCTGTGAGTTCAAGGCCACCTAGTGAGATCTTTTTTAAAAATTCAAAAACAGTGTGGTATAGGTACAGAAACAGACAGGTTGATCAATGGAATAAAATTGAAGACAGTAGATAAATCCATGCATGTATGAACACTTGATCTTTGACAAAGAAGTCACAAATATACAAGGAAAAGGGAAATCAAGATTTGATAAATGTTACCTCATGAAACTGAAAAATTTCTGTAAGTCAAAAGACATGGTCAATAGGACAAATCAGCAACAGATTAGAAAAAATTTCAATAACCCCACTCTGATAGAGGGCTAATATCCAAAATATATTAAGAACTCAAGAAGCTAAGCTCCAAAAACACCAAATAACCCAAAGTTTTAAAAATGAGTTATAGAGCTAAACAGAGAATTCACAACAGAGGAATCTGGAATGACCTAGAAGCACTTATAGAAATGTTAAAAGTCCTTAGTCATGAGGGAGAGGCAAATCAAAAGGATACTGAAATTCCACCTTCCACCAATAAGAAGGGCTAAGATCAATAACTTAGGTGAAAGCACATGCTGGTGAGGGTGTGGAAAAAGAGGGACACTCCTCCATTGCTGGTGGGATTACAAACTGGTACAACCACTCTGGAGGAGTCAATCTGGTGTTTCCTCAATAATTGAAAAGATATCTACCTGAAGACCTAGCTATACCACTCTTGTACATATATACCTAAAAGATGTCCCACTATGCCATGGGGACAAGTGCTCCATTGTGTTCATAGTGGCCTTATTTATAATAGCCATAAGCTGGAAACAATCCAGATGTCCCACAACTGAAGAATCGATACAGAAAATGTGGTTCATTATGCAATAGCATAATATTTAGCTATTACAAAGGAGGATTTCATTAGTTTTGCAGGCAAATGGATGGAAGTACAAATTATCATCCTGAGTGAGGTAACCCAGATCCAAAAGACACGCATGGCCTGTACTCACTAATAAGAGGATATTAGCTTAAAAGTATAGGATATCTAGGATACAGCCCACATAAATTTAGAAATGTCATAAGCAGAAAGGCCTAAGTGAGGGTGCATCAATCTCACTTAGAAGGGGGAAGAAAATAATCACAGTAGGCAGAGGGAGGGAGAGACCAATGTGGGAAAGGGAAGTGGAAGTGGAAAAGGGGAACAGCATCGGGTATGATGGGAGACAAGAGATAATCCCAGAGGGCCAAGAGGATGAATAGAAAAATATATCCTTGAGGGGTGGAAGGTAGGGGAATCCTCTAAAAAGTACCAGAGGACTGGGAGATGAAAGACTCATGGCTCAAAGCAAGTGACTTTAGATGAAATGCCCAACAGTGAGGAAGGGAAACTCCACCTTCAGTAGATAGACAGGGCCTCAAGTGGAAAGATGGTGTTATCAACCCATGTGGGGCGGTAAGCTGTGTCATGCAGCCTGGTTCCTGGTCAAGCACAGGCTTAATGCAAGCGACCCAGTAGGGGGTAACCCTACAAGGGACTGTAGGCATTTTGCCATGCTCCTTGGTCCCTGGCTCCTGTTTAGTAGCTACAGACCCCATATCTCTCTGTAGAGAGGTCTGTGACCATCAGTCATATAGGAGCAGCACACCAAGTCCTCCACATTCAGATAAGGTATCCCTAAGCTCTCAGACCAAGCCAAAAGGAAGTACCTGCTGTCAGACCCATCCCAAACTGCATATAAGAGATCCTATCCAGAAGGAATAAAGGTGTGAGAACTATTCAGTCGTCTGAGAGCTTCTATCATAAGAGCTGTAACATTGCTGCTTGGGAAGAGTTCTGTTCTCCCAAAACAGCCACCAGAAGCCTCCCGCACTCCTCGGTGGCTAGTCAACCAATCTTGGGCTTAGCCCGCCAGACTCAATGCAGGGCAATCGGTGCAGAGTCTTGGAGCAACCGAGGAGGCAACTGTGGAGACTGAAGTGGAGGTGGCTCCTGTTCCTGCTCGCACTGTCCCTCCTTTGCCTAAACCCTCGCATTTGGCCGGACCAGAGATCTCTGTGGAAAGCCTCCAGCACACAGGCCCATAAGCCCACAAACAAAATTATGACCCAGAATTGCTCCTGTCTAAAAGAGTTGCAGAGACAAAAATGGAGAAGAGACTGAGGGAAACACTGTCCAGTGAGAGGCCCAACTTGGGGTTCAGAGAATTGGGTGACACAAAAGCCTGACACTATTTCTGATGCTATGATGTACTTACAAACGAGCATATCATGACTGCCCTCTTAGAGTCCCAACAAGCAACTGACTGAGATAAACGCAGATATTACACCAAACCATCGGACTGAAGTTGGGCACCCCTATGGTTGATCTAAGGGAAGGATGGAATAAGCTGAAACAGAAGTGAACTTATGGGAAGGCCAATGGCTCAACTAACCTGGACCACTGGGAGCTCCCAGACACTGAACCACCAGCCAGGTAGCATACAGGAGCTGGGACTGGTGGGTGGGGACAATAGCTGTAATTGTTACTCAGTCTCTGTTGGCCACTATAAACCTACTTAATTGATTCTGTACACCATGTTCTCCTGTTGTCTCTCTGGCTCCTAAAATCTTCCCGTTTCCTTTGTTGCTAGGTTACCCATGCTCCACCAAATGTTTAGGTATGGGTCTTTGTATCTGCTCCCAACAGCTCCCAGAGAAAGACTCTCTGATGATGATTGGCCAAGGAACAGATCTATGAGTATAACAAAATATCATTAGTAATCTTTCTTTTCATTTCTTTTTTCAGTCATATTTTGGTTCTACCTTGGGTCTCTGGACTATAGAGAGTCTGGATCTGGGCCATCTAGGTACTGTCAGATATGGGCTCCCTGTTATGACATAGGCCTCACGTTAGACCAATCATTGGCTAGCCACTCCCACAACCTCTGAGCCTCCATTGCTCCTGTACATCTTTCAGCAGAAGGGGTTATGTGTTGAAGGTTTTGTGGCTAATTTGGTGTCTCACTCTCTCCACTAGACGTCTAACCTGAATCCATAAGATAGCCATTCTTTTTTGTTTTTTTCTTTTTTTTTTCTTTTTTCTTTTTATATTTTATTTACATTTCAAATGTTTCAGATCTCCCCTTTGGAACCCTCCCATTCCCTCTGCCTTCCCCCTGCCACTATGGGGATATTCTCCAACCCACCCTCCCACCCACTCTTGTCTTTCCTCGTTGTCATTCTCCTATACTAGGGGATCTAACACCCTCAGGCCCAAGATAGCCATTCTTATTTCCCATTACTGGCAGTTCTCACTAGGGTCAACCTTATAGATTCCAGGAATGTTCCATTGCACTAGGTTTCCACAGCATCCCTTAAATGTCCCCACTATTCCAATATATACTTGAAAAATGACAAAACAAGACAAAATATCATGTAAACTCTGATGAAACTTTCATTTTCATAATGCATAATTCTCTATATGATATGTTTTAAGTTAATTTTAAAATCCTAACTTGTTTTTAATTATATTAAAAAACAAAACTCTTTATATTTGAAGAATGGTTATACAAACAAAACAACCAATTTTGAAATTCTATCTATTAATCTATCTATCTACCTATCATTCTTGATCTTCTCCTTTATTGCAGCCTAATTGTTTGAACAGTAAAGACTAATTGGTCTCTTGGGGAATGGTAACTTTAAAACTGGAGAGCTAAGCATTGGCTATCATTTCAAGTTTAACCCAGTATAAAGGACAAGTAAAAAGATTAAGTTAAACGAAAAGTTAACTTTAGACAAGAAAGATGCTGATATTAACTATGCTTTGATTGTAGCTTTCAGGATTAGAATCAACAAACTCATAAAGAAGCATGGTAGATCATTGTTAGAACTGATAAAAGGCTGGCTGAGAATTATGTTTAACCCCACATGTCGTGCCTAACCACATGAACCTTAGGTGACCCTTCACAAACCTTCTTTTTCCTCTTCTTAACACCAAGTCCTCATATAAATACTGGGTAAGTAGAGAATTGCTTTTCTAGAGTCCCAAATTAAATTTTATTTGTGCTTTCTCAATTAAATTTTGGAAATGGAAATTTTTACAGAAAATATTAAGTGCATTCGTTTATTTACTAATGCTATTAGAATAATCAGGATCCTTAGCATGGGTCCATGCTTATGAATATGATAAAAAGTCAAGCAAGAAATCTAGTCTTGGATATAGTAGTATTAGATGATCATGTACCTTAGAACATGAACTATGAGAAAACATGTTATTTTTTTAATTTCAATAAAAAAGAAAATGTTGGCAGAACTTTTTTTAGTGAAAATATGTAAACTACCAGTGTTTTAAGTTTTATTAGTTTGTTTGTAGCTTTTTAGCTAACACAGCATTTACAGCCTTTGCAGTGATAGATTAAATTTGACAGTAATAAGAGGACTTCAATTTCAATAACCTACAACTACTAGGGCACCTGAAATGTTACCATGAGAATGTGACACCTGACAGCTGTTTTCTCTCTGTTGCTGTGAGCACTGATAATGGCCTTCCTATACTCTTAATTTCATTTTTCTTAGAGTCTGTTTGTAGGCAATTGAATCCCATATTGCATAGTCTCTACAGCTAAGAAATGCTATGAAGCACTTTGAGATGTCTAAATTTGTGATATTATAAAATAAAACATGTTTATTTAGTAGAATAATAGTTTTAGGCTCTCCCTTATGACCTAGCCAGTCATAGGATTTGGGCCCAGTACATGACACCCAGTTTGAGCTCCTTATGAAGCAAACCTTAAAGTCAATCCAAAAGGGGTTGGTTACATTCATGTCCACTATTATACACATAAGCATATTTTACTATGTCTCTTATAGCTTGGAGCATTTCCAGCTGGGTAATACTGTTGATTATTTTTATCTCCCAATAGTTAGAAAAGCAGATTCTAGTACCATGAAAGCTGGCTAGTTTTCAAACTGGCATTCCTACAGTAGACAGACGCTAAAAGGGGACAGTTGATGGGCAGCTAAAAAAAAGGGGGGGGGGCTTTGTGGGAGAGGGGATAAGGAAACACATGCTATCTGATATTCAAAAAGGTGCTATTATGGGTTAAAATTTTTAACAGAAGAAGGGGCAAGTAGACAGTGGATTAAAATTGTTGCAGGAGGGGTTAGGGGAGACAGAATAGGGGCAGAGATAGTTAACATAAGGAAGGATGCACAAAAAGCCATATGATAACCTAGCATTTTGCAAGTCTTTCACAAATATATGGTTTTAAAATGTTGCCATGTACATATTAGCACCTTTAACTAGATTCAATGAATTTAATACAAAAAGAAGCAAAAGTATTGTGGGGGAAAGGGAAGAGTTGGAGGGGACCGAATGAACATATATACATACACATGGGAGGATAATGATGCTCTCAGAAAACAATGAATATTAAAAAAATTCAGACATTACATATTTGTTTTTCAGAACATAGGATGCTTCCTTACTGCTGGATGGCTTTCATACTACCACACTATGTAATGCAATCTTCTGGGGGTGGAAAAGTGCTTATAGGCCCTACTTACGTGTCAGTCCCCAAAGCTAAAATAAATAGCTACTTGTAAAGATATGCCCACTCTTGTAATTGTTGGGATCACATTTATAGTGGTGACCAACTTCTTTCAAATTAGAAATTTGGACCCAATCTACAGAAAGTGACTAATACTAAGAACTATAAAGCTGGTCAGAAGCTCATGGCTGATGAAGTAATTGATAAGAAGGGATAATATACTTGTACTATTTTATTAACTGGAAATGATATTCAAATTTTGTTTGAGTGTTTAAGTTTATAGCCATAGATGAGTGGTTCTTTCAGTCTTCCTAAGAGATGGTAATTTTAGAGGTAAATATTCATTAATTCAAGATACACATTTAATAAAATTTCAATAGATAAATGACTGTGGTGTGCCCATCTAAATGTCACACTCCAAGGCTCCAGAAACATCATACATGATGGGGTGAAAGAATGTAAGTACCAAAAGTTGGGGATGGCTGTTGAGAAATGGAATCTTGACTGTAGTCACTACACAACATTGTAGCCATCACTGTTCTCTTATTCATGAAGGAGAAACTATTGAGCCCCAGTGGTACTCTGAAGTATTTTGGACACTTAATGAGTACTTAGGGAGGTTATGTTACATTTATTTATTGTCATAACCACAAATACATGTCTTGTATTAAGAAAATTTCAATTTCATGTGTGCTTAGGGAACTGACCGTGATTAAATTCAAATGGTTACAAATAAATTCAAAGTAGGTAGGTGCATAAGGGAATGAAAAAAAAAGTTTTTTTGAGGGAAAGAGATGTTGTGTGCCACCCAATATGAATTTTAGGAACAGAAATTGTGTATTCATCAAGAGCGATATAGGCTCTCCACTACTTAATCATCTCTCTAGTCACTTATTTACATTACTTACCAAATAGCTGTGAATAAATGATTGTGAACAACTATTTTGTGTCAATATACTATTATAGATTCTTTATCAAAGAAGTCTGAGACCCAAAATCCTTCTCATAGAAGTACCTTTTATTTGCCAGGTGTAATTGTCATCTAGGATGCTTACTGCTGAATCAGCTCATGCTTTCTACTGCTTTCTGAATTCTGGATGGCTGTTTCAACTCAGCTGTTCTGACTCAAACTATCTCCAAATGGATTTATAAAATTTGGATTCTCTTGGCTTTCCACTGAATTGCTCTACTTGGGCTAAAAATTCACTCTTGCAGTTTGTTTTAGTCGTCTGGCTCCTATTTATTCTCTGGCTCATTCTGTCTTCATCTTCAAACTGTCTCTGTAAAACTGTCACAGTGAAACTGCCATGTCTTCTTTATCATCTACCTACATATCTCTCTCTCTCTCTTTCCATCTCTCTCTCTCTCTCTCTCTCTCTCTCTCTCTCTCTCTCTCTCTCTGTGTGTGTCTCTCTCTGTCTCTCTATATATATCTATATCTATATATCTCACCCATCCTTCTACCTACCTATCTATCTGTCATCTATCTTTCTGTCTGTCTATCTCTGCCTGCTTAAGTATCCTATATTTCCTGTGCTATTCTCATAAAATCTGGGTGTATCTTATCTCTGACTCATTCTGTCAAGTCTTTCTCTGATTTGCCACTTTACTCTCCAATTAGATATCACTTTCAAGCATGGCTGTTTCCATCTACAAATCTACTTTACCATCATTGTTTAGGATTAAAGATATGTTTACTAAGGGAATGTCTGTATTCCAGCCAGATCACACAGAACTAGAAAGTCTTTGAATATGAACCCTTGACAGAGCATCCATATTGCTGGATTAAAATTCCTCTGTATACCTTTTTAATACAAAGTCTCTGGTGAAAATATCTCACTAACTCTCATATGATATTTTTCATTGAAATTGAAGATACCCTAAATTTACAGCATAAAATTACTTTCAGACTCTATATTCAAGAGTCTAGGAAACATAAAGGTGAGTATGTTTAAACTTGGGTCCCTTCTCTCATGTATAATTTATTCTTTTATTGGATATGTTATTTATTTATATTTCAAGTGTTATCCCTTCCCTGGTTTCCCCTCTGGAAACCCCCTATCATATCCTCCCTCCCCTTGCTTCTATAAGGGTTCTCCCACACTCACCCACTCATTCCTGTCTCCCCACCCTGGCATTACCAATACACTTGGTGATTGAGCCTTCAGAGGACCAAGGGCCTCTCCACCAATTGATGTCTGACAAGGCCATTCTCTGCTATGTATGTGACTGGAGCCATGTATCCCTCCATGTGTACTCTTTGGTTGGTGGTTTAGTCTCTGGTAGTTCTGGGGGGATGTCTAGTTGGTTGATAATATTGATTTTCCTATGGGATTGCAAACCCCTTCAGCTCCTTCAGTCCTTTCTCTAACTCCTCCATTGGACATCCTGTGCAAAGTCCAATGGTTGGCTGCAAGCATCTGCCTCTGTATTTGTCAGACACTGGCAGAGCCTCTCAGGAGACAGCTATATCAGGCAGGTTCTGTCCATCAAGCACTTCTTGGCATCAGCAATAGTGTCTGAGTTTGGTGTCTGTATATGGGATGGATCCCCAGGTCGGGCAGTCTCTGGATGGCCTTTACTTTAGACTCTGATCTACACTTTTTCTCCATATATTTTATAAGGTATAGATAGTTACTCTAAAATCTAAGAGAGAGAGAGAGAGAGAGAGAGAGAGAGAGAGAGAGAGAGAGAATGAAATGAAAATTGAAATCTGAAACAATTCTTGAAGATGAGTAACTCAACCTATCATGAAGAAATGAAAGGATATGGATTTCAGTGTTGATATTCCTTAATATCACTCCCCTTTCTCTCATTTTAGTCCTGGGCACCTTGAATATCATGGCCCCGATCTTGTCTCACTTAAACCTAATCTTTTCATGGGCTTCTTATGTTTTGACCTCCACAGATGGTAGAAACAGGTAGACTTTCTCAATATTTAGAAAGGAACTTTAGAAACTAAACTTAAGTGAACTGGGGTCACTCCTCATATAGAAAAGTCAGATCTAAAGGCCATGATGTGCAGTAGTAGCAACAGGCATCTAAGAAGAATTTGTTATGCTATTTTTTATTTTGCTTTTACTTCCAAATGGCAATTCCTAGCACATCACCTGTTTTAATTTAATTCCCATTTGTACCATGCCTGATTTACATGAACAAAATAAAGTATATGGCTAATGAATACAGTGTTGTAAATAAGCCACATAATATATTATTAATAACTATCCAGAAAAATATTTTGACCCAGTGTTTAGTCTAATTTCCCTAGCTGTGGCTCTTCCATTTAGACTTCCATAGGAAGTCTAAAAAATTAATGTCATGATAATCTCAGGATCACCTGGAATTATTTCTCTGTATTAAGATTCTTCTAGTTAAGAACATGGAAACAGGCCGGGCAGTGGTGGCGCATGCCTTTAATCCCAGAACTTGGGAGGCAGAGGCAGGTGGATTTCTGAGTTCAAGACCAGCCTGGTCTACAGAGTGAGTTCCAGGACAGCCAGAGCTACACAGAGAAACCCTGTCTCAAAAAACCAAAACCAAACAAACACCCCCCCCCCAAAAAAAAACCCAACCAAACAAACAAAAGAATATGGGAACAGTTTCCATTAGTTTATATGAAACACTTGAAAGACAATGTTACCTTTTTCAATCAATATCCAATTTTTTTTAATCACAAGTTAATATCCTAGGATACAATTCAGACAAACTTTTCAATAAAAATTCAAATTCTGGGTAATTATAGTTGTGACTAATAATCTAATCTCATTATAGCAGTCTGAAAATCACTCTTGATGAAACCATGACTTTATAGTATGTTTGTTATCTCAATATAACTATGTGACTTACAAATATATAAGATGCTTCTCATGCCCTACAATTTTGTTAAGTAAAATATTTTCCAGTCTTCTATATCAACCTGTAGTGTCTCTTAAAACTGAGAAGCTTACATATGTAATTTTTAAAAGTATCATAAAGTACATTAATTGTCAATACTTAGTATTTTTATTTGCCTAAAGGAAGGTCTGTGTTCTGGTTCTGAACATAGAAGAGTGTCAGAGTAGCTTCTTCTACTTAGGTCACATGCTGGCTATGAAATAGAGTTAACACCACTAATCTATCAGACTTAGCCTGTTACTTGGCCATGGCTAACATGGAGAAAGATGAACTCTCTTGACTTTGGATGTTTAATATAACTGATCTTGATTTCCCACTGAGATGTTATGATTAAAATTTCTTGATATGACTTGAGTCGATTTTCTGGGAGGTTGCAACTAATTTAGGACTTCAAAGTGAATGTAGCTTAAGCTGATTGTTCTAATATGGCATAGTTTACTCTTGGCTTATACTTCATTTTCTACCCAGAAACTAATTACTAAGTGTTTTAAGGGTTTCTGAAGACCTTAAGAAATCCCAAGTATCCAGAGCATGAATATCCCCCCTGATTATAGCACTGTTAGATAGAAATTGACTTGTAGTATGCAGTATTGACTCCTTAGGAACCACACTGACAAATTCTTTGTATTCTTAGAATTGTCAAATTAGTTTTTCCTTTTTTAACTATCTTTTAATCAATCTTTGTGTCCTTTCCATATGATTTCCTTTCCTTGATTTTATTAATGGACTTTCATAAAAACTTAATCAAAACCCTCCTTTGTAAGTTTAAATAAATCAAAACTGTGTTATTTCATATATAATTTGTCTTTTAGTTTATCTACAAGTGACTGTAAAATAAGCATATTGTTTTTTAAAGACTCAAAAAACATTACAGATATCAGAGGTAACTAATTTATTCCTTTTAATGTTTCACTGTTATAAATGTTAAAAACTGGTTTAAATTTCTAAAATTTAAATTAATAATCATATAAATCAATTAATTTGTTTGTATTTATATAAATTTATATAATCACATGAATCTTATAATCATAAATTTATCATCATATAAAATAATTTTAACAAACCATTTTGATTTTTCTTGTTTTCTATAAAATTGAGTCTACCTTAGTTAAATCAGGAAAGTAAGATTTTAATTAAGACTCTTACATTTAGGAGAAGGTATTGGGCTCTCTAAAAAGCAACAAAAAATGAGACTGTTTTGTTTGTCATGAAAAGAGATTTTTTTCACAAGATATAGTCTTTCATGTTTTCCCAACTCTGATCTCCTTTCAGATCTTCCCTTTCCATGTCTTGAGTCTCTCTCTTTAGAAAATGAAACAATGGATATGAGAAATGTGGATTATTTGCACAATGAAATACTATTCTGCATTAAAAACAAGGATATCATGATATTTACCAGGAGATGGATAAAACGTGAAAATATCATCCCTAATGTGATAACTCAGACCCAAAAGGACATGCATACTATGTACTCACTAATAAGTGGATAAAGCACAGGATACCCATGATACAGAATACCATGTGCCCAGGATACTGCCATGTTGTATCTGAAAAACCTTGCTTCTTTAGAATCTTTCAGCATCCCAGACTCTTATAGTCTTTCTTTCTCCTCTTTTGCAAAGTTGCCTATGTCATGAGGGAAGAGCTTTGATACAGACATCCCATTTGAAATCAGTACTGCAATTTTCTGCACATTGTGCAGATGTAGGTTTGTGAATGTGTTCACATTGATTCAA
This sequence comes from Rhynchomys soricoides, assembly GCA_019843965.1. Classification (NCBI taxonomy): domain Eukaryota; kingdom Metazoa; phylum Chordata; class Mammalia; order Rodentia; family Muridae; genus Rhynchomys; species Rhynchomys soricoides. The sequence goes on along the minus strand of JADRCH010000027.1, from coordinate 6,225,800 downwards.
GGTGAAAGCTTCTCTGACAATGGCTGTTCTGTATAGTTTTATATCAACTTAAAACAAGCTAAAGTTATCTGAAATGATACCTCAATTATGAAAATGCCTCCATAAGGTAGGGCTGTATGCAAACATGTAGGACATTTTCTTAATTAGTAATTAAGGAAAGGCAGTCCTTTTGGGTGGTGCTACCTTTGATGTTCTGGGTTCTACAATTGAAAAACCTTAACAAATCAGAGGGTGCAAGCCAGTGAACAAAACCCCTCCATGGCCTCTGCATCAGCTCCTGCATCTAGGTTTCTGTATTGTTTGAGTTTTTGTCTTGGTTTATTCAAATGAGAAATGATTTTAAAGCATAGGCCAAAAATATATTTCTTCTTTTTATTGCATTTGACATGCATGGTGATTCATGACAGCAATGATAACCCTTATTAGGACAAAAAAAAAAAAAAATTGGTACCAGGAACGGCTGAGAAAGATGTAACCTGTGAATACCACAGAAGTCATTAGGGTAATTATATTGGTATAGTTCTTTAGCATAACTATTGTATGTGTGTTTTTTTTTTTTTTTTTACAAAAATGAAACAGTTTTTAAAGCTGAGTGAGTTAGCTGAACAATACAGGCCATTATAGGGTAAAATGTCGAGGGGATCCATACTTGCTATATGCAACTTACTATAAAAATAGACCAACCTTAAACTAGACTCTGGTATCTCTAATATCTTGGGGTATCCAAGGCAACTTCAACTTCACAGCTTCTTGATGCATTGTCTAGGTTTCACACATGATCTTCTGGGATTCTCCACGGTCTTTGGTCACTTACTTATCTCTTCCCTCTGTAACATTTTAGGCTCTAGTTGACTTTACTCCATTGCTGCTGCTATTGGTGGTTACCCCATTGTACTGGCATCTCCCAAATGATGGGGTCTTCTCCTGCAACTAGCCTTCACCAATAGCCTCTCAGAAGCCCCTTTCATGGTGCCTAGCCTCAAGTTCTTTGCATGACCTTTTCAGTCCTTGGCCATCAACTGCAACTGAGGTTGCACTTCACTATTGGCCTTCCCTGGCCTCTCACAGTACCAAGCCTCAGTTGCTCTGCATGACCCCCTTCATACATTCAAAACCAGTACCCCCTGGGTGATTCTTAAACATTATCAAGTCTAGCTGCAGCAGGAGGAACAACCTTGGCTATTTCTGGAACTCAGCTTCTTTGTGCTCTCAGAAAATATGTCCCAGGAGATTTCACCTCAGTGATTCAGGTCTCTTCCTAATAACCACTAATTTCTTAGCTCCAGCTAACCAGTAACGATTTTCTCACCAGTCCCTTCTATTCTTGACTCTAAATCCAGAGTCATGGCTAAAGATACTGAGTCCTGCTGCTTGCTGGAACTGGAACATGGCCACTTGTTCTATTACATTATCACCAGCTTCTTGATTTTTTATCTCCTTCACTGCCTAACTCGACTATTCTGGAACTTGCTTTGTAGACTGTCCTTGAACTCAGAGATCTGCATGGCTCTGTCTTCTGAATGCTGGGATTAAAGGTGTTTACCACTATGCCTGGATTTAAGCATTTCTTCACCTAGAACTTGCCTAGAACAGGCTGGCCTTGAACTCAGATATCAGCTGTCTTTGTCTCTTGGTATTAAAGGTGTGTACTACCATGCTTGGGTTTAAGATTTTCATGGCCCCTATTTCTCAAGATAAGGATCAAATGCCTGTGACCTCCATTTCTGGATTGTAGTTCAATCCAGATTAAAAGTCCAAATGCAAGCAATAACCAATAGTAATGCTTATATATAATCATCCATAGTTCAACTGCAAACATAAACAGTAAGTTTATATGGATTGGATCCTTCCCTGAGGTCCCCACTCCCTTAATGTGATTATCTCCTTGAAGATAGGATTTAGCTCCATTCCATTTTGTGGTGCCCCTTTAGTACTTGAACCACATATTTTGTATTTTTTCCTTTTTTTTATTTTATTGGATATATTCTTTATATTTCAAATGTCATCCACTTTCCCAGTTTCCCCTCTCCCCCCTGAAATTCCCTATACCAACCACCTCTATGAGGGTGTTCCCCAACTCACCCACTTCTGCCTCCCTGCCCTGGCATTCCCCTACACTTGGGCATCTAGCCTTCACAGAACCAAAGGCCTCTCTTCTCATTGATGCCCAACAAGGCCATTCTCTGCTACATATGTGGCTGGAGCCATGGGTCACTCAAGGTGTACTCTTTGGGTGGCGATTGAGTTCCTGGGAGCTCTGGGGGGGGCTGGTTGGTTGATACTGTTGGTGGGATTGTAAGCTGGTACAACCATTCTGGAAATCAGTCTGGCGGATCCTTAGAAAATTGGATATAGTATTACCTGAGGACCTAGTTATACCACTCCTAAGCATATACCCAAAAGATGCTCCAACATATAAAAAGAAAACATGTTCCACCATGTTCATAGCAGCTGTATTGATGTTTTTCTTTCTAAGCTTGCTACATTTAATCAAAATGTTCCTCATAAGTGAGAAGAACCACAGTGCATACTCTAAATGTGGTTCAGTTGAGACGTCTTTTGTCAGTGCAATTAGTACAAATGTCTTTTTCTTAGCCTCAGGCAGAATCTTTATACCAGAGCAAAAAAGCAGCCACAGTCTTCACCAAGACATAACAACAATAATCTCTAGGAAACATACTGAAATTCTTTTCCTCTGAAACTTCTTGAGCCAGGCTGACAGAGTTCAAATCACCATCAGCATCAGTCTTCCATATTCCTATTAGGATGGCCCATTAAGACCCTCTTAACACACTCCACTGCCTTTTAAAGTCCTAAGATCCACATTCCTCCAACAAAAGCATGGTCACACTTATGACTGCAATACCTCAGTCCTTGTTTTCAACTTCTGCTTAGTTAGGGTTTACTGTGAAAAGACAGCATGACTGAGGTGACTCTTATAAAGGATAACGATTAATTGGAACTGTCTTCCAGGTTCAGAATTTCAGTTCATTATCATCATGGCAGTGTTCAGGTAGGCATGGTGTTGGAGAAGATGAGAATTCTACATCTTTTTCTGAAGACAGACAGGAGAAGACCAGCTTCCAGGTAGAAGAATGGTCTCAAAGTTCACCCCAAAATGACATACTTCCCTCAATAAGACCATACCTACTCCAACAAGGTTACACCTACTAGTGCCCCACTCTTTGGGTAAAGCATATTCAAAACACCATAAATAAACAACTTTCTGGTCAAACTGAACCCACTGGTACTGACTGAGAGTCATCAAACTGTTTTGGCTTGAACTCAAAGCCCACTCCACAAAATTGAATATACCTCTTATATTATTACATGGACAAAAACCCTGTGCTGACTTGGTCATAGGCTTTTGGGGAAAGTATAAACATAATAATTATTATTTTGCTAAAAGATATAGTAATAAAGTGACTTATGAATTTGTATTTTTATACATATTTTGGTCTCTTCTCAATCTTGATCAGACCATCTTCTTGTAGTGATTAAAACAGAGACCCACAACTGGACAAAGTGAGACTGAAATACTTAGCTCTGAATTGCATAGTCCTCCTTTCTCTCCTTTCCTCTTCCCCCTCTTCCCTTTACTGTATCTCCCTTCTCACCACTCTCCCCTCTTGTGCCTCCCCCCACTCCTCTCTCCTCTCACCTCTCATCTCTATTGTATCTCTCCTTTCTCTTTTTTTCCTTTCTTCTCTTCCCTCTCTGCCTCTCTCTGGTTTCCTCTCTCTCCTTTCTTTCCTCAATTCTCTCTCCTCTCTTTTCTCCTCTAAACTCTGTTGTCATTACAGAACAAAGGATAACAAGATTGTTAGAAGAATAAGAAGCTATTGCCTGGCCTTTCCTTTAATTTCTGCTCTACACTTTGTCTCCATATTTCTTCCTGTGAGTATTTTGTTCTGCCTTCTAAGGACTGAAGCATCAACACTTTGTTATTCCTTTTTCTTTAGCTTCACATGGTCTGTGAGTTGTATCTTGGTTATTCCGAGCTTTTGGACTAATATCCACTTATCAATGAGTACATACCATGGGTCTTCTTTTGTGACTGGGTTACCTTATTCAGGATATTTTCTAATTCCATCCATTTGCATAATAATTTCATGAAGTCACTATTTTAAATAGCTGAGTAGCATTCCATTGTGTAAATGTATCACATTCTCTGTATCCATTCCTCTGTTGAAGGACATCTTGTTTTCTTCCAGCTTCTGGCTATTATAAACATGGCTGCTATGAACATAGTGGAACATATGTCTTTGTTATATGTTGGAGCAACTTTTGAGTATATGCCTAGGAGTGGTATAGCTGGTTCCTCAGGTAGTACTGTATAGAATTTTCTGAGGAACCTCAAGACTGATTTCCAGAGTGATTGTACCATTTTGCAATTCCACCAACAATGGAGGAGTATTCCTCTTTTTCCACATCCTTGCCAGCATCTGCTGTCACCTGAGTTTTTGATTTTAGCCATTCTGACTAGTATGAGGGGCAATCTAAAGGTTGCCTTGATTTGCATTTCCCTGATGACTAAGGATGTTGAACATCTGTTTAGGTGCTTCTCATCCATCCCATATACAGACACCAAATGCAGACACTGTTGCAGATGCCAAGAAGTGCTTGCTGACAGAAAAGAAGTCCTGGGAGACTTTGCCAAATCCTGATAAAAACAGAGGCAGATACATGAGCCAACTATTGGACCAAGCACTGGTTCCCCAATGGAGGAGTAAGAGAAAGAACTGAAGGAGCTGAAGAGGTTTGCAACCGCATAGGAAGAACAACAATATCAACCAACAAGACTCCCCCCAGAGCTCCCAGGGACTAAACCACCAATGAAAGAGTTGACATGAAGTGACCTATGGCTCTAGCTACATGCAGCAGAGGATGTCCTTGTCGGGCATCAATGGGAGGAGAGGCCCTTGGCCCTGTGAAAGCTTGATGCCCTAGTGTAGGGTAATGCCAGGGCAGGGAGGTCTGAGTGAGTGGGTGGGTGAGGGAGCACCCTCATAGAAGCAGGGGTAGGGGGAATTGGATAGGGTTTTTCCAGAGGGAAAACCGGTAAAATGGATAACATTTGGAATGTAAATAAATAAAATATCCATTTTTTTTAAAAGAAACTATTGTTTGTCTGCTTTTAAAATAGTTTTTCTTGTTGTTGGACATAGCTGGACTATTGAACACTTGAAATCACAGTGGCTTTGACAACATTCATAATTTGTGTACAAGCTAGTCAAAATAGCTTTTAGTTTAGTATGCACAATGTAACAATGAAGGTGATCTTACATGCAATAATACATTTTAAATTATCTTTATACTCAATATATCCAAAAAAGTGAGAAATTATGAAGTTAAAATTGTAATCAGTGATTTAATTTGTAAAGTTTCTTAATGTGTTATCTGTAATTGTTAATGGTTAATCATAGTTTCTAAAACAGGATTCTTTGATTTTTCTGCCTTCTGCCTGAACACTTGAAGGTTCTATGATTTTGGACATTTTTGAATCTAATTAGTTAACTTTCTATATTTCGTGGATGCAAGTTGAATATAAACTGCAAAAGAAGACAATCAGGGACTTCTTCAGGGTGGAGTAGTTGGGACCTCATGATTCTTAGCTTTTAAGTCCCAATTTATTATTTCATCTACTGCTAGTTTATATCACAATTTCAGAAAGTTGAGATTTGCAAATGTCCAATTTTATAAGTAATCATCAGATAACTTGACAGTTTATTATCCAAATCATGAACAAAACTATTCTCATTTCTAGAGCTATACAATGCCTTTTACTTCCAAGGCTGTTTAGAGTAAAAATATTAGTGATAAGATATTATAAAAATAAAAGATTATATAATATACAGAAAGAGGATAGAATTGTCTTGCCACAGGCAGAACTGTCATATTTCGTTGATTTGTTTCTGTGCTTAACACCATACCATGTTTTACACATGGTGATTTCCCTTATTAATAGATTGAAGGTTTAGAACACTTATTAATACCAAGTTAGATTTATAATTCGTTGCATCCTAACAAGGAGTCATGTTTCAGAAGCAGCTGTCTGAGTTCTGCATAAATCATCACTGAAATTTTTATATAAAAAGATGTTAATTATTATAGCATAAGAAGTTTTGGCAAGGATCTTGTTTAAATGCATGATTTACTGGAAAAGGGACACTATTAGGCTTCTTAAATGTAGTAGATATAATAATCTAGCATGATCTGGAAATAAGGAATTTTTTTTTTAGAGTGGGACGTTTGGTTGTGATTTTCACCAATTATCAAAATGCATTTTGCAAACTCAAATGACTTACTGGAATTAGATCAAATCTTGCATCATGCACCATGATGAAGGCAAAGTATTTAAATGAAGAGCGGTGCTAGAGTATCTCTGCAAACAGAGACACACTAAGAACCTTACTGAGCATACAATAAATGATCATGTGATCATCCCACTTCTCACATTTTGTGCATATGAGTTTGTCAGAATCTGATTTAAAAATATCTATCCTCTGACTGCAGTGTGGGAAAAGAGTTAGGCAAGCTATCTTCCTTCTAAGATTATATTAATCAACTCAAGAACCTGACTGGTATTACATTCTTGAACTTTAGGTGAGTTTATAATCTCCAGGGTAAACTAGTAAATAATTATGTGGTTTGGACTGGTAAGGGAATTTGGCATCTTGACAATTTCAGTTCTGTAAGTATTTTCACTGTGTCCTACTAAAGCTATTAAAGTGACACCATTGATCAGGGACTTGAAAAGATTTGTGCATAATTGGCTTTCAAGGGCCAGTAATAGCCAACTCTAGTGAGAGCAAACTCTGCATGTTCTCTCTCTCTCTCTCTCTTTCTCTCTCTCTTTCCTTTCCTCTCCTCAGAAGCCAATTATAAAGAGTGAAAAATTTCACTTCTTTGAAGAAGTATAATTCATGCATTTTGAAGAGAAATCAGTAATTGGACCAATCTTAAAGACATTAAGTTATATGACAATTAAAATATCACACTTTTGCTATTTGAATTTTTATCATAAAATTTTGAAATCATACCTATTTTGTCCAGTATTTTTTCTCATGGTAGAATAGTATAAGATACAAAAAATATAGGTAGCTTATAAAAGAGAAAAAAAATAACATAGTACATTACAACAGAGATATAAGACCCAATTTAACAAAGAGAAACCTCTGCTGATTTTGAAACAGGAAATTTTAGTAGAAAAAGTAGTAACATTGAAACTGTTCTGTGAGTCCCCTCACCAAAATGCATTAAGTTGTTTTTAATTCCAGATCTCTATGCATCTGTTGAAGGCACCAGTGCAAAGAACTTGATGGTTACAGTCTGAGATACAGACTGACACTCTGCAGCAGCAGTCAAGCATGAGTTATTTCAGTTGGCGTTAGTGCAGAGGGGAAATTTACCTTCAGATGCCTTGTATTCCATTTCACACTGTCATGACGCACTGCGCTGCACTTACTTCCTCAAAGCTAAGAGTCTCAGTGCTGTATGGAGGTTGTAAGTCTGACCCTCTCAAACACTCTTTCAAAAGCCAGTAACAAAAGGAGTAAAATATAAAACTTAGTAACTTCTCATGAGAAGAGAGACACAAATATTAACTGTGAAGTGAAATGAAAAAACTAAATCCTTATATATCAGCAAAGATTCTCTTCTGTTTCCTTACAATTACATTTATTTCTTATGCCTAGTAGTTCGAAGGAGAAAAATCACCCCATTTATATTTCATTACAAAAAAATATGGTCATAGTTAAGATAAATATATATGAGATACAATTAAAATGTAAATCTTGGTTAGTAACAATTAATATCCATGACTGCATCATTTTTTTTTAAAATTTATTTTATTTATTGTATGTACATGAGTACACTGTCACTGTCCTCAGACACACCAGAAGGGGCATCAGTTCCCATTACTGATGGCTGTGAGCCACCATGTGGTTGCTGGGAATTGAACTCAGGACCTCTGGAAGAGCAGTCAGTGCTCTTAACTGCTGAACCATCTCTCCAGCCCCCCCCATGACTGCATCATTAACGAGAGAAAATCTTTTCTTCAAATGTTAAAATCCCATACTCTATTCAAGGCATGGCTGTTCATGCTTGTGTTACCAGCAGATGGGAAGTGCAGGAGGAAGGACCTTGATCTCCAGCTCAGTTGGGGATATACAGTGAGGTCCTAGGGAGTTTTTGATGCAATTGTCCCCCCCAAAAAGGCTTAAAAAGTAATTTTTTTCATTACGTCTCTCTCTCCTCTCTCTCTTATATACACACATATGTGTGTCATATAAGATATGCAATGGGATATGAATGTATATATTTATGAGTATCATATCTAAATACATATGTATGTGTATTTATATTTGTACACTTTTTGTTCTCTACGTAATAAATGATAAATTCTTATAACGCCAACTAGGCTAGCAGGCTTCAAAGAGCGGATAACTATTGTCAAATCATGTGTAGAATTCTAAATATGGAAATATTTTACATTTATCAAAAAACAACTTTCTAACATTCCTCAGGGTCTCAATGAGAAATAAGATCTATGGACGTTAGATACCTTGTGTCTTTTATTTGTATGTAATCAATGTAATAAATGCCATTCTCAGCTTGACACATTATTGTTTTTCTTTATGACCAGGTTGGTAATACAAACAGTGACTCCCTCCACTGACTTTTGACAGTAGAGATCTTTAGTCAGTAACCAAAGTAAAGTCACAGGACTATTTCCTATGAAATGGACACTATCCTGAGTTTATTTCTACCTTTCAATAGCTAAATGTCCTAGTAGAGATATTTCAGGCTATAACATCAACATAAGGAAAAACAGAAGAAAAGAAATCACCTCTAACAACAGTCTTTCCTAAGGCTTTATGATGGGATTCCCTTAATTGTGCAATACAAATCTTGAAGGAGAGCACATCTGTATCTCTTGGGCTTTTAAGTAAGGGGATCTTTAATACAAAAATTGTAAGACTTGGCCATATGAAGATCAGAAAAACTTGCTTTTAGATTGAAAAACTATGAATTTCTCACTTTATCTTATTAGAGTTGAATTTAGTTGTGTTATTCTTCTCTTTTATTGCAGTTATTTGAAGATGTTCACTTTTTAAATATTTTTCTTTAATATACTTTTCACATTGATAATTTTTAGACTCTTCATTCATACGAACAATTGAGTTCATACAAATTACTTCACCCATTTTAAACCATGAATTATTTGTATTCCATTTCACACTGTCATGACACACTGCGCTGCAGTGTGTCTTCCATGATCTTTACTGGTGCCCAACTTGTAGACTTGCAAGACTTGCCCAATTTTAGATTACTTATCAGTTAATGATATATAATGATAGACATTTTATGGTTTTTGTTGATTAACAGGTACGTGGATGAGCATCTTACTGCAGGGAAACATGGGAGCAAGCAAGTATAGAAACTTGAGCAACAAGCTGGTTTCTCACATATGGAGAGCTGACCCCAGTCGCATACTTTTCTAGCAAGGCCAAACCTCCCAAGCCTCCCCAACAATCACCAACAGTTCATGACTAAGTGTTCAAATATGTGATCCCACAGGGCACATTCATACTCAAAACATTATATTATACATCCTGGCACTCAGAGGCCTGTGGCTATATGGAAATGCAAAATGCATTTAGTCTAACTTTAAAAGTTCCTATACTCCCTTATTCTCATCACCTTAAAAGTTCAAAGTGTCTTTTAGGATGCAAGTAAATACAAGATGCAAGTCTTTTTATAATTAAAAAAAAATACATAGTTACAAAACATGGAAGCACAGAAGTTACAATACCATTCCACAAGGGAGGGATTTAAGCATAGTGACTAAATGCTGAGCAAAGCAAGACTGGAACCTACCAAGGAAAACTCCAAATACTGTATATCTCTGTCCAGTGTCAAGGAGCTTAGCTAGCTCCTTCCTTTCAGCTTTTCTGACGACAGCACACTTCTCTCCTTAAGGTTTTTCTATTTCCTGTATGCAGATCTCTTACACACTTATATCATGACGTTAGAATTTAACATCTTGGCATTTCCAACACAGTCCAGGCTTCACTTTCACAGCCTCACACAATACAATATTCATGTATCAAATTCTCAAAAACTGAAAAATTAATTATGATGGAAAGTTGATTACAATGTAGTTACATAAATTTGTGTGTGTGATTGTTTCTTGAGTTACCTGCCATTAGTGAATTCTACTTTGTGTCACCATTAAAGCATACCCCGTTATAAAGACAATTCCATAGTTATATATATTATATTATAGTTTCTGAATAAGTTAGATCTGGTCTTGAATGCTGTCATTAATCAGTTGTAAAATTAATGAGCTGAAGAAAGGGTTCATGAAAATGAATGTTCTATTCATATTATTTTAAAACTCTTACCTTGACATAAAATTAAACAAAAGCTAAAATGACACCAGTTGAACATATTGTTTCCTTGGTTTCTGTGTGACTAGTCTATGTTCCTTGAATTTTAGATTCTTGGAGTGATTCAGAAAAGGCATGGAGAAGATGATCAGAAAGTAATATGGAAGAAGGGAAAAAATAAGAACAATAAATGATACTAATGTTGTTTCAAAATATCAATTTAAGAAAAAGTGTCCATGGATTTGAAAGAGTCAGTGAGATAATGTAGGTACAGTACACATCCTTAAAAAATTTTAATTAATTTAATATGAATAGAAATAGCAAGTTGTAGACAATGCTATAAACGTTCAAATCAGAATGTCATTTTCACCATTTTTTGAGGATGACATGCCAGTTTCTATTTTTGCCAGATGAAAGCTGCTAAATACCTCTTTTTAGCAGAGTGTGCTTTCTATTTTTATGTCAACTTGATACATGTTGGTGTCATTTGATAAGAGGTACTATCAAATGAGAAAATGCCTACATTGAGAAAATGACTACATTGAGATTGACCTATTGGCAAATCTTTAATACAGTTTTTAAAACAGTGATTGATGTGGGAGTGTCTAGCCTGAAGTCAATGTTGACACTCTAAGCTGGTGTTCCTTAGCTCTAAAGAAAGCAAGCTGAATAAGCCAAGAGAGAGCAACCCAGTAAGCCCAACTATTCCACGGCCTATGCTTTTGTTCCTGCCTTCAGTTTCCTGCCCTATTTGAGTACCTACCCTAACTTCCTTTAGTGATGCCATGTGATAGAGAGCCATATGCTCAAATAAATGTTTTTCTCACAAAAAAATGACTTTTTTTTCATAGTGCTTCATCACAGCAATCAGAATCTAAGTAAGACACAGTGATTTTAATTTTACCACTGCATGAATTTTAGAAGTCACATATAAATTCCTCCCTGGACAGGTCTTAATTCATGTAGCATGGGCTTTCCATAGATTTTATATTTAGTATTCTATCCATTTAGATTTCTGAATGAATGAGGATAAATAAATGTCTAGTTTTTAAGCAAAAGAGACAACTAAAGCAACAATGGAAACTTTCTCAGTGCTACTTTCATCAAGATACTGGTCTTGCTCAAAGTTGGAGTTCCAGTGTACATGTGGTGATAAATATGAACCATATATCTGCAAGTTTGAGTGAAAATAATGATAAAAGTCCAAAATAATGCTGTTTTATACAGAAGGACATGGGGCATACTCTCCATTTGATTTGAAAAAATTTAAATGCATGTATTTTGCAAACCTTAAAACCAAATAATATCTGAAGGATATGAATTCAAAAGATAATGTCTTCTAGAATTGTTTGTGTTAATAGCTTATCAATAAACTATTTAATTAACCCCTATGTCACCACTTTTACATATTTGTTTATCTGCATTTAAAAATGACTAACATAAGAACAAAAACAATGACACAGTTCTTTTATCTAGCATACTGTGGTATATTTTTTCTAATTGCTAGTAAACCATGTTTGTTTTTAAATAGTTTTAAATGCATAGCTCTCAGAATTTCAAATAACATTTTTATTTGCTGAATTATATTACCTTTATAAAATCTTTTCTACAGACTGCATTCCCAGTTAAATATTTTAAGATCTCTTGACTGTATTTAAATAATACCACCACAAATATTTATGATTCCAGGTGGGTTAGTTCACAATTCATGTTTGAAGCCATGTACATATTTTATTTCAGTATTTTTAGGACAAAGTACACTTTAAAGACAGAGGTATTTTTATCATGTTGTGATCATCTGAAGAAAGGAGGTAGCCAGGCAATACTTGAAGAATATTTCAAATATTTTTAATCCATAAAATATGCAGAATAACTGTTGGCATATAGTAGTGATCAGTATGATTCATGTCTATCTTAATAACTAAAAATCAACAGAGAACTGTTATGCTAAGTAGAAAACTTAGCATGGTGACATGAATTCAGTGGTTCTCTTAAAATATTTTTTATCCATAAAAGAAACAATTCCTTATACACAAAAATTGGTCTCTTGCTTCACATATTCTCCTATAAAAGTGTGCATATCAGACTTATCCTGGGCACAAAAAAAAGGAATTTTGTAAGAAATCTTGAGTTTCAGTGATAGCAGAATGTACTTTCCCACTGAGGAAAATAAAAACACATTAAATAGCATACTTCTCCTTTAAAGTTTCAGAGGTTAGGAAGCTGGACTAATAAATATTTGAATTGCTGTTCTCCCACCTGGAAGCCAGATTTTTATAGCTTCCCTTGTGTGCTTTAAAACCCAGTATTTTCAGATTTGGGTACTTACCACCTTTTATACTAAACCTGATGGTCAAGAGGTTTCTACTAATGAATCATTTTAACAAATGTAATATTATACTTTCTGGCCACATGCATACATACTGGATGGATATGCTTTCTATCAGTTAAAAAATAAATTCATCAAAAAATATTGTAAAAAGGAAGTTGCAACTAATAGAAATATTAAGCTATACACATAAAGTTTCCAGATAAAGTTAGCTAACTATTAACAACTTTACATTACCTACAATTATGTTAGGAGTATTAATAATTTAAAATGTTTCTATTTGTCCAATGAAAGCATTATTAAATGCATATCTCATTTTTGTATAAGACTTTGCTATGAGCCACACACTTTTCTGAGATGAATATACTTTAGTAGATATTATCTCCTATAATAGTCATTATGATGACAACAAAATAGCGAATGTAAGACAAAAGCAATTTATTAGAAAAATATTAAAACAATAAAGCAAAAGAATTCACCATTTAGGTATGTTTACAAAAATCAGGGAACTAATTTCCAACTTTTAAACTTGCATAATTGATATTCTAAGGTAAACTATGGGCCAAATAAATGTTGTGTATAGACTACAGAACAGCCTCAAAGAGTTAAAGAGGTGGCAGTGGAGCTCCAGGAATTCCCAAGAGCCATTAGTGAAGGCTAAAGGTAGAGAGAATTTTAGTTTGTTTGGAAAGTCTCGGCATGCACAAGATCAGCATAGCTCAAACAGATAAAATCTGAGCAATGAATAGAATAAGTAGGTCCAAATTTCCACCCTAGCCAAGAAGCTACTTAAAATTGATATGTGCTGGGTGTGGGATATTCAGTTTTCTTCAGTCAAGTGACACTGGCATTATTAGTCAACTCCAGGGAAAGGGCAATATTCAACACAAGACAGATGAACTGATGGATGGATGGAAAACAATTTGTATAATTCATACCAATGTTAGGACAGAGCCTTACTAAAGCTTTTGGGACAGTCAAAATTTCTGCTTGTGTGTCCTGTGAAACATACAACAGGTGATACAATAACAGATTTATGTGGCCCATAATAATCATTGTGTTAAATCTTCATCTGGAGAATGACATTCTTGTCTAGTGGGTTCATTCAGTTTTCAGCCTGGTTTTGTTGCTGTGATTTTAATACATTTGTGTTCTCTAATACTCCAAATTTTTAAAATAAATTTATAGTGTGCTGTCATTTTCTTTTCAGAAATAAGTTAATTATCAATCTGTGAGTCATAGACGGTGCCAGACAAAAAGAATTGTTCACTTTCCTACCAAAGAACATAATCATCTTTCCTCTGTGTTTGCAGTCAAAATAAAGCCAAATGCTAGATGTAAGCTGTGTTTTCTCAGGAGAAAGCTTACTCTTAAAAAGGCAGTTGTAAATTCAATATGGAGTGAATTAAAGAAGTGTATATTCTATATTCACTGTCTATATTGGCCTTAAACTCTTGAAAGTCCTTGTGCAGTAGCCTTTTAAGAGCTAGAATTATTAATAAAAACTATTATGCCTAACTCTTTTAAAATTCAAATTCTAGACATTTAAACTTACTATTTCTATCGTTAAAAATCAAATGCTATTGAAAACTGATGGTTTATCATTTTCCATGAGGATATAAATATGATATAAAAACACACAAAAATATTTGGTTCTTTTCCCAATCAGAGATCCTATAAATCATGTTAATTTACTTCTCAACCTCTTCTTGGTCAACCTCCTTTTACTAGTAGATACAAAGGCCAATGAAAGTATATAAAAAGCATGGAGCAACAGAGCATCCTTGAAAGATGTCACAAATTCATCTACTCTAAAGCAAATGAGATTCGGACATGATTTAGTGACATGAAACAACACTACAACAAGCTTTGAGTAATTTTTAGGTGTTATGTCAATTAGAAAGCTTAGGGTCACTGATTAAATAGCTACATGCTACTAATTACAAAACCTTTTGATGGTAATTAAAAATCTATTTTAATTAATGACAAAATGTTAAAAGGAGTTATCTCTGCAATTGGAGTATTTTACATAAATTAACAGACTATACTCTCAGTCATAGTCTTAATGACTACAACACAGCAGGTGGCAATGTCCTATTCTTTCATTTACAGATGAAGTTTCATTACAGTTGGTAACCAAGGATTTGAAAACTTTAGTTTGAAAGCTTTAGTGTGAAACCTTGAAATATTCAAAACTTTAAGAAATTTGTGCAAATGATTTAATTTTTATTGCTAAATCACGTTAGATACACATGAATGTGATTTAGAACTCTTCTGTTAATTTGAGTTACTTAAATTAATTAATTGATATAATTAGTCCTGAAGCATACTTTTATTACTAATTTACCTTTAATTTCACCAAAGAATCCATCATTCCACATAATTTTTTTTAGATAAATCAGAAAATCTATTTAAAAACAAAATCCACAAACAAAGACATATAAAAAATGATGATTATGTGAGTATATGGTTTTATTGAGAAGATCAGAAAGATGATATTGACTATCAAAAATGTGTATGGAATAAAAACAAAGAGTAAAGAGGAATATTTGAAGCTACACTGAAAGGCATTAGCTCCATGATTTCATTTTAAGCCTATTTTTCTGTTGTTTGTATATAGGGAGCTTATGAAATTTTGTGTTTTTAATTTTGTGTCCTGCTACTTTGCTGAAAGTTTCCTGGTGGTGTCGTTGCAGTCTTTTTATGTATAAAACAATATCTTCTCTCAATGAGGATACTTTGATTTTTCTTTTTCATTTTTTTACCTGTTTGCCCTTAACCTTCTATCAGCTGCCTTCTTGCTCTAGCTAAGACTTCAAGCACTGTGTGGAACACAGTCTTTTCTTTTTTCTGACTTTGGTTGAAATGCTTTGGCTTTCTATCCATTAAGATTATTTGTCTGTGGACTTGTTTTGAAATATCTTAAGTTGAGATAGCATCTAGTCTCTTCAGGAGTTTCATCATGAAGCAATGTTGTATTTTTGTCAAGGGCTTTATTGGAATCCAATAAAATGATTATTTTGTTTTTTAAGTCAGTTTATGTGGTGGATTATGTTTATTGGATTACAGTGATCTAATTAGAAATATAATTTTCCAGATAAAAAGTAGTGAGTGTGTGTGTGTGTGCATGCTATGACAGCATGCACAAGACTTACAAAAGTACAAGAAAGTAAGTCCCAGTATGGAAGAAGTGGTACAAAGTCTCACTTCTAACCAAGAGTGTGTTTGTAATTGATAGTTGCTAGAAGAGAAAACAAAACAAACAAAAACAAACCAGTTTTCTTTGATGGATTGACACTGGATATAGAATATATCAACTACACTCCAAGACAGGAGTTAGAGCAGTTGGTCAGTGCAAAAATGGATTCCATTAAAAAATTATCTTTGTATATGTGTTTGTGTGTGTGTGTCTGTGTCTGTGTGTGTGTCTATGTGTGTCTGTATTGGTTTGGTATTATTTGAGAGGGATAGGAAGAGGGAAGGGAGGGAGAAGGAACTGGAGAAGGAGATGGAAAGAAAGAGAGGGGAGAGGGAGAGACAGAGAGAGATAGACAGAGAGAGAGAGAGAGACAGAGAGAATATAAGATTGGTTGGATAAGGAAAAAGGAAAAATCTAGAAGGTAGAAATAAGAGAAAAAGTATCAAATTACATTGTAGAAAATTGTTAAAAATTAAAAATAAGGAATCAACAAGATTTCATTTAAAAGGATTACAATGGAGAAGTGAAATTAACTCCTTCAAGTTGAAGGCAAGTTTGTGATGTGAAGGAGTTGGAAACTGTGAATATCACCCAAGGAAGGCCAGCCAAGGTGATGAAAGCATTATTGTTTGTTAATTTGCACACAATGAACTCAGGCACTCAGAAAGACCAGATGCGAGGAAGCTCAAATGTACAGATAATTAGATTTCAAAGATATGTTTCTCGAGTTTTCAAAAATAGATTTAGGTTGTAAAGATTGCAAGAATAGGGCAGAGAAAAGAAAAAATAAATCCAGTTTTCTTACTTAAAAATGGAAGGTCAGAATCCTACAATTGGACAACAGTCAGTCTGAAGTTTTCATGAATTCAGGAAAATATTAAGATATTCTTCCTCAATTCTATGTTCACTTTAACATCCTGTAACTCAGGATGTCTAATGTGTAAATACATTGCCCCAGTGTGATCTAGAAATTCTTCTGCTCAACAAACATACTTTGTTCCTTGCTGTGGTTTTGCTGTTGTTTTAGTTTTTCCTTCTCTTCCTCTTTCTCTTCCTCCTCCTCTTCCTCCTCCTCCTCCTCCTCCTCCTCCTCCTCCTCCTCCTCCTGCTCCTCCCCCTCATATTCCTCCTCTTCCTCCTCCTCTGTCTTCTTTTAGAGGTAGATAAGGAAGTGCTTTATTTGGAGAAAATAATTGATCAGCCTTCTACATTTACTTGTTCAACAAGTACAGGCTTCTGGGTTTGAATTGTAACACCAAGATACCACATTATTTCTAAGAGAAAAGTTGGTTAAAATTAGCCAAAACATTATATATATATGAATAAAGGAGACTAGTGAATGAATCGTTTAAAAATCTTAATAGTTTTCTTCAACAAAAATATAATACAGATAAATTGTCTGACTTTCAAAATAAACATTGAGAGAAAAATATGTCATACTGACAATATTATTACTTAAGGAATTAGTTTTGGACATTTCCATGAAAAAATTACTCAAACAGTTAAAAAGATTCAAATTATTTATACATGTTTACAATAAATATAAGTATTGAGGAATCATGATAAATATGTCTAGGGATATTCTTGAAAAATGTATTTAAAGTCATAGACAAATTTTTTGGTTTTTCTTAATGTATGCCTGCTCTATCTCTTTCACAACGAGTTACTTCACAGACCCATAATGTGCTACTTAAGCACAGCAGAGGTAGTTGTGTTCTGAGATGTAACAATGCTCAAACTCAAGCATGGTGAGGGAGGGTCTGATTGATTTACTATATCCTGCCTCTCCTGAGGGAAGGTCAGAAAGAGAAATAAATGCCACGTTGTTAGAAAAGGTTAAAATTACACTAAAGAAAAAAATATGAGAGATATTTTATTAAAAGTGTTATCACTTTTTAAAGTGGTAACCTTAAAAAGTGGTTTAGGTAAAGTGGTTTACCTTAAGGTGAGCTTTATCCATGTATAAAGAAGACATGATTGACACAAGACTGAAATGACTAAAGGTTTACTGATTGAACTTGACCTTGTATTTCCTTCTATTCCAGGTAACAAACAGCTATAATTCTCATTCAGATTCATTGGAGCTATCAACACCACTCAGAAACTTCTGTCCTTTTGATGTTGAATGTGACATGGAGTTATTCTTTCTCAAGTATTTCTACTAAATGTATCAACAAAATATTCAAAAATCTACATTTTCAGGTAAATTCTGATGACATCCAGAGTCTTGAAATACCGTGAAAAATTACTTTCTCTTTGTTCCTAATATTAGATATTAGAATGATCTGACAAACATCTAAACTTTCTAATCCCAAGCTTGTATTCAGTGAAAACTAAGTCACAGTTCAGTGGAACTAATCACTAACATTAAATATAGAAGGAAGTATTTGGATTTCTGACCTAAAACACAACTTTCTTGTGCTATGAAATAAATAACACAATTTCTAAACAGCTCATTATATTAGAGTCCATATTACTTGGATATATATTAAGTGATAACCATACTTTTTGATGTGTCACAATATTATCTGTTGGTTTATGATTGAATAAGCTTATAAGGATATTGATAAAATAAAAAAGATCTATTGAAGATTTACTTGAATTTGAGTTTTTGAAAATTTGCTTTCAATGTCAAATTTTAAGATGGCAAAAACTTCATGATGCCTATTTCATATGGATTATGTTAAAGTCCTCCAGACTCTCCCATACTACTGTTGCTTTTATAGATAATACAAATAATAACATATTCATTTGAACTGATTTTGACTTTTATATATTACAGCACAAACATTATTGCATAGGGAGGCTGATCTCATTTCTGATAAGTTTTTAATTTGAAAATTACTTTAAAATAATCATGCTTAAGTTAGGTGTCATAGAACAGATGATAGTCTGGTTCAAGAAAACTATGCTTAGAGAAACCTATGCTGTGTGGTGAGTTCTGGGTTCAAACTCAAGCAAAACGATAACAAATCATCATGTTTAACTCATATCATTTATTCTTTAAAGGTAGTCCACCGAGACTATTTTAAAACTGAATTTAGTTTTCTATATTTTTGTGCATATGTCCATGTCTGTATGTGAGGATACCTCATGTATTTAGATGCCTGTAAATACCAGGAGACAATGTCATATCTGCTGCAGTTAGGGTTATAAATGTTGTAAGCCACCTGATCTGAATGTATGACATAAAACTCCGTTCCTCTGCAAGAGCACCAGGCACTCCACACTGATGAATTATCTATGCCCCTTTAACCTAGTTTCTAGAATGCTGCATTATAAAACTATTAATTATATAATGACACTAAAAACTTCTGAGCAGGAATTATATTTTTCAAAGGCACCAGTTCGTATCAGGAGAGTGAAGCTCAAGATTTTTTATTTTAATTTGGAGACCGAACAAGATGGTCTGCCACCTTCTAAACCACCAAGCCTCCGATCTCTCCTGTGTTAGTCAACTTTGTGATACCTTACTGAGACTTAGTAAAATAAAGCCTTAGAAAATCAACTGTAAAATGGAAAGAGCTGTTTTAGCATATGATTTCAGTCCATAGTAGCTTATCCTCAGTGTTTTGGGGCCTGGAACATAATAGCAGATGAATGTGCCAAAAGAAGCTAATTATCCCTATGCCAGATAGAAATAAACAAAGAAAGCAAAGCCTGCTGTGTAAATATCCCCTAGACGAGTAAGTGTCCAGTGACATATCTGCCTCCACTAAGTCAATTTTCTTAAAGTTCCACTAAACCATGATATCTCAGTGTGTCCAGATGATTCTTAAATCTTATGAGATCATGTTTTCCATGATCTCATGCTGTGCTTCTATGTTCAATCTTTACAATACTCTCTTCCATACTCTGATGCTGTGTGAAAGTAACCAGGCCAACTGACATTTCCATAGTCTCTTCTACCTGCTTCCACTGACCAGGACCAAGTAACATGAGCTTACCTTCAAAGGACTATAAATTAGTTAGCCATCTACTAATAAAAGAAAACATATTGGTATATTTTATGCTCAAGAAATACAATTTATTCATTTATTCTACAAAAGGAATATCTGAACTTCTATCGAAGATTGATCATATAACATTTGTCAAAATCCAAAATCTTAAGATAATATACTACTATATCTTTTTTTTTTCTAATGATTTACTTATTTTATGTACATTAGCATTTGCATGCATGTTTGTCTGGGTGAGTTTGTTGGATCCCCTGGAACTAGAATTACAGACAGGTGTGAGCTGCTGTGTGGATGCTGGGAATAGAATCTGGGTCCTCTGGCAAAACAACCAGTGCTCTTAAGAACAGAGCCATATCTCTAGCATCTCATATCTAATTTCTGTGTTCCTCGAAGCTGTGCTTATAAGTAATCTTTCATGTTTGATGATCATTAATATTTTAATTAAATTTCAGTATAACCTTATAACACTGTCATGGTATATGACCTCATGTGTATAATTGCTCGGCTTTGATAAGGGAAAGTTACAGGAATCTGCACATGATCAGCTTCCATACAAGTTAGGAAGTCCTGGACCTTTACTGGTCTTTGGACCAAGTGACGCCCACTAAGTGGTGGTGCTGAGATTGGCTTATTCCCACAAGCTCCCTCAGTGGCTTTCATATTTTAATAAGACCATTCATTATAGTTAGATTCTCATGTTAGAGCCATCAGATTTTATGGGAAACAGCATATCATTATCTCAGTTACATTCTGAACCATTTGGGATGCTTTTAAGTTAGGGTGATTTTTTTCCCCTGTCTTAAATTTGCACTCACTGCTGCCTATGTGCTTGTTCTGCTTATTTTTGTCTCCAGATTGGTTGACCTAATTTTTCAACTCTATTGTGTTGAAGTAGGAGAGAAGCTGTGTAAGTAGAAGGTTGGGAGAAATGGCCTCAAATCAGGTGATTCACAAACTCAGTCTAGAGAGAAGATTGACATCTAAAGCTTTTCATATTCTCTCTCTCTCTCTCTCTCTCTTTTTGATTTACATCAGGAATTAGTCAACACTATTTCCTGATGTACTCTGCTTCCTCCCAGTTCATGTTAGGGAATTAAGCACAAACATAATGATTCAACAGAGCATAAACATAATGGAGTTTAACCATATCAACGTTTAATATTATATTAATCTATTTTAATTAATTGATTCTACAACTTACAATATGATTTATGCATTAAGAAACATTATAATAAAATGATTTCATATAGCTTTAACCATAGGTGGAAGAGAAAAAATAGGTTTTACAGAACCCCACCCCTAAATCCAATTTAAACAACAGCAAATTACTTTTTCTAAGTGGGTCAACAAAACAAATGACTCCAATGACTAGTCATGTCACATTCCTAATGTACTAATGGTCGATAGAATTAAAGGGACAGCTGATTTTCATGATCATCATAAAAATAACACATGTTTAAATATTTTGGGATGTAAAAAAAAAATTGGTTCTTGCTACTTTGGTACACAGAAACGTGAAATCACAGACTCACCAAGAATGTATCCTCTTTCATCACACATGGATGGTATTTATTATGCTTCTGAATGCTTTATCATCTAATATTATTTTCCTATGATTATTACAAAACACTGGAGGATTGACTATTGATAAAGAGGAGAAACATTATTTAGCTCACAGTACTAAATATTGAAGAGAATGCTTCTTCACCTGCTTGGTTTCTGGTGAAAGCTATGCACTGCCTCTTACATAGCAGTGGAACAGATGGGAAGGTCATGCAAAGGAAATCACTAGTCTAGAGAGAGGAAAAAGAGAGTTCAACTTACACCACGTTAATCTTTTAATGATAGTGGATCTCCAATGTACTATGTGCCTTTTTAATGTCTTCCACACATCACTACCATTACCTAACACATCAGACTTCCAGACATCAGAAAGCAGAGCTGAAAGTTAAGGGGTGAAGAATATGGGAGTCACATACAGTATTAAGAGAAGTAAGCTACAGTGTATGCAGACAAAAGCCCTATGTAATTAGTTATATAGACACTATTCAGTGACTAAAAACAAAGTAGACCTCATATAACTGATTGATTTTTAGTATTGCAAGTAGAAAACATTTATAAATTATTGAAACATCTATCATCTCTATGTTTGAAAGTGTTAACTACTTTTGAAATGAGTCCTAACAGCAGTGTGTATATATACACACACACTTACAAAAAGAAAGCATCAGGAGAGGCATTAATAAATTGATAAAGAAAAGGGATGGTATAGAACATGGTTTAACTGTAAACATGATTGAACTCCTGTCATGTGACAACATTGACAGATATAGAGCATGTTAGCTTAATAGAAATAAGCTATGTTCATAAATACAGATAATATACGGTCATCTCTAAAATAGGTGACTTCATAAAAATTAGTAGTAGAATCATAGTTAAAAGAGTTTGGAGAGGTAGGAGAACAGAGTTGGAGAAGAGAAGACCAATTGGTAAACTTAGAGTAGAAGAATGAATGTAATTGTTTTATGGCATAGCAAGGAAACACAGTGAATAACAATCATTGTGCATCTCAAAAGAGCAAAAGAAAAGATTCTTAACCTATTAACAAATTGAAATGGTATAAGTGACAGATATGTTAACAAAACTGAGCTAATCATTACCCAACATGTGTGAGTCAAAACACTGTACTGTATCTTGTAAATTCATACTAAATCTCTGTCAGTAAAACTTTAAAAATCAATCAATCAATTTAAAAAGACTGTTATGCCAAAAAGAGAGAGATAGGATTGCCTGGAGAAAGTGAGGATTAAAACAAAATGGCTCTCTCGTTTATGGAAGGAATCCTTTGTAAGACGAAATGAGCCAGAAATAACAACACTGATAAACCTATATTCTATCTCCTACTTTAATTTTATATTTATTCATTATTTTTTATTCTTACAGCATGCCGCATATTTAGTTTTTGTACCAAAACATTTACTGTAACTTCCTTCTGGTCTAATTCGCTTCTGTGATATGGCATAAAATAGGAAAATTGAGCCAACACATCCACCTTTAGGAAAGCTCAATTCTGTTCCATTTCCGGTTTTCTTCTTTCTTTTCTTTTCTTTCTTAATTTACTTATTTATTTTACACTCCAGATTTTATTCTTCTCCCTGTCTACCCTCTGACTGTTCCACATCCCATACCACATCCCTGCCTCCCAGTCTTCATGAGGATGTCCTCACCCCATCAGACCTCTAAACTCCCTGAGGCCTCCAGTCTCTTGAGGATTAGATACATCTTCTCTGACTAAACCCAGACCCAGATGTCCTCTGCTGTATATGTGTTGAGGGCCTCCTATCAGCTGGTGTATGCTGCCTGGTTGGTGGTCCAGTGTTTGAGAGATCTCCGGGGTCCAGGTTAATTGGGAGGACTGGTCGTCCTGCAGAGTTGCCCTCCTCCTCAGCTTCTTCCAGCTTTTCATTAATTCAACCACAGGGGCCAGCAGATTTTGTCCATTGATTGGGTGCAAATATCTGCATCTGACTCTTCAGCTGCTTGTTGGGTCTTCAGAAGTGTGGTTATGATAGGTCCCTTTTTGTGAGTGCTCCATAGTCTCAGTAATAGCATCAGGTCTTGGGGCCTCACCTTGAGCTGGATTCCTCTTTGGGCCTGTCACTGGACCTTCTTTTCCTCAGGCTTCTCTCCATTTCTGTCCCTGCAGTTCTTTCAGACAGGAACAAATATGGGTCAGAGTTTTGACTGTGGGATGGCAACTGCATCTCTTACTTGATGCCCTGACTTTCTGCTGGAGGTGGGCTCTATAAGTTCCCTCTCCCCACTGTAGGGCATTTTGTCTAAGGTCCCTCCCTTTGATTCCTGAGGGAAGAGGGAAACCTGATCTGGTATTGGGTGAGGGAAAAGGACTGAAGCCCTGAGGGCCAGCAGAAAAAATTGAAACAGGCAATCTCAGGTGGTAGGTGGTTGGTGGGACCTTCCAGAATGTACCATTTCTGGTTTTCAATTGTTTCTTCATAAATAGGGAGGGCAGTGGAACGAGGGGCCATTCTTCTCTTTCAATCTGATGGTTTTAGTGGCACAACCTTTTGCATATTGGGTGTTCAGATACTTATATGTAATTTTTTAAAAAAATACATATGTTTTGATAATATTTTCTCTAACAACTCTCTCTCTCTCTCTGGTCTGTGTCTCTGGCTATCTCTATCTCTTGGACTTTCTGTCTCTCTGTTTCTATCTCTGTCCTTTTCTGTCTCTGTCTCGCTGTCTCTCTGTCTCTCAAAACAAAAACAGCAGCAGCAGCAACAACAACAATTAAACAAACGTGTTGCTTCATTGATCCTCTCAGCAGGATAGAAATGCTGGATTCTCAGGTATATGCCAGACCTTAACTTCTACTTCATTTCATTGCAGATTCTAAGATTTCTCACAACATGGTTCTGCACTCTTTGTATTAATATAGGCTTTAGCAAAGAAACTATAAAGGCACATTGGTGCATTTTATCCTTGTATACCAAGAGTATTGCTCCCAGGGATATAACTGATATGTAGATAAATAAATAAATAAATAAATAAATAGCGATGTTGAGGATAGACAGATGGTTCAGTGGTTAAGAGTGGGGTTTTCTTCCAGAGAATCCAATTTCAATTTCCAGCAACCATAGAGTAGCTCACAATCATTTGTAACTACAGTTCCAAGGCATCCACCATCACCAAGAATACAAGTAGTATACAGACATACATGCATACAAATCACTAATATAGAAAATACAAATGAAAAAGATTTATTTATTTATTTTTAAAAAAATGGATATTTTTATCTTATGTATAGATAGGACTCTAGAACTACATTTACATCTCATGCTACACATTTTACTTTCCATAGCTCTTTATCAGTATAATCTGGGTCCCGGTTTCCTTAATTTTGATTGAATTTATGTAAATAATTTGCATATATACCTTGTCAGGGGTGACATTGGAAAGGGGAATGAAAATGTTACATCTAAAAAAATTTATGTCTGGCATCTCAGATGTGAAGGCAGGAAGCAAGGGAACTGGGAGTTCAAGATCATCTTTGGCTATGTAGAGTTATTTAAGGCTAGCCAGGGCTAAACCAGGCTCAATCTCCAACCCGGGAATCGCCTCTCCTGGGGGATACATCATGTCTGCAGACACCAAACCCAACAGTGTTGCCGGGGTCAATAGTTGCTTGTAAAGAGGAACCAAGTATGGCAGTTCCTGGGGAGGTCCGGCCAGCAACTGACCAACACAGAGGTGGATGCTTGGAACCAACCCTTCGACTAAACTCAGGGAACCTGGTAGGGGAGCTGGCAGGACTGGAGGAGCAGAGGAGTATTGCAACCCCATTGGAAGAACAAAATGGGCTGGTCTGACCATCCAGTTCTCCCAGAGACTAGACCTCCAAACAAGGAATGTACCTAAAGGGAACTTTGGCTCTAGACACATATGTAGCAGAGGATCAGCAACAGTAGGGGAGGCCCTTGGTCTGGGAAGGTTTGGTGCCTCGGAGTAGGGGGATGCTGGAGCGGCGGGGCCGGAGAGTGTGGGTGTGCGGGGAAGCACTCCCATACAGGTAAAAGTGAGGGGGGAGGGCAGATGTGGGATTGGGGGATGGCTGAGAGGTAACCTGGAAGTGGGATATCATGAGACAGGGGGTGTGCTGTTGGAGGGGGTAACAGGAAAGTGGGATATCATTTGAGATATAAACAAATGGAATGGTTACTATTAACAAAAGAAAATACGTTAAAAACAAAACAAATAGGCAAAAAATAACAAATAAAATATCCAGATAAGGGAGAAGTGAACACTATTTTAGCGTGATATAAACAAAATGTGTCAAAGTGATCTAAGTAAAAATTAGTAGCCAAGGTTTACAAGCTGCTTTAAGGTCATTTCACACAATTGTTCAAATACAGAGAAGTGAGCAGACAGAATGGCAGTACTGTATTTATAGCATTTTCATTCTATCATCTCCCTCATTCGATTCATCTCATGTCTCTTCTACTCCTGCAGAAATCCATGTTCTTTCTTATTTAATTATTATTAGTGTATGTGTGCTTGTGTGTGTAAAATTTGCTGATCCCTTGTACTGTTTCTTATATGTATAAGTGTTTAGCACTGACTGCTAACCTATTATTGCATTTGTCAGTGCTGAAAGCAAATTCTCCCTCTCCTAGCAGATATCAGTTACCTGTAGCTCTTCCTCTAGGGGTGGGACTTGGCCAGATATCCACATCACAGCAGTTGTGTCATTTTGCATGTTTTTAAAGATCTTTACATTTAAAAAGAACATTACGGATGACTGAAAAAACACTAGGAAACATTATTTTATGTGCAATTAAAATACATATTTAATACATATTAATGTATGTGAAAATACATATAAATAACTTAAGTGAAGTTTAAGAAATAGGAGTAGTAATGTACCCCTCCCCCAAGTGCCAGGGATTATCTAACAAAATCCATTGGTGCCAGGGATAGGAAACCTCCCCATAAGTTACTGGTCAACTAATCCAAGAGACAATATATGCTCTCCCAGTTGCCATTGGTTGCTGTCTTGAAGTTGAAGGTAAGACCCTACTCTTGGAAGGTATCATAAGCAATGACACACAACCTGGAAGAACCACATTGTAACTTACTTGAAAACCTTTCGTAGTGTTTGAAGGTAGTATTCACATTGCCCAAATAGAAAAGTAGGTAGAAGTCTTACCCAGCTGTAATGTGTATGGACCCACAATGACTAGCTTAGAATGATATCTCCTATTGCAGAATAGTTACATATATACATCTATATCTATATCTATATCTATATCTATATATACATTTAAGAACATTGATTAGTCTTCTCTATATGCTGTGTTTTAACTGGTTCAGTTATGAAATTCTTTGTTCACTGGTTGAAAATCTTACATAAAAGACCTGATAGAAATATTGTTTGCACATTTAAACCATAGGAATGAATATTTAAACATGAGTAATTGAATATTAACCTAACAACTGTATATAGTATTTTGCATTACCCATTTCAGTACTTATATTACACCTTTGATAATAAAATGTAAGATGGAACATTTAGATTTTCATCAATAGAAAAACTTTTAAAACACTATCAATACATAATCAATGAGAAGATGCTGTTGTATCATTCCAATTATAAAATAACATCAAATATATCATGAATGTACTAAAAGTAAGGTGCTTCCAAAATACTCTTATGACTACTATTCCATATTCTGACATTTCTACATTGATATCTTACATATTTATATTGATAATTTACATGTTTAAATATTAATTATACAGTTTATTCTTCTATGGAAGGGGTTTTACCCATTATTTAAAGTTTTGCTTACCAGAGGATTGCCTTATCTGGTGTCAAAGGGAGGGGAGCCCCTTGATCCTGTGGAGGCTCAATGACCCAGCTTAGGGAAAAGCCAGGGCACTGAGGCAGAAGAGGCTGGACAGATAGGTTAGCACCCTCATTGAAGCAGGTAGTAGGGTGAGGGGAGGAGAAAATGGGAAGTGGTATAACATTTTAAATGTAAATAAATAAAATAACCAATAAAAATAAAGTTCTGCTTACATATTCTCTGATGAAATATGGAACATTAGAGATTTTATTGCCTTAAAACAAAAATATAAGAATTTTATAGAATATAGATAATTCTAACATAATATTCAAAACCAAATGAAAAATTTAAATATACTGTATAAAAGTTAATTGTTATGTTTGATCTACTACTTGTTTTTCCAGCTTCCTATCTCCAAAATAAAGTTCATCTGTAACTAGTGTTCTAAAGAATTATTTCTAAATAATATATATTATTATAAACTGACATAAGAACGTGTGGCTTGTCAGGTAAGAAGCTTTTCCAAACTGGACACTTGTGTTTGATCTACAGAATGCACAAGAAGAGAGAACTGATTCAACTCAGACAAAACATTCTCTAACATTGACCTTTATTCTTATGCCATAGCATGCAAACATATGCCATAGCTAGGGCAAAATTCTAAAATCTGACATGACTGTAGCAAGCACATAATTTAAGTACTGCTTCAGTTGCAGCTAACTGTGATTTACAATCTGTAAAGTAGCTTTTATCGCTGACAGAGGGCATTGATTTATTGAATAGCTCAAAAAGCAGGAGTTATACCCAGGCATGCAATTCACTGTCAAAATTCCAAGAGCCCTATGTTGAGGTGCTTGATCATTGATACTTTCTACCCACCAAAACATGTACTGTGGTATTAAAAATCAAAAATATTACCCAAATCTTTGTGTGTGTTTATTTAGTGTTGTGCTTAAGTTTGCTTAATCCTGTAAAATTTCATATATCCATTTTGCCTTTCCATTTCATCTAAACATAATTACTTTCCACATCCATTTGGCATGATTTAGTGAGCATGCATTCCAAGACTGTATTACAAATCTCCAATGATCCATTCATCATAGCATCTCTAATACACTCTGTCTCTGTGACATTTAGCTGTGCTATAGCCCATTTCTTATTAACCAAAGGAATCAGCTTGTCAAACACAAGAAGCCTATTTCTGAGGATTGTAGTCCTTTCCAATAACAGCTCCTCTCCCCTTTTCAAGATGTACATACACAGTGTCTCTATTCCTGATGTGGTTTCATCCAATAACTGATTTTTTTTTAATGTAAATTTCTGTATCCTTACCAGTATGTGGATCAGAATTTACATCTGGAATGAAGGTCTATAAAAATACTCTGATAATACAGATTAAAATTAGTATTGTGTGTTACCTCTGCTCAGTATTAATGTTAAACATTTGACACAGTCTGTGTCATCAAGCAAATTCTTAGTAGATTTATTGAGTATTGCCATTATTCTTAAGATCATAGACAATAAGATGTAAATTATGTTTTAGATTATTTGTAGAAGATTTAAATGATTGAAAATTGCTTTGTTATTTATTTGAACATGAAAATTCCATGAAATCAATATTAAAGAATTTGAATAACAATGGTTTTGTTTGTGATTTGTTGGTTTTCTAGTGGTTAACAGCAAATGTTTTATTGAACTCTTAAGATACTTCAGAAGTGGCTAGAGAGATGGCTCAGTTGTTAAGAGCACTGACTGCTCTTCCAGAGGTCCTGAGTTCAATTCCCAGCAAACACATGGTGGCTCACAACCATCTGTAATGGAATCTGATGCCCTTTTCTGGTGTATCTGGAGACAGCTACAGTGTACTCATAAACACAAAATAAGTAAATAATTCTTTTAAAAACATATACTTCAGAAAACATAAAACTGGTTAAAAATATTATGACAAGAACTCCACTCCTGAAATTTAGTGGAAGACACAAGTGATAGTACACAAATAAATGAGCTACATCAAAACAATAATAACACTAATTGCATACTGACTATGACGAAGAGTTTTTAATGCTTACTGTAGTTATAGCAACATGATTGAATTTGATCCAAGGATATTCACTCATTAATGTTTTTTTCAATGTTGTCACACATAGAATAAAATAGGCTATTTGTTTTAAATGGCTTTGCAACAAAACCATTAGTTTCAGATTTACAATCACTAAAAAAAGTCAGCATATGCTATAGATATATTAGTCCTATATAGCTAAGTGACTAAATGTACATGGCCTTATACCAATATATTTTTGATACCAACACAACAGAATATCAATTAAACATATATATTAGAATACTTCCCATTAAAACCAAATAGCATTCCCTTCTCTTTTTGATTAGTTGTGTTTGTGTGTGCATGTGTATGCCATCAGGCTTATGTACTCATATACACCTACAGAAATATTAAGTATGTTATACTGTAGTAAAAATAAATCATTACAAGACAGATATGCTTTTGAGCTATTCTTTCAACCCAGGTTGAGAAAAATGGCATACTATTTGTGAGAACAGGAATAAAATTTCTATAAGTACATGTGATATGTTGAAATACATGCTTCAAATTGTAAATTTTATTTGACATATAGATAGGCATTTTTACTGAAAAAATATAGTCTTTAGAAAAATATAATACAAGAATGATAAAGTCATATCAAATCTATAGACATCACAGGGGTCAGCAGCTTCTGTCCATTGGTTGGGTGCAAATATATGCATCTGACTCTTTCAGCTGCTTGGTGGGTCTTTCGGAGGGCAGTCATAATGTGGTTTAATTAGGGGAAGCTGGAAGAGTCTGGGGAGAAGGGTGACCTGTAGAAGGACCAGCAGTCTCAATTACCTGGATCCCGGAGATCTTTCAGATGTTTGAACACTGACTGACCAGTCAGCATATGCCAGCTGATATGGGCCCTTGGCACATAAGCAGCAGAGGACTGCCAGGGGTCTTAGTTTATTCAGAGAGAATGCACCTAACCCTCAAAAGACTGGAGGCCTCAGAGAGTTTAGAGGTTTAATGGGGTGGTGGTAGGATGTGGGGACATCCTGGTGGAGACAGGGGGAACAGGAAGGATGTATGGGATGTGGAACAGTTGGAGAGGAATAAAATCTGGAGTTTAAAATAAATAAATAAATTAATTTAAAAAATCTGCACACATACACACAAACACCATAACACATACACCCATGTATTCTCTACATATAACTTTTATTTTTTCCTAAGGAGTGGATTGATTCAAAAAATCTAAACTAATATTCTTTAATGAAATTTTATAACATTAAATAGACTAAACACAGCATAAACAGATTTCTTCATCATCTGAACAGACATTTAAATCTTACCTTATCAGACATTTTCAAAGGTGGGAACTGAGAAACACCATTTAGATAGTTTAAATATTATTTCCTTTCATGTGTTCATTTAAATGACTCTAGTAATAGTGGTCATGTAACTGCTGATGAAAGTATAGTCTCATAAAGTGAAAAGGCATAGAGTGCTTAAAAACAAAGGAAAATGGGCAAACAGAACTTAAAGATTATTATTACTCTAAAATATGAATACAAATGCACAAATATAACTGCCCACACATATAAACTTAAAGATGACGAGTCTACTTGTATGCTTAACTTATTTGCATTTACAATCTCAGATCTCACCACTATACTCTTTATAAGCCAATTTTGAAATTATATTTAATTTAGGCTTATTATTACTTGAATATTTTATTTTCAAGAAGAGCATGATATTCAAAGCCCATTTTTGTACATCTGTGACTAATATTTTAAATCATCAGCTTTTTTTTTTTTTGTAAATCTTTAGTTCTTTTCAGTAGAAATTTAAAATGACAGAAAAGCATTATGCTTAAAGTGTTAGATAGATAAATGATTGGTAGATGATAGATCGATAGATAGTGATGATTTTCATGATGATTAAGATATATGTATGTAAGTACGTATATGCATCTGTATGTATGTATGATAGATAGATAGATAGATAGATAGATGATAGATAGATAGATTATAAATAAATAAAAAGGGACAGAGAGACAGATGATAGTTTTGAACAAATTAGTACTTCTGTAACAAGCCACCAAATATTTGGTAAACATAAATACAAATATTTCTCTGACTTATGAGTTCAGAAGCTGTGACACTTAGAGACAAGTCAAAGTAGATGTCAAGGATATTATGCTGTGTCATATCTACCCTAATCCCAGTCTTTCACATTGATCCCCATTTCTCATTCTTGCTTATTACCACGGTATGACATAGCATAATAATAACAGCAATCTATTCATGAGAGCTGGGCCTCACGAGTTATCAATTTATTGGGTGCAAGGTGAAACTCTCAAATTATAGACATTAGAGAATACCTTCAAACAATTAAAAAGAAGACATAAATAGATACAGAACTATATAAACATAACATTTTCAAGTTGACACATCAAAAAATGACAGCACTACATGATTCTCTTATATCCCTCATTGCCTATTTCTCCTCTGTTCCAAAAATAAACTTTGGATGCCATCAGCCATCGCTGTACTTCTATCTAGTCAGCACCTAGACAATATTGACATTGATTTATAAAAAATCTGTTATTTACCTCCTCACTTAGAGCAATGGAAGTGAATGTCATGAGCAAAAGAAAAAAGTATGTTCATTGCATTCTTACTTTATTAATTTGTACACAGTTCACTTGTTTTTACTTATATTGAATGCAAGCTTTATTTTCAATGTTTGATTCATATTTTAATTATCAATAAGTTAGATCTGCTGAAATATTTATCCAGAAAAAAATGGTTCTATTCCTATTTTCTAGTTCTAATTTACTACCAACCCCTTATACACCAGCATCTCAAGTAAATTGTTTTTTTCTAAACAAGAGAAAGTATAACTGTTCTTTTATTTGTTCTCATTTGTTACATAAATAGTCTTATGTAATATTTTACTCATAAGTACACGGCAACAAATGCTAAAATAAAGAAACACTTCACTTTTAAGATAACACAGGTGACCTCATAATAAAAACCTGCCTAGTGCTTCAAAAGAATGGGTGTATTTGTGTGGGTTTCACTCTTGACCCAGGTGAGTACAACATCAGTTCTAAGGGCTCAGTCGAATAATCAGCCACTAAAGCAAATTGTTCCTGGTAGCTTTTGATTTCTTTGTCTAATAATGCAAAGACAAAATTCATGGTCAAAGGAAAAATAGGTGTAGGAAAAAGTTGTTTTGGTTTTTTTTTTCCAAGGAGCTTAAAAGTCAGAAGGAAGGCGAGAGTCAGAAATAAGAATAAGTATAGCCAGGCTGCAGGAAAAAAATGGGTACTGTTGAACCCATTTTGGGGTCTGTATAGAGCTGATAGCAGAAACTGGTATGAATCATGAATAACTGTTCAGTTCAGTTGGTCCAACTCTGAGATGTCCTTGACCCTCCTCTACATTTTGGGTACATCCTGACAGATTCCAGGAAAGGGTTTTCACATGAAAGGAGACTTAACCAGTAACCAGGGTTCAGAATTCTCTTTGAAATTCTTAATCTCCAGCAATGACAAAACTGCAAAAGATCAAAAAAATTACTGGAAGTCTTATCAGGATCCCTGTCCATGAACTGTTTGAAGATATACGTTAATGGACCTTATCCACTATAAGGCCAGAACAGTGTTTGAGAGCACAGAATCAGGATAGAATTAAAATGGCAGAGTTTATTTCATATTTGGTATCATTTTATCCAAGGTGTACATGAACACAGTGGTCTAGTCATGTATATATACTCAGTGACTCTAGAGATTCTAGTTGTCAGTCTTAGAATAAAAATTAAACATAGAAAACCAAGCTCATTTGCTTGTGTGAGTCTACTTTTGAGACTAACATAAAGGCATTCATTCCCAGTAGTGCCTAATGAGTTATGGGCCTGTTTTTGTTGAGCATAATAAGCAACATATTTTACCGTAAGAGACCTTATGTTCCATCCATACCATATACATCAATTAAAGCTCCGAGAGTCTGGCTAGGAATGACTGCAGGAGCAAATGAGCCACAAGATGAAGCAACAGCCTGTAGAGCAGTACAATCTCAGTCTCTTCCTTGCACATGGAATCTATCATTCTCATTATTTTAGTGGCTGAAGTCATGCTTATTCTGAGCTGAATATCTTTTTTTCTTTCTTTCTTTCTTTCTTATTTTCTTTTATGATCTTTAATTTTTTTTTACAGTCCAGACTTTATCCCCCTTCTGGTCCACCCTCTGACTGCTCCACATCACGTACCTTCTCCCCACGCCTCCAAGAGGACACACACCCACTTCAACAGACGTCCCCATTCCCACTCAAGTCTCTTGATGGTTAGGTCAATCTTATAACACTGAGTACAGACCCAGGAGTCATCTGCTATATATGTGTTGGGGACCTCATATCAGCTGGCTTATGCTGCCAGGTTGGTGGCTCAGTGTCTGAGAGGTTATTTGAGACTGCTGGTCTTCCTCTAAGGTCACGCCCTCCTCCTCAGCTTCTTCCAGCTTTTCTGTAATTCAACCGCAGGGGTGCTCGGCTTCACTCCATTGGTTGTGTGTAAATATCTGCTTCTGACTCTTTCAGCTGCTTGTTGGGCCTTTCAGAGTGCAGTCATGATAGGCCCCTGTTTGTAAGCACACCATTGCATCAGTAATAGTGTCAGGCCTTGCGGCCTCCCCTTGAGCTGGATCCCAATTTGGGCCTGTAACTGGACCTCATTTTCCTCAGGTTCTTCTCCGTTTTTGTCTCTGCAGTTCTTTCAGACAGGAACAATTCTGGATCAGGATTTTTGACTGTGGGATAGCAATCCTATTTCTCCACTTGATGCCCTGTCTCTCTACTCGAGGTGGGCTCTACAAGTTCCCCCTCCCCACAGTAGGGCAATTCATCTAAAGCCCCTCTCTTTGAGTCCTGAGAGTCTCCCCTCTTCCTCTCCCTGTCCCCCTTTCCATTCAAGTTCCCCTCCCCCTCCTGTGATTGCTTTCTTCTCCTTCCCAAGTGTGATTGAGGCATCCTCACTTGGGACCTTGTCTTGTTAATCTTCTTGAGTACTGTGGATTGTATCTTCCGTATTCTGTACTTTAATTTTGGCTAATATCCACTTATTAGTGAATACATACTATGCATGTCCCTTTGGGTCTGAGTTACTTCACTCAGGATGTCATTTTCTAGTTAAGATGCTTTCTTTATCCCTACCACTTTACACCGAACAAAAAGCTGAGTCTTTTTTCTATGAACAATGAATCTTTTGTTTGCCAAAGCAACACAGCTATAAATTTCTAATTTTTAAACCTTTATCGTATGGGTGATTACATTTGCAATTCATGCCAATAAGATTATTAAAACTTTCTTTAAATCCCTGTATGGTAAAATAATTAATAAAGACCCTCTAAATTGTTATCAAACTAGGATGAAGATATATTATTTCTGTCTTATTTATGTTTACAAGCTTAAACAATGAGCCTTGTGACTAGTTAGTATCTGGAAAACATGTGTGAATTAATACACATCTAGGCATCAGAGTTCTGCTGAACTAATAATCAGAAACTGAAGGTATGTACTAATATTCTGAAGATACAGGAGAACATATTTCTATTGGAAGACGGGAAGGAGTAAAGTCTCAAAATGCTCCAAAGTGGGTTTTGTTGTTGTTGTTGTTGTTGTGATAGTTTGTTTTGTCTCTTTTTCTTGTTGTTTTCATTTTTCAAATGGTGCACTGATATTCTAGGGACAAGGAAACAGTGTAGCTCTTCATGAGAAGGGAAGTCTTACAACATTTCAGATAGAAACCAAGGTACTAAAGCAAATACTTCCTTTGCTTGAAAATACTTAGATACAACTATTAAAATGAAAATAATCCAGTAATACTATAAGCCTTACATCCTTCAAACATTTAATGTGTTATTATTAATTACCTGCTTAAACATCTGAATGTTCTATCAGTATACCCTTTCTTTCCTCACAGGCCGTAGTTTTAAAGCATTTTCTAAGAAATAGATATAAAATTAATTCAGTGTACAATGGTTGATTGCAAAGAGTTATTGATAATTTAGAACAGATTTTGTTCAGCTCCACCAAAAGCTGGTGAGCTAGTAGTGCTGAGTCGGTATGTTTCTACACTGTTGCTAATTAAGTCAATAAGGCAAACATTCAGAAATATTATTGAGTGTTTCTATACTTCTTATTTTTGGCATGTTTCTAATGGGTCCTCTTCCAAAAATTTTTTATTATCCTGGCCTTCAATCTCTGTCTTGTCTTCATTGGGCTCATTCTTGCAGATTTCTATATAGAAAAACATGAGAAAATGGTTCTTATTTAAATTCTTCTCTTTGATATTAAATTAGTTTAAAAGCAACTTTATGGCACACTGGATCTAAGGGGTGATAGTAGTTAGGGAACTGCTGGCATACTCAGCAGTGCCACTAGAACATAAAAATTAGGAAGTGCTCAGTAGGTCATACACAGAGCATGGACAGCTTTTTTCCCTGCCCCACCATGAAGAGCAGAGCATGCAATCACTAAGAGTGTCCAAGGGCAAACCTGTGAGACTTGTACTTTAGTGTCACAATCACAGAAATTCTCCCAAAATAATATTCCTAGAAATGACATAGGTTTTAAATGATGTCATACACTAAATTGTATAGTCTTTTGGCTCAGTTCTCATTTAGTATTTGATTACTGGGACTTGTATCCCTTTCTGTTTTGTGACTATTCCAATGCAGCACAGAATATGTTCATTATTTAAGACCATTTGACATGATGAACTCTTAATTCCTTTATGAGAGCTGTAATTATAGCAAGTGTTGTGTCACTTCCAAATGAAGTCAACAGTATGAAATACAAGTCAAAGGTACTTTTCCAAGAAATGAATAGGCTTCTGATCCAGGAATCAAACTTTTTATGGTTAAGTAGAAAAAGAAATACTTAAATACAATAAAGTAGAAAATAAATCAAAATGCATCAAGGGTTCATTAGGCAAGATATAGACCTTTCCTGGGAGAATATACTTCATTCTTATCATGTGTTGGATTAGATATAAAGAAACTATCACTAATATTCTGAGAGTCATGCAATTTCATTTTTGAGGTTTTTTTTTGTAGTTGTTTTATGGTTTCTTGTTATTGTTGTTGGTGGTTTGGTTTGGTCTGGTTTGTGGTTTTTGTTTTATTTTGTTTTGATTTGATTTTTGTCTATAGGATTTTTCTCCACACTTTCTTCACAATAGTTTTTCACTGTAAGTATAATAAGGGATCATTTAATATTGAGGTTTGTCACTTAAAACCATCTCAGAAGATCAGTGGGTAAAAGTAATTGTCATGAAAATCTGAGGACTGCAGTTGAATGATAAGAACACACATAAGATTAGGTGCAGTTGCTCAAGTGTCTGCAAGCTCAGAACACCTCTATGAGAAATAAAAGGGACAAAGAAGACAATCCAGATGCTCAGGATCCAGCCTGCCTGGAATAGTCACTGGTGTAGACATTATGCCACAAAAAGAAGGAAAATTGAGTGTCAATATGAAGAAGTTATGTTCTTACATATGGATGCATAAATACATACAGAGAGAGAGAGAGAGAGAGAGAGAGAGAGAGAGAGAACACACACAGAGGGAAGGAATAAACAGGTAGAGGTAGTTTAAAAGGTGGGTGGGTGGAATCCTGGATCAGCAGTCAAGAGATCCTTGTTACTCTTGGAAGGACCAGAGTTTAGTTCTGAGCATCCATGATAGGTTACTCACAATTTCATGTAATCTACCTCCAAGAGGTAATAGCTATTCTGGCCTTGACCTGTAACTATACTCATGTGTACATATCTGTACACACACACACACACACACACACATACACATCTTCATACATATATTTAAAACTTAATTAAAATAAATAAAAAAAATACATGGAAAATACTATTCAACGATCTTAACCTGTTGAGAGCAATAGCTTTGTATAAGCCATGCTTCTGAGTGGGACATGGCCCACTGAATCAAATAATCTTAGCTCACGTAAACTCAGAGAGACTGGGAAGGAAAGCACAGGGCCTACATGGGTCTGTATCATGTTCTTGGCCTATATTATGGCTGTTAGCTTGATGTTTTATAAGACCCCCTAACAGTCTCTGATTCTTAAGCCTACTCTTGAGACCCCTTTTCTCCTGTTGAGTTGCCTTGTCCAGCCTCGATAAGAGGGCTTTTGTCCTATATTCGTGTGTCTTGTTTTGTCCTGAAAAGCTGTTGTCTTTTGGACTTGCTCTTTTCTCAAGAAAAAAACAAAGGGGAAGTGAATATTAGAGAGAAGAGAGGTGGGGAGGTGTGGAGAGGGGAGCAGAAGAGTGTCAGGAGAGGAAACTGTGCTTGAGATGTATTGGACAAGAATCTGTTTTCAATAAAAGAATATCACTGTGATAAACAATGATAAATATTTATGACTTCTAAACTCAGCTAGACCTTCCAAATTATTTGAAATAGATTCTCATAGAATGTATAAGTGATAAATGTAAAAATGATTTAATTTTAATATGGTAAAGTATGTACATGAATATATTTATTATATATTTATATGATGTTTCAATTTTAGAATTGGCTCTTAAATATTGACAAATCATGTTCATATTTTAACTAAAAGTTTTACCTCAACAAATCCAACCCTACTATCTCCCAATCCTGAACAAATCTTTAAATATGAAGTAATGAGCTAAGCATGGCCCCTTCCCTGAAGAAAGTAATCCTAAAGCAAGAGAGAATGCTGTAAATAATCAGGCTATAGCTTACCTTTGTGCTTGAATCAACTTCTAAAACTAATTCCCATTCTGATTTATATTTTATCTCTATCTGCATTTAAACACAATATTCCCCCACAATAAACCTTCCCCTGTTATTGTTACAGCCTTGCTCTTGAATCTTGCTAAATACTTATCAGCACAAGCAGTTCCCTTTCAAGATCAACCTCACCTTTCTCTTCAGAATACTCTTATTTCACTGTAAATTCTCTTACATTATTGTGTACATTTTTTTATAAATGGAGGCCACACTTACACTGTGCATGTAAAAGTTTGTATTCACAACGCACAAGGCCTTTTGCCTGTTTCAGCACAGTGATATGATCTACTGTCTTTGCTCTCAAGACTCTCCTTTTCCTCCTTTTATTATGGTTATAATTGAAGCCAGAGCCTTAAATATATTATCTAAGCACCCTAACAGAGATAAAGCCCCAAAGCCTTTTACTTTTTATTTTGAGATAGCATTTCACTAAGATTCCTAGGCTGGCCTTAAACTTTTGAGTATCTTGTCTCAGACTCTGGAGCAATTGGAATTATTTTCCTTTGTTTCAATACTCATGTAATTCCCATTCCTTATTTGTTTTTTATTTCTCTCATTACTGATATGTAAGCCTCTAGTTTTTTACTTTATCTAACCTCACTTAATTATAGATATATAAAAGTACTCAATAATCTTTAAAAACATTGCATTGTATGAATTAACATTTATATTAAATTATAATATCTAAGGTTTTACCGGTTGTCTGTTTAAGTTCTTTTGTAACTGGGAATATTTGACAATTAAAATATGTCATTTATGATTGTCAGCAGCAATTGAAATCACATGACAGCTAAATCATATGACAGCACAGTACAGTTCTTTCCCCATTCTGTTCCCATTCAAGGTCCAGCGAACATTTGAGTTCAAATAACTTGTTCTCTGTTCAACTTGGCATTTCATTTCACATATTCATTTCTGTTGAGAAGACCCACAGAGCCTTACCAAATGCAATATGGCCTCATCCAGAAAAACAATACTTAATTACAACTTTTATTAAATGTCTCTGTGCCCAGTGCTTTATGACACAAACAGTTAGGCCTTTAGAAATTTATAATTTCCTTATTCTATAATCTTTAAAAGAAACTTTCTAAATGGTCAGTCATTTTCTCTAGAATTTATATTGTAGCTCAGTTTAAATATCATATATATTCTTCATCAGAACCCATGTTAGTTATCTTGCTCATCTCCAGTTGGGATTCCTGGGAACTGACATTTTCATTTATTATGGTCTCTGAATCTATGTTGATCAAGGTTGTGTGTCCTCTTCCTTCAAATTAATAATACTATAAATATATTGATTAGTCTCTGTGGTTTCTGACATCTTTTACTTCAGAGACAATATTTGAAGAAGAAAAGTGTCAAAAATGGCTGAACCAAGATGAGCAGCACTCATTAGTTTACCTGAAAGAAAAAACAACAACCATAAAAAACAAAAGCACAACGTGAGTAATAGAATATCTGGATTACTGAGCAGGACATTGGAATTCACCAGGGGAATGAAAGAGACCCAATCAGGTACAAAGTTATGGGAACAACATTGGTGAAAAATTAAAGCAATAAAACCCGCTAAAACCTCCCTCTTTCTCTCGAAAAATATTCCACTGTGAGGGACCAGTAAATAAAGAGACCTACTGTGTCACATCACTATGTGTGTCGATAATCTTGGTTAAAAGAGAAAATGGGAGACACTAGAACTTGAGAGACCCCTTTGGAAGTTGGCTGAAATAAACATACTCTTTTTGTTGCAAAAAAAAGAATTTGCCTTATCTACCCTCTTATTTACTGTTTTAATAGAATTCCTGAGTGTGCACATCAGTGTATCTCTGATATTTGTGCCTTCTGTTGGGCTTATTTTCTTCTGCTGCTTTGTCTTGTTCAACTCCAATATGGTATGTATTGTGTTATCATATTATATTTTGTTTTTCTTATACTTTAAAAAATGAATGAATGAAAATCTAACCACTGGAGTAAAAGGTCACAACTGAACTGTTGTTTATACCAGAAAATCACTGGTATATCCACCACTTCCAGGCAGGTCCTATGCTTAGGAGTTGTTGACCAACATATAATGGACTCCACTGTGAGCATATATGTGTGCATGTGTTTAGTTTTTGTGTGTATGTGTGTGTGTGTGTGTGTGTGTGTGTGTATGTGTGCATGTGTGTGTATGTGTTTGTTTCTGTGTGTACACATTTATTTGGTTACAGTCTGAAATTTTTGGGTTTTTTTGTTGTTGTTGTTTAGATAGTGTTTTGTTTGGGGGGCTTTAGGGTTAGGCATTTTGGGGATTTTTTATCTATTTTTTAGAAAAGAAATTAATGTTGGGTTGGTAAGAAGGAAGAGATAATCTGGAAGGTCTTGGGAAAGGGAAAGAAAATTTGCTTTAAATAATAAAATAATTTAAAATATTCACACAAAGGCAAAAAATTTAGCTACCAGCATGATACAGCACAATAAATTGAAGAACTAGAAGCCTATAGTTTATGGTTATTGCAATAACTGTAGTTAGCTCAAATAATAAAATTTACTGCTATTTTTGTAAAACTTCCTAATAAATTACTTATATAAAGAATATAAGAGCATGCCAAATGTTATGTGACAGACTTAAACCTAACCATTCTAAATTGCCCAAATCAGAATGATTCCTCTAGGACATGAAGAATTAAGAGTATATCCATTTTGATCTCTCTTATTTAATAATGACTGAAAGTTAGAGTTAGAATTAAGCAAAAGGATGAAATAAATGGCATAAAAATTGAAAAGCAATATGTAAATTATCCTTGTTTACAGATGATATGGCTAAGATGTGGAAGTATAGCTTCCACATACAGCTTTAACATATTGTATAAAGGTACAATAAAGACAAAGAACTGTGCCTCTTGAAACTGATACCTGAGGGCATAGAAGGTGAAATATACAATTCACCTTATGAAAAGCAACAATATTCTATACACTGAAAGTGAAGAGGCTAAAAATTAAAACAATTATATTCTGATAGTTATCAGAATACCTTGGAAACTGTTAAAGTGTTATTTAAAATATGTAGAGAATAAAATTAAAAAAAAAAGAAGAACACTGATGAATAAGATAGTGAGCAGAACAAGTACTGATAGGCTCCTGTCCCCCAGGATAGAAAGAGTTAATGCTGTTAAATGTCCATTCTATCAAAAGCATTTGACTGATTCAACACAATCCTTTTAAACTATCACTGGCAATCCTCCCAGTAGAGAAAAACTATTACACAAGTCAAGGGGCCCTGAACTCAAAACAGAGAATAGACAATACAGTGGAAAAGAATGAGGTTAGAGGTATCACAAAACTTAACTCTCAAAGATGACGAAGCTATATTAAACTAAGTGACAAGATGCTGACATAGATTTCAGCATGTAGTTCAATAAGAAAATAAAAACTCACTCAGTCTATCTATTTATATGTTATTTATTTTTGATTCAACTCCAAGTATACACATTAGAAAAAGAATAGTTTCTTCAATAAATGGTATTATAAAAGTTGATGAAATACATACACATACATTTGTATATTTTACATATTTTCATCAAAACCAGAATGCTATTCTATTTTGCTGTAGTAAAACTTTCTGTTATCAAACTGGTAAAAAATAATTTTATGAGACTAGAGAAAAAAGAACTTTTATACATTGCAGGTATGAATGCAAATTGATGCAGTCACCATAAGAAACAGTGTGGAGGTTCCCCCAAAAAGATGAAAATAAATTTAATTGATGTTTCAATCATCCCAAAAGAAAACAAATTAACCTATTGAAAAGATTTGTTTGTTTATTTATTGTAGAACAATTGACAATAGCCAGTGTGTGAAATTAACCTGTATATCTATCAATGAATTGATGATTTTAAATATATGGTGTAAGAAGACTGGACATATAGCTTTGTGGTAGAATGTTTGCCTGGCAGTCATGAGAACCTAGTTTTAATATATATATATATATATATATATATATATATATATATATATATATAATAGAATATATATATTCTTATATAATTATATATATAGAATTATATATAATATATCTATTTGGATATATTATATATCCAAATAGAAGTAGGAAAACTAGCAGACATTAAAAATGAGTGTATTAGGAAAGGTATAGTTGGATAATAGGTACAAAAGTATAGATATAGACAGAGGGTAATGCTAGTGTTATAAATGAAGATTAATAACTTATCATTACTTTCAGTGTAGAAAAAGGTTGAAAGTTCTTAATAGATACTATTGATAGTATTTGAGAAGTCTTAAATGTCAATTATTCTAATTTGAACATTACAAATCTTATATATGGAGATAAATATAATACTACAGACCATATATAAACATAATGTTTACATCAATTAAAAGAAAAATATTAATAGGGCAAATAGTCATAAACCTTTATAAATTCTATCTTATTCAATTACAATCTATTCCTAAGAAACTTTAGCCAGACATGATTGTATAATCTTGAACTCAGCACTTAAGAGACGGAGGGAGCAAAATCCTATATTTGACATAATTATCTGGTGTGTAGACAGGCTTTTGAGGTCACCAACATGATACACTACCGAAAAAATAAAGAGAGAGAGAGAGAGAGAGAGAGAGAGAGAGAGAGAGATGGAAACAAAGTAAAAGAGGGGAAAAGAAAATGAATGTATTTAAAGCAAGACAAGGTCTCTCTAAAGCCATACTGATGTGTCAGCTAGGAGGAAACATCTGAACCTTAGACACTGAGCTCACTGTTCTGAGATATAAATTATGCTATCTTTTCTCTGTTCTTTTGTTCCATTAATACCAACATCTACTCCACAGAATTGTTTTGATGATGAAATGAGTGAATATTATGAGGTAGAATTATACAAACATGATTAATATACAGTAGATAATTTGTGTTTGTTTCAAAAACTGTAAAAATATTTTAAACAAATATTTTTGAATCTTTGAATTAAAATCTCAAATTCAGGTTGAACATCATTTCCATCATTCTACTTCACTTCCAGAAAATAGACTCTTCTCTTATTAGCCTATGACTTACACTTCAATTTTCATAGGAAATGAAATACATAACAATGTACTAGTGACTAATATATAGATATAGATATATAATATATAGATATTAATATAAATTAATCAAATTATCCTCAATAGATTCACCCGTACTTTTATCTTACATTAAATATAATTTAATTATTCAGTATGATGGGTTTTAGAAAGAAAACTGTATTCATCTATTTTGTAAATCATATATACAAGTTTTATTTAGATTCAATACTTCTATAGTTTGTACTTCATCTCTGACTCTAAGTAGTAATAGAAAACTTCCAGATACATGTTTGATGTACAGATTTCATATGAAGATTATTAGGCCTTGCATACTGCATAAAATTTCTGTAATGCTAACATCCTTGTCTGTCTTTTGTGATTTTTTTGGACAACTGTTCGCATTGCAGATTGTACTTTGAAGAGGAAATAGGCTTCTACTTGAAGAACTCTCCTATCTGATACCCAAATTTCAAGAGGAAAGCTCTTTTAAACCAAATCCATTGAGATCCAGTGATAAGATCCGCCACATGTCATTGACACTTGTTCTACAGGCTGAAATATTAAAGCTTAGGTTTCATTCTGCTTGAGTGGAATTTCTTAACCAGAAAACCCAAGCAACATCAGCCTGTGGAGATTTGACATGACAGCCATCCTCATCTGACTGAAGTACAGCATGGACTGCAGATGTCCATTTATTTGAAAATCTTTAACATTCTTTGAAGCTTTTAAAAGTACATTTCCCAAGGGAAATTTTTTCCAATCTACAAGAAGCTTCTCACAAGTCTGGCAGGAGCAGTGAAAACTGCACAGTCTCCTGTTTTCTATTTCAGAGGATATCATGGAACACATC
This sequence comes from Rhynchomys soricoides, assembly GCA_019843965.1. NCBI lineage: Eukaryota > Metazoa > Chordata > Mammalia > Rodentia > Muridae > Rhynchomys > Rhynchomys soricoides. Next base: position 6,181,778 of record JADRCH010000027.1, on the reverse strand, counting down.
ACAGCTTCATGTCACTAATGACTGAAATTCTAAGGCTCAGGCTTTTTTGATGGCCATATATCATGTATAATTATTGACTTAAATGCCCTGCCTTGACTTCAAAACAGGAAAGGTGTTTATAGAATGGATAACTAACATATTCTCTAGTTTCAGATTTAAACTTTCATAAATATGTCCCAAAGGTCCCATTTCTGTATATGTGTAAATCCTGTGAGTTGAAGAAAACTTTAGTATTAGCAGAGGTGATTAGTCTTTATTTTCAGCTTGGCATATTAAATATTACACAATTTAAACATAACTTAATTTGTCTCATCATTTAATAGGATGAATATATTCTATTTCTGAGTCTTAATTTACATTAGCTGAAGAGAGAGCAAAAAAACCAAAATAATTATAGCAAGAACATCAATATTCTTTTTTCTGTCAGCAGTGAAAATCTTTACTTAATATTTTGTGTCTACAGTAACAATTACTTTATGACTCAGTTAAGAAAAAAGTCCTCCCTATTGCTATAGGCAATGATGATTTTGACTGTGTACAATATATCACCATTAATTATGCCAAGTAGTTTCAATGTATCCCCAACCTGTTCACAATCACCATACAATAATACTGCCACTTCTATAGTTCCAATGGAAATTACTGGCAAGGTAAATGCTTACAAATGAAATTTTGATTGTTTATTATTTGATATTTGAAAATACTGGTAGTCTCTTACCATAAAATATGTCCCAGAATTATGTATTAGAAAAAATGACCTGAAGAAAAATATAATTTCAAATAAGCTAATGAATATAGTTATGTCTTGTGAATGGCCCATTGTCAGTCTATCGACTGAAGCTGAGGTCAAATAACAACAATGATTCTCAGAATTTAATATGGATGAAAAAAAACATTTTAAATGCAATGTAGCTCCTGGAGGCCTGTAGTGGGGCTCCACTGAGCACTTGACTACACTCTGAGTGACATGGACTACTATTTCTAATTTTGGGTTGTAGTATTATGGTAGACTTATGATTGATACAAGGATAACTCAAAGATATTGAGTTCAGATTTAGACCATTCTTATAAGCAAGAATCAAAGTAAGCTGAGTCATGTTGCGATTTCATTTACCCTGTTCATACAAGTATTATTTATAGTATACTATACTCTATAATAATACATATGTATATACTATACCAATAATATATAGCATACTAATATAATAATGAGTATCATAACATTGCATCTAAAACATGCATAACTTCATTAAGCATAATGCATGTCTAGAAAATAATTGCAATCTCCTTAGCTGCTAGAAAATATCAGAAAAAGATGTGAGCAATGCACAATTTTCACAGATCTTCCATACATATAAGAGTGTAATATTTGTATGCAACAATAAAGCCTTTTACTGTGTCTTATAGTGTATTTGTATCTTTATAGTCATGGCACCACTCCAGGACAGAATTCATTTACTGTACTCACACAGGGTAAATGAAGAAATGAATATCATGTTCTAGTTAAGTGGGCTGGAGACTGCAGAGTCGGTGTTTAAATCTAACTTTTTCCTCAAGTCAAAATAAAAGATACTATGTTCTTCTCTGCCATGTTCCATCTTTTTTTGAAAATTATGCAAAAGAGAAGAAAAACATTTTAGCATGTCAAAATGACAAAAACAAATATTATTAAATTCTGTGCTTGTCAGAGCAAAAAAATTATAACTTATAAAATTCTGAATTAAAATTAAGGCCATTTTCAGATTATTTTATTACTATAATTCAAATTTAACTTAGATACAAATGACATTTTAACATTTTCCATACAGTACTTGATAATTTTTAGGAATTTGGAAGCAACTCCATTATTTTCAGGTACAGAATTATTTAAGACATATAAGTAGGTTACAGAGACACTTCTGGGTATTCTTCACTTTCTGAACCCAGGACCAATTAATATGTTCAAATTTTGTAGCAAGTAATTCTGTAGCATATACAAGGCAAATAAAAGAAGAGTCTGTGGATTCATTTGTGCTTCAGTCTGCTTTAAAAGGTCCCTTGGTGAAATGACATTTAAGTTAAATTGAAATAATTTTTCAATTGTGTACAATTTTAAATATATTTTCTTAATACACAATTTTCTTACATCTTTATTTGCTAACTCATAGATAGCATAAATATGAGGCACAGCAGTTGCTTGAATAAGTATATTTTCAAGAATAACGTAGTAAACAGGGTCATAAAACACATATAAATTTTCATTTCTCCAATTTATGGTTGCTCTGGGACTGAGGCAATTAAAACTTGAATTTTAAGAAAAAATATCATGTTCTTTTTAATATTGTATCTTCTTAATCTAACATGCTCATAGTCTTTACAGATCTTTTCAAAGTGTTTGTGTGTATGCATGTGTGTGTGTGTGTGTGTGTTCTTGAAGAGTTTATCATGTTTGACATGAATAGCATCAGTTCTCCAGGTTTCATTTATCAGTAGTCAACTATGATGCAACATTACTAAAAGGAAATTTTACAAAATAATAAATAAAATTCATTATTTTAAACAATGTATTTCAGCACAATGCTTTCATTCTTCTATTTATTACTGTTAATCTCTTACCATGTCTAATGTATATGTTAAACAACACATAGATATGAATGCAGAGGACAAACTGTGCATATTGTTACAGGGCTTGACACTGTTTATGGATTCAACTAGACAACTCAAGGTTTAGAATGGTCCCCAAGAAATAGGCAAGATTATTGCCTACAAGACATGATTAAATAGCAATAAAATTTTCCCTTCAGAAAATCAATTTTTGCAAAAGCTAATGTTTTCTTGATTGGGAGCTAAAACTTCATACATTGCAAGTTTAGTACTGAATAGTGTTAATATCCTTTGAGCATGAACTTATAGTATCCACCCCCCTGTCAAGTGATGTTTTATTTCTCTGGATTCTGAGTAAAAACGATTTTGTGGAGCTTCTTCTAATGGATCAACAAGTGTAGGTTTGTGGTTAAGCAGTTGTCCGTCCCATCTAAAGAGCTAACTCAAATACTACTATAGAAAATAAGTAATGTCCTTCCACTGGCCCATCATTTTTTTATCACTTTCTTTATATTATCAATTTCTAAATTTTCACAACACATTGAGCTAATAATTTAAAACTTATTCTTGAAATCTGGAAGTGTTCTTTGGTGTGCTTTGCATGCAGACATGATGACCTGAGATCAATCTGTGGGTCCCACAAGGTGGCAGAAGAGAACCAATTCAGAAGTTGTTTTCTGACCACCAAACACACAATGTGGCACATGTATATGCAAGCATTCAATCTACCTCTCTCCCTCTGTCTCTGTCTCTGTCTCTGTCTCTGTCTCTCTGTCTCTCTCTCTCTCTCACACACATACTAGCACATGCACACTCATCATGTGCACATAGTAATAATTATAATAAATAATAAAACAATTAATTAAAGAGATTTAAATATGAAATAACTGATTCTGAATTTTAAATATCTGGCATTCTTTCCCTCCTTTATTTTCCCTTAGAAATGCAAAGGAACCAATAGTCTTAGAAAGAAGTTGAGAAGTTGCTGGTGAATGAACAATGCAGATTTCTCACTTCAAGAACTGTGATGAAAGAACTTTACCAGACATATTTGTGTCTTTCCACAATGCTCAAATTTATTGAATAATAGTGATTAAAAAAACTATGTCATCCGGGCAGTGGTGGTGCATGCCTTTAGTCCCAGCACTTGGGAGGCAGAAGCAGGCGGATTTCTGAGTTCGAGGCCAACCTGGTCTACAGAGTGAGTTCCAGGACAGCCAGGGCTACACAGAGAAACCCTGACTCGAAAAACCAAAAAAAAAAAACAACAACAACAAACAAACAAACAAACAAACAAAAAAACTATGTCAGTCTCTTTGGTTACAGTTTTTCAGGTAGTTCTTACAGCTCTTAATAGCTAGTTTATGAATATATATATAATACATATATATTATATATATTATATATGTGTGTGCATGTGTATGCGTGCGCATGCATGTGTGTGTATTCTTTAATTCTAAACCCAATTACTAATATTAACTCTCGATAACATTGAATCTAGTTCTCATATTATCTATCATCTTTATCTATATATATATATCATTGATACTTATATCTTCTATTATCTATCATTTGTTATTATATTTGTTATCTATTATTTGTTAATTGATATTATTATTATCATTTGTTGTTATCTAGTTATTATATACATATATGTGAAGATATAGATTTAAATACATTTATAAATATAGATGTAGATGTAAATATCAACTTCCTACCTACCAACATGCCCATCTACATAAGAATGACTACCAAAGTCTTAAACAAGGCACAACTAGTTGACATAGTTATAAGAACTGTTAGCCAAAGCAGATGAAAACAATTGGTAGAGATTTAAAAGTCACTGAGTTGTGTAGATTAGATGTTAATAAATCCAACTGGAGAGTTATTGGTGGTTCCAAACTAGGCTTTGACAGTAAATTTGGCACAATCTGATTTTTGAGTTGAGTATCTGAATGAGGCATTGCAGAGACTGGGTATAAAACTATAGAAGTAAGGTGCTGACTAAGTCCAGGTAGATGACAATTTGAGTTGGGCATACGAGAAGTAGAGTCTGAGTTTGTACCTGTGGTTTTAACATTGTTGCCCTCTGTAGTTTAATTTTTTTCCTCAGGCTTTTTAAAAGTTCATTTGTTCGCCATTTAAATATAATGTGAGGAATTTGAAGAAATTGGCTTTAGTATGTCACCAGCACCTGAAACAATTCCTTTATTTGGTGCTATGGTCTTGCATCTTGCATTTATGAAGTACTTACTTGTCAGTACTTATAAAACCCTATGTTCAGTGTTAAACACAGTGATGTACTGATGTTACCATACAAAAAGGGGACAATTATTAGAGAGTACCAATGTCTTTTATTATATTTTATTTTACTTTACTTAAATTTTTTGGCATAGAAATTTAATTTTGTTTGACATTAGTACATTTTCATATGTTTGTATGAATATATATGTGTACATGTGTGTGTATACAGTTGTATCTTTAAACTTATCTGATGACATTATATAGGCATTTATCACTTGCACACTAATGAGGTTCCATCATTGATATGAAGGAATTCTTCTCCTAGAAGATAAGTAAACAGTATGTTTTGTGACTTGTATAGGACACACATACATCCAGTTTAATTTGTTTGTACCTTGTATTAATTCACACAAGAAATGTTTAAAAAATAATATATATTTTCATATGTAATTAAAATTCACAGCTGATTTTTCTACTTAGTAAATAGCAGTCCAACTTCCTCCTGGTGCATTAACTCTTGCTAAGTTTTTAGTAAAGTTAAAATTTGTAATGTTATTCCATTAAAGTCTATGGAGTTTCTTTCTACTATTCTTAAGTTTCAGGGCTCAGTACCAAGACAAAGTGACCTAAGTTCAGTAAAAGGCCCTTTGCCATGGAGTTTTGGATATTAAGCAGGCTACAACAAAGACAGGAGAAATGGATAGAATTGATTTATTATAACTGGATTACCCTAGATTGTCTCTTTGCTTCTGTAGCCAGGTCTTAGCACTGAGAAGATACTCAGATATTTATAATTCTTTTAAAGACTGTGAACACTATATCCTATAATTTATGTAGATTATTCTCATTATATTTGACAGACAATATACCTTCATAAAAATGAATCTACGTATATACTTAGAATATTTTTGATCCAATTCATACATTAGAATTTTAATATAATGTAAAACAAAGAAGTAATCATTCCCATTAACAGGCATTTAAAGTTTTATTTTTGTAGAAATATTTTGTGGGGTTGCTGCAAATTCCTGGTCAGGTTAACTAATGGTCCATGTGAGGCAAGAAGGAAATCCAGTTCAAAGTTATCCGCTTTGGTAAAAACTTTGTGGTTTTTTTGTTGTTTTTGCTATTGTTGTTATTATTTTATTTATTTACATTTCAGATGTTATTCTCCCTTCCCGGTTTCCCCTCTGCAAACCCCCTATCCCCTCCCACTTTCTCTGTTTCTATGAGGGTGGTCCCCTCCCACCCATCCACTCTTGTGTCACTGCCCTAGCATTCCCCTGTACTGGGGCATCGAGCCACCACAGGACCAAGGGCTTCCCCTACCATTGAAGCCAGATAAAACAATCCTATGCTACATATGCAACTGGAGCTATGGGTCCCTCCATATGTATTCTTTAGTTGATGATTTAGTCCCTGGAAGCTCTGGAGAGTCTGGTTGGCTGATATTATTGTTCTTTTTATGGGGTTGCAAACCCCTTCAGCTCTTTCAATCTTTCCCCTAACCCTTCCATTGGGGTCCCCATGCTCAGTCCAATGGTTAGCTGCCAGAATCCTCATTTGTATTTGTCAGGCTCTAGCAGATCCTCTCGGGGGACAGCTATACTAGACTCCTGTCAGCAAGTGTTTCTTGGTATCAACAATAGTGTCTGGGTCTGGTGTCTGCATATGGGATGGATCCCTAGGTGGGACAGTCTCTAGATGGCCTTTCCTTGAGTTTCTGTTCCACTCTTTGTCCCTGCATTTACTTTAGACAGGAGCAATTCTGGATTAACATTTTTTGAGATGGGTGTGTGACCCCATACTTCAACCAAATACTGTTCCAAACCACCTGATATTTTCTAGTCCCATTCATTTGTCTGTGAATTTCATGAAGTCATTTATTTTAATAGATGAGTAGTGCTCCATTGTGTAAATGTACCACATTTTCTGTATCCATTCCTCTGTTGAGGGACATATGGGTTGTTTCCAGCTCCTGGCTATTAAAAACAAGGCTGCTATGAACATAGCACATGCCTTTTTTTTTTTTTTTTTAATGTTGGAACATCTTATGGGAATGTACCCAGGAGCGGTATAGCTGGGTCCTCAGGTAGAGGTTTTTTTCCCAATTTTATAAGATTTGTAAGCAAAAGAATGCAACTAGAAAATGTCATCGTGAGTGAGGTAACCCAGTCACAAAAGAACACACATGGTATGCACTGATATGATATACTGATATTAGCCAAAAATATTGAGATATCCTCTATACAACTCACAGACAATACAAAGCCCAAGGGATGTCCCAAGGATGGATAGTGCAGTCCTACTTAGAAGGGGGAACAAAATTATCACAGGAGTTAGAGGGAGAGAGGGACCTGGAAGGGAAAAAGGATGGGAAGGGAAAAGGGGAGGAACTGGGGATAGCCACTAGAATGTCTCAGATGCTAGGGATGCAAGAATTTGCTGGGACCAAGTGGGGATGAGATTAGTCAAAATACTCAACAAAGGGGAGATAAGAACCAGTAGAGGTAAACCAGTGGTAAAATCTTCTAAAGCAGTGGTTCTCACCCTTTTAGATCTTGACCCCTCTAGTGGTCATATATTAGACATCCTTTCTATCAATTTACCATACAATTAATAAATGTAGCAAATTTAAAGATATAGAGTAGCAACAAAATAATTTTGAGGTTGGGGTTCATCACAACATGAGGAACTCTATTAAAAGTTTGTAGCAGTAGGAAGGTTGAGAACCACCAAGAGGATCTAGAGTCTGACACTGGCCTGTGAGGACTGTGGAAGTCAAACTTGTGAAGAAATAAGTGAGGAAGAGAGCAAGGCAAGACAAGCTCCTGCAACTTCTCCAAGAGTCCTGATCTGCTGCTCATGGCATTAGAAAAGATTGCTACCAGTACACAGGTGAGATAACATAAAGGAACTGAGGTCATTGCAGTGCCTACTTCTCCTATCTTCATGGAAGTCCTCAGAGGTGATGATACTCCCCTCCATCCCCCATTCCTTCCGTATTACCTCATAGACAAGGCTTACATTGGACCAAGGTGACTGTGTGGTGGTGATATGATTGACCAAGGATTTAAGGGCTTGGAATTCTCTCAAACACTGTATATAAGCTTATGGGCTGGGCAATAAATTCAATCTGCACCCTGATGCTAGTCTTCAGAGTTAGATTTCCAGGGATTTATTATGTGACTTGGTCATCTCTCTCTCTCTCTCTCTCTCTCTCTCTCTCACACACACACACACACACACACACACACACACACACACACACACCTTAGTCCTGTTCTCATGCTGGCCAGTTTATTTTAGATATACTTAAGTATACTACAATTGAGAAAAATGTTTCTGGGTAATAATTATTACAACAAAGTTGATAGTATAAATACATTGAACTTCTTTTGCTAAGAACATGTAATGGTTTATAAAGGAGCTGTAAACCATTACAAAATTCCAGAACTAATCTAAGATGCAGGAACAATACAGAAGGAGTGAAAGAACTATAATAGCCAGAGGATCAGTGAGTGTGCTGTGAAATTGTGTCTTCTAGTTATGCAGAAATGTCATCCTTATAGTTTCACGAATATGTCCCCTAAATAAGAACTGAATAAGTACAACAATAAACCTGTTAAAGCACACAGAGAAGCATCATGTTACATCAACCATATAGAAAGAATGATAGGCAACTAAATAATGCTCAGAGCAGTAGAAATAGTTTTACTCAGGGAAGAGCACACCAATTGGTTGTCTGATACCAAAACGTCAGCCTTGAAATCATACATCCATGTAACATACCAACTGAGCTGGTTATGCTTAGAGATGTATATATGAATATACATATAGATATATGCACTTAGTTAACAATAAAAATGAGGTTCTGAATTTGAAAGAGAGTAAGGAGAGATATGTGGGAGAATTTGAGGGACAAAAGTAAAAGAGAAAGATATAACCATATGATTATCTTAAAAATTAAATAACAAAAACAATTAAAAGAAGAGAAAAGATGAAACTGAAAGAGGAAAGTAGTTGCGGAGGGTTATTAAATAATTGGAGTAAAATAACTGAGGGTCATATTAATCAAAGCACATTGCATGAGATTATGCTTGTTTAGTAAATTAATGATTGTAGATTCTCCACATTAATCACAGATTCACTAGCACCAAGTAGTTAGCTAGGTTCCTAATTCCAGGCATGGTCTCCAGCATGTTGAGCACGAATGTTTGAAATTCTCCCTAAAAGGGGCAAAAGCACAAAATTTGTCCTTGAAGGAGCATAGAAAAATTAATAAAACTACTTGATGTATTAAAAGTCCTTATCCATTCTGACTGGTGTGAGGTGAATTCCACCTCACACCAGTCAGAATAGCTAAGATCAAAAACTCAGGTGACAGCAGATGTTTGTGAGGATTTGGAGAAAGAAGAACACTCCTCCATTGCTGGTGGGAATGAAAGATGCTACAACCTCTCTGGAAATCAGTTTGGTGGATTCTCAGAAAAATACTACACAACAATACTACAATAATACTACCAGCTATTCAATTTCTGGGCATATACCCAGAAGATGCTCCAACATGTAATAAAGACACATGTTCCACTATGTTCATACCAGCCATATTTATAATAGCCAGAAACTGGAAACAACCCAGATGTCCCTCAACAGAGGAATGGATACAGAAAACGTGGTACATTCACACAATAGAATACTATTCAGCTATTAAAATCAATGGCTTTATGAAATTCTTAGGCAAATGGATAGAACTTGAAAATATTATTCTGAGCAAGGTAACACAATAGAATGAACACGGTATGTACTCACTGATAAGTGGTTATTAGCCCAAAAGTTTGGAATACCCAACAATCACTTCACAGCAACCATTGGGCTGAGTGTGAGGTCCCAGATGGAGGAGTTGGAGAAGGGACTGAAGGAGCTGGGGGAGTTTGCAGCCCCAGGGAGGGAACAAAGGGGCAACTGGCCTGACCCCTCGATGCTCCTGGAGACTAGATCACCAATCAAAGAATACATATGGAGGGATCCATGGTGCTGGCCACATATGTGACAGAGGAGGGTCTTGTTAGCCATCAGGTGGAGGAGAGGCCCTTGGGCGGGAGGGTGTTAGATGTGCCAGTATAGGAGACTGCCAAGAAAGGAAGCCGAGAGTGGGTGGGTGGGTGCGTGGGGGAATACCCCATAGAGGCAGGGGGAGGGGGGAGGGAATAGGGAGGTTCCAAAGGGAGATCTGGAAAGAAGGTAACATTAGAAATATAAATAAACTATCAAGAAACAAATAAAAATAAAAGTATTTATCAAGAATTTATTGGGAGACACTAGTCATCAACAAAACAAGAGTCTAAAAAATGATTGACAAATATTTAATCCATTCTTTCTTCAAATAGAAAATACTTGGAAATGAAATGGTAAGTTGTATGGTACAATAATTTTACAAATGTTTTTTATGGGCAGAACATATTTAACACTTTAGGGAAAAAAGGAACCTTTACAGTAAAGATCAACTTAAGCATTGTATTTTCTATTTCAGGTTTATTTCCCTTAGCATAATGTCTTTCTGTTCCACACATTCTTATGTACATAACAGGGTGTCCTCCTTAATGAGTGGACAATCATCACATTTATAAACCAGATTCAATTTCTCTATTCATTAGCTGATGGCTACTTTAGTGCCTTTGATTACTTTGTTAGTAGAAATATTGTCAGGGTAACAAAACCACTCAAGAAAATAATTTTATTTCTTTTGTCTATATACCCTGTAGTCTCAGGATTTGATCCATGTGTCCTATAGAATTAGGTTGATCTCATAGAGGTTGAGAATTGAATGGTGAAAAATAATGGCTTGAGAGACCCATTAGGTTTCAGGGAAAAAACAATAACAACTCCAACAAAAGAAGAGGTGGGAGAAAAATGGAAAAACCAGCTATATATTCACTTTTAAAGTTCACATTTAATAAAAATATGTGTTCAGTTTGAAAATATAAGTATCATAAATGGATATTTTGTATGTCACTCTGAGAAGACAAGCAACAACAGTACATTTCTTTCAATGTAGTTTCAAAGAAATGCATTAATTTTTCCAGTTCTTCATTTCTTTGATTTCAATCACAATGAATTGGTATTTAAATGAACCTGTCATATACTTTGGGATCCCAGATAGTGTTTGCCATAGTAAATTTCCAAAATGGATATTCTCATATATTTTTCTTGTACTTTGGATTTTGAGACTCAGACTTCTTTGAATATTTTTTCATTGTGTCATTTAAAAAATGCATTGTATTATCAACTAAGACATAGAATTCTGGTTTATAGAATATTACCATAGAATTATTAGTTATTAGTTTTTATCCAATAGATTTGGCCATATTATTTCTGCTTTAATAATTCCTTCTTATACACCCAACTTCATGTTCTCTCTTGCTCTCTCTAAACAAAAACACAGTTTGAAAGGGTAGAATCAGTTATTTTCAGAAAGGTTTCATAAATTACATTCAATAGAAGATAATGCAACTTGGTTAGCTTACAATTCAGGGCAAAAGGATAGAAAAAGTATAGGCTGCAAACTGGATGGTTGTCACAATATGCCTCTAGGTAGCTTCACTAGACAGCTGTAAGAGATGAATCTGTGAAGGGTATTTTACATCCAAACTAAAACATTTGAAAAGATGTTTGTGTCAACAAATATAAATATGTTATATATATTTCAACAAAGGTATATCATTTGGAGTAACAATGCTATCCCACGAACTATAGACCATCTCACAAAAATGCAGTGTCAAATGCAGGAAACATACCTGCTTGTTGTCAGTCAGTGAGCCCAAGAGACTCCAAAACATTATAGGTTGCTGCAATTGTCTTTAGTTACCTCCCTGAAAGTGGAGGGAAGACACTATTTCTGACAACATCACACATCTCAAAAACAGGTCATAGAAAAATCTGACTTGGGAGCTTCCTTCTTGAGCACAAACTCTCATAGTTAAGGTGCTTTGCACACTACCATGAATTAAAAACAAGCTATATTCCTATGAATTCTATAGCTTAAAATTACATCAATGACAATTTGGCTGAGATATTTCCAGGGAAATAAAAATGGCATATATATCTTGAGAGTAGCCAACAGCCATTCAACCATATTTAAGGCCCCATCTAGCAGCTAAGATTTAAGGATCACTCTGGAAGAGAGTCAGAAAGATTCTTGGAATCAGAAGACCAGGTGCATGCTTTTATATAACATCACTTATAAATGACATGGAAGCTATACATATGGAGTTTTAATTAACTGTAGGGAAACTACTGTAACCCTTTTATAAACTACACATTCAGTCATGACCATGATTCGAGGACAGAAGCATCTAAAATTTCTATGTATGCTAGTAGAGTTTGACACTAGAAACAGTATAGCAGGAGCCACCTTTGAAGTTTCTTACCGAATTACCTACAAAATTCTTTAAGTTTCTTGATATCATACTATAAACACATGATTCCACCTTTGCCTTTTCTCTAAATCTTCTCAGGCAGCTTGCCTTGCTCATACTCATGGCCTATCTTTCTTTAATCACTGTAAAATATATATGTATCTCATTGTATACATCAGTTATTTTTTAAAATAGTTAACAGGCTAAGTTGAGAACATCAACACAATTAAAATTAGCTTTAGCATTTTCAGTAACTTTTAGAAGTAATTAAGACAAAAATAGTTATTTTCATAACTTCTAATTTCTGATCTCAAGTAAAATTTCTTATTCTCTACCCAAACACTGCTTAGGGATTTTAGGGAATTACATTTCAAGAACACACACACACACACACACACACACACACACACAAGCACTGATGTAGAAAGAATCAGTATGCAACATCACTAACACTTCCATCTTAAAAATAGATTTTCCCATGGGTGAAATATGAAGCAAAATATAAACATATCTTCAAAGTATTGTCTTTATTTGGGAAGCAAAAGGTGTCAGTTTGTTTATCCACAATTGATACTTTTCAAGTGTTGCTTCCATTTTTTATTTTTTTTTCTAGTTTCATGGAAATGACCCACAGAAAACTCAGACATAAAGCTGATAGAATACCACCCAGAGAGAAATGACCTACAATGGAAAGGAACTGGGGAGAACACTACCACATTTGGAGTTGAGGTATCTTTAATAGAAAATTTCAGCAGAGCTACATTGGGGACACTGATGGAAGTAAACTATAATGATGTCCTATCTTTGATGGTGCTTTCACTGGTATTCTATTTTCTTTTAGAAACATTGCTTTACATGAGTTTAAAAAGAATTTACATATACTTCAAGAAAGCAATTAAAAATTTCAAGCATAATTCTTAGGAATTTAGAAATTAATGATTAGAAAAATTAGAAACAAATGATATTGGTTTTATTTGTTACTAATTTAAATAAATCATGTAAATGAAAATAATATGATAAGTTTGTCTAATTTCTGGAACATCTGCTAGGTACTGATTGAAAATGCTAGCAAAATAGAATACTGAATAAATTTGGTAGATGTAAAATTAAAAAGTTTTACAAAATTACTGACAAAACCATACAAAAATTAAGGTGACAAATTCTTGAGGGTAATGTTGATCACCTGTAATGTTTAAGATATTTCTGGGACCTCACTGACTAACAAGTAAAAGAGGTAAGCCATTTCTGTCCCTGGATTATTATATTTTAATCTGTGGTATATAGTGAGAGCATAGTTGTCCTATTACAGGGTGGCTCCATTTAAATTCTTTTATAGAGACATTCTTTCATATAAACACATTTTAGGAAACTTACTGATTTGAAAGCTTCATTTTTTTATTGCATAGCTTTCACAATGTTCTAAGGTACAATGCATGCTACTGAAATAAGTGATTCAGGAGTAATCATACTCTGCCTTGAATTCTCTGAGCTACAGTAAGCAGAAGTTTGACAAACATGTGTATAAGGTACAGTAGTGGCACAAATACCATATGTGTAACCAACCACTTTCTGATTGGATATAAAGCCAATTTTATATGTTAAATTTATGACTGATACTCTCTCTGAGGTCAATTTCCTCTGGTTGGACAAATCATAGGCCATAGAGAAGAACATACCACTATTGTTTTACTAAATCTTCACACTATTAATTCAACTTTTAATAATAACTTATCCCTATACCCACAGATTAATGTATAACTCAAACTTTTATCATTTATTCTTCAGTAAATGGCAAGTCACACAGAGACTTCCAAGTAGACAAGGTTTAGAGAATAAAAGATCGCAAAATATTTAGTGAATGGCAGACTATAGAATGTCCACACCTAAATGAAACATCTATATCACATCTACTTTCTCCATGGCTCAGAAATTACTTTGAAAGATGAGTAAGAAAAAGTGTAAGAGACAGGGATAGTGGTTGACTCTAAGAAAAAACAATCTGGATACAGGGCAGGGGGATTTGCACCTATAAACTTATAGCATTTCTGAAAGTATGCACAAAACCTGTGCAAGCTTAAGTCAGACAGAATCCACACAAAGAGAGGGAATTGAGAAGGAAGTCTTGCCCTTTGCTCATGGTCTGTTTAGCAATTGACAATAAGAGACAGAAAGCCAGTTTTCTTTAACTCTGTTGCCCAGTTTAGGGAAACCATATTCTAAAGGAATGACACTTATCTAAGAGTATAAAGGCTTCACAATATTTATTTGATATTTTTTTAAACAAATGGTCACAAAATTTGTGGGTACATAGGGGTGGATCTGGAAGGAATTGGTAGATAAATATGAATGCAACCAAACTGAAGTCTATGAATTTCTCAGTCAACTATAAACCACAAGAAAAAAGTTAAAAATGACAAGCATTAAATAAAACTCAAGTCTAAGGAATTGAGCCTGTTAGTTGGATCAATGGGCCCGTCATTGACAGAAAATTTTACATATGTTTCATATATAATTTATATCACTTCTATTTCATATTATGTTATCTGTCATCTTTTTGGTATTTCTTATAAAAACTATAATGAATGTTTATAGAGAGTGATTTAACTCTATTAAAACCTCTAATTGGTTTTTCAGTCCAGAAAAAGCGTATTTGTATGAAAATTTAATACATTTAATTTTTGATAACTTAAACTAAACATGTTTTATTTCCCAATTTTTGTGCTGCTAAAATAAGTTGCCATGGGAACTGAAGTTCTACATCAGAGTTATTAAGAACAGACATTGAGAAGAAACTTTGTAAAAATAGAAAATCAAATAATCTCTAAACCATAGGGAATCCAATATTTTTGTGCAAACATTAAGTTTTTCTGAAGCAAATGAGTAGTGAATAGCAATTTTCCATTTCCTGCTTGAACCAAAGTAAGTCAATCATACATGACAAATCCTGACATTAGACTGTATACATTTTCAGCCTTTTTAACATTCACATTATTTTATAATTTTTAAAAATAATTCTTTGGTGTCTCTGAACTATATGAAGCAGTATGAAAGCTGATCATACTTAATCTTGTAAGCATTGAAAATCTCAGATGTATTCATTGGCAGTATCACGTTTATGCCTATTAAGAAATTTCAGTGTCTCAGCAATATTTGAAAGCACTCTGGCATTGTAAACTTACTTTAAAATATTTCAGACAAAACGTTTTTAATTTTACTTTATTATTTTCTAGGCAAATTCAGCTTCCTAATAAGAACTATATGATCTTATGGTGATTTAGATAGTTTTGGTCGTAAATAGAAAAATTAGCCGGGCAATGGTGGCTCACGCCTTTAATCCCAGCACTCGGGAGTCAGAGGCAGGTGGATTTCTGAGTTCGAGGCCAGCCTGAGGCTTGAGGTCTACAGAGTAAGTTCCAGGACAGACAGGGCTACAGACAAACCCTGTCTTGAAAAATCAAAAAAAAAAAAATAGAAAAATTAATCTAGAGGAATCCTTTGAGTTAGTAATTCTATTTTCCACATTTAACATGGATTGCTTGAAGAATTGGGAAACTATATGACTTATCTAAGATTATACAATATAGAGAGTGGAGGTAGAAAATCAGTCTTAAATTCTGCTTAGGCTGAAGTGTCAGGAATCCACCTACAATAGGAATAGTGCAGAATTGTACCATGGGTGTGGATTGTGCATCTTTTTCACTTTAACTGTAATTCAAATATTGGTACCAACTCTTAGGAGAAACCGTTTTCAAATTGCTAAGTGTATTGAAACATCCTCATATCTATTTGGAAATCTTAGAGGAATTTTAAGCCAGGAGCACAGCTCCTAATTACATCCAAAGACCTTCTATGTCTATGTGGTCTGGCTGGAATTCAGACCCTTAGTCTTAATCCCTTTAATCCCTCTAGACAGAATTTAGTGTAAACTTTTAATCCCAAATAATTACTTCTAATTGAGGGGCAAAGTACTATATCAGAGAAAGATTTGACAGAATAAGTAGAAGCTAGGACATGACCAACTGTCAGTAGAAGAGCTATTTAAGAGCAGTGCAGAGTAAAGACAGTTCTGTTCAGTCAGTTGAGTTCAGTCAGTTGTCAGTGAGTTGGAGGTGGAAGTCAGTGGGGAGTCAGTACAGTGAATACAGTAGAGTGGATTTGAGTTTGCTTGTTCCTTCATGTAGTTCAATGGGAGTCAGCAGAGGCAGCTGAAGCTAGAGAATAAGAAGGAGCCAGAAAATTATGACAAATCACCAGAGTTAGTTTGAGGCCACACAGAGAAATTCAGGGAGCCAATGAGAGAAATCAGATTGAATCAGTCAGCTTGGAGAGGAGTTTTGAACCAGCCATCCGGAGTTCAGAAAAAATTAGAAAGTATGAGTTTATTCAGCAGTAGGCCTCAGAGATGAACATTACCTAAGGAAAATGAAAGTTACTTTTACAGAAAACTGATAGGGTATATGAAATTTTAGTGTAAAATTATGTAATAAATGTGTCAATAAAAGCCATCACTATATACATGACGGAAATTTAAAATAGCTGTATACTCAGCCTGTGAATAATCTGGTATACAGTGGTTCATGTTTCTTTTTCATGAGTTCAAACATTTTATGAAGACCCCTTTTACCTTGACAATTATCATACACATAGTCCTTCACCTAACAAACACTCATCTTTTCTATGAGTTCTATTTCTATGATCACATTGAATTTTCTAAAAAACTTGAAAAATACTTGAGAAAGAATATTTAATAAATTTAAGCATGATACATATATAACTAGCTCTCATATATTACAAAATGTAGACTGTATTGATAACCTTTCTTTTTGTCAACATATCAGGGCATGATTTTTAAAATGATTTTTATTAATCCTTTAATGATTTCACACATTTGTTTTTATCAAAATTTATGAAAATAAGTTGATTCTATTTTACACAGACTTATTTCAAATTTATGAAAAGGTAGTTGTTTAATTGTCCATAGGAAAAATAGATACACAGACCATCTAAAATGCCAGGATTTATAATCAGGAATGCAAGGTTTAAAGTACTTAATATCACAGTAAAAAAATTATATCTATCTATAATCAGACTTTAACTCAATGATCCTTCTCTAATGATCCTTTTCACTGATGATTAAAAATTGTTATGGATCTGGAACTAGGTAATATTTTGTACATTACTCAGTATTTGACAGATATCAAATGTTATAAGCCTATGACAATTTTTTTATATCTTTTGATAACTCAAATTTTATATAGAAAATATAATACATTTAGTAAAAATATGTACAAAATGTACCATATACTAACTGCTTAGGACTTACTGTGAGTGAAACAAAACTTTCTCTGATCAAAAGTATAAATTACGTACTATGCAGTTAGAGTGAATGATGGCATGTGTTCAATTGATATGTTAGAAAAATATTAGTCTATTTCATTAGTTCTGGAATTCTGTATTTCATATTTATATTTGAATTACTATGAAAAGCATTTTATGAATCAGAAACATAACAAATTATTTTTTAAATTTTACTTCTATTAATTTTGAGATTATCATTTCTCTTCCTCCAAAACCTCCCATATTTCCCTTCCTTGTTTTTTTTCAGTTCAATGAGTTTTTCTCAAATATTTGTTCTTATATGCTTTTATGTATGTGTATGTACATATTCTTAAATATAGTAATACAAAATATTCTGTCTGCATAATATTACTTTTGCATATGTTTTAACGCTGAGCACTTTGTGATAGATTGCCAGTTGGTATGTTCTTTTCTATACAAAACTATTTCTTTGATTCTCAATATACCTTAGTTGTTTTCAGTTCTTTGTGAAGGGTTGAGGTGTTCTGGGCTTTCTTCATTCATCTTAGCATGTCTATTAGTGTTGTCCTTGTTTTCAGCTCATGTTTAGGCACTGAAGTTTTAGAGACGTTACAGACATAGCTTTGGTTTACCTGTAGATGTAATTCATAGCAAGCTTCCTAACTCTCCAGGTCTTGAAATACTGTGAATGCGAGTTATTAGGGAGGAAATCCATAGGAAATCATACTATTACCTTTCTTACTAAAACAAACAAATAAAATAAACCCAAAATGAAAGCCGTCTTCATGATGCTTCCTGATCTATAGATGCAATAGTTGTATTAGAGATGTTTCAGTCAGGACTGGGCTCCACAACTCAGCATTTTGATTGGCTATGATTGTTTTTCTTTTGTTTTGTTTTGTTTTGTAATGGTCTCCATCTGTTCAGAGATTCCACTTGTCTTTTCTGAGGTATGAAGATGTATCTGTTAATACAAAGGGAAATATTTATATTGTAATTAGAGATTATTCTGATTTAATAGTATCAGTTTTAGGTTCTCCTCCAAGAATTTTTTCGCTGGCCCTGAGTAGTTAGCTATGTTTACTGTAACAGGCATGATTGTTGAGTAGTTCTTAAGTAAAATTAGAGGACTAATAGTGATGCGTGTAGGTCTTTGTTGTGGTTTGTAGCCATCATAGCTGGGTAGGACTCTTGGTTATTTTGGTGTTTGTATGGTGCCTTCTAGTACTGTGAATGTGAGTTCTCAGGGAGGAAAGTCATAAGAAATCATACTATTACCTTTCTAACTAAAACAAAACAAAATGAAAGTATATAACAATATAATAAATGTATAAATTCACACATAGTTTAAATACATTTTCTTATGTGAGCTGACAATGTTCTCTCTGAGAGTCAAACACTAACAAAAAAATCCAACACCATGGATAAGAAGCACGTTATTGATGAATTGGATAGGCTTGTCATAGACTCACCAAACAGTATAGAATACTGCTACTGACCCTGGTTACCCCCAAGATTTGGAAGACAAGTCTGTTTTGTTGAAAAACCTTGCACTTCAGACACAGGGCCTTCTGGCACCTGAGCTAGAAATAACATAAAAATAAATTCTTTGAAAGAGCCAGTTCATATAAATTCAGCTATGTCAACTTCAGACTGCCATATCAAACAAGGCAATAGAGTTAGAAATACTAGTGAAAATTTCCACAAAGACAACCTCTCTTTATGTTCCTTCTCTATGATCAAAGTTATATCACTACCAAAGTTAGCTGAGTAAAATTAAATAGTATATATATATATATATATATATATATATATATATATATATATTCACTTGACACTCCTGTGGGTTTGAAAGCTATTGAGTAAGTTCCTCTGCAGCTTGTGATAAACTACATCTCAACATCTAATCTTGTTCACATATACCCTATTTAAATAGAGAAAAATCAATAGAGGCACAAGAAAATGATGGCTTTATTTGTCCTTTTTAATTTCATTTAATTATTTAAAATACTTAGTACTTAGTGTGTACTAGCATTGTTAAAGAACAAAATGTCACACTCAAAAACTAATTTTTATTCTCACTAACAAGTTGTGATTTTCTTTTTAATTCTGAAAAATATTCGCTAATACTTCATTTTTCCCTATGAAATAAAATTTTAGTGACTACTCTTTTAGCAAATGCTAACTAGTTCCAGGAGAGATTAATTCTGTGAGGATTGATACAACAGTTTGAGTTAAGCTTGTTGCAGAATGAAAAACAATTCATTTAATTCTCCCAGTATATTTAGGAAAAACAATGTCTTGATGTTTTTGTAAGAATCTCATTCTTATAGCTACTCACCATGGAAAAACAGTAAGAGAGAGAAAGAAAATGTAAGGACTTTCCTTTTTACCTCATCTCTGCTTTAAAAATCATTTATTATTTATTTATTTATACACAATCCAGATTTTAGTTTCCCCCTGTTCATCCTCCAACTGTTCCTCATCCCATCCCTTCTCCCCATCACCCTTGTCTCCATGATGATATCCCCACCACCCACCCTAACTGACCTCTAAACTCCCTGGGGCCTCCAGTTTTTTGAGGGTTAGGTGCATCTTCTCTGACTAACCCAGACCCTGTAGTACTCTGCTGTATATGTGTTGGGGCTTCATATCAGCTGGTATATGCTGCCTGCTTGGTGGTCCAGTGTTTGAGAGATCTTGGGGTTCCAGGTTAATTTCGACTGCTGGTCCTCCTAGAGGGTCACCCTCTTCAGATTCGTCCAGCTTTTCCCTAATTCAACCACAGTGGTCAGCAGCTTCTGTCCTTTGGTTGGGTGCGAATATCTGCATCTGACTTTTTCAGCTTCTTTGTTAGGTCTTCCGAAGGGAAGTCATGATAGGTCCCTTTTTGTGAGCACACCATAGCCTCAGTAATAGTGTCAAGGGATCCCCCTTGAGCTGGATCCCACTTTGGGTCTGTTGCTGGATCTTCTTTTCCTCAGGATCCTCTCCATTTCCACCCTGCAGTTCTTTCAGACAGGAGCAATTACGGGTCAGAATTTTGGCAGTGGAATGTCAACCCTCTCTCTCAACCGATGCCCTTCCTGGTGGAAGGTGGTCTCTATAAGTTCTCTCTTCCTACTGTTGGGCATTTCATCTAAGGTCCCTCCCGTTGAGTCCTGAGAGTCGCTCACCTCCCAAGTCTCTGGTGCATTCTGGAAAGTCCCCTCAACCTCCTACCTCCTTAGGTTGTCTGTTTCCATTCTCTCTGCTGGCCCTCAGGTCTTCAATCCATTTCCCTCACCCAATACTAAATCAGGTCTTCCCCTTCACTCTCCATCCACTTTCTGTCCCATTTTCCCCTTCCCTCCCCACTTTTGATTGCTTTCATCTCTTAACTGGCCTCATTCTCTCTAAGCAGACCAGAGCTTATTCTTCTTTTCTCATAAGAGAGTTGTCTTAAATTTTTCACAGTTGTCATCGCACCTACATGGATGGCATCTCTATCTGTTGGCACCTAAGCCCTTGAAGAACTGTCTTGCATCATTACAAATAATATAGGTGAAGTATTGCTGCCTATTTGTTTTCCAAAAAGAAAATGTGTACCAATAAGAACTGATTACATGTATGAAGATGGAACTTAGACACTTATGGCCCTGGAAAATGAGTTTGTATTCTATCTTATCTCTTACCTACAAACGGAATGAAAATAAATAGTTCATAAAGGGAAAAATTGTTTTCCATAGTCATGCCTTTTGTCCTATGGGAAACTAACTGTCCCTTCCTATATAGCTTGCCCATGATATGAACCTAAGTCCTCCTGGGGTTATAAAGTATGAAGGGGTTATAAGGTATGAAGTGTACATCCTGAAAAATGCAGCATGCTATTACTTGTAAACAATGGTACATCTATAGCTTAAGTAAGATGAGATAGATCCAAATGGTTAAAAACCAAGACAGAATACTAAAATATGTTCTGAACAATCTAAAGTTAATATCACACTGGCATGTGTCATCTGATAGTACTTGATTTACCCATATGTATGGAAATATAATGAGATATTAAACTACTTTATAGGCTAATCCCAAAAGTAGTTAGAAATAAAATAAAACTATCAAGTTTAGTCACAGGTTTGTGAAGCCCTCTCTCTTATGGTAATGATGAACTGAAATCAAAATACACTGAAAGAATTAAAATATACTAAGTCTTCAGTGATGGTTTGTTTTAGTCACAAATAATTATAAACTAATACTTGAGAATGCGTGTCCACTCTCTCTAAAGATCTCTTAAACACACATTACCTAGGATCTGTTGCCAAAATACAAAAAGTTCTAATTCTGAATAGATCATTAGGAAGCCCCACATAAACTGCTACAGATGTAGAGTACTTGGGAAAGATAAACAAGTATTTGTTTTCATTCCTGAAGATGAGTTTAATAGCCACAAAGCCTCTGCAGGATCTAAAAGCCATTTAAAAACTCACTTTGATTTCCTCTCTTAGAAAATTTACTTGTTCTTGGAGCATTCACAGTGATCACCTCAGGTAATTGCTTCAAATGACCAAAAGTTGTACTTAGAATTGTTCTAAGAGTCTTTCTGGTCCCCTGTACTTACAAATATTCTTAAGGGCATTTAATGAATAACCTTTTAGTGATGTACCTCCCTTTCATTACCACCTGGGCTCAGAAGCAAAAGACATAAAGGTGAGAATTATTTCCTTACAAGTTCAGCCCAGCCCTTCAATAGCAGTGGCACTCTGTAGATGGCATCTATCAGTGGGAGGAAAATTATACCTTAGGTCATTTTAGGCAGAGTAGACCATAAAATGTAGCACTATAAAATCTTTGGGTTTATAATAGTACCATGTCATAAATCCTCCCTGTAGAGAGGCAGAACTGGTGCCTGCTTTACATTTAAAATGTACACAGTGGAACAATGCACTAAGAATATCCTAATTCAACAGTTATTCTTCCTGTATTATTAACGAAATCACTTAAATGGTTGGGCACAAGGATTTTTCATTTCACTGTGGAGGTTACAGAGAAAATATACATGCACACACAAAAGCACACGCATCCACATCAAAAATGCACTCTATTTAGGAATAAAAACAAACTGCAACTGAAAATATTGTGTTTCAGTTTTCAATTATTATCAAAATCTCTTGTTTGTGTTTGGGTAAGTGATGGGGAAAATGTCTCATTAGATGAGTTGCAGATATTCCATCTTTACCTCGCTTCTTTTTTTATTATATTACATTTTATTTTAGGTTTTATAATTGCCAACAATAAGTATTCATGAAAATATGAAGTCATATCATGAAATGATTCTTAACTGTGCTTATTAGGTACAAATTTCAGAAATTTCCACCAGAAATTATATTAACAAAAGCACTCATTTTAAATATTTAATATTTTATTATCAAGAGTGTGAGTACTACTCTCAGGTAGTAATAATAATTCTTAACAAAAAATAAAAATTCAAAGGTATTTTAAAAATGTTAATAAGTAAAGAGTAGAAAGAGCGTTTTTAGTATAGGTGAGACCACCCATCAATATTAGAGACTTCCTCTAAGAGCTTATGAAAGTCATAGTAACTTGACTGACAGAATCCTGTCCATTCAGATTCAATGACAGAAAATAAGTCTTTTTTATATGTGATTTACTTAAACTTATGCATATTTATTGGTATATATTTATTTAACTTTCTCTTGAGTAATAACTTTTACTTTTTTTTCAGTACTAGGGACCTTCACAGAGCTGAGGTGATCCTGAGCAAGAGAAAAATGGTAAGAAAATTTCCATACCAGATTCGAAGTGTGTAATAATAAAAGTAGATTGATACTGGCTAGAAAACAGGAACATAGATCAAAGGAACAAAAGAGGAGACTCCAATGTGATTTCAGATAGTTACAACATCTGATGTTTGATAAAGAGCCCCAAAATACACAGATCTGAAAAGACTACAACTATAACAAATTTTCCTGAGAAAACTGGATATTCATACAAGGAAGAATGAAATTAGACATATGTTTGTGTTTCCTCACCATAAATCAAGTCCAAATGGACCAAAATCTTGGTGAGGACAAAACCTTAAAATACTGAAACTGCTTATAGAAATCATAACCAGGATCTTTCAAGGTACTAGTGGAGGAAAGGAATTTTTGAACAGGTGTTGATTTTTTTAGATGTAAATCTGAACAGAAGGTTAACAAAGGGGGGGGATTCAATAGCTAAGAAATATCTCAAAGACTCTTTAATACCCTTAAATATTAGCAAAATATAATTGAAAACTACTTTGAATTTTCATCTTACCCCATAAAAATGCCTAAGCTCAAGAAAATAAGTAACAGCAAAGGTTCAAGAGGATGTGAGGGATACAGAACACTTACTTACTATTGGTTGGATTTCAAAGCTGTGTAATCATTATAGAAATCAGTGTGAGGATCCACAAAAAAAGCTAAAAGATTAACCATATGACCAATATATATTAGTCCTTGGCATGTGCCCAAGGAGGTGATATCATACTTCACAGATACTTCCTAACTGGTCTGGTTGCTGTTCTACTCATAATACCCACTAGTAGATAACATAAATGCCCATAAATAGATAACATAACATATATATTCAACAAGATTCTACATAACTAAAGAAAAATGAAATTATCAAGTTTGCAGATAAACCAAAGTATAAAATCTTATACCTAGTGATCTTAATGAAACTCAGAAAAAAATTTATGTCCAATATTCTCTCTTTTCTTAGCTCCAAATCATTAAATTAAATGTTTAAAGAATAACAACTAAACAAGCAGGAACACTGATAAGGATCAAGGGGAGGGGAGAATAAAGACAGAGACAGAGTTCTAGAGAGTGGAAATAAGAGACTGACACTCTAAAGGGAACAAGAGGAGAAATGGTGGGAGGACATCATGTGGTAAAGAGGACAAAATGATAACACAGGAAGGGAAGAAGGATAAATAATGCTGAGATAAAGCCAATTGGAAACATATTGGAAAGATAAAGACAACAAGAGTTTAAATGTAGTTATGCTACTTAGAAGCAACATCTTTCTAGTTGTACTGAATCTCATACTCCTCTCCGCACTTCCTGGTGCTGGAATTTCAGGCATGTGCCATCTGGTTTATGCAGTGCTGGAGCCAAACTTGAAACTTTGAGCATGCTAGACTAGCACTCTATCAACTGCACCACATTTCACAGCCCCTCTGTTCCTATTTTCTACGATATTCTTCCAAACTTTGCATGAAGCATGTATCAAGCTTCTTTGAGTTCTTCCAACATGCCATCACATTCTTTTACTCCTATTCTATTTCCCCCCTTGCTTTCAGTCCTCTTTCACCTGGGGTACTGATTACTATCAGTATTGTTGCCAACTGGACAAAAGCAAGAGTCATCTGGGAAGAGCTGGCTGCAATGAGAAAATGCCTCCCTCAGGTGTCTTTAAAAGGGGTTCAGAAGACACCTCAAACAATATAGGCAATTGTTGATTGCTTTTTCTTTTAGCTTCCTCCCAAAACTTCCAGGTGTAAGCCTATTGCTTCAGATATTATAAATTTTAGAGATAGAATTTAAAGGAAGACACTGGGGAACTATCTGAAATACTAATCCATGAGGGCTAGCTGTTATAGTATCTGAAGTTGCTGTGCAAGTTTCAAAAGGAAAAAAGTAAATAACAGCCCAACCCTGCTTTGATGCTTAGAGATATCAGAATAATGAACAGCTTAGCCAGAGTTTCTTCAAGGGTACAATAAAATCACTTATAGCATGGAGATAACCAATTGCCATTTTATTGCACCAAAGACCTACTCAACAGAATGAAATTAATACCTGCTACCATAAGCCCAGCTAAATATCTACATCTAGTGAGGTCATTGTCTACAGAGGAGAACCTACTACTTTACTTCCCTAAGTCAATGCAATTCCTAACTGCTTCTAAGTACTTACTTTGATACCCACAGATAGTGTGCCTCTCACTTATTACCAAATAAACTTCTAGTTTTGTGGAAGATTGAGATCATAATAGAAATCCAACTGGCCAAAACACAGATTAAAATTGACCATAGGGGACCCAAGAGCCCATTATATGCCATACATCATAGATATCCCTTGTTAAACAATTACTACTCATGAAAAATTCTCATAAGTAAACCAATTAATGTTTGCTTAACTGATAAAATAAGGAGGCTAATTAAATTTTAATAACACATATTTACTATATTAGAACATTAAGTCACAGAGGGGTGAAAAACATGATAAGGGTGTCAGCACTAGTATTTGCAAACTTATCACTATCAAACATCTGAACTGTAGATAAATCCTACAACACTGCCACATATAAACTTTACTGCTCATTCTCTGGAAAGCTACAAGACATGTGGGTTAAGTAAGCAGCTGGGCTAAGGGCAGATTTCTACCTCTCTCTCCTCTCCTGCAAATGCAATATCCCCCTCACAGCCAAGGGCTACAGCATACTAGGAGTCTTCAATTCCTCTCTTGCTCCTCTCCACATATCATGCAGATCTTCTCCTCCAACCTGTCTCACTCTTCATCCCATTGTCCCAGTCAACAAACCCATCAGGCATTCATTGGGAACCCACTACCCAAGTTCTTACCCAAGCACTATTTGCTTGCCCAGAGAAGCAAGTAGGGCAGATAAGCAAATAGGCAAGTTTGACATATTTGGCCTTCCTCCTCTCCTCCAAATATAATCTCTAGTTCACCCAAGCTTTGTAGCAGACTGTAACAAATCTTACCAATGTACAATGCTTCTATGTTGCGGGGAATATTAAGAAAGAATAAATATATGACACACATGTTCCCTCTTTATGCCCTGGTTCTCTCATCTCCGCTGAGATGAGAGATCGGGCTGGCCAGCCATGCACTGGCGGGCAATGGCCAACTTGCTTTTATCTTTTGGAGCTCTGATTTAGAGCTCCATGTTCTCTCCACCCAACTCACTAGGTTACCACTGGCAAGTCGCTACCTCGCCAGACCCATGCTTCAATACCCCATGGCCTCTGTGGTGCACATAAGGCAAAACCACCCTTTGCCACTCTGCCTTTTTCTCTGGAACCCAGATGAGCTGCTGTGTGAAGGAAAATGTGAGACAAACTTAGTGCAGAAACAATAATAACTCAATCTCTGGGCGCAACAACTAAACCTAAACTTGTAAGCCTTATTTAAATCTGATTCCTCTGGTGGTGAATCCTTGTGGATCCACTGTACCAGGAGACTGTAGTAGCTACATCTTACCCATTCCAAAAAGCTCTCTCTCCCTCTCTTCCTCCTCTCTTTTCATCTCCATCCCAGAAGTCTTCTATGTGCCTAATGATTGGCTCTTTTATTCATTAGGGGATTGATTCACAAGAAGTTACAGGTGTAACTCACTCCTTGTCTGTAGTTCCTCCCAGGAGGGCAGAATTAGCAGAATTACAATCAGCCCTAGGGCTAACCACACTTCTGTATTCTTAATAGGAAGAATTTGGAAATACCATAGATGTTTATCAACAGAAGAGTGGATAAATAAATATGGTACATTTACAAAATGGAGTACTACTCAACTATTAAAAAATGTAATCATGATGCTTAGCAATGGTGGTACACATCTTTAATCCTAGCATTTGGGAGACAGAGGCAAGTGGATTCCTGATTATGAGGTCAGCCTTGTCTACAGAGTGAGTTCCAGGATAGCCAGGGCAACAAAGAGAAAACCTGTCTTGAAAAAAAAATAAAACATAACAAAAACAAAAACAGAAACAAGACCAAACACAAACAAAGGCAATTGTGAAATTTGCAGTTAAATAAATGGATCAAGTATACTCATCCTGAGGTATACCCAACTGAGAAATTTCTAGTATGTAGTTGCTTATATGTGACTGTTACATGATAACCATACTACAATCCTTCAATTCACAGGTGTTGAGTACCCAGAAAGGTACAATGGGAGTCAGATAGATCTCCCTAGCAAAAGGGAATGAAGTAGATAAACATAAATAGTTATTAATGGATGGTATGGGGCTCTAATATAGAATCAAGAAGAGAGATAAAGGGAAGAGGGGAACAAGTGAGACAATTTTGGGAAAAGACAGCAAATATAAGGTATATTTCTGAAGGATTATGGAAACCTAATACAGTAGAAGCTTATGAAAATACATACATATATGAAGGAGATATAAAGGAATTCCCAAATAAAGGAAGACCAAGCACCAACTGAACACCAAATGAAGCTCCAGTATTGAGAATTGAGTTCTTGCCAAAATGGTCCCATAGGAATCATAAAACATCCCAGCTGTTAAAAAGGCTGTAGGTAGTTCCCCACAGAAAAAGTAAGGCTGCATTCCTGAAGGCAACTATGCAACTAATACAACACTGATAAGTTCAACCGGTGCCTAGCTAGACTCTTCACCCATATAGCTTAGTATTCTATTTTTATTAATATGTTCCTTCATATATTATATATCAACTACAGTTTCTATTCCTTTCTCTCCTCCCAGTTCCTTCCTGCCTCTCCTCTACCTCTCCTCCTCTACTTCCCTTCAGAAAAGGGCAGGCATATCAACCAAATGGGCCACATCAAGTTGCAGTAAGACTATTTACCTCCTTTCATATTAATCTTAGACAGGGCAACCTAGCAGGAGTGAAAACTTCCCAAAAGCAAGCAAAAGTGTCAGAGAGAGCACCGGCTCCCTCCGTTAGAATCCCACAAGCTACATAACTGTAACATATATGCAGAGATCTTAGGTTAGACCAATGCAGGCTCTCTGATTGTCAGTTTGGTCTCAGTGGGACCCGGTGAGTCCAGATATGATGATCCTGTGGGTTTTCTTATTGTGGTGTCCTTGACTCTACTGATTCCTGAAATCCTTCCTCATTCTCTTTAGCAAGATTCTCTGAGCTGGGTTTAATGTGTTCCTTTGGATCTCTGCATCAGTTGGTGGATAAAATCTCTCTGATAAAATTTAATTCATGTATTTATTCACTTTACATTACAATACCAGCCCCCTTCTCCTCCCAGAAATTTCTTCTCCTCCAAGTACACTCTCTCTGAGAAGAGGGGGCTCCTCCTTATCACCATCTTCACTACAATGACCCCACAGGCAGGCAATAAATTCAGGGACAGCCCTGCTCCAGTTCTTGGAAGCCCTTCATGAAAAATCTGCACATCTGCTACATATGTGAAGGGTAGGGCAGGGTACAGTCTATGCTCCCTCTTTGGTTTGTGGCTCAATCTCTGGAAGACCCCAGAGTTCAGGTTAGTTAACACTTTTTGTCTTGCTGTGGAGTCACTACCCTCTTTAGGTTTCTCAATCCTTTATCCAACTCTTCCAAGAGACTCTGCAATCTCTATCTAATGTTCAGCTGTGGGTCTATGCATCTTTTTCAGTCAGTTGTAGGTCATAGCCTCCAGAGAACAGTTATTCTAGGCTCTGTTTGAAAGAATAATAGAGTATCATGAATAGTGTCAGGAATTGATTCTTGCCCATAAGATAGGTCTCAATTTGGGGCAGTCATTGGTTGATCATTACCTCCATCTCTATCTTTCTCCCTGCACATCTTGTAGGAAGGACACAATTTAGATCAAAGGTTTTGTGATTGGGTTACTGTCCTTGTCACTCTGTTGGGACTCTTTTCTAGCTTCAAGAAGTGATCACTTCAGGATCCATAAAGTCTACTAAAAGGTGCTTCAGCTAGAGTCACCCCCACAGACACCCTGGGACTTACACCTTGTCCAGGTCTCCAGCATGACCTAGTGATGTCCTCCCATCTACTGTCAACTTCCATTCTATCTCCCCTGCTTTCCCCACATGTGATCCCCCCTTCCCTGCTCCCCTCCACATCCCCTCTCCACTCAGTTCCCTCCCTCTCTCCACCTCCAACACTATTTTATTTTCCTTCTGAGAAATTCAACCAGGATCCTTTGGGCCCTCCTTGCTATTTGGCTTCTTTGGGTCTGCGGATTTTATTGTGATTATCCTGAACTTTATGATAAATATCCACTTTATAAGTCAGGACATACACTGCATGTTCTTTTAGGTTTGGGTTACCTCACATAGAATGATCATTTTTAGTTCTCTCCATTTGTCTGCAAATTTCATTATGTCCTGTTTTTAATAGCTGAGTAAAACTTTATTGTGTAAATCAACCAAATTTTCTTTATCGATAATTCAGTTGAGGGATATCTAAGTTGTTTATCATTTCTGGCTATTACAAGTGCAGCTGCTGAGAACATAGTTGAGGAAGTTCCTTCGCAGATGTTGTAGCATCTTTTGGGTATATTCCCAGGAGTGGCATAGCTAGGACTTGAGGTAGCTTGATTCCCAATTTTCTGAGAAACTGCTGTACTGGTTTCCAAAGTGGCTGTAGTACTTTGCACTCCCATCTGCAATGGAGGAGTGTTCCCCTTATTCTGCATCCTTTTAGGCATGAGTGGTCCTTTGTGCTTTGGATTGTATCCATTCAGATAGGTGGATGATGGAATCTCAGAGACATTATGACTTTCATTTCCCTGATGGCTGAGGATATCAAACATTTCTTTCCTTTTCCTTTTATTTGATAATATCTTATTTTTAATTACATCATTTTATTTACATTCCAAAAGCTGCCCACCTTCATCGTCCCACCTCCCCAAGTTCTTCACCCAACCCTCTGCCCCAGACACAAACATTTCTTCAATTACTTTCTGGTCATTTGAGATTCCTCTGTTAAGAATTCTGTTTAGAACTGCACTCCAATTTTTAATTTTATTTGATTTGTTGATGTTTATATTCCTGCATTCTTTAGATATTTTGGACATTAGCTCATTATTTGATGTACATTTAGTAAAAATTATTTTTCCATTCTATAAGCTACCATTTTGTCTCATTGACAGTGTCTTTTTACCCACAGAAGCGTTTCAGTTTCATGAGGTCCCATTTATCATCTTGATCTTAGTGCATGCAATACTGGCATTCTGCTCAGGTAGTTGCCTACTTTTCTAATTCACTCAAGGTAATTTCCACTTCCTCCTCCTCCTCCTCCTCCTCCTCCTCCTCCTCCTTCTCTTCTTTTCTTCTTTTGAACATTCCCCTTTGTTATTAAATATAGATTCTTTTCTCATACAATATATTCTGATCACAGTTTTCCAGTACAGTTTTGCTTCCTTATAGAACATCAGTTTTCTCAGCAGCATTTGTTGAAGGTATTCTCCCTCCCTCAATGTATCCTCATATTGCCATTGCCAAAGTTAGTTGACGACACTAGACTGGAACTCCACTTTTCTCTTCTGTCAGGTTTAGTATATCTGGATTTATGTTGAGGTTTTTGATATAGTTGGACATGAGTTTTGTGCATGGTGAAACACATGGATCTATTTGCATTCTTTAACATGCCAACATCCTGACTGACCAGCCTCATTTAGTGAAGATGTTTTCTTTTTTCCATTTTTTGCCTCATTTTTTCATTTTTCCAATATTTGCCTCTTCTTTTATAAACCAAGTATTCATATAAGTGTGGATTTTGGTCTGGGCCTTTGATTCTATTTCTTGATCAAACTGTCTAATTTTGTGCCTATGCCATGTGACTTTTAATACTATAGCTATACATTAGACCTTGCAATCAGTGATGGTTATATGTCTGGAATATCTTTTATTGTATAGCAATGTTTTAGCTGTCCTGGGTTGTTTTTACATAGAAAGTTGAGTTTGTTCTTTCAAAGTCCATAAAGAATTGTGTTGGCATTTTGATTGGGATTACATTAGATCTGAAGATTGCTTTTGTTAAAATGGTAATTTTTTCCTATGTTAATTCTGTCTATACATGAACAAGGGCTATCTTTCCACTGCCTTATATCTCTTTTAATTTCTTTCTTCAAAGATTTCAGGTTCTTGTCATGTCAATCTTTTACTTGCTTGCTTAGAATTTTTCCAAGAAACTGTATATTATTTGTGACTATTGTTAATTGTGTTACACTCTGATTTCTTTCTCAGCCTACTTGCTACTTGTATATAGGAAGTATAGTGATTTTTTGAGTTAACCTTGTATTTAGCCACCTCTCTGAAGGTGTTTTTCAGCTATTGGAATTCTCTGGTAGAATTAGTGGAGTTGTTTATATATACTATCACATCTTCTACAAATAGCAGTAATTTGCTTTCTTCCTTTCCAATTTGAATCTCCTTGATCTCCTTAGGTTGCCTTATTGCTCCAGTTAGAGCCTCAAATATCACATTAAAGAGATAGGGAGAAAAGTGGATGGATTGTTCTTGATTCTAGTGGAAGGTCTTTGAGTTTCTCTCTGTTTCATTTGATGTTGGCTACAGACTGATTTCTACAGGCCTTTTTATGTGTGTGTATATGGGGTGGGTGGATCTGAGACAGGGTTTCTCTGTGTAGTCCTGGTTGACCTGGAATTCAATCTGTAGACAACGATGGCTTTAAACTCAGAAATCTGCCTGCCACTGGTTGCCTACTGCTGGGATTAAAGCCATGCAAGAGCCCCTGCCTGACTTCTCCAATACTTTATTATAATGGGGTATTGAGCATTGTCAAATAATTTTCCACATCTAATGAGATGATAGTAGTTTTCTGTTTGTTTCTTTGTTTGTTCTTTCTTTCTTTCTTTCTTCCTTTCTTTCTTTCTTTCTTTCTTTCTCTCAGTTTGTTTTTATGGTGGATTACGTTGACAAATTTCTATAGGTTGAAACAGAAGTGCATTTCTGGGATGAAGCCTACTTGTTCATGGTGGATGACCCTTTTGATATGTTCTTAAATTCAATTTGCAAGTATTTTATAGAGGTTTTGCATCAGTGTTCATGAGGGGAAATTGGGTCTGTCTTTGTCAATTTGGATTTCACTCTATACCTTTTACTTAGTAACCTCATGAAAATTAATGCCTTGGAAAACTCTTATATGCTCTTTGGTGGGTAGCTTAATATCTCAGAGCTCCCAGAGGTCCAGGTTTATTGACATTGTTGGTCTTCTTGTGGGGTTTCCATCCCCCTCAGTTCTTTTCCCTATCTCTTCCATAAAGGTCCTTGACTTCAGCACTATGATTGGCTGTATCTGCATACAGTCATCTGCTGGTAGAACCTTTTAGAGGACAGCCATGCTAGGCTTCTGACTGCAAGCAGAACATGGTATCAGTAATAATGTCATGGGTTGGTAATGGCCCATGTGATGGTTCCCAAGTTGGGAAGGTCACAGAATGTTCTCTGCTCTGTTTTATAATGCTCTGCATTATAAAAATTATTAAAAGGATGAGGAAGAAATTAGGGAGTCAACACCCTTCAAAGTAGCCACAAACAAGATAAAAATATATTGGTATAACACAAACCAAGTAAGAGAAAGATCTGTATGACAAGAACTTCAAGTTTCTGAAGAAAGAAATTGAAGAAGACCTCAGAAGATAGAAAGATCTCCCAGGCTCATGGATAGGTAGGATTAACACCATAAAAATGGCCATCTTATCAAAAGCAATGTACAGATTCAATGCAATCCCCATCAAAATTCCATCACAATTCTTCACAGACATGGAAAAAGCAATTCTCAACTTTATATGGAAAAATAAACCAAACCAAAAGAAACAGCCTAAGATGGTCAAAACAGTTCTCAATAATAAAAGAACTTCTGGAGGAGTCATCAATATGCTGAAGTTATACTACAGAGCAATAGTGATAAAACTTCATGGTATTGTTACAGAGACAGACAGGTAGATCAATGGAATAGAATTAAAGACCCAGAAATAAGCCCACATACCTATGGACAATTGATCTTTGACAAAGAAGCTAAAATCATACACTGGAAAAAGGAAAGCATTTTCAAAAAATGGTACTGGTTTGAACTGATAATTCACATGCAGAAAAACATAAATTTATTCATGTTTATTGCACTGCATAAATCTCAAGTCCAAGTGGATCAAGTAACTCAACATAAAACCAGATACACTGAATCTAATATAAGAGAAAGTGAGAAATAATGTCCAATGCATAAGCATGGGGGGAAATTTCCTGAACAGAATACCAGTGGCTGAGGTTCTAAGATCAACAGTTGACAAAATGGGACCTCATGAAACTTAAAAGCTTCTGTAAGGCAAATAGGACACTGGCAATAGGACAAAATGACAACCTATAGTTTGGGAAACAATCTTTACTAATCCTGCATCCCATAGAGGGCTAATATCCAAAATATACCAAAAACTCAAGAAGTTAGATTCTGAAAAACCAAATAAGCATTTTTAAAAAATGGGGTATAGAACTAAATAGAAAATTCTGAACATTGAAATTTTAAATGGCTGAGAAGCACTTAAAGAAATTTCAACATCCCTAGTTATCAAGGAAATGCAAATAAAAAGGACCCTGTGATTCTACCTTACACCAATCACAGTGGCTAAGATAAAAAACTTAAGAGACAGATTATGCTAAAGTGGGTGTGGAGAAAGAAGAACACTCCTTCATTGCTGTTAGGATTGCAAATTGTTACAACCATTCTGGAAATCAATCCTGCAGTTCCTCAGAAACTCTTGGACTCTGGCCCATATGAGCCAGAGGACTGCCTTTATTAGCCTCAGAGGGAAAGGATGAGCCTAAACCTGTAGAGACTTGATACCCCAGGGAAGGGAGATGTCTGGATAGTAGGGTGGGTGAGAGGGGTGGTTTCATGGGGGACCACCTTCTCAGAGCTTAAGCAGAGGGGGGGATGAGGTGAAGAACTCTGGGTGGGAGGACTAGCAAGGAAGCAACTTTTGGAATGTAAATAAATACAAATAAATTTAGTGAAAAAATATAAAATAAAGTGCTCAACAGTACTAATAAGAAAAAAAGAAGAAGAAGAAGAAAATTCAAAATAGTTCTATCTGAAGACCCAGCTGTATTGCTTCTGAGTGTATACCCAAAAGATGTTCCACAATACCATAGGGACACATGCTCTACTACATTCATAGCAGCTGTATTATTCATATTAGCTAGAAACTGGAAGCAAACCAGATGTCCCTCAACTGAAGAACGGATATAGAAAATGTGATTTATTTATACAATAAAATACTATTCAGTTATTGAAAAGGAGAACGTCATGAAATTTGCAGGCAAATAGACAACAGAACTAGAAAATATCATCCTGATTGAGGTAACCCAGATTCAAACAGACATGCATGGTACATGTACTCACTGATAATTTATTTTTTCTTTATTCACTCTGCATCTTAATTGCTGCCCTCCCTTGCAGTCCTTTCCCCAAACAGTCCCTACCCTCAAATATCTCCTTCTCCTCTGAGAGTGTGGTTGCCCCTCCTGGGCGTCCCACTACCCTGCTCCATCATCTCTACATGACTAGGTGCATCCTATCTCACTAAGGCCACACAAGGCAGTCCAGTTAGGGGATCATATTCCACAGACTGGTAACAGCTTTAGAGATAGCCCCTGTTCCACTTGTTGGGGGACTCAAATGAAAACTGAGCTCCACATCTGCTGTAAATATGCATGTATGTTTGGGGAGTGCTAACTCCTGCCTGTGTATGCTCTTTGATGGGTGGATCAATGTCTTTGAGCCCCCAAGTGTCCAGAATACTTGACTGTTGGCCTTCCTGTGAAGTTTTTATCCCTTTCAGGGCGTTCAATTCTTCCTCCAACACTCCTATTGGCATGTGTGAGCTCCATCCAATGCTTGACTGTGGGTCTCTGCATCTGTTTTAGTCAGTTTCTGTGCATAGCCTACCTGAGGACAGTTATGCTATGTTCCTGGATATTGGTTGACCATTCCCTCAATATCTGCTCTATCCACATTCCCTGAATTTCTTGAAGACAGGTTAAATTTTGGGTTGAAAGTTTTGTGTGTGGTTTCATATCCTTATAGCTCAAATGGGGCTTCTGTCTGGCTACCCCGTTTTCTCCTTCCATGCTGATTCAAAATTTTCTTGGGTACAGTAGTCCAGGTTGAAATATGAGGTCACATAGAATCTGCAGGACATATCTCTGGGATCCTCTGGCTTTTAGTGGTTCCATTGAGATGTCTGGTGTAAGTCTAGTAAGACAGCCTTTATATGCTACTTTGGCATTTTCACTTGTAACTTTTAGGATTAGATAGGAACAAATACAGAAATCTATAGCCAGACAATTTTCATAGAATAACAGAATTTGAAATACCCAGTCTTAAACCTGATATCAAATCCCTTCCCTTAGGGCTGTGAAAACCCTGTGGACATGGAGGCATTCATTGTATAAAAGTCAGATAGGATGGAAGTTACCAAGCAATCAGAGCCTTCTAAAAACAAAAGAATTAAGACAAATATGAACTCCGAAAGACTGAGACACCATGCACAGGATCTGCGAAGATGTATACTAGATTGGTTCCTAGTGCGAAAAAAACTGAATACATATTCCTAGTCCTAATCCAGAAGCTATGCTCAACTAATAGCTACTTGCAAATGAAAATTTAGTATTACTGAACAACAACAATGATAAAACTATATTTAAGGTTTTTGGTTTTTGTAAACTATATTTACACCTAGAAGTGGATGGCCAAGAAAAAAAATTAAATTCAAGTGCATATTTATAAGATTATTTTCTAATGATGTTGTATAAAGACTTTTAAATTTATCATTACTTTTAAATAGTAACTTTATTCTTTGATCCTCTCTCTCTCTCTCTCTCTCTCTCTCTCTCTCTCTCTCTCCCTCTATCTCTACCTACAGGTCTACTGAGCATATATGACAGCTTCCAGTTTTGTGATTTTCGGCATTCTTGAGCATGAAAAATAATTGGTCTCTGTGTCTACATCTGTTTATTTTGCCTTTTCTTGGGATCTTTTTCATCTTTATTTTGTCTTATTTTGCTATGTTTGCTTTTGTTTTATCTCTATGTTTGTTTTCCAATGAGACATAAAATGTGGGTGGGTTTGGGTGGGAAGGGAGCTAGGCAGAAACTAGGAAGAGTGGAGTGAAAGAAAAAATAGCCTGGATAAGTTGTATAAAAATCTATTTTTAATTAAAAATGTAAAAAACAAACAAACAAACAAAAAAACTTATTTCTCTTTGTCCCAAACAGATTAAGTCCTACTTTCAATTTGGTACCAAAACTCATTTTGTAATTATAGTTTTATATTTCTTGTTATTAAATTTGATTCTCCATATGTCACTTAATGATAAATCCATTTAAACTAAATACTATACATAGATAGTTCTAGAATTTTGAATTTGCTCTATGAGAAGCACATGTATTCAATCTTCAAGAATTATGGTTTGGCTTAAATGTAGAGTTTGAAACACATGAAACAGAACAGAAGCTTCTGCTTCTTGCATTGCCATGATTTCCCTTGGCTATTTCCTCTGTCCTTACTGTAAAATAGTGTATTCTTTTAGAAAATTATGAATATAAGAAACTAGGAGTAAAGTGTTCTTTGTACTTTCAAGGTTTGATTTTCCATTGTGCATAACTGTA
Source organism: Rhynchomys soricoides (assembly GCA_019843965.1). Classification (NCBI taxonomy): domain Eukaryota; kingdom Metazoa; phylum Chordata; class Mammalia; order Rodentia; family Muridae; genus Rhynchomys; species Rhynchomys soricoides. The sequence goes on along the minus strand of JADRCH010000027.1, from coordinate 6,144,812 downwards.
GGAAATTTAAGTAAACATCAGAGATAGCCTGGTGATATGGAGTCACCCTCTTATGTGTAGAATTTTTGGAAAATACTTGCCATGTTTTTATCTACTCAAAAATATGAATGAAACTAAAATTTAAGAGATAGTTTAAAGATTAAGACTACTTGCTGTTGTTGGAGATAATCTGTGTTTAAGTTAAATAACCTAAATGAAGACTAAAATAATTTCTACATTCCAGATGATCTGATATCCAATTATATCCTTCTCAGAGCCAAGGAATTGACATGGTACACATACATTTATGAAAGAAAAAATAGTGACAGATATAAATTTTTAAAATATATTTTAAACGTATAAAATCAGAACCCCATCCATAGCTTAGTAGTTTATTGGTGACTGCTTAAAATAGTTGATATAGACACACCATTAGGTATTTTTTCATTCCATCAGTGCAAAGGAAGAACTTTTTAGTTTCCATACATAATCTTTGTTTGGGATTCTTAACCATTTCTTCTTGTTCTTCAAAATTCCCCACCTTGATAAAGGTAGCAACACTGCTACTACTCACAATGTCATGCTCTTCACAACCAGTTTATATTGAAACAATATAGATCTCCTTGCTATGACGGTTCTCTAATACCATTTATTTAGTACTGGTTACATCATTACTCATAATACTGTACCATCAATCACACTGCTCACAGACCTGCCTGCTGACCAGTGACTTCCTCCAGGGAGGTGGTACTCTTTTGAAAGAACCATAAATGCAAGTTTCACTCACAGTAGTCTCAATGAATAATAATGTGGTATCTGGTCAAGTTAATTTAGCATATGAAAATTTATAGCATAAAAACAAAACAATGAATCTTTCTCTTAGTATTTCCAGAAATACTAAACTGTATTCATTAAACTCTTAAAATACGATTTATCTTCTATATTATATCATTAGCCAGGAGCATAGGGACATTGTCTACCTTTGGTGCAGGCACCATCAATAAATCTATGTGTTTATCAGAGTTATTTTCTTAGTGAATCACTATGGTTTAAGGACTATTTTCTTACTGTTTGTTCATATGGATCAATGTGGCCAAAACTCAGGATGGCCTGCACTTTAAGAATACTAATCCCATTCTTTAAGCTTAATCTTCTAGGTCTAATTCAATTCCCAGTCTCACTTCCTATTTAGATCAGTCTGGGAATTATACTTCATCTTTAAAATCTTGGTGGATCAAATATCCAGTCTTTGGTAGTATCTGTGAAGAGAGACAATAGTCTTATTCATTAGGATTTTTTATTTTTTATCATGGCTTATGGCTATTATGAGATTAGACAGTCTCTAATTAGTGGGGGCCATTAGTAATATATCTTCTAAATATATTATTGACCATGGTAGAATGGTCAATAAAAATTATTAATGGTATAATAAAAATTATAGTCTCTGTAAATTGGCCACCTTTTGCACAAGCAACTGGGGATAGACACCAACATTGTAGTAAACTATAAGGTTAAGAATGGACGTAAGAAATTACAGCCTCAAGTGGGGTACCAGAACCAGCATAGCAGCCCAAATTCACGTGCTTCCATAGAAAGTAAGTTTAAGAATCTAAAACAAATAATTCACATAGCAGGTTGCCTACCTAGAACCACTAGCTAGCAAATGAGTCATAGGACCCTGATGATATATGAGTTTTCATGGCAACACCAGAACATATTCTTAGTATCTTATATGTAAATAACAGATAGAAGTAACAATTCCAACAAAGTCCAACTTGGCAAACCAGTGAGTGAGTTTATTGGCTAACTGATAAGTATATGAGTACATGGTGACTTACAAAACTGTGGGTGACTAAAAGTAGTTTTATCACTAATAACTATGCTTTATCATATGTGACTCATGAAAGTTGAATTTCTAGAATTCTTTGTAATACTTGCATGGAACTAGACAGGTCAAAGTGTCTCTTCCCCTCAACAAATATTTACTGTTTGTTCAACCTTGGGAAGTGGGAGTGTTGTGAATCGTCCAAGTTTCATATTTCTAAGCCTTGTATATATTTTTGTTCTTTTCTTGAGTTCTATAAATCACTGTCTTCCTTATGAGCAGAAATGTTCTGATTGGGAAAAACGTGTTGCACATCAGGCATAACCATATATTTGCAAACCCAGGACATCTATCCCATTTCAGGAGTGTTTTAGGCAGGCATCGTTCCTCTGTCTTTGGTGTTGTGCAAGAGCCAAAGAAAGCTCCTACAATAGAGTTGAATAGTAACTGTACATTTGTGATGAACTACTTCACTATAGCATAAGTAGCTGAGATTTTGAAACAGCATGGAGAAGGATGTTGACATTTAATGTTTTTAATTTCTTTAATTTGTTTACCTAATTCAAAGAATTGAATACCAGAAATTGAGCAGGCTAGGAAAATGCTGTACTATTGTACAATATCACCAGACCATGAAGTTGCAAATTTTTAACAGTATATTTCAAAGTGGAGGAATCACCTCAGCAATCAGGAACTGCTTGCTGGAGTTCCTAAAGACAGCATTATCTACAAGTTATACATCCTTTTTTTCCTTATATAAACTTACTCCCTTATGATTTCATGTTTTCATAATCTCTGTGTCTTTGAAACATACTGGAAATTCCTTATCTTCACCTTCACTTCCTCAAATATTCACATGTACTTTTTATTTCTTTGCCATACTGCTTATAGAAATTTTCTTTTCTGATTCTGACTTCCAACTGCTCATCAGTCTAAAGAAAAGTGAGGAAAAAGAAGCAAACATAATTCATATCTGCCTGCACCTAATTTTGCAGTCACTCAGAAAGACAAATGGCCAAGACAATGAGAATAAGCGCAATTCAATTGGTTCTTATGCAGACTAATTATAGGAAAGGGGAAAAAGAAGTATCTTTGAAAGGATTTATTCTCTTTTGTTTATGAATGTGTGTGTATGTTGGAAAGAGATAAGGCACAAATAAAGAATAATATAAAGGAAGGGAACTATAAGATGTGAATAGTTAAAACATGTAGTAAGCTGATTTGTCATAATTTGTATGTGTAGGGTATGTTTTTATTTTTAATGGTCAAGCAACCCTATTGCTTTAAAATACATTTCTGTGTTACTCAAAGTTCTGAAATGAAAATACTTGATTTTTTAATGCAGATATTTATGATACATGGGTAAATAAAATCACATAACTTTGTCAGTAAATACTGTCAAATAACTAGCCAAAAATCAAGAAGAATCCAGGTATCTAAGGCATTCTTTGACTTAAAACAATAAAAGCTTCATTTTAAAAATGGATTTCAGGATAACAAGCCTTGGGACTTGAGTACAGACTTGATTTGATCCAGTTCCCTACGATGAGATAGCTGACTAATGACCACTGCAATCTGAATTAATTAACATCAATTTGTTTTTAATAAAAAGCTTCTGAAGCCCATTTTGATAATGAATGCTGTACAGAGAAAAATCAAGCAGTGTTCTCTGATATATGTGGAGCCACAGCTGCACATATTTGACCCCTATTTTACACAGTTGTGCCTCATTGATTTCTTCTGCTAACTGCCTGCACTGAACACTGGGCAATGGTCAGTGCACTCATATATCTTTTCACAGAGACACAGTTGGTGAACAGCAGCCCTGCAGCAAGGCCAGAGCAACTCTGAACCTGAAGTGCTGAAGGTCTATGCTAATGACATATGACCCAGGTGCTGTCCTTAAAAGCAAATAACTTCAAAATGTTACCCCTGCACCAGTTTTCAAGGATACAAACAAAAGTGAAAGGCTTGAGTGAACCCTGGCATACAACTGAGCTTCAAGTTAGATGCCTTTAAGTTTAGATCCATGCAAGATGTATTTATTGCTACAGGATTTCTTTTATTTCAACAATCTTTACAAGAGATGGCAATGCTAATGTGATTCTTGAATGTTTCCTAAGGCATCTGTGGAATAAATAAGGAAGCCTAATAATGAAGAAAAGTTAATTTGATGATATTCCCATTTTGAATTTCTCTAAGATTTCAACAATATTTGTGCACCTGTTTATGTTAACAACTTATTTTTGTGATAATGCTAGTTTTGAAACAAAACCAATTTCTCTCTGTCTCTATTGCTGATTTCATATTTATCCAAATGTAGCTGTTCTAATAACAATATATGCATATTTTACCATCTTTGTTTAATAGAGTGATCACAAAAAGACATAAAGACTCCAGTCTTTTGTTTTCTGACATAAGTAAAACAGAGAGACAGAAACATGAAAATCAGCTTACTAAGATATTACTCTACAGCATTGCTTTAGAAATTCTTAAGGAAGGTATCATTTTATATATCTGTTACCACATAAGAAGTTATCTCTAGTTTCTCCAGAAAGCCTTAATTGGAACTATATTTTGCAATGTCCAAAACTCCCTTTGTACTTTATTTATGGACAAACACAAATCCTTAGTAGTCCAAACCAAGTAGCTAAATTGCTGGATTCTGCTCCTGCCTTCTACATTGTGCAATCATTCAGCTATAAGAGCTTTTACAAATCATAATCCCTATTTGAAAGATATAGCACAATTGGATTTACACTTATACATATCATAATATTTTGTTAATCCAAATGTTTTTTTAACAGAAAAAACAGTTTTTCACTGAATTGATACCTATTATCTTGTAGAAATGCCAAATCTAAATATGTGAAATAAATTTTTGGAGCACAGGATCTATGACTCATTCAGTTCCTTGTTAGTATTTTGCCCTGTTGATACTCAATACATATTAGTGACATAGATAAGTAAATGAATTAGTTCTGTTTATACTTAACACATTTATCACTAAAGCTTAGTGTAATGTAAACTTTTGGAATATTATTTACTAAGATTGGCTGGGCAGTGTAGAGATTGTGTGATATGGTTCCTGCACCTGAAACACAGCCAACAGGGCAAGTATTGATGGTTGCAGTGGGTATCAGATTTGCTTGTGTGTGTGTGTGTGTGTGAGAGAGAGAGAGAGACAGACAGACAGACAGACAGACATATACATATACATCTATTACTCAGAGAAGGCATGAGTCCAGGAGCAAAGGAGGTATCTAATGTCCTTAGCAAAATGGTAAATACTGTGACCTTCAGAACAGCCCTTAAGGCTGTGGGAAAGAACTCTGAAAGCATGAGTTCCAAAATAGATCATTTCTCAACTATGCAAAATATAAGGACCAATATGAATTTTATAAAGAACTTCACATATTTAAAAGTACAAAGGCAGCTGCACTATGAATTAGCTTGTCAGAAAGATATCAAGGAAGAAGATAAAAAGATTTAGGGAGTAGTGATCACAGAGCAAGATCCCACCCAGTTAAGGTTTTTTTTTTTTTTTTTTTTTTGGTTATGCTTATAAAGGCAGGCAGATTCCTGAGTAAAGGATCATCCTGGCATAGATGCAGTTTAGGTCTAGGCCCAGGTGAGGTAGGAATGGTAATTTCAGGTCAGGGTATTTTATTCTCTGTGCTTAACAGAGGCAGACAGATACCTGAATTCTTTTGCAATGTTAAAAACAAAAATGTACTTGCTGTCTTTCTCCCAAGAGTCAAGGAGCTAAGGTCATGGAATGCTGATTCATGGGATGATGGATTGAGAGGGATTCTGGATGTAAACGGAGGGCCTTATTGACCATCAGTGGGAGGAGATGCCCTTGGGCCTGAGAATATTAGATGCCCCCAGTGTTGGGGAATGCTAGGGAGGGAAGAGGGGGGGTGAGTGGGTAGATGTGGGAAGCACCCTCATCGAGGCAGGGAGAGGGGAATGGAATAGGGGTTTCAAAACAGAAAGCATTTGAAATGTATATAAAGTAAATGTCAAAAAAAAAAAAAAGAGAGAGAGAAAGAAAGAAAGAAAAAAAGAAAGAAAGAAAGACTACATTTGATATGTAAATAAAAGATTAGGCTTTTGGCCTACATTAGAAGAGCTACAGACAGAGACAGCAGTTCATTTTTTAGAATTTTTTTCTAGTGAGTGCTGAGCTGTCTGGAGATCTCTGGAGAGCAAAAGCAGCTCCTTTTAGAACTTTTCTGACAGGATTTTTGATTTATGTCATAATATCCATTGAGAGTGAACATAGCTTATTTAGAAATCTTTATATATCTTTAAATTTTATTTTTATTATGGGATTTCTGGTTCTTAGGAATTACTTAGAGAGCAAATGCTACTCTTTTAGACGTTTTTTCTTGACAATCCAAGAATTTTTTTCTAGCAGCTTTTCTGACTTTGGTCAGAAAACTCATGAGCTATCTAGAGAGCTTTATTTTTTTTTTCTAGCAAGAGAGGCACAGGCTATCACCTTGGACCCACAATTTGAGTTTGAGTCATTTGTTTCACCACTCTCAAACACCCCTTCATGGAAATACTCCTTAATTGTGGCTGATTTCACCTTCCCTAAGCTGAAATAATTTTCTAATTTTGGTCACACATCTAATTGGTTCTTCTTTAAATAAGTAAATAGACAATATCAATGTCTTTAAGTAGCCATAAGTGCTTCATAATTTTTGGGAAAATATTTTTGAAAGGCAAAAAGACAATGTATAAAATATAGGGTTTGGAAAAGTGATATTCTTGACTAAGTTTTCTCATTAATTACTTATATGAATTAGAGAAAACTAAGCCCTAAATTTTCTGACAGTCAGATGAAGATAATATTATTTACAAAGACTTAGGGTTCACAGCTTCACTTGATATATAAAACAGCATTTAGAATGTATTATATACCTGTATTAGTCAGGGTTTTCTAGAGTCACAAAACTTATAGGTAGTCTCTATATAGAAAGGGAATTTGTTAATGACTTACAGTCTGTAGTCAAACTCCCCAACAATGGTCAGCAGTAGCTGTGAATGAAAACCTGAGGATCTATCAGTCGCTTAGTCCACAAGGCTGGCAGGTGAAGAAGTTTGAATCTTCCTCCTTCCAAGGTCCTTATGTAGATCTCCAGTAGCAGGTGTGGCCCAGATTAGAGGTTTGCATACCACCACACCTGAAACTTGTGTCTTCCGGACTCAAGATCTAGATCACAGGTGAGCCTTCTAATTCTGGATTGTAATTTACTCCAAATATAGTCAAGTTGACAATCAGAAATAGCCACTACAATAACCAATGTAAGCACAGTTAGAAGCATTTATGGTTGATGAAAACATGCAATATATTTATCCACAGATACTAACAAATTGACCTTGACCAAATTACCAAAACTTTAAAATTAGGCTACTTTCCATATCAATCTTTATCTGAGAATATATTATTATGAAGAAAGTATGATAAAAGTATGATAACCATATATATGAAATTTACATATATATGTATATATTACAATGTCCATAAAAGCATGCCCATATATGCATTATATTTTTCTGTAGTCATTAATTGACATGTTCTCACAAAGCATCTAAATAATAAAAATATAAGATTGAAAGCATTAAGTATCTATGTAACCATTCAAGTCTGTTGCCTATAGTAAATTAAGACAAAGTGCTAATAATTCATATTTATGATCTTAGACCTTTAGGAAGAAGACACCTAATGGAACTATATGTTTTTAAAGATTACTGAACATGTTCATTTTCACACAATATGATACTAGAGCTTACATTTTATGGATCATAGTTGATATTTGAAGTAAATATGGTAAAATAAAAAGGACAAGGATAGTGTTTCAGTAATAGTAAATTTTCTTTAGGCAATTAAGGTTTTGCCTGTGTGTGTGTGTTTTTTTTTAACTGAGCATATTATCAACACATGTTTAGGAAAGGAGAAAAAATATGATATAATTCTCCATCTTTTCTAGAAACATGGAAAAATCTATGGTCTTCTTTATCACACTTCCCAGATTTTACAGTCATTTTCTCACTTCTTTGTGATTTCATTTTGTAGTTGTTCTCAGGATAGATACAATTTGAGATTCTATTCCTAGAAAGTTTGTCTATTTGAGTCTGAGATTTCTCTGAAAGTAAATGTTGATTTAAGAAAATAATACTGACAACTATATTAAAATTGGTTTTGAAACTGTAAGAGAATATATGATTTTGTAGTTCCTTTGTGTGCCAGTAAATTAAAAATTTTTATAGTGAAATGAAATATTTAGTAACATAAAGGACATGTTATTTAAATTAAAGCTTTCAGTAAGCAGACCTTTTTTTGAAAACAACTTGTGGCACAGTGGTGATTCCTGTTGTCTCTTCAGTATAACTTCTGAAAATCCTAAGTTAATTTTTCTAAATTATAGCTTTGAAACTACAAAATCATTTCAGTGGCTTCTCAGTTACCTTTACAAATATCACTTGTATAATACCCATATACAATGACACCCTGAATTTAATTAGTTTTCTCATTTTCAGACTTCACAGGTTGATCTTGAAATCAAAGCTGCTCATTTCAGGATATATTGGCAATAAAAACTTTGAGAGTAATATATTATTTACTGACTGAGTGAAAATATAAACATTTCAAAATTATATACTACTGCTTGGTTGCTCATTGTCCATGAACCTTTTATGTTCATTATAGAAAACAGAGAATATGATATGTTCAAGGAGAAAAAAATGATGATGATGTGGTGACAATACATAGTGTGTCCCAATGAAAACAAGTTACAAAATGAGAAATATACTAAAAGTTAAAAATTTTATTGTGGACCTAAAAATGACTTTAGCCAGGCCAGTGTTATATAGACTCCTGGCTATATTAAATTATTACTAAAATATCAAATATTTGATGCTTATGGAGTACAATATTTTATAGAATTCTTTCATTGGATTTATTGTTATCTAATTCTATGTATAAGACACTTTTAATATTTTCTTTCAAAATTGCTGTACAAACTAAAGCTTTTAATGTGAAAACACTAGGCAGAGCAAACAAATAAAATCATGTATTCATTACTGTCATCTGGGTCTTAGTAGAGAACTAAAAGAACATGTAAAAGATCTGCCTGAATCACATAACTGAACCCACCACAAGTCAACAGATAGCTCTGAGCTCATATTCAGACTTACTCAGTGGAATTCAATGGGTCACAAAACACAAGAAATAGACATAAATAGATTTGTAGGGAAGTGTGTGTATGTGGCTGTGTTTGGGGAGAGAGGGCATTAGACAGGTGTTGAAAATAAAGGGAGGTAGTAATAACCATAATTTTTATACAATATATACATACAAGAAATTGTCAAACAACACATTAAATCAAAACATATAGGTATAAAGCATATCGTTTCAGGGCTTCAAAACACACTTTGTGATAGTAATGAAAAATTTTGAAAATACCATTGCTTCATTATAGTGGCCACATAGTGAGAAATATGTGACTAAGAGTCTATTAAAGAAAGTCCTGGCTAATCAAAGTAAATTTATATAGGTTTTCAAGATACTCTCATCATCTATAGGACATCAGAAGTATAAAATTCTGGTTTATTATCAACTCAGTTGTGTCATGCATGGTGTTTTTCTGGAAGTTGACTTGAAAAAGTGCATGTGATATTTTCCTGAAAAAAGATACCTGAGGGGAGGGGAATAGGGAGGTTCCAAATGGGAGATCTGGAAAGGGGGATACATTTGAAACGTAAATAAAGTATCGGAAAGAAAAAGAATATAAATCGACTCCCATAAACAGTGAGAGGACACTCTTTCATTGCTACAATATGATTCCTTGGTTTTCAATGGTCCTCATATCCTAGAGAGAAACTTGCTAAGGAAATTATGGTATCCCAGCTATCTCTGGCTGTTCCCACTGACTTCTGCCAATTCAGCAGAGTGTTGCTACTTTTGATTGATTGAGTTTACACTATTGATTCGTATTTGTTGTTTGCTATTGAACTGGAGTGCTAGTATCCTGACAATAAAGAGTTGAAATGCCCCAAGGAACTACTTCTAAAAAGGTCCACAACCCCCTTTTCCTATTAAACTTCTTTCTCCCCTACTTCTGGATGGTGTGATAGAAAGGAATTTGAAGGATTTAAGTATCCTAAATAAATTAGGTTTTGAAAAAGCTTAGTGAAACACAATGTTGGGCTCAAAACCATGACACTGAGATTAAGAGTCTTGTGCTCTACCAATGTCTTCAAATCTTCATGTTTTCACCACCAACACCCAATGTATGATTAGTATATTCTATTACCAGTTCAACCACATGGTAGAACAAAAGGAAGCTATTGTAATCCACGTTAATCAGCTCTCGGGGAAATTTGGTAGGTGATAGAAGATAAGATTTGGGAAGGCAAATAATATATATATATATATATATATATATATATATATATATATATATCATGTTATGAAAAATGCAAGGGCTATAATTAAATTATGTTTAGTCTGAAGGCTAGTAAATAAAGAAACAGGACATAGTTCATGGTAGTATCAAAACTAGAGAAGTGGTGAATTTTGCTCAAATTATAACAAGCACAGGGCAGGACTCTTCTGAACGTGGTGGTTCTGACAGATGTAATCATGTAAGTGCTAAATATTGCCTGAAATTACTGAGTGGCAACACATATTGCTGTAACAATATGTCAAATGGTGTTGTATGCTTGTGCATAATCAATAGAGAATATAAATAATGTTGATATAACAGAGAACAAATGAAATCTCAAATTATTTCTACAATGAATTATTAATCTCTTTAAATTTTCTAAATGTTTTGCAACCCATATTCTAAACTCTCAACTCTATGAAAACATAAAGTGTAGAGCAGAGACTGAAGGAAAGGCCATCTAGAGACTGCACCACCTGGGGATCCATCCCATATAGAGTCAGCAATCCCAGACACTATTGTAGATACCAAGAAGTGCTTGCTGACAGGTGCCTGATACAGCTGTCTCCGGAGAGGCTATGCCAGAGCTTGACAAATAGAGAGGCAGATGATTGCAGCCAAGCATTGGACTGAGCGCAGGGTCCCCAATGGAGGAGTTAAGAAAAAGGACTGAAGAGATGAAGGGGATTGCAACCTTATAGGATGAAAAATAATATCAACCAATCAGATCCCTCAGAGTTCCCAGAGACTAAGCCACCAACCAAGAAGAACACATGGAGGGACCCATGGCTCCAGCCGCATATGTAGCAGAGGATGGCCTTGTAAGGCATCAATGGGAGGAGAGGTCCTTGGTCCTATGAAGGCTCAATAGATGCCCCAGTATAGGGGAATCTGAGGGCTGGGAGGCAGGATTGGGTGTGTGGGTGGAGGAACACCCTCATAGAATCAGGGGGAGGGGGGATTGTATATGGTGTTTCCAGGAGGGAGGGAAACAGAAAGGGAATAATATTTGAAATGTAAATAAAGAAAATATCTAATAAAAAAGACACCACACACACACACACATATATATATGTTCAACTTGATAGCATAATGATAGTCTTTTAACATCTTGGTATTTTCAGTTTGTCTTAACAAGATTGTATACAAATTTTTCGACTGTATAGTTAACAAAGTGGATCAAAGTATTAAGGAAGAAATGCCTATACCCCAGTTGTAAACACCAATTGAGAACCCTAAACTTGCACTCCTAGTTGTTCACCAAGGACCCACCTGGAAACAGCTTATACATGGAGAAAACAGAATTGCATTAAAATTATGTACTTGATATTCACAAATAAGCAAGATCTTTTGTAATGGTAAGTACGTAAAATATATTCCTTAATGAACCTGTGCTATTGCAGGGTTTGACTGGCTAAGAAGGAAACTTAATTTATTGCTATTTTACTAATTCTAGGCTAAGAATTATGTAACAATGATCTAGCTTCACTGAATTTATGGGAAATTATTTTCTTTCTCTTAGATTATACGCTACCCTAATGATTTCTGGAAAGAAAAATGGTTAAAAACTAGTTTATAAACTGTTACTCTACTATCTATCAGTAAGACCAGATAGAATTTATATGAAGAAAATGAAATATTTGTTAAATTACATGACAAAACAGGTTTGGCAACTTAACACTTGTAAACTGAATTAAGTTTTTGTTGCCAGTATGCTTTCTAACCTTGTACTCATCCATTGAATAAAGCAGATGAAACTTGAGTGTTAAATATTACAGAAAACAATATAATTCAAAGCTCATTTGTATAAAGCTTGTAGTGATGCTTTGGGTTTTAGAAAGAGACTTTGGGGGGATATAAACAAACAATGAATTTTAGCAATTTCTATTTCAAATATAACTTCATTTCAGCACTCCATTTTCTGGCCATCAGTTTGTCATTGAAGTCTTTTTGTTCCAAGGACATTTCTATAAAACTAAAAGAGCTCTAGCTCATGTGATGAACACTTGGTTTCACTGTTCTCAACATAGTCTCTCCATGCAACTGCTGTCATTTATTAGCACCCGAATGTGCTGCATGAGTCAGTGCTTTGCAAACAAGGTATCAAGGGTCAAATGCTATGTTACCAAAGACAGAAGAAAAGAGACAGCAGAAAACCAGAGACAGACTACAGGGAGCAATATATGTCATCAAATAGGGTTTGTGCAGTGTTTAAATGGAGTTTCTTAACATTCCAATCCCCAGAGCTTTTGCTTGATACATTTGCTAGCAAGAATATGGCTCATTCCCATGCCTTACCTTCTCTGTAGATGCCCCTTGTTTTCTAAGTACCTAATAGTGCAGACCCAGTGCGGTGCATCCAACAAATCATCCAGTATGTCTGCATCCTGCTATGTATCAAAGTCTCTTAATATGCCAACAAAGTTCTCCAAGGTCAGAAAAGCAGTTTATCAACATTTTATATATCTTTGAGCAGCAATAAATTTATTCTAGTGTAGGACCTATGAATATTTTAGATATTGTGTGAGGAAAAAAAAAAAGTCATTGGAATTAGATAGCTTGTGTACCCCAGTGTGAAGACTTAGGACACCACCATTGTTTTCTATGCCAAAATTTTAATGTTGTTTGGGAGTAAATATACTTTCTTACATCTTTTCTGCTGAGTACCTATTTTCATTTAGAAAATAGGCATATAATTTTATACATTGGGATTTTAGTAAAAGTAGCAAGAATTTTATGGTTTTTGTCAATTATCTCATTGGAAATTGGTTTTGAAGTTTTAATTTCAGCTAGTTTTTTATCTTCTTTTCTTCAGCAGTAGAAAAGCAAACAACAAAATTGAGAATTCTAAGATGTGTTATCTAATCAAATAGTATTTGTACTAATTTTCAGTCTAGATAGTGTAATATTGATATTTTATGTATAGTCCATATTAAATCTTTATGTTCATCAGTTACTACAAACTTTTATAATTTTACAGTATCTTTTTAGTTTATGAGAATTATTGTAAGGCCCCAGTATGACTTTACATACAGGTGTGTGTTTGTGTGTGTACGTGTGTGTGTGTGTGTGTGTGTGTGTCCCTAATATAGGAATGAGGAATGATTAAAAGCAAATAGTTTCCAATCCATTTGGGTGATTTCAGTGATTATATGCTCTTACATGAGAGAGGAGCCAACATCATTTGAAAATTGGTATATAACACAAATTAGAAATTGTTTATTAACTTTAATTACTTATATCAATCTATAAATATGCTTATATCCATGTTGGCATCCTCCCTCAGGAAACTATTTGTGAATACTTGTTACTATAGTCAGTACCCACATAATATTCGAGTGAATTACACATTTGTCAAGAGTCACTTTAGATTAATGTACTCCTTTCTTTAAGGCTGCTTTTATTTGTTTGACTTTTGTGTACACCTTGCCCCTTTTACTACACATATTGCTGCATTTTTCAAATTAATCTTACACAGGTTGTTGTCAACCTGGCACATTTTATATCCATGCTCTTTGTTCCAAAGGTGCTATTATCAGGCATGCTTCTTACTATTTGTTGTGAACCTTTGCATCTGCCATGCTATTTTAGCTTTATGACTCTAATAATCCCACTCTGGATGATGTTTGATAGTAGCATTAGCCTCTACGCACTTGTTTTTTACCAGACATGTTGCTAGTCCAACTTGGAATAGCAAAGCTTCTCTAGTTTCTTCTTTTGCTATTATGTAACACCAAGAAATAGCAACTTAAGGAAGGAAAGGCTTTATTTCAGCATTGACTTACAGTTCATTATCAGGGGAAGTCAAGACTGGAACATCAAGGCAGGTCAACTTGCTGTTGCACATGCTAATACTTCTTGCCAAAGAACTAGCTAAATAGCCATGAAAATAAAGTGGACACTATGAAAGAAGACTTATTGCTGGCTCACCCTCAACCTCTTACTCGGCCATCTCTCTTAGAAGGTGCAGGACCACCTTCACATGAATTGTTGCAATTAACTGTAGGATAAGTACTCCTATGTCAATTAACAGTTAAGACAATCTCACACACAGATATTCCTAATGTGTTCCAGGCAATCCTTTAATTGAAATTCTCTTCTCAAATGATTCTAAACTATATAAATATGACAGTTAAACTTAATTAAAATCATAGCCAGATAAATTTGACCCTAAGTTATTTTTGTATAAGCTGAGTTTGTGTTTTTATTGACGTCTCATCATTTGAGACTGCTGACTCAACTAAATATGAATAAAGATAGTGAAAGTTATGTACTTGTTCACTTTGACATCAATCATAATCTATGAAGACTGATTTTTCCTGAATTGGTGATAGTAATACATTAATATGTACAAAGTATCATTTTCAATGTAGCTGTCATTGAGTTTTTAGTGGATCTAGATGTTGATCACAAAATAAAATGTGTAATAATAATAATAATAAGTACAAACCACATTCACTTGCATAGCTGTGACTCAGTTTTTAAATAAAACACTGCCCACAGTTAATAATCTTCCCTGCCACTATTATTTCAATTGTTATTTCTATTATTAAATTTTTAACTTAAAATTCATAAGTAAAAATTATTTTTTTCATTGTTGGTGATGAACAACTTGTGTTCCTATAAAAGAATTCTTGTTTCATCATTTTATCATATCCTATTGGACTTAACTAGTTAACTAATACTATGAATAAGGATCTGGGTGGATTTAACTCATAGCTATTTTAAACAATTTTGCTATGTGCGTTTTTTTATGTGTTGCTTTACCTGCTCACAGACACGTTTGTCAACGGTTCACGTGGAATGGATAGTCTTGATGATAAAAGATCCATCTACAAGGCAACAGAGAGAAACCATGTCTAAAAATCAAACAGAAGCATGTAACCAACCAATGAACAAAAACTAACACAGACAGTAGTGGAGAGTAAGAGAGAGAGACAGACACACACATACACAGAACTAAATAAACAATTTCTACTGATCTTCTTTCTATATACCCAAAGCCCCGTGTTCCAAGTAGTGGGCAGACTTCAAACACTCTTTGTGCTTGCCACTCATGTTTTTATAAACACAGTATCCAAACCACCTGTCAATATCCATCTATCTACAGTACTCATCTGCTCACCTCTGATGTGATATTCTTTAGTTGTCTACCCACAAATAACAGTGTAATTTCCTTCTAGAATAGCTTTATTTCTTACCTCTGATCTTAGAATAATTCTGCCTAGAATATGATTTTCTTTGCAATGGAGTTTGCTAAAGTTTCTTGTCCACTATCACATGAACAGTTCTCTAGAGAAAGCCTTGGTTGTTTCTGCAGCCCTATGGTAAATATAGAATTGCATGACCTGATTCAAACTTCCTCTTCCAAAAAAAATTAAACACTGGTGTCCCGCGCTACGGTCTCGCCAGCAAGAACAACGCGGCACACATAGGATCCTTCTGCAGTAAAAGCTTTAATGCATCTTGAGAGGGAGAGCATAAGCTTGCCACGAGTGGAGACTCAGAACAATAGAATACTCGCCCTTTATATGGGTCACAGCGCTTGCCTGGGACATGGAGCTTCCCCATTGGCTCCCGCACACCAGGCCAGATGCCGCCACGAGAAAGGCTGAGACTCTGAAGTGGAAAATTACCTGGTGCATGCGCACTAGCCTGTTTACAACTTGTCCTCGGCCAGATGTAGGCGCTATCTTGTAATGGCGGATGTGGGTGCTCAGGCGGCTCCCAACATCTCCCCCTTTTTATTTCTGTAAGCAAAGTAGGACACTCTTAAGAGGGCGGAGACAGAGGTCAAATCCCCTGACCAAAAGGTTGGGCCTTGTACAGGAGAAGACCCCTAAGCTCATGCACGCCCGAGGTTTTCCTGACCCGCCCAGTGCCGTTTTTTAGAGGGAGGGAAACTAGGGCACTCAACCCTCGTGCAGATGACATATCTCCCAAGGTGGCCCACAATGATGACCGCCTTGTGTGATGCTTTGCTCGACATCCCTCAAGAGCTGCTCAGACCAAACATTCTACCCAGTGCAATGAGACTAGACTCGCGGGTGTGCAAGAACTGTCTGGCTGGCGACCTACCGCTATTGTTTAAGCATGGACAGCCAAACACTGGCCGGGGCTCTTTGTTCTAAGGCAACAAACGCCTGCGCAATGACCACCTTGTTTCTTTTAGTCTGGGCCCTGAGTTTGCAGATGAGCCATAGGAGGAACACCAACCCACAGCAAAGCACTGCTCCAAACAATCCCACCCCCACCCATTCCTTGAAATAAGAAATTGCCGAGGAAATCCGAGAAGAGAGGCCCTCGGGTCAAGGACAGGTCAAGACGGGTGGAGTTGATCTGAATAATTGCTGTCGGCAGTTCCCGCAGGGTGTCATCAAATTTAAGGATCCAATTCTGTAACATATACTGTGAAAGACTTTTAGACAGGTTAGCTGCTTTTGTAAATCTGTCATATTGTATGGAAGTAACACAGAATCCTGGCAACTGTTGTTCACAGCCCAATTGCGCTAGCTGTCAAAGGACATCCAGTTGTTCTTGAATAAGATCAATGTGCTGGTTAACCAGCATTAGGCCCCTCTGGACTTGAGTATTGGCGGATACCTGTCTGTC
>JADRCH010000027.1:5886207-6127927 GCA_019843965.1 Rhynchomys soricoides | reverse complement strand
CTTCCACTCCATATATTGGCCCATTGTAGGGAGCGCAGCCTTGGCCAGCATCTGCCAATCGGCGGGAGTCATGGACGCCCCGGCAAATCTCTCTAACATTACTATAGTAAAATTAGCATTTACCCCATACTTTCGAACCGCTTCAGCCAGGTCTTTAATTTGGCTGTACTCTACAGGGGCATGAACTCGTACTCCACCATCTGCCTCGAAAACTGGAAAAGCGGCTTGTACCTTTCTCTTAACCTTGTCAGAGAGAAAAGAAAAGGAGTTGGGACACATCTCATAAGGGGGAGGGGCGGAAGGCATGGTCCGCGTAGGGGCCAAAGGCGGCGGCCGCTTCATCTGCCCATTACAAGGCGGCCAATCTTCCTCATACCGTGCCGCTTCCTCTTCTAGCTCTGACTCCTCACTAGAGCTAAGGGGGTCAGTGTCTGAAGTTTCCAATGGAAGAGCCTCAAGGTCTTGAACTGGGTAGAGGCTCTCCCCCTTTCTTTTTGCTTTTTTCTTGGGTATAAGAATTGTTTTTCTGCCCACATTCCTGTCAGGGGGACAGTTTCCTATTTTATCTTTAATCTCTCCCTCGTCTTTCGACTTACCAGGAGGTCCATTTTCATTGCTAAGATTTTGGGTACCCCTCCTCTCACTCCGTCCGGTTTTTGACATGGTGTCCTGGACCCTATCAGGGGTGATTTGCCCCTCCCTTACAGCATCTACACAGGCCCTACCTTGTTCGCCGCAATACAAAGACAGTAAAACCAAAATGAGGGCACTTAACACAATTAGCAAAACTTCAACAGCGTTAGACCAAAAAGGGGGCAACCCCAAATCAAAATCCAGGGTCAACATGCCTATCCAAACCTACCTCCCTGCAGTTCTGAATCCTCCCTGTTTCCAGGGGGTCTCCAAAGGTGCTTGATGATGACAAAGTTTCCCGGGTTTCGGCACCAGATGTCCCGCGCTACGGTCTCGCCAGCAAGAACGACGCGGCACACATAGGATCCTTCTGCAGTAAAAGCTTTAATGCATCTTGAGAGGGAGAGCATAAGCTTGCCACGAGTGGAGACTCAGAACAATAGAATACTCGCCCTTTATATGGGTCACAGCGCTTGCCTGGGACATGGAGCTTCCCCATTGGCTCCCGCACACCAGGCCAGATGCCGCCACGAGAGAGGCTGAGACTCTGAAGTGGAAAATTACCTGGTGCATGCGCACTAGCCTGTTTACAACTTGTCCTCGGCCAGATGTAGGCGCCATCTTGTAATGGCGGATGTGGGTGCTCAGGCGGCTCCCAACACACTGGTGTTTTTGCTCCAGTCCTGCTCTTAATAGAGACGCTTTCATTTTTCCCACATTACAGGGTCATATATGGTTTTCACTGATGGAAAAGTTCTCTTTTATTTCCTGTTTGCTAGCTGTTTTATCATGAAAAGTCTTTAATTTTCTCTAATCCAATTTTTTATCTACTCAGAAAATTCTGCAGTAGTTATCCTTTATTGAAATGGCATATTAAGTTATTTAACACTTTTGTATGCAGAAACAACATTGTGTTTCTGAGATAAATTCCAGTTGGGAGCTATGAGTAATCATTTTATTTGGATTTGAATTTGATTTGCCAGTATTGATGATTTACTTACCTATGATCATAACAAATATTGGTTTTTCAGGGTTTTCTTTTCTTGTGATATCTTTGCCTTTCTCTGATATTATGACAATATACACTATAACAAGTTTTATAAGGTAGTTTTTGTGTAGGTTTTACAAGAGTTTTTGAAGTATGTTTCATTTTAATTAAATGCCAGGACAATTAACCAGTGAAAGAGGTAGAAAAGCTACTCCCGCTATCTTTTCTAAGGATTAAATTTTTTATCAGTGACAAACCTTTCCAGTTTTTACAGGTGTAACTATTTCAAGTAAATGTCTTCTCTAATTATTTTTAGTTGTTAAAAATAATTATAATTTTTTTTTTAAATTTTGTTATAAAATTTCCCTTTCTCTTTCTTTCTTTCTTTCTTTCTTTCTTAATTTAAAGCCCAAATGCTGTGCCCCCTCAATGCAAGAGATTATCAAATTCTTAGCATACTTTTAATAGAATTTGCTTACAATACTTTTTGATTCCCTAAAATTGTTCATTGATAATTGTTTAGAAGGTAGTTTGATGGTATGTTGACTTATTCAAGCAATATTATGACATCCTCATCAGACCCTGACATAGACCAGCATTGGGTTCTTAGACAAATTTATTATGCCATGCGTGGTTTCATACACATGCACACCATGTAGTGAATCTCAGATTCAGTCAAAGAACATTGGTTGTGTCCCCAACTGGCAAGCTGCATCTGGATGTTAAAATATTTATTATATGAGATGTTGTATTTATGTCACATAGTTACATAGTGTTAAAGCTTTTCATAATTTTCTATAGCATTATAATTTTTCATGTCTGAAAAAGATCCTGGATGATATCTACCACTTAAAGTTGGGAGGCTTAAATCAGTTCATAAACTATTGGCTTCTGGCAAATTTCCAAATGCATATTACATATACTTGTATGTCTTAGAGTTCATGTTTATAGTTTGTATTTTAACTATAGCATTTTCCTTTACCCTTTTCTTTCCGAAAACACTTTCATATTACACACCACACTATTCTTAAAATTCATGACTTCTTTTTCCATAAACTGTTCAATTATTGTTGCATATATACCAGAAGTTATTTTGGAATGATCCTTTGCTACTATTCTACCTTTCTCAAGTATCAGAGTATCTTAGTCAAAGGTACAAAGCAGATATAGGTACTGTTGTCAACCATCTTGGATCTGAAATAACCACTGTCATGTAAAAAATAGGGTCAACTTCCACCTCCAACCATCAATTATAAGGATCCAGGAATCTGAATTCCTCTGTTTCTCATGATTCTGCAGAGCCCTCTTCCTAGTCACAATGGATTAATTAAATACAATAAATTAGTTAAATTCCCCTTACTAGCAGCATATCTGGAGTAATTTTCTCTATTTTCTCAGATTTAAACGTCATTCATTTGATCTTATGAATATAGCAATGTTCTCTGCAGGGGAAGGTTGGCAGCTACACAGTGAAGAAAATAAGGCCTAAAAGTAGAAAATGCTTGAATACTTAGGCCACTGATGTGAGTACTGTCCAACAGTTGTACCAATATTGTTTGGATTTACATAACTAAAATCAAATTTTAATTTTTAAGACACTAAGGTTTAGGTTTTATTTATTTCAGAATATACAGTTACTTGTTCTAACATGTTTCAGATTGAATGCAATGCATTAGTAATTTACCAAAACAGGAACAAAAATAAAAATTAGTTTTTATTTTTATTATTAGTTACAATTTTATATAAAATGCATTAAAAAGGAAAAAAAATCATAGGTCAATTAAAATTGATTACAAATCAATTCCACTAAAAATACATGAGCTTTTATTCAGTAAAATACAATTTTACTGTTTGGCTGATGAGCTGAAAAAAATAGCAAACAACAGTAGAAATATGAAGAAAACACGAAAGGAGAATGTTTGCAAGAAAATCTAACTAAACAAGAATTTTGTTGAGCAGATAAAGGAACTAAGATTGATTATAATTAAATCACACTTAAAATTCCACTAATGTAGAAAAACATTAAAACAATTATTAAAAAAATATTGGAACATTCAAAGAGCAGAATCAAATATTTATAAAATTATTGAAATATTTATATATTTATCAATGAAAGATTAAACTAAGGCTTTAATTCCATATGCTTTTAACAAATCTTTAAAAATCATTTTACTAAATTTAGTGTCTGCTGTGTTTGAATGTCAAAAGTCACCCAATGGCTTATGTTTTTGATTATTTGGTTCAGAGCTAGTAACACTCTTCTGCAATGCTATAGAATCTTTAGAAGATGAATCTGGACTTGAGCAAGTAGGTCTCAGTGGGCATGCCTTGAGTATTATAGCTAAGCCTCATCCCCAGTCTCCTGTCTGCTCATTAAGTGCAGAAAAAATGTGACCAAACACTTCAAGCTCCTGTTGCCCGGTCTCTCCACCATGACAGAAAATATAGACTAAAAATAAACCTTCCTTTCTTTATGTTTCTTCTTGTCTGCTCTTTTTGTCACTTCACAAAGCAAAACATCCAATGCAATACCTGATTATTGAATAATAATCTAAAATAATTAGGAATATAAAATTGTTTGCTTCATAGATCTTAACTGAAGTTATGGATAATACCCTGTATTTTATGCATAACAATAGCATAAAAATACAAATAAAAGCCAAATGGAATTCCACAGGAAAAATTATCACTATGACTACTAATATATTTAAATACATGAATAGCATACAAAACCCTGTTAAACATGTTTAATATTAATGAAAGATAGCGTTCTTAGAAATGTAAATATTCAAGTTCTTTTATATATTACATGGTAATTTCAGTTAACAATGCAGCAGGAATAGAGCTAGAAAAAGGTCTCTTTATGATTATTTCAATATGAGGTATTTCTTTATTAGGCACTAGTCTATAGCTCATTTTGGCTCACAGCTCTTGATCATCTACCTGTTTTGGTCTTCTGAGTGCTGGCTGAGATTACCAGTACCAGATGATACAGATGGCTTTAAAGAAATAATTTGCATGTTTTTAGTAAAAAAAGAATAGAAAATATTTGAAATCTTTAATAACTCAAATGTGCTTAACAGATCATTGCACAGTATATATTTCTATGAAAATGTCATAACTTGCCCTGTATATACCACAGTACTGTGTCATTTAAGATAAATAAAATAATTAATTTTTAATTTAATTAATAATTTAATTAATTTTTAAAAGAATGACTTCCATGGAGGAAAGTAGGAGGGAGACTATGCAGGCTGGAAAATGAAAGTCATCAGACGCGCAGGGCAGTGGTGGTGCACACCTTTAATCCCAGCACTCGGGAGGCAGAGGCAGGTGGATTTCTGAGTTAGAGGCCAGCCTGGTCTACAGAGAGAGTTCCAGGACAGCCAGAGCTAAACAGAGAAACCCTGTGTCAAAAAAAAAAAAAACAAACCATCAAATGCAATGTGTGTGTGTGTTTGTATGTGAGTGTGTGAGCATGGGAATATGTTTGTGAGTGTGTATGTGTGTGTGTGTTCGTGCATGGGAATATGTGTTTGTGTGTGTGCACATGGGAATATGTGTGTGTGTGTGTGTACATGGGAATACAAATGTGCGTGTGTGTGTGTGTGTGCATGTGTGCATAGGAAAATGTGTGTGTGTGTGCATGGGAATATGTGTTTCTGTGTGTGTGCACATGGGAATATGTGTGTGTGTGTACTTGGTAATACATGTGTGTGTGTGTACGTGGATGTAAGCATGAGAATATGTGTGTGTGTGCAAGGGAATATGTGTGTGTATGTGTGTGTATGTGCATGGGAGTGTGTGTGTGTGTATACATTGGAATGTGTGTGTGTATGCACAGGAATATCTGTGTGTGTATGCATGGGAATATGTGTGTGTGCTCATGGGAATATGTGTGTGAATGTGTGTGTGCATATATGTGAATGTGTGTGTGTATACATGTGAATGTGTGTGTGTGTGTGCATGTGAATATGTGTGTGTGTGTGTGTGTGTGTGTGCACCCACATGGGAATATGTGTGAGTGCGTTTGTGTGCCATGCATGAAACTGTCAATAAATGATCAAAATAAATCATACTAACTACATAGATACATATACACATATATGTCCTACACATTTATATATGTGTATATAGTCAGTAAGTATACATGTATATATACTAACTTGTAAATATATTATATATTATAATATTAATTATATATATTACATTATATATCATATGATATTATATATTAGTGTGTGTGTATATATATATCATATTATATTATATGTGTGTGTGTGTATGTGTGTATGTTTTCATTCATTGGTTTGTATTCTGTTTTACTGGACTACATTGCACTTTTCCTGCCAAGAATGTTCATCTAATAATTGGATTTTCTGTTTTAATGCATTAAAACCTTAGGTTCTTTTTTTAAATGACCAAACATTTTCCATGTATTTATTAATGTATTATAAACTAGTTTCTAGTCACACTAACAAAAAGAAAATGAGATCCAGGTTGTCTTAAATTTCACTACTAATAACCAGTATAAAAGAGTATAAGAAAAGGGAGAATGACACAGAAGTACATGTATTTCACTGTGCCAGTTTGCCTCTGCATGACAATGGACCCCATAACCTCACTGAGTCATGAGAAAGATAAGAAACCACACAACTGAAGACTCAGGTTTCACTTTGAGTAGATTGGAGATGACTTCTGGAGACATGTGTTGGTGTCCGATGTTGAATCAAGCTATTTAACTCTTACTTACTGGCTCATTGGTTTTCAAATTCTGAAATATTCATTTAATATTATTTCAAATTCTTCTTATGATTATTTTTTATTTTTGATACTTTATTTACATTGCAAATGTTTTCACCTTTCCAGGTCTCCCCTTTAGAATTCCTCTACCCCTTATCCCCCTCCCCCTGCCTCTATGTGGTTATTACCCCACCCACACACCCACTCCTAGCTATACTGGGGCATCTAACACTCTCAGACCCAAGGGCCTCTCCTCCCACTGATGGCCAACAAGGCCCTCCCATGTCATTTGTGACCAGCACCACGGGTCCATCCACATTCATTCTTTGGTTGGTGGTTCAGTCTCTGGGAGCACCAGAGGCCTGACCAGTTGACACTGTTGCTCTCTTCCCATGGGGCTGTAAACTCCCTCAGCCCCTTCAGTCCCTCCTCGAACTTCTCCATCTGAGCCCCACACTCAGTCCAACATTTGCTGTTAGTTGAATCATGGGTGTTCTGAGGTTTTGGGCTAATATCTGCTTATTAGTGAGTACATACCGTGTTTGTTCTTTTGTGACTGAGTTACCTCACTCAGGATATTTTCAAGGTGCAGCCATCTACCTGCGAATTTCATGAAGTCATTGTTTTTAATAGCTTAGTAGTATTCCATTGTGTAAATATGCCACATTTTCTGTATCCATTCCTCTGTTGAGGGACATTTGGATTGTTTCCACCTTCTGGCTATTATCAATATAACTGCTATGAACATAGTGGAGCATGTGTCTTTATTACATGTTGGAGCATCTTCTGGGTATATGCCCAGGAGTGGAATAGCTGGGTCCTTGGGTATTATTATGTTCATTTTTCTGAGGGTCTGCCAAACTGATTTCCAGAGAGGTTGTATCAGCTTGCATTCCCACCAGCAATGGAGGAGTGTTCCTCTTTCTCCATATCCTTGCAAACATCTGCTGTCACCTGAATTTTTGATCTTAGCCATTCTGACTGGTGTAAGGTGGAATCTCAGGGTTGTTTTGATTTGCATTTCCCCGATGACTAAGGATGTTGAACATTTTTTTAGGTGCTTCTTGACCGTTCGAGTTTCCTCAGTTGAGAATTCTCTGTTTAGCTCTGTTCCCCCTTTTTTGATAAGGTTATTTGGATCTCTGGAGTCTAACCTCTTTAGTTCTTTGTATATATTGTATATTAGCACTCTATCAGATGTGGGATTGATAAATATCTTTTCTAAATCTGTTGGTTGCTGTTTCGTCCTATTGAAAATGTCCTTTGCCTTACAGAAGCTTTGCAATTTTAAGAGTTCCCATCTGTCAATTCTTGATCTTAGCACACAAGCAATTGGCGTTCTATTCAGGAACTTTTTCTTTGTGCCCAAGTGTTTGAGACTTTTCCCCCACCTTCTCTTCAGTATATCTTGATTTATGAGGAGGTCCTTGATCCACTTGGACTTGAGCTTTGTACAGGGAGATAGGAATGGATTAAATTGCATTCTTCTGCATGTTGGCCGCCAGTTGAGCCAACACCATGTTTTGAAAATGCTGTCTTTTTTCCACTGGATGGTTTTAGCTACTTTGTCAAAGATCAAGTCACTGTACATGTGTGGGATCATTTCTGGGTCTTCAATTGTATTCCATTGATCTACCTACCTGTCATTTTACCAATACTATACAGTTTTTATCACTACTGATCTGTAGTACAGCTTGAAGTCAGGGAGGCTCATTCCCCCAGAAGTCCTTTTATTGTTGAGAATAGTTTTTGCTATCCTGTTTTTGTTTTTGTTTTTGTTATTCCATATGAATTGAGAATTGTTCTTTCTAAGTCTATGAAGAATTGAGTTGGGATTTTGATGGGGATTGCATTGAATCTGTAGATTGCTTTCAGCAAGATGGACATTTTTATTATAGTAATCCTGCCAATCCATGAGCATGGGAGATCTTTCCATCTTCTGCAGTCTTCTTCAATTGTTTTCTTCAGGAACGTGAAGTTCTTGTCATACAGATCTTTCACTTGTTTGGTTAGAGTCACACCAAGATACTTTATATTGCTTTTGAAAATTGTGAAGGGTGTCATTTCTCTAATTTCTTTCACTGCCTGTTTGTATTGGACAGCTATTGATTTGTTTGAGTTAATTTTATATCCGGCCACCTTGCTGAAATAGTTTATCAGCTGTTGCTGTTCTCTGATGGAGTCTTTTGGGTCACTTAAGTATATGATCATATCATCTGCAAATAGTGATATTTTGATTTCTTCTTTTCCAATTTGTATCCATTTTACCACTTTTTGTTGTCTAATTGCTATAGCTAGAACTTCAAGTGCTATATTGAATAGATAGGGATAGAGTGGACAGCCTTGTCTAGTCACTGATTTTAGTAGGATGTTTCAAGTTTCTTTCCTTTTAGTTTGATGTTGACTACAGGTTTGCTGTATATTGCTTTTACTATGTTTAGGTATGGGTCTTGAATTCCTGATCTCTCCAAGATGTTTATCATGAAGTGATGTTGAACAATAGACCCACGATACATATGATTCTTTTCACTCACTTTATATATGAAATCTACAAACAATTTACATTATTGCCAAGGATAATAAGTTATAGGACAATAAAGATAACATGAAGTTCTAGCTAAGAGAAAAATGCAAAACAAGTGTTTCAGTACTAGTAATTCTCAAATAATCCATTATACATTACAATGTTCGCCATTCTGATAGGATTTTCTCTTGAAATTTGGTTAGAGAAATGCTTTCCAAAACAAGATTACAAAGAGAAAAACTCAGACTCCATTTACAGAGATGTATTTGGTAGCCTTATCTTTTATAGTTACAATTTGCCCACTGACCAAACATCACAGGGCAAAGAGACATTAACCAAATGAAATGACTCATTAAGTACTCACACTGTCTCCTGGCAATGCTTTATAAAGCCTTGCTACTTACTATGTCATTGCCAAATGTTGTTCCCTTGTCAGAAAGAAAGGCCACTGAAAGTGGGGCCAATGGAAAGGAAAGTCTGAACAGACCTGTGTCATTAACTTGTGTCAGCTTAATCAGCCCAGTATATAAATGTGGCTTTATCAAATGATTTGAACTAATAACAGAGGTATTTGTTTCTTCCTTAGGATTAAAAAAAAAAAAGAAAGAAAATGAAAATCCTAAAGTGTAGATGCTAACACTGTGCCTTGTAATGAGGTTTAATATTTATGGGTTACTAAGAAAAACAATGCAAATCATCTCACAACTTAACTAAAATAGTTGAAAAGCATAAATATACATTTTTGAAAGTAGAATGCAATTACTAAAATATGATTTGAGAAATCAGATATTCTAAACTGATCTTGTGGATAGTTTTTAATAGCAGTAAGATTTGGCCATTTTGACTAAACAATAGCTCTCTGAGGTGAATCTGATCATGATTAAGGAATTTGTAATTTTTAAATGGAAGTTTATGTTTTGAACTCCTGAAATAAAATTTGTAATTTTTTTAGGGATTATATTTAAGTAACTCAAATAACTACAAAACTCAGACTATGTAGCTATGGGCATTATGGCTATGGAAAAGGAATAATAGTTTTCAAATTTACCACCAAAAGTCAGGAAGCCAGAACAGTAAACATTATTTTTCATGAACTATATTAGGGATTGATAACTCTTTCTGTTAAATATTGGTCTTGTAGGCCATGAAGTAAGTTCTCTGTTACAATCATTAAGCTTTTGTAGTATTAATGCAGTTGTAGAGATTGCATAAAGTAAGAGTTATAACTATGTTCTAGTAAAATCATATTTTTCAACATAGGTTGCAAAAAAGTGAAGTGAGGGTGTGAGACAATTGTATTACTGAGAGCTGTACACACTCGTAATCACTATGATAATTCTTACAATGATCTAATTCTTACAATATAATTTGAAGTTCCATATTTAGAAATAAATTCTGGTTAGACTTGTTTACTTCTAAATCTAGTGAGAGCATGCATTTACATTTTTGCTAGCACTGAGGTGCTAAGACTTTTTGAGAATTTATTTCTTTTGGGATATTATAGTATTTGATATGCAGTTCACATTTTTATGCAAATATCAACTCAGTTCAATCAAATCAATAATGTTGCTGTTGCAATCCTAAGTTGCAACTATTGCTAGATCTTTACACATCATATCTCTTTTGCTATTCTTTCCCTATTCATCATGTACATAGAACTGAGTAAATCAATTGAGGCACTATGATTGTTTGAGTTTGGGATAATAATAACTTAAAGAGTAAATAGTTGATATCCAGCCACAACAAATACACCCTTTCTTTTCAGCTTTGTGCTTTCAGAGCATCATCTAAGGCACCACCATCAAATCTGGCATTTTACTTCAGTGCACTATATTTTATTCAGTTATTTAGGCATTATTGGCATAATTAATAAATATTTAAAAATTTTCCATGATTATAACCTTCCATTTCAGTGGTAAATATTTTATGTAAGGTATAAAAAGGTAAATATTGCCCTGAATTTCACAAGGAAGTAGTAAGATCTAGGTGCAAATATTTACCAGCAGTTTGTCATATGGTAGCCAAGCTGGGACATCAATGACACTTGTGTGTAGAATTCTGTCTTAAAAAAAGAAGGAAGATTAAAATATCCATTCTACCTTAATGTAGCATCTGGTGCTTCTAATCAGGGACCTTTACCTAATAGTGTAGGAGCCATTCAACAGCTGCAGACCTACTGAATTTCACACATTTTTGTTCTTTTTTTTACTTTTAAGAAAAAAAAAGAAGGGTGGTGGTTATTTTTTCAAATTGTTGTTGATTCTGACATTTAGACTATGTTACTTGCTATAAATGTTTATTTAAGAGAAAGGAGCCTTCCTGTTTCCATCTGTGATGGGAGACCACTGCCAGGGACACCAGGGCTCCATACCCAAATAGCACTGGGAGAAAGATAGACTCCTAGGAGTGTGGAAAAACTCTTGTGAGAAGGTAAGAGGAATAAAACTGCTCAGTGGGACCCGCCCAAAATCCTTGGGACACAGGGACTGAGGAATAGCCAGGAGGAAGGAGACTTCGGGTTTCCCACTGTGGAGGGAGAACTTTGCCTGGGCCACCAGGGCCCCATAGCCAAATAGCACTTTGAGCAGTCTAACCCCCCTCCGCCAGGAGTGTGGGAAAGCCTGTCTGCTCAGAGGGACCCACCTAGAATACTCAGGACACAGGAACTGAGGAGTGGGCTTCTGGTTTCTTTAGGTAGCCCGGAAGCAGATCCTGTGACACAGGGTTCCATACTCAGATAGTTCAAGGAGGGAGCTGGTATCCCAGGAGTGCTGACACACCTTCAAGCACAGGCAAGACCATCACTTTTTTTCAAATAAACTGGACCAAGAGGGACCCTTGCAGAGCCATCAGGACACAGGAAACAAGGGACAGTTGGGGACTAGATCCTTCTGGTTTCTGTCTGCACCCCAGAGCTGACCCTGCAACCACAGCTCACCAAAACCAAATTCATTTCACAGAGAACTGGTCTTAAAAGAGTACTGACACCTAGGCTTGCAAGAAAGACAAGCCACAGTCAGAGAGAGTAAGAACAGCTAACACCAGCGATAATCAATGGCGAAAGGCAAGGGCAAGAACACAAGGAACAGAAACTGAGGCTAGTAGGCATCATCAGAACCCACCTCTCCCACCACTGCAAGACCTGGATACACCAACAAACCAGAAAAGGAAGATTCAGACTTAAAATCATATCTCAAGAGGATAATAGAAGATTTTCAGAAGGAAATATATAACTCCCTTTAAAGTAATACAAGAGAACACAGGTAAACAACTAGAAATCCTTAAAGAGGAAACACAAAAATCCTGTAAAGAATTACAGGAAAACACAATCAAACACATGAACGAAATGAACAAAACCATCCAGGAACTAAAAACAGAAATACAAACAATAAAGAAATCACAAAGGGAGACAACCCTGGAGTTAGAAAACCTAGGAAAGAGATCAGGAGTCATAGATGCAAGCATCACCAACAGAAAACAACAGATGGAAGAGAGAATCTCAGGTGCAGAAGATACCATAGAAAACATTCACACAACAGTAAAAGAAAAGGAAAAATGCAAAAATCTCCTAACCCAAAACATCCAGGATATCCAGGGTACCATGAGAAGACCAAACCTGAGGGTAATAGGTACAGAAGAGAGTGAAGATTTCCAAATTAAAGGACCAGTAAATATTTTCAACAAAATTATAGAAGAAAATTTCCCTAACCTAAAGAAAGAGATGAACACAAATATACAAGAAGCCTACAGAACTCCAAATAGACTGGACCAGAAAATTAATTCATCCCATCACATTATAGTCAAATCAACAAATACACAAAATAAGGAAAGAATATTAAAAGCAGTAAGGGAAAAAGGTCAATTAGCATATAAAGGCAGACCTATCAGAGTTACAACAGATTTCTCACCAGAGACTATGAAAGCTAGAAGATCCTGGGCAGATCTCATACAGACTCTAAGAGAACAGAAATGCCAGCCCAGGCTGCTATACCCAGCAAAACTCGCAATAATCATAGATGGCGAAACCAAAATCTTCTATAACAAATATTTCCAAAAACCCAGATCTACAAAAAATAAAAGAAGGAAAACGCCAACTCAAGGAGGGAAACTACACCCAAGAAAAATCAAGATAGTTTTCTTTCAATGATCTTAAAAGAAGATAGCCACACAAACAGAAAAACAACATGGAAAATGACAGGAAGCAACAATCACTATTCTTTAATATCTCTTAACATCAATGTACTCAATTCCCAATAAAAAGACATAGACTGAGGGACTGGATCCATAAACAGGATCCAACATTTTGCTGCATCCAGGAATCACACCTCCATGTGAAAGACAAACACTACCTCAGAGTAAAGGGCTGGAATACAATTTTCCAGTCAAATTACCCCAAGAAACAGGCTGAAGTAGCCATTCTAATATCAGATAAAATTGAATTTCAACCAAAAGTCATTAAAAATGATAAGGAAGGACACTTCATACTCATCAAAGAAAAAAATCTACCAAGAAGAACTCTCAATTCTGAACATCTATGCCCAAATGCAAGGGCACACACATTCATAAAAGAAACTTTACTAAAGATCAAATCACACATTGCACCTCACACAATAATAGTGGGAGACTTAAATACCCCACTATCATCAAGAGACAGATCTTGGAAACACAAACTAAACAGAGACACAGTGAAACTAACAGATGTTATGAATCAAATGAATTTAAAGATATTTATAGAAAATTTCATCTTAAATCAAAAGAATATAACTTCTTCTTAGCACCTCATGGTACCTTCTCCAAAACTGATCATATAATTGGTCACAAAACAAACCTCAACAGATATAAGAAGATTGAAATACACCCAAGCCTCCTATCAGATTGCTACAGAATAAGGCTAGTCATCAATGGCAACAACAACAACAGAAAGCCCACATACATATGGAAGATGAACAATGCTCTATTCAATGATAAGTTTATCAAGGAAGAAATAAAGCCTTCCTTCTAAAAATAGAAAGAAATTAATGACTTCCTAGAATTTAATGAAAATGAAAGTACAACATACCCAATCCTATGGTACACAATGAAAGTAGTGTTAAGAGGAAAACTCATAGCTTTGAATGCCTCCAAAAAGAAACTGGAGAGGGCATATACCAGCAGCGTAACACCACACTTTAAAGCTCTAGAACAAAATAATCTAATACACACAAGAGGAGTAGAAGGCAGGAAATAATCAGATTAAGGGCTGAAATCAACCAAGTAAAATCTAAAAGAATTAAACAAAGAATCAACAAAACTAGGAGCTGGTTCTTTGAGAAAATCAAAAAGATAGATAAACCCTCATCCAGACTAACCAGAGGGTACAGAGACAGTATCCAAATTAACAAAATTAAAAAGGAAAAGGAAATAAAATAACAGATTCTGAGGAAATTAAAAATAATCATCAGATCCTACTACAAAAGCCTATATGCAACAAAATTGGAAAATCTGGATGAAATGGACAAGTTTCCAGACAAATACCAAATACAAAAGTTAAGCCAGGATCAGACAAACCATCTAAACAGTCCCATAACCCCTAAAGAAATAGAAGCAGTCATTAAAAGTCCCACCCCCCCCAAAAAAAAGCCCAAGACTAGATGGGGTTCAGTGTAGAATTCTATCAGACCTTCAAAGAAGACTTAATACCAACACTTTTCAATATAACCCACAAAATAGAAACAGAAGGAAAACTACCCAATTCATTCTATGAGGCCAGAGTTACACTGATACCAAAACCTCACAAAGACCCAACAATAAAAGAAAACTTCAGACCAATTTTCTTTATGAATATCGATGCAAAAATACTCAATAAAATACTCACAAACCGAATCCAAGAACACATCAAAATAATCATTCACCATGATCAACTAGGCTTCATCCTTAGAAAGCAGGGATGATTCAATACCCAGAAATCCATCAATGTAATCCACTACCTAAACACACTCAAAGAAAAAAACCACATGGTCATTTCAATAGATGCTGAAAAAGCATTTGACAAAATTCAGTATCCCTTCATGATAAAAGTCTTGGAAAGTTCAGGAATTCAAGGAGCATACCTAAAGACAGTAAAAGCAATATACAGCAAACCAGTGGCCAACATCAAGCTAAATGGAGAGAAACATGAAACAATCCCCCTAAAATCAGGGAGTAGGCACGGCTGTCCTTTCTTTCCCTATCTTTTCAATATAGTACTTAAGGTTTTATTTAGAGCAAATAAACAACAAAAGGAGGTCAAAAGGATACAAATTGGAAAGGAAGAACTCAAAATATCACTATTTGCAGATGATATGATAGTATACTTAAGTGACCCGAAAAACTCCACCAGAGATCTGCTACAGCTTATCAACACCTTCAACAATGTGGCCAGATACAAAATTAACTCAAGCAAATCAGTAGCCTTCCTATATTCGAAGGATAAACAAGGTGAGAAAGAAATAATGGAAATGACACCCTTCCCAATTGTCACAAACAATATAAAATATCTTGGTGTGACTCTAACCAAACAAGTAAAAGATCTGTACAGCAAGAACTTCAAGTCTCTGAAGAAAGAAATCAAAGAAGAACTCAGAAGATGGAAAGATCTCCCATGCTCATGGATTGGCAGGATTAATATAGTTAAAATGGCCATCCTGCCGTGGCAATCTACAGATTCAATGCAATCCTCATCAAAATTCCAACTCAATCCTTCACAGACTTAGAAAGAGCAATTCTCAAATTCATATGGAATAACAAAAAATCCAGGATAGCAAAAACTATTCTCAACAATAAAAAGATTTCTGGGGGAATCAGCCTCCCTGACTTCAAGCTGTACTACAGAGCAGTAGTGATAAAAACTGCATGGTATTGGTACAGTGACAGGCAGGTAGATCAATGGAATAGAATTGAAGACCCAGAAATGAACCCAGACAATTATGGTCTCTTGATCTTTGACAAAGGAGCTAAAACCTTCCAGTGGAAAAAAGACAGCATTTTCAACAAATGGTGCTGGTTCAACTGGTGGTCTACATGTAGAAGATTGCGAATTGATCCATTCCTATCTCCCTGTACAAAGTTCAAGTCCCAGTGGATCAAGGACTTCCACATAAAACCAGATACACTGAATCTGATAGAAGAGAAAGTGAGGAAAAGTCTTGAACACATGGGTACAGGGGAAAAGTTCCTGAATAGAACTCCCATGGCTTGTGCTCTAAGATCAAAAATTGACAAATGGTACCTCATAAAATTACAAAGTTTCTTTAAGGCAAAAAACACTGTAAATAGGACAAAACAGCAACCTGCAGATTAGGAAAAGATCTTTACCAATCTTACGTCCTACAGAAGGCTAATACCCAAGGTATACAAAGAACTCAAGAAGCTAGACTCCAGAGATCCAAATAACCCTATCAAAAATTGGAGAACAGAGATAAACAGAGAATTCTCAACTGAGGAACATCGAATAGATGAGAAGCACCTAAAGAAATGTTCAACATCCTTAGTCATCAGGGAAAGGGAAATCAAAAGAACCCTGAGATTCCATCTTGCATCAGTCAGAATGGCTAAGATCAAAAACTCAGGTGACAGCAGATGTTGTCAAGGATGTGTAGAAAGAAGAACACTCTTCCATTGCTGGTAGGAATGCAAGCTGATACAACCTCTCTGGAAATCAGTTTGGTGGACCCTCAGAAAAATGAAAATAATACTATCTGAGGACCCAGCTATACCACTCCTGGGTATATACCCAGAGGATGCTCCAACATGTAATAAAGACACATATTCCATTATGTTTAAAGCAGTCATATTTATAATAGCCAGAAACTGGAAACAACCCAGATGTCCCTCAACAGAGGAATGGATACAGAAAATGTGGTACATTTACATAATGGAGTACCATTCAGCTATTAAAAACAATGATTTCATAAAATTCATTGGGAAATGAATAGTACTTGAAGATATCATCATGAGCAAGCTAACGCAGTGGGAAAATAATGAACATGATATTTACTTACTGAAAAACGGATATTAGCCCAAAAGTTCGGAACACCCATGATTCAATTCACAGCAACTTTTGGACTGACCTGAACTAAGATTAATAACATCTATCTTATCATTTCTCATATTTGCAATATCATAGGACAAGGTGTTTGAGGATTTCTAACTCTCCTACAACAAGACCCCCTCTCTCTCAGTTCATAACAAACAAACACACCAAAACAACAACAACAACAACAACAAAAGGAATGAAAGGAATCCTCTTTTTATTTTCCCCTTGATTTCTGTTATATCACTGGCTACCAATGTTGACTACACATTGAATTACCTTGTGATATTTGAGATACTAATCCCTAACAGTCAACATACTCAAGGCCACAAATTGAATTGACTTAGGGTCCAGTCTTCATATTCTGTGTCTGACAGGATGATCTTGCTCTCCACATGAAAACTTAGCTCGTAAGATTATTATATAAGGAAAAAATAATCATGGTACCATTTTCTGACTTGACTCTCTTCAAATTCAAATATGGAGGAAGTGACAAGGCTGAGACCACTCAGTCAAATTTCCTTTTTCAATAAGAATGACTCACTAATTTGTGTTATTGTTTGGCATTTTTCCTTCAGTGACTGCTCATTTTTTCATATAGAGTACTCATTCATAATTATTACTTAGATGTTATTAATTTGTAGCATTTGTGTAATGAAAGAGGCTGATGTGGAAAATAAGTTACACTCACAAACAAATAGCATATTACTTGTCAGGTTAGGGAACACTAGCACATACAGAGTTTCATTAAATCAGTTCAAAACCACAAGTAGCTTCTTCTAGATATAAAAGATGCCTGAAGGAATACAAATAGTTTCTGTCACAGTCCTTAGGTATACACCTATTGTTCTCAAGCTCAGTTTGTTAAAGCAATGACTATCAAGTACTCTCCATCTAGAATAGTTGTTAATAAAACTTTAGTAGTTGAGATTATAATAAAATTAGGTATTTGTTAATAATGTAGAACTAGAGAAATAAAAACTCACTCAAAACTTATGTCAAAGAGTGGGAACAATTTCATGATCAAGTATTTTGTGCAAATCTTATCATGCAAAGGCAAGAATAATTTAATAATTGATAATAAATCAATAAATTATCCATGTTCAACTGACTGAACATCAGCATATAGAAGAATGCAAATCGACCCATTCTTATCTCCTCGTACAAAGCTCAAGTCCAAGTGGATCAAGGACCTCCACATAAAACCAGATACACTGAATCTAGTAGAGAAGAAAGTGTGAGAAATCCTCAAATACATGGGCATAGGAGAAATTTTCCTGAACAGAACACCAATGGCTTATGCTCTAAGATCAAGAATCAATAAAAGGGACCTCATAAAATTGCAAAGCTTCTGTGATGCAATGGACTCTGTCAATAGGACAAAACAGCAACCAACTTATCGGGAAAAAGATCTTCAGCAATCCCACATCCAATAGAGGGCTAATATCCAATATATAAAAGAACTCAAGAAGTTAGACTCCACAGAACCAAATAACCCTATCAGAAAATGAGGAACAGAGCTAAATAGAGAATTTTCAACTGAGAAATATTGAATGGCCAAGAAGCACCTAAAGAAATGTTCAACATCCTTAGTCATCAGGGAAATGCAAATTAAAACAACCCTGAGATTCCACCTCATACCAGTCAGTATGGCCAAGATAAAGAAACTCAGGTGATAGCAGATCCTGGCAAGGATGTGGAGAAAAAGGAACACTCCTCTATTGTTGGTGGGATTATAAGCTGATATAAACACTCTGGAAATCAGTCTGGTGGAAACTCAGAAAGTTGGACATAGTATTACCTGAGGACCTAGCTATACCACTCCTGGACATATTCCCAAAATATTCTCCAATATATAACAAGGACACATGTTCCACTATGTACACAGCAGCCTTATTTATCATAGTCCGAAGCTGGTGAGAACCCAGATGTCCTTCAAAAGACAAATGGATAAAGAAAATGTGGTACATTTACACAATGGAGGAGAGGCCCTTGGTCCTGGGAAGGTTCGATGTCCCAGAATAGGGGGAATCAAGGCCGGGGTGGCAGGAGTAAGTGGGTGGGTAAGGGAATACCTTCATAGAAGTAGGGGGAGGGGATATGGGATAGGGGTCTTTGGGGAATGGTGAACTGGGAAAGGGAATAACATTTAAAATGTAAATAAAGAAAATATCTAATAAATAAAAGAAATATTAAAAATTTCTAATTTACCAAGGCAAAGGTTGCAGGTTATTTGAATTTTGCACAGGATAATTGTTCCTTGCCACTTTATGTTGCTTCCAGAGTGATCTTGCCTGGTGTTTGTGCTCTGAAGTCCAATATCCAGTAGGAAAATCCATATGGCTTCCTTGTGAGTACATATTCTGGTCATGGATGTCAGATTGTTATAGTCAGTCGTTTGTCACTACAGTGACAATTTTCATGAAAGGACATACAGAAATGTGAAGAACAGAATTATGAAACTGCTTAGCATTATATAGATTCTTGTTTCAGTATTTCCAAGGGGGAAACTGATATTTCAAGGATTTATATACCAAATCATTTATCAAGTGGCTCAGTGTGTTGAAACAACATTTTCGTTAAATACTGGCATGGTCAAATTTTACATATTTTAAGAAATTTAAATAAAGAAATGACCTTTTGAAATTGGGTTGTAAAATACATCTTGTTAACCATGTTGCCCACTCCAGACTAATGTCTTAAATAAAACATGGTTTATGTATATATTTAATTCTGGGTGAGTAAAGGAAATGATAATTAATGTATAGCAACTTAGAAGCATGAAGGTATTTTTAGAAATTCATTGTAGGAAATGAAGACATTTGAAAGTAGGAGAAAAGCCATTAGTTTACTAGAGCTGCTTTTCATCAAGCATGTAAATGTATGGTTCACAGGTGAACTAAATGAACTGTTATATTGTACCATTTTGTCACTATTTCACTATTACAAAGGGGATAAAAGGCCAGGTGCCCCACATTGGTTAAAGTAGTCAAACCTTACATTTTACGCTTAAAATAATTTGGAAACTTGATTGTCACAGATCATTGGTTGCAGATGATTTTTTAATAGGCATTGACTTACTTCCACATTTAATATCTTTTTGTCATTGGACCATTTAAATAAGTAAGATGGAAGCATTTGATAAAACATTAAGCTTAATATGTACCTAAAATTTTCTTACATGTGGGAGGGTGAGGAAGAATAAAGATCAGTGAAGACTAAATTTTCCTGAAAATCCCCTAAAGCACATTATATTGGCTGTAAACAGCTCTCTTAGCTTCATGTGACAGTGGGAGAGACCTTGAAAACAAACAGGATCTGTTGTCTTTTTCTATCAATTCCAATTAGGATCCAGTACATTTTAGAGAACATTCAGCATTTACTTGTAAACCATACCATGCAATTGTCAGTGGTATTAAGTTAGTAGAATCTATGTAGTATTTTCTGTTCTTTTTGCACTACATTCATCAACATTTTCAATACCTGAGTTTTTAGGTAACTTATCATATGAAAAATGCACTATAAATAAATCTCTTCTTTTAATTTTTAATTTTATTTAATATTTTTATGTTTTAATTATTTTTTTAAACACTCAGATTTCATTTCCCTCCCAGTCCAACCTCCGACTGTTTCACATTCCATACTTCCTCCCAACCCCTGTCTCCACAAGGATGTTCCCCACATCCCCCATCCCACCAGATCTCTAAACTCCCTGGGACCTCCAGTCTCTTGAGGGTTAGGCGCATCTTCTCTGACTAAACACAGACTCAACAGTCCTCTGCTGTATATGTGTTGTGGGCCACATTATCAGCTGGTGTATGCTACCTGGTTGCTGGTCTAATGTCTAAGTGATCTTGGGGGTCCAGGTTGAGACTGCTGGTCCTCCTACAGGGTCGCTCTCCTCCTCAGCTTTTACCAACTTTTCCCTAATTCAACCACAGGGGTCATCAGCTTCTGTGCATTGGTTGGGTGCAAGTATCTGCCTCTGAATCTTTCAGATGCTTGTTGGGTGTTTTGATAGGTCTCTTTCTGTGAGCGCTCCAAAGCCTCAGCAATAGTGTCAGGTTTTAATGCCTCCCTTTGAGGTGGAACCCTCTTTGGGCCAATTGCTGGACCTTCTTTTCCTCAGGCTCCTCTCCATTTCCATCCCAGTAGTTCTTTCAGATGGGAATAATTATGATTCAGAGTTTTAACTGGGAGATGGAAACCCCTTGCCTCACTCGATGCTTTCTGCTGGTGGTAGGCTCTACAAGTTCCCTCTTCTCACTGTAGAGCATTTAATCTAAGGTTCCTCTCTTTTAGTCCTGAGAGTCTCTTGTCTCACCGGTCTCTTGGACAATCTGGAAGATCCTCCCAACCTCCTACTTTCCGAGGTTGACTGTTTTTTCTTTCTGCTGGCCCTCGTGACTTCAGACCTATTCTACCACCCAATACCAGATCATGTTCCCCTCTTTTTTCCCCTGCACACTTTCCCTCCCATGTTCCTCCCTCCCTTCCCTTTTTGCAATTGCTTTCTTCTGGACTGAGGTGTCCTCACTTGGGCCCATCAACTTTGAGTTCTGTGGACTGTATCTTGGACCCTTCAGCTTTGACTTCTGTGGACTGTATCTTGGATATTCTGTACTTTTTTTTTTTTTGCTATTATCCATTTATTAGTAAGTACATACCATATATCTCATTCTAAATCTGAGTTACCTCACTCAGGATATTTTCTAGTTCCATCCATTTGCCTGCAAAACTCAGGATTTCCTCATTCTTAATTGCTGAGTAGTATTCCATTGTGTAAATGAATCACATTTTCTGTATTTATTTTTCTGTTGTGGGACATCTGGGTTGTTTCCAGCTTCTGGCTATCACAAACATTGCCACTATGAACATAGTGGAACATGTGCCCCTGTGGTATGGTGGGGCATCATTTGGGTATATCCCCCCCCAAATATATATATAAAATATATATACATATAAATATATAAATATATATATATATATATATATATATTTATTTATTATTTTTTTTGCTTTTTTTTTTTTGCTGGGTCTTCAGGTAGATCTATTTCCAATTTTCTGAGGAACCTCCAGAGTGGTTGTACCAGTTTGCAATTCCACCAGAAATGAAGACATGTTCCTCTTTCTCCACATCCTTGCCAACCTGTGCTGTCACCTGAGGTTTAGATCTTAGCCATTCTGACTGGTGTAAGGTGAAATCTCAGGGTCGTTTTGATGTGCTTTTCTCTGATCACTACTGATTTTAGACATTTCTTTAAATGTTTCTCAGCCATTTGAGATTCCTCTGTTGTAAATTCTCGGTTTAGTTCTATACACTATTTTATGATTGGGTTGTTTAGGATTTTTTTGGTGGTTAGCTTCTGAGTTCTTTATGTATTTTGGTTGTTAACCCTCTATTGGATGTGGGGTTAGTGAAGATTTTTTTCCCAATCCAAATGTTACCTATTTATCATCTTGATTATGTCCTATGCCTTAAAGAATCCAGTTTCATAAGGTCCCATTTATCAATTCTTTATCTTAGAGCATGAGACATTAGAGTTCTGTTTAGGAAATTTCCCCCTGTGCAAACGAGTTCAAGGCTCTTTTTCAAATTCTCTTTTATTAGATTGAGTCTATCTGGTTTTATGTTGAGGTCCTTGATCCACTTGGACTTGAGTTTGTGCAAGGTGACAAATATGTGTCTATTTTCATTTTTCTAAACACAGACAGCCAGTTAGACCAGCAATATTTATTGAAGATACTTTCTTTTTATGGTTATATATTTTTGGCTTCTTTGTCAAAGATCAATTGTGTGTATGTGTGTGGTTTTATTTCTGGGTTTTAAATTCTATTCCATTGATCAATGTGTCTGTCTCTGTACCATGTAGTTTTTGTCACTATTCCTTTGTATTATAGCTTGTGGTCAGGGATGCTGATTCCCACAGCCATTCTTTCTTTCTTTCTTTCTTTTCTTTTTTTTTTTTTTTTTTTTTTTTGCCATCCAGATGAATTTGAAAATTGCTCTTTCCATATCTTTGAAGAACTGTGTTGGGATTTTGATGGGGATTGCACTGACTCTGCTGATTACCTTTGGTAGGTGGCCATTTTTACTATGCTAATTCTGCCAATCCATAAACATGGGAGATCTCTCCATTTTATGAAATCTTAGATTTCTTTCTTGAGAGACTTGAAGTTATCGTCATACAGATAATTCACTTGTTTGGCTAGAGTTACCCCAAGATATTCTATATTATTTTTGGCTATTGTGACGTGAATTCTTCCCCAAATTTCTTCCTCAGCCTGTTTATCATTTGTATAAAGGAAGGCTTCTAATTTATTTGACTTAATTTTATATATGGCCACTTTGCTGAAGTTTTTTATCAGCTGAAGAAGTTCTCTGGTAGAAATTTTGGGGTCACTTATGTACACAATCATGTCATCTGCAAATAATGATACCTGTATTTATTCTTTGCGAATTTGTATCCACTTGATCTCTGTTTGATGTCTTATTGTTCTAGCTAATACTTCAAGTACTATATTGAATAGAAATGGAGAGAGTGGGCAGCCTTGTCTTGTCCACAATTTTCATGGGATTCCTTCAAGTATGTCTCCATTTAATTTGATATAGGCTGTTGGTTTACAGTAAATTCCTTTTATTATGCTTAGATATGGTCCTAGATTTCCTGAACTCTCCAATACTTTTAACATAAAGAGATGTTGTACTTTTTCAAATGCCTTTTCTGGATCTAATGAGATGATCATGTGATTTTTTTATGTTAGTTTATATAGTAGATTATGTTAATTAATTTTGTATATTGAACCAACCTTAACTGCCTGGGATGAAACCTACTTGATCATGGTGAATGATGGCTTTGATGTGTTTTGGGATTCAGTTTGCAAGAATTTTGAGTATTTTTACATCAATACTCATAATTCGAGATAGGTCTGACATTCTCTTTTTTGGTTGGATCCTTGTGTGGTTAAGGAATCAGAAAAATTGTGTCTTCATAGAATGAATTAGGTACTGTTCTTTCTGTTTCTATTTTATAGAATAGTTTGAGGAGTATGTTATCAGGTCTTCTCTGAAGGTCTGGTAGAATTCAGTACTAAATTCATCTGACTCTGGGCTTTTCTTTTAGGTTGGGAAGTTTTTAATGATTTTTTCTATTTCTTTATGGGATATGTGCCTGTTTAGATAGTTTATCTGCTCTTGATTTAACTTTGGTATGTGGTATCTGTCTAGAAAACCATCCATTTCATCTAGATTTTCCAGTTTTGTTGAGTTTAGTCTTTTGTGATAGTTTCTGATGATTTTTGGAATTTCCTTTGTTTCTGTTATTATGACTCCGTTTTCATTTCTGATTTTGTTAATTTGGATACTGCCTCTGGGCACATTAGTTAGGTTGGCTAGGGTTTTTTTTATCTTGTTGATACTCTCAAAGAACAAGCTTTTGGTTTTGTTGAATCTTTGTATTGTTCTCTTTGTTTCTATTTGTTTGATTTCATCCCTGAGTTTGACTATTTGCTTCCTTATTCTCCTCTTAGGTGTGTTGTCTTCCTTTTGGCATAGAGCTCTCAGGTGTGCTGATAAGTTTCTAGTGTAAGATCTCTCTAGTTTCTTTACCAGGGCACTTACTACTATGAATTTTTCTCTTAGCACTCCTTTTACTGTGTCTCATAAGTTTGGGTATGAAGTGTCAACATTTTCATTAAATTCTAAAATATTGTTAAATTTTTTCTTTATTTCTTCCCTGAACTAGTTATCCTTGAGTAGAAAGTTGTTCAGTTTTAATTATGTTTGGGCTTTCTGTTGGTTTTGAGGTTATTGAAGACCAGCTTTAGGCAATAGTGATCTGATAGCACACAAGAAATTTTTTCAATCTTCTTGTATGGGCTGAGCATTGTTTTAAGACCAATTATATAGTCAATTTTGGAGAAGGTACAATGAGATGCTGAGAAGAATTTGCATTCTTTCATTTTAGGTTGAAATGTTCTGTAGATATCTGTTAAATCCGTTTGGTTCATAACCTCTACTATTTCACTGTGTCTCGGTTTAATTTCTGTTTCAATGACCTGTCCATTGGTGAGACTGGGATGTTGAATTCTCCCATTATTATTGGGTGGGGTTCAATGTGTGTTTTGAGTTTTAGTAAAGTTTCTTCTATGAATGTGGATGCCCTTGTATTTGGGACATAGATGTTCATAATTGAGACTTTCTCTTGGTGAATTTTCCCTTTCATGAATATGAAGTATCTCTCTATCCTGCTTGATAACTTTTAGTTGATTATCTATTTTATTGGATATTAGGATGGCAACTCCAGCTTGTTTCTTGGGACCATTTTCTTGGAAGACCTTTTACCATCCTTTTAGTTTGAGATAGTGTCTGTCTTTGTTATTTGGGTGTGTTTCTTGAATGCAGCACAATGCTAGACCTTGTTTGTACATCAAGTCTATTAGCATGTCTTTTTATGGGTGAGTTGAGTCCATTAATATTGAGAGATATTAAAGACAGATTACTATTGGTTTCTGTTATGTTTGTTTTTGTAGGTGGTTTTATACACATGCAGTTCTCTTTGTATGGCTTTGTTGTGAGATACTTAATATCTTGTCTTCTCTTTGGTGTAGGTACCTTCCTTGTGTTGGAGTTTTCCTTGCAGGATCCTCTGTAGGGCTGAATTAGTAGCTAGATAGTGTTTGAATTTGGTTTTATACTGGAATATTTTGGTTTCTCCATCTTTGTTGATTGTGAGTTTTGCTGGGTATAGTAGCCTGGGGTGGCATTTGTGTTCTCTTAGAGTATGCATGACCTCTGACTAGGCTCTTCTGGCTTTTAGTGTTGAGAAGTCTGGTGTAATTCTGATAGGTTTACCTTTGTATGTTACTTGGCCATTTTCCCTTGCAGCTTTTAATATTCTTTCCTTGTTTTGTGCATTTAGTGTTGTGATTATTATGTGATTAGAGGATTTTCTTTTCTGGTACCATTTATTTGGTGTTCTGTGGGCTTCTTGTACCTTTATGGCTATGTCTTTCTTTATACTGGGAAAGTTTTCTTCTATGTTTTGTTGAAGAAGTTTTCAGATCCTTTGAGCTGGGAAACTTTGTTCTCCTCTATTACAATTATTCATAGTTTTGGTCTTTTCATTGTGCTCTGAACTTCTTGGATGTTTTGCATTAGAATTTTTTTATGTTTTGAATTTTCTTTGACAGTTGTATCAATATATTTTATGGTATCTTCTACACCTGAGATTCTTTCTTCTAGCTCTTGTATTCTGTTGGTGATGCTTACATCTATAATTTCTGACCTCTTTCCTAGGATTTTTATTTCCAGGTTTGCTTCCATTTGTGTTTTCTTTATTGTTTCTACTTGCACTTATAGGTCTTGAACTGCTTTATTCAATTCCTTCACCTGTTTACCTGTGTTTTCTTGTATATCTTTCAGTGAGTTATTTATATCCTCCATAAAGGACTCTATTATCTTCATGAGATAGGATTTTAGGACATATTCATGATTTTTCAGGTCTGTTGGTGTATTCAGAGCTTGCTGTGTTGGGAGAACTGGCTTATGATGATTCCCACATGTATTGGCTTCTGTTGCTTATGGTCTTGTGCTTCCACCTCATCATCTAATTATCCCTGGTGTTTGCTTTTCTGGTTGACTCTGTCTGAACTATGTCTCTTTTCTCCCTGGGTTGCTTCAGGTCCCTGGGTATCCCTGGTGATCTGGCTGTAGCAGATGACCGGTGTGGCCTTCCAATTTGGGTGTCTTCAGAGGGGCAGAGAAGATGCTGATTTGTTGCCTTGACTGCAGTAGATCTACTGAAAATCCTTCAAAGTGTTGGATCTTCAGATGAGTAGTCAAACTGTTGTCTTATGTGAAGCTGTTCTCCATGGGGGCCTACAAAGTGTGGCTTCTGCTTCCCTGTGTGGAGCAGAAATCCAGGGAGGCTTCCATTCTTTTGGATCATTTGCCCTGTATGTCAAAGAGTCCCCTGGAGTTCTTCAGACTGTGATGTTTATTGCCCAGTTGACGTGTATACAGAGGAACTCCTGGGATACCATTAGACTGTGATGTCTTCAGGGGAGCAGACAAGCTGGGGATATGTTGCTCAGTTTCCTTGTGTGTAGTGCATCTACTGGGATGCCTTCAGGTTGTAGTGTCAGCTGCCCTACGTGCATTAGATCTCCTGGGTTGTCTCAAGATGTGATGTCTTCAGGGGAACAGACTAGCTAGCAGTCTTAATAAGTTTTCTGAAACTAGGAAATGAATCTGGGATCTATAAATGGCATGGTTCTCAATATGGTCATATTTCTGCTAAAATAAATAAATATGATAGTTATTCAATAAAGGTCTGACAAATATAAATTAAAAACACATTTCTCCATATACTAATTTGATATTTTTGTTTCTCTCTAATCTTTTTGTCCAATTATTATTATTCACTTTACATCACACTCACTGCCCCTCCTCCTGGGCCACCCCTCCCACAATTCTGTCCTCCCTCTTTCTAGTTCTTCTCTGAGAGGGTAGAACCCTCTACGTACCTCCCACCATCCTGGCACATCAAGTCTCTGCAGGGTTAGATACATCCTTACCCACTGAACCCAGGCAAGGCAGCCCAATTAAAAGACCATAACCCACAGACAGACAAAGGCTTCTGGGATAGAGACACTCCCATTTTCGAGACTCACATGTAGACCAAGCTGCACATTTGATACATTTGTGGAATGGGGCCTATGTCCAGTTTGGAGATTCAGTGTCTGAGAGCCCCAAGGGTCCAGGTTAGTTGACTGTTGGTCTTTCTG
The DNA here is from genome assembly GCA_019843965.1 of Rhynchomys soricoides. Lineage (NCBI taxonomy): Eukaryota > Metazoa > Chordata > Mammalia > Rodentia > Muridae > Rhynchomys > Rhynchomys soricoides. The sequence continues at coordinate 6,100,201 of JADRCH010000027.1, read as the reverse complement.
TAGACGTACTATTAATAACATCAGTGATTGGTACTTACCATAGGATGGGCCTCAAGTTGAGCCAGTTATTGGTTGACAAATTCCCTCAGTCTCTGCTTCATCCCTTATCACTGCATTTCTTGTAGAAAGGATAAATACTAGATTGAAAGTTTTGTGAGTGGGTTGGTTTCCCTATTGTTCCATTGGGGTTTCTGCCTGAATATAGTAGGTGGCCTCTTCAGCTTCCATTTCCCCAATGCTATGAGTCACAGCTAGGTTCACCACAATTGATATTTGGATGTCTCCCCTATACCAAGATTCTGTTATGTCCCCTAGATGACCACTATCTCCTCACCCCTGTCAGTTGCAGATATCCGTTCATTCTCATGACTACTGGCCATCTCCCCCGTCTCTCCCCACACCCAATTTTGAACCATGTTCCCCCCCATACCTCTCTCCATCCCTTTTCCCACACAGTTCCCTCCCTTCATCTGCCTCCTACGACTATTTTACTCCCAGTTCTAACTGAGATTTAGGCTTTCTTGGACCTCATTTCCTGTTTAGCTAATTTTGGTCTGTGGAGTTTGGGAAGTATATTCTCTATTTTATGGCTAATATCCACTTATAAGTGAGTACATACAAGACACTTCCTTTTGGTCTGGGCTCCTCACTCAGGATGACATTTTCAGGTTCCATCCATTTGCCTGCAAAATTCCTGATGCCTTTTCTTTTCTTTTATTGGATGTTTTCTTTATTTACATTTCAAATGTTATTTCCCTCCAGAAACCCCCTATCCCATCTCTGTCCCCTGCTTCTATGAGGTATATCTTTGTTTTTAATAGCTGAATTGTATTCCATTGTGTATATATGCCATGTTTTCTTTATCCATTATTAAGTTAAGGAACATATAATTTTTTTTTCCATTTCTAGTTATTACTAATGAAGCTGGTATGAACATAGTTGAGCAACTCACTTTTGGGGATGTTGGAGCATCTTTTGGATATATGCCTAAGAGTAATATAGCTGTGTCTTGAGGTAGAACTATTTCCAGTTATCTGAGAAACTGCCATATTTATTTCCTAAGTGGTTGTACAAGTTTGAACTCCCATCAGACTGTTTCTCTTTTTCCAGATTCTCTACAGCATGTGGTATCAATTGCCTTTCTGACAGGTGTAAGATGGAATCTAAGAGTTGTTTTGATTTGCATTTCCCAGATGACTAAGGACTTTGAGCATTTATTAAGTGCTTCCTGGCCATTCAATATTCCTATGTTGATAACTCTCTGTTTAGCTCTGTACCCCATTGGTTAATACGGTTATTTGGATGTTGGTGTCAAAGTTCTTGAGTTCTTTATAAATTTTGTGTATCAGCCCATTGTCAGATGTAGGACTGGTGAAGATACTTTCCCAATCTGTACAGTGCTGTTTTGTCCTACGGACAGTTGTGGTGGTTCAAATATGCTTAGCCCAGGGAGTAGAACTATTAGTTTATGTGACCTTATTGGAATAGGTGTATCCTTGTTGGAGGAAATGTATGACTTTGGGAAGCTGGTTTTGAGACCCTTCTCCTAGCTACCCAAGGAGCCAACTTTCTCCTTTTTGCTGTTGGAACAAGATGTAGAGGTCTCAGCTCTTCTAATGCTATGCCTGTCTGCCTTGATGATAATGAACTGACCCTCTGAACCTGTAAACAATTAAATGTTGATTTAAATAAGAGTTGTCTTGGTCACAGTATCTCTTTAGATCAATGGAATCCCCAATAAGACAGAAGTTTCTACTGGGGACTAGAATATTGTTGTAATAGGCCTGACTATGCTTATGTTTAGACGAATGTGGATTTGGAGACTTTGTAATGAAGAGAAGAATGCTTTAAATGGGACTTAATGGGCCATAGTAATAGAAGCATGTAAGACTGTTCCTGAGTATGTTTTGAAATGTGAAGTCCTAGATCAAGAGGTTTCAAAGGAGACAATATTTTGTGGCCTAGAGACTGTTTTGTGATATTTTGGTGAAGAATATGGTTGCCTTTTACCATTGACTGAAGAGTCTGCCTGAGGCTAAAGAAAGAAACTTAGATTAATTGTTTTAACAAAGGAAGTCTCAAAACAGCCTGGTATAAATTCTCTTGTGTGGTTAGTAAAGTTCACTCTTACGAAGAACATTTAAATGAAATTTAGCAAGCATAAAAAGGAAAATTACAAAATGTATGACTCAAGAAATAAAGTGGCACAAAGAAGTTGAATGGAGCTGAATTCTATGTTCAAGGACATAAAGAGATTAAGGAAGTAGTGACCTCAAACAATATCCCATCCTGCTAAGCTTATGGTTTATGCTTTTGCAGTTGAAAAGGAGACTTGGTTATTGATTTCATTTGGACTTTTAATCTGAAACGAAATATAATCCAGAAATGGAGAACACAACTGTGATACAGACCTTGAGGCTGGAAGACATGGACTATTGGTATGGATCTTAAGCAATAGTGGCTATGAGATACTTAGGGCTGGTATAGTGGAGACACAGGCAAGCAGATAAGTGAGTTCAAAGCCAACCTGATCTAGAACAAGTTCCAAGTAGAGCAAAGCTTAGGTCCAGGCATTGTGGTACATGCCTTTCATCCCAGCATTCAGGATTCTGAACCATGCAAATCTCTGAGTTCAAGGTCAATCTACAGAGCAAGTTCCAGGACTGCTAATCTTAGGCAGAAAGCAGCTGAGAATGCTATGTCAGGCATCTAAAAGGAAGGTCTCAAAGCTCATCCCCATATTGACACGCTTCCTCTAAAAATGTCAATCCTTAGCCAACAAGGCCACACCTCTTAATAGTGCCACTCCCTTGGCCAAGCATGTTCAAACCACAATGAGGCTTGGCTCCATGAAGGGAGCTTATGATAGGCTGTATGTGGAGCCTAGATGCAGTGGAAGACTCTAATGAATTGGGGATGCCATTGAAGTGGTCACCATGAACAGCAGCAGTGGAATGGAGCCTAAAGTGCTACAGAGGACAGACCTGGAGAAAAGACCAAAAGTCTTTGAAGGAACCCAGAAGATCATGTGTGGATCCCAGACATTAGAACAAGAAGCTGAAAAGTTGAACTTGCCCTTGATACCCCAAGATGTTAGAGATGCCAAAGCTGTGGGAAACATGCTGAGGAAATCTGCTAACATGGAGTAGAGCCAGCCAAAAAGAAAGAACTGAGTTCTAGTCATCAAAGTAGAATAAAGTTGGAGATCTGATGAGTACTTTAATATTAGACATGAAGATGCAAAGTTTGGAGTTTCCCCAGCTGGCTTTGGTCTTGCTTTTGTCCAGAATTTCTTCACTATGTCAATTTTGAATGGTACTGTATATCCTGTGATTTTGAAAGTACTTGATCTCCTTTTTTATTTTGATATTATAAGAGATTATAGTTAAGTGATTGGCTAAATCTCCAAAGAGACTTTGAACATTTGTCTTTTAGACATTATTAATTGTGTGATTGACATTGGAGACCTTAGGAAGTTTGACTAAATGTACTTTGCATTATGCTATGTTTAGTATGTCCCCCATAAACTTCTGTATTTGAACAAGCTTTTGAATATGCTTGCCTATGGAGTGGCAGTATTAGGAGAAGAAGCCTTGTTGGAGTAGGTGTGGTCTTCTTGGAGAAAGTGTTTTGAGGTCTTCTTAGCTGAAGAGCCAGCCTTCTCTTGTTTGCCTTTGGAACAAGATGTAGAACTCTCAGTTCAGCTCGTCCAGCACCATGATTACCTGGTTGTCACATGCTTCTTGCCTTGATGACAATGGACTGAACCTCTGAACCTGGAAACTATTGGCAATTAAATATTGTCCTTTATAAGACTTGCTGTGATCATGGTGACTCTTCATAGCAAAGAAAACCCTAACTAAGAGAAAAGTGTCCTTTGCCTCACAGAAGCTTTTCAGTTTTATGAGGTCCCCTGTATCAATTGTTGATCTTAGAGTCTGAGCCACTGGTATTCTATTCAGAAAACTGTTTTCTGTATCAAGGAATTCAAGGTTATTTTCCACTTTATGTTTGATTAGATTTAGTGTATCTGGTTTTATGTTGAGGATTTAATCTACTTGGACTTGAGTTTTGTACAGTTTGATGAATATGGATTTATTTTCATTTTCTACATGCAGACATCAAGTTAGACCAGCACCATTTGTTGAAGATGCTTTGGTATTCATTTTATGTTTCAAAAATCAAATCACCATAGATGGGTGGGTTTATTTCAACATCTTTTATTTAATTTCATTGATCAGCCTTTCTTCTTCTATACCAATACCATGCAGGTTTTATTGTCATTCCTCTGTGGTATAGCTTGAGGTAAAGAAAGGTGATACTCCAAAAGTTCTTTTATTGTTCAGGATTGTTTTTGTTATCCAGGTTTTTTGTTTTTCCATATGAAGTTGAGAATTGCTCTTCGCATGTCTGTTAAGAATCGAGTAGTCTTTGCATGCCTGGAAAGAATTGCATTGAAGCTGTATATTGCTTTGTGTGAGATGGCCATTTTCACTATGTAAATCCTACTGACCCAAAAGTATGGGAAGTCTTCCTATATTCTGATATTTTCCTCAATTTCTTTTTTTTTAGTGACTTGAAGCACTGCCATATGAGACATTCAATTGCTTGATTAGTATCATACCAAGATATTTTCCATTATTTGTGGCTATTGTAAAGGATGTTCTTTCCCTGACTTCTTACCATTTCTTTAAAGGAGGATTACTGATTTCTTTAATTTATATCCAGCCACTTTGCTGAAGGTGTTTATCAGCTTTAGGAGAATTTTTGGGGTTGCTTATATGTGCTAACATATCATCTGCAAATAGCGATATTTTAATTTTTTCCTTTCCAATTTGTATCCCCTTAATATCCCTTTGTGTTGTATTGTCTCTAGAACTTCAAGTATTGTATTGAATAGATAGGAAGAGACTGGGTAGCCTTTTTTGTTGCTGATTTTAGTGGAATTGCTTTAATTTTTCTCTCCATTTAGCTTGATGTTGGCTATTGGCTTGCTTTATAGTGCTTTGATTATGTTTAGGTATGTACCGTCTATCCCTGATCTCTCTAATACTTTTAATATGAAGGAGATGCTTTTCCAGCATCTAATAAGAGGTTCGTGTGATTTTTTTCTTTCACTTAGTCTATGTGGGTGATTGCATTGGTAGATTTTCTTATATTGAACCATCCTTGCATCTGTGAAATGAAGCTTATTTGATCATATTGAATGATGCTTTTGATGTGTTCTTGGATTCAACTTGCAAGTATTTTATTGAGTATTTTTGTATCAACGTTCATAAGAGAAATTGGTCTGAAATTTTCTTTGCTGAGTCTCCGTGAAGTTTAGGTATCAAGGTGACTGTGGCTTTAAACAATGAGTTTTGCATTGTTCCTTCTGTTTCTATTTTGTGGAACATGTTGTGTGGTAATCATATTAGCTCTCCTTTGCAGGTATGGTAGAATTTGGCACTAAAATCATCTGTTTTTTTGGGGGGTGGTATGGGGATACTTTTGATGATATTTTTGTTTTTTTAGGGGTTATCAGGCTATTTACATACTTTACCTGATCTTGGTTTGACTTTGGTATCTGTCGGGAAAATTGTTCATTTCATTAAGATTTTCCTATTTTGTGGAATAAAAACTCTAAAAATAAAACCTAATTATTCTTTGAATTTCTTCAGTATCTGTAGATGCATCTCCCTTTCATTTCTGAATCCGTTTATTTAAATTCTGTCTACATGTGTTTTGGTTAGTTTGGCAAAGGGTTCCTCTTCTGTTGATTTTCTCAAAGAACCAGCTCTTGATTTCATTGATTCTTTGTACTGTTTCTTTGTTTCTAACAGATTGATTTCAGTATTGATTTTGATTATTTCCTGCCTGCTACTCTTCTTTACTGTGCATGTCTTTTTTTCCTAGAGCTTTCAGGTGTACCTTTAAATTGTTGGCATGAGAACTTTCTAATTTATTTATGGAGGCACTAATGACATGAACATTTCTCATAGCATTGCTTTCATTGTGTCCCCAGATATCATTGAGTAGACAGTTTTTCAATTCCTAAAAGTGTAGGCTTTCTGGTGTTTCTGTAGTTGTTGAAGTCCAGCTTTAATCCTTGGGAGTCTGAATAGCTACAAGGCATTATTTCAATTTTCTTGTATTAGTTTGGGCTTGCTTTGTAACCATCTATAGGGTTAATTTTGGAGAAGAATCATGAGGTTTTGAGAAAAAGGTATAGTTTTTTGTGCTTGGACAAAATATTCTACCAATGTTGGTTAGGTCCATTTCATTTATAATGCCTTTTTAATATTTCTGTTTAGTGTTTCTCTGAATGACCCATCAATTAGTTAGAGTGTTATAGTGGCTATTTCTGGTTGTCAACTTAACTATATCTGGAGTGAATTACAATCCAGAATTAGAGGGCTCACCTGTGATCTAGATCTTGAGTCTAAGACAGAAGTTTCAGGTGTGGTGGTACACACACCTCTAATCTGGGCCACACCTGCTGCTGGAGATCTACATAGGGACATTGGAAGGAGGAGGATTCAATCTTCTTATTAGCCTTGTGGGACTAAGCAACTGCTAGATCCTTGGGTTTTCATTCACAGCTACTGCTGACGATTGTTGGAGAGTTTGACTTCAGACTGTAAGTCATTAACAAATTCCCTTACTATATAGAGACTACCTATAAGTTCTGTAACTCTAGAGAACCCTGATGAACACAGAAGTTGGTGCTGGGAGTGGCTCTAGAGGAGCAGAAAGCAGTATAAAAATGAATCTTTTAAGAATCTGGAGTTGGTTTAATAATTCACCAGCACCTTCAAAGATACATTTTCTTCTGGGAGCTTAGAGAATATTGGTTGGAAATACGTTTTAAACTTAAAGAAGCTAATGCCATTGAGCATTTTGATGAATTGGGTGACTCTGTGCTCAAAATTTTTTGCAATATGGGAAAAAAAATGAAAATGACTTTGCTGGCTGGTTGCTCTTTGTATCTTTGGAGAAGTTGATGAAGGAAAAGAAAGAGTTGTATACTAGAGTTGTATGGATCCAGATGCAAGTGACCAATCTAAAAGTTGGTAAGTGTGCCCTTGAAGAGAATCTTCTCTCCAGCAGCCATAGAGCTCAAGCTGCAGAAAATAAAACTGAAGCCCTCATTATAAGGTTGGATGAATTGCAGCAAAAACTCAGGTCTCAGCCTCAGAGGGTACCAGCAGTTAAAGTAAGGACATTAATTGGCAAAGAATGGGATCCTATAACTTGGGATGGAGATGTGTGGGAAGACCCTATTAAAGCTGAGAGTCCTGAATTTTCAGATTCTCAATGGTTTACCCCACCCTGGGGAAGTAGAATCCTCAGCCCCACCCCTTGAAATAATTCCTTTTCCACATGAGGAAGTTAATCCCTCAGAGTCTGATGGGCCAGCGGTGACTTTTGCTGAAGAAAATGCCAGACAAGATAATATTGATGTTTCTCAAGGCCCACCAATAGTCTCTTCTAGACCTATAACCCGACTCAAGGCAAAAGAGGCCCCTACAGGAAGTGCGCTATACTACTAAGGAGCTTAATGAGTTTGCTAATTCATTCAAGCAGAAGTCTGGAGAATATGTGTGGAAATGGATTTTAAGAGTCGGGGATAATGGTTGGAAGGAACATAAAACTAGATCAGGCTAAGTTTATTGACATAGGTACTCTGAGTGGAGACTTATGGTTTAATATGGAAGCTCGTATAGCTAAAAAAGGTGCCAGAAGTTTGTTTGAATGGTTGGCTGAAGCGTTTATCAAAAGATGACCTACTGAAAAGGAGTTGGAGATTCCTAATATACCTTGGTTTGGTGTTGATGAAGGGATTTTAAGGCTCAGGGAAATTGCAATGCTAGAGTGGATATATTGCATAAAACCTAATTCTCGGCAGTGGGAAGGCCCAGAAGATATGCCCTTCGCCAATCCTATAAGACACAAACTGGTGAGAGAGGCACCAGCACATTTGAAGAGTTTTGTTCTTGCCCTTTTTCTTGTGCCAGACCTTAGGGTTGGAGATGTGGCTGCTCAATTAGACAAATTAAATGCAATGGGTTTAATTGGGCCTCTAGGTAACAAGGGCCAGGTGGCAGCATTGAATTGCCAGAGACAAAGTGGTCGTAGTTATTATAATGGACAGCATAGACAAAACAACATTTATAATGACATATACCATGATGGTCAGCACAGGAGACAATGGCATGACTTGTTCAGACCTTTGGTTCTGGCTAATCAGTCATGGTGTTTCCAGGTATGAAATACATAGGAAGCCTACTGCATATCTGTTTGATCTGTATAAGCAGAAAAATTCTCAAACAAAAGAAAGGCTATATTGAATCCTGGCAAAAGACATTTTCGGCCACTGAATCAATTTTCAGACTTTAGCCAGTTTGCAGACCCAGAACCCCTTGAATGAGGGGGTGGCCAGGTTCCTCTGAGGAAGGATCTTGATAAGCCACCTAAAGTTTTGCTGTTAGCCTTTCTCCAGTCCTTCCCCAGAGGGACCTATGGCCTTTACAAGGGTAACTGTACACTGGGGGAAAGGAAATAATTAGACTTTCAGGGGTCTACTGGATACTGGCTCTAAATTGACGTTAATCCCAGGAGATCCTCTGAGAGCCTTGTGGGACTGAGTGACTGCTAGATCATTGGGTTTTCATTCACTGCTGCTGCTAACCATTGTTGGGGAATTTGTAAGTCATTAACAAATTCCCTTACTATATAGAGACTACCTATAAGTTCTGTGACTCTAGAGAACCCTGACTAATACAAGTGAGGTATTGAAATCTCCCACTATTAACATGTGAGTTTTGTTGTACAATTTAAGGTTTAGAAATATTTCCTTTACAAATTTGTGTGCCCTTGTTTTGGGGGCATAGATGTTCAGAATTAAGAAATAATCTTTATAGATGTTTCCTTTGACAAGTATGAAGTGTTCTTCCCTGTCTCTTTTGATTATTTTTAGTTGAAATTCTATTTTATTAGAAGTTAGAATGTCTACTGCAGCTTGCCTCTTGGGTCTGTTTGCTTGGGAAACATTTCCCCAGCCCTTTACTTTGAGTGATAACTATCTTTAGTGTGGAGGTGTGTTTCTTCTATGCTGCAGAGTGATGGATCCTGTGTTTGCATCCATTCTGGTAGCCTGTGTCTTGTTGTTGGGGAATTGAATCCATTGATGTTGAGAGATATTAATGACTAACAATTGTTACTTCCTCCTATTTTGAATGATGGGTGTGTATGTGTGTGCTTCCTTTGTTTTTGCTGGTATGTAGTTACATATTTCTTGTGTTTTCTTAAATGTAGTTGTCTTTCTTGGGTTGAAGTTTTCCTCCTAGTATTATCTGCAGGGCTGGATTTATGAATACCTATTGTTTAATTTTTGTTTGTCATAAAATATCTTGCTTTTTCCATCTATGGTGATTGAAATTTATGCAGGGTTTAACAATCTAGATTGGTACCTGTGTTTTTTTTTAAAGATTGCAAAAGTTTGTCCAGGTCCTTCTTGCTTTTAGCACCTTTATTGGGAAGTCAGGTGGAATTCTGACAGGTTTGCCTTTGTATGTTACCTGTCTTTTTTCTCTTGCCACTTTTAATTTTTTTTTTTTGTTCTTTAGATTTTGTATTTTAATTATTATGTGGCAGGAGGATTTTTTTTCTCTTCAAGTCTGATTGGTGTTCTCTAAGCTCTTTGTATGTTTATAGACAGCTCTTTCTTTAGATTGGGAAATTTTTCTTACGATTTTGTTGAAAACATTTTCTGGGCCTTGGAGTTGAGACTCTTCATCTTCTTGTCTTCCTATTATTCTTAGGTTCAGTCTTTTCATGTGATCTCAGATTTCTGGGATGTTTGTGCATCAAGAATTTTTTAGATTTAACATTTTCTTTGACTGATGTATCAATTTCTTCTATTGTATCTTTAATGCCCGAGAGTCTCTCTACCATCTCATTTATTCTGTTGGTGATGCTTGTATATGTTTTTCCTGTTCCCTACCCCAGGTTTTCCATCCCCAGGATTCCTTCAGTTTAGTTTTCTTTCTTACTTCTTTATCCACTTTCAAGTCTTTCAGTTTTATTCATTTTCTTCACCTGTTTACTTGTATTTTTCTGTATATCTTTAAGGGGTTTATTTGTTTCCTATTTAAAGGCCTCTACCTATTTAATTATACCTTCACATATTTCTTAAAGGGATTTTTTTTCTTCTCTTTAAAGGCCTCTATAACCTTTAAGTGATTGAATTTAAAGTTATTTTCTTGTACGTCTTTAGTTCTAGAATAACCAGGTCTTGCTATGGTAGAAGAGCTGTTCTCTGAAAGTGTCATATTGTCCTGGCTTTTGTTGATTGTGTTCTTTGAAGGTCCTTTAGCCATTTGGATGCTCTTGTTATAGTATGTATTCGTGGGTGGGGTGGGGGGTGGACCACGATTATCCAGGTATGAAAACCCTCTGATGTGTATCCTTTGACTGCATGGTTCTGGATCAGTACATCTGTATGGTTCAGGGTCTGCAGGTCTGATGAATGTGAGAAGAGATGTTACAGGAGAATGGACATCTGACAGACATAACAGACTGCCCAGGGCAGCAGTGGATGCCCAAGAAGACTCAAAGATGGATCTCTCTACTTGTTAATTCATCTCTCAGTTATCCATCTTCTTTTCACTGTCTAAATACAACAATGTATCTGTTGTTCACTTCTCAATGTCTGATTTCCTATTTCAAATTCTCTTTGCCCCTCCTCATGACAAAGAAAAGGAAAAAACATAAACATCCTACAGCTTCACAATGTGAATTGCAAACAAATACAAGCCTACAGTATGACTGTGAACATTTAGGTTACTACGATGTGATGTTCAGCTTCTCTCTAAAGCCATTTTAGAAGTCATGTCGGAAGAAAATGATAAATACAAATTAGATAAATACAGATTAAACCCACAAAAAGGAGAGAATATTATAAGTCTTCTCCAGCGAGAGAGCAGATTTGTGATTTAACCAGTGTAGCTACAATAAGAAGCATCTTTGAAGATCGTAGAGAGCCCCACTAGTACATGGATATAAACAGAAGAATAAAGCTGGAATACATATCCATTTAACAAATCAAAAATGATGAATATTTCACTAGCACCTATGATCTTCTCAGCCACCAACTTTTGTACATGTCTGTAGTACCAGTCATGCATTTCTTCATGTGGAGCAAGTCTTGAATCCGAACAGACATTGATTGGTTATCACTATAACAGCCATGTTTCTGTTCAAGAAATTGGTAGAATGAATCACTATTGTATGTCACATGATTCAAAGCTGGAAAAGATAGATGTTGGATAAATTTCTCCTGCTGCAGCATGCACAACATCTTATAATTTCCAGGTCAGTTTCCTACTGATGATCTATGTCCTATGACCTAATTAAGTGACATGTTCAGCAATAGTGCCTTCTCCTCAAATTGTGGTGGATAACCAACAGCAATATCAATAGCTTGGATTGTTTTGGGGCCTCTAGTGCCTCCATGATAAAGAACACAAGATAAAATTTTATACCTGACATTGAGAAATTTGTTTAAACTCACTCATTTTAATTTAAAATTAATGTATTCAAAAGTTTATAAATATAAGACATTGGCAATCAATACACACTCACCTATATTAACAAACTGTTAAAGATACAATCTTTATGAAACAACTGATGTAACTCCTATGACTCATAACCATTTACATTTAAACTTTGTATAAGTTATTATATTTCCTGACAATAGGTAATTCAATTAAAAATGTAATTTTGATACATTTCAGTTATAAATATAAATGAAATTTATATTCAGTTTGTAACATATATCTCAATTTACAATTTAGAGCACTTCCGTTAGGATCCAGAACCCAACCGAAAGTTATAGATGTTATTTAAGGATTTATATATTTTATCTACAAACTGTTGTTTATTTTTTTCATACTTTATTTACATTTCAAATGATTCCCCCTTTACCGATCTCCCCTTTGGGACCTCCCTATTCGGTCCCTCACCCCTGCCTCTATGGGGGTGTTCCCCCACCCACTCACACACACACTCTCTTCTTCCCTCCTTGGGCATTCTCCTGTACTGTGACATCTAAAACCCTCAGGTCCAAGGGCCTCTCCTCCCCTGATGGCTAACAGGACCATCCTCTACCACATATGTGGCCAGCCACATGGGTCCCTACATGTGGATTCTTTGGTTGGTGATCCAGTCTCTGGGAGCATCAAGGGGTCAAGTCAGTTGTCACTGTTGCTCCCTTGCTGGGGCTGCAAACTCCGTCAGCTCCTTCAGTCCCTTCTCCAACTCCTCCATCGTGGACCTCATGCTTAGCCCAATGGTTGCTATGAAGTAACTCCTTGGTATTTGGAACTTTTGGGCTAATAACAACTTTTCAGTGAGTACATACCATGTTCATTGTGACTGAGTTACTTCACTCAGGATGATATTTTCAAGTTCCATCCATTTGCCTGCAAATTTCATGAAGTTATTGTTTTTTAATAGTTGAGTAGTATTCCATTGTATAAATGTACCACATTTTCTGTATCCATTCCTCTGTTGAGGGACATCTGACTATTATAAATATGGCTGCTATGAGAATAGTGGAGCATGTCTCCTTATTACATGTTGGAGCAGCTTCTGGGTATATGCCCAGGAGTGGAATAGCTGTGTCTTCGGGTAGTATTATGTTCGTTTTTCTGAGGGTCCACCAAAATGATTTCCAAAGAGGTTCTATCAACTTGCATTCCCACCAGCAATGGAGGAATGTTCCTCTTTCTCCACATCCTTGCCAACATCTACTGTCACATGAGATTTTGATCTTAGCCATTCTGAGAAGTGTAAGATGGGATCTCAGGGTTGTTTTGATTTCATTTCCCTGATGACTAAGGATGTTGAACATTTCTTTAGGTGCTTCTCAGCCATTTGAGTTTCCTCAGTTGAGAATTCTCTGTTTAACACTGTTCCCCATTTTTTGATAGGCTTATTTGGATCTCTGGAGTCTAGCTTCTTGAGTTTTTGTATATATTGGAATTAGCCCTCTATCAGACGTAGGATTGGTAAAGATCTTTTCCCAATCTATAGGTTTACATATTGTCCTATTTACAGTGTCCTTTGCCTTAAAGAAGATTGCATTGAATCTGTAGATTGCTTTTGGAAGGATGGCCATTTTAACTATATTAATTCTGCTGATCCATGAGCATGGGAGATCGTACCATCTTCTGAGGTTTTTTTTGATTTCTTTCTTCAGAGACTTGAAGTTCTTTCTGTACAGATCTTTCACTTGTTTGGTTAGAGTCACACCAAGATATTTTAAATTGTTTGTGACAATTGGGAAGGGTGTCATTTCCCCAATTTCTTTCTCAGCCTGTTTATCCTTTGAGAATAGGAAGGCTACTGATTTGCTTGAGTTAATTTTGTACCAGGCCACTATGTTTAAGGAGTTTATCAGCTGTAGCAGATCTCTGGTGGAGTTTTTCGGGTCACTTAAGTATACCATCATATCATTTGCAAATAGTGATATTTTGATTTCTTCCTTTCCAGTTTGTATCCCTTTGACCTCCTTTTGTTTTCTAATTGCTCTAACTAGAACTTCAAGTATTATATTGAGTAGATAAGGAGAGAGAAGGCAGCTGTGCCTAGTCTCTGATTTTAGTGGGATTGTTTTGAGTTTCTCTCCATTTAGTTTGATGTTGGCCACTGGTTTGCTGTATGTTGCTTTTACTAAGTTTAGGTATGCTCCTTGAATTCCTGATCTTTCCAAGACTTTTATCATGAAGGGATGTTGAATTTTTTCAAATGCTTTTTCAGCATCTAATGAAATGACCATGTGAGTTTTTCTTTGAGTTTGTTTATGTAGTGGATTACACTGATGGATTTCCAGCTATTGAACCATCTCTGCATCCCTAGGATGAAGCCTACTTGATCATGGTGAATGATTGTTTTGATATGTTCTTCGATTTGGTTTGCGGGAATTTTATTGAGTATTTTTGCATTGATATTCATAAGGGAAATTGGTCTGAAGTGTTCTTTTATTGTTTGGTCTTTGTGAAGTTTTGGTATCAGTGTAACTTTGACCTCATATAATGAATTGGGTAGGGTTTCTTCTATTTTGTGGACTAGATTGAAGAGTATTGGTATTAGATCTTCCTTGAAGGTCTGATAGAATTCTGCACTGAACCCAACTGGTCCTGGGCTTTTTTTTAGTTGGGAGACTTGTAATGACTGCTTCTCTTTCTTTAAGGGTTATGGGAATGTTTAGGTGGTTTATCTGATCCTAAATTAATTTTGATATTTGATATCTGTCTAGAAACTTGTCCATTTCATCCAGTTTTCCAATTTTTGTTGCATATAGGCTTTTGGAGTAGGATCTGATGACTTCTTGAATTTCCTCAGAATCTGTTGTTTTTTCTTTCTTTTCCTTTCTAATTCTGTTAATTTGGATACTGTCTCTGTGCCCTCTTGTTAGTCTGGCTAAGGGTTTATCTATCTTGTTGATTTTTTTCAAAGAACCAGCTTCTGTTTTTGTTGATTCTTTGTATAGTTTTTTTAGTTTCTACATGGCTGATTTCAGCCCTTAATCTGATTATTTCCTGCATTCTATTCCTCTTGGGTTTCTCAGCTTCTTTTTGTTCTTGAGCTTTCAGCTGTTCTATTAAGCTGCTAGTGTTTGCTCTATCCAGTTTTGGGTTTTTTTTTTTTGTTTTTGTTTTTTGTTTTAGTTTTTGGTTTTTTTTTTTTTAGGCATTTCGAGTTATATGTTTTCCTCTGTACACTGCTTTTATTGTGTCCCATAGGTTTGGGTAAGTTGTACTTTCATTTTATTAGATTCTAGGAAGTCTGTAATTTCTTTCTTTATTTCTTCTTTGACCAAGTTATCATTGACTAGAGCATTGTTCAGCTTCCATGTGTGTGTGGGCTTTCTTTTGTTGTTGTTGTTGCCATTGAAGACCAGTCTTATTCCGTAGTTATCTGATAGGATTCATGGGGTTATTTCAATCTTCTTATAACTGTTGAGGTTTGTTTTGTGACCAATTATATGATCAATTCTGGAGAAGGTACCATGATGTGCTGAGAAGAAGGTATATTCTTTTGATTTAAGATGAAATGTTTTATAGATATCGTTAAATCCATTTGTTTCATAACATTTGTTAGTTTAACTGTGTCTCTGTTTAGTTTGTTTCCAGTCTGTCCATTGATGATAGTGGGTTGTTGAAGTCTCCCACTATTATTGTGTGAGGTATAATGTGTGCTTTGAGCTTTAGTAAAATTTCTTTTATGAATGTGTGAGCCCTTGCTTTCAGGGCCTAGATGTTCAGATTTGAGAGTTCTTCTTGGTAGATTTTTCCTTTGATGTATATGAAGTGTCCTTCCTTATCCTTTTTGATGACTTTTGGTTGAAAGTTCATTTTTTCTGATATTACGATGGATACTCCAGCCTGTTTCCTGGGGCCATTTGCCTGGAAAATTGTTTTCCAGCCGTTTACTGTGAGGTAGTGTTTATCTTTCACATAGAGGTGCATTTCCTGTATGCAGCAAAATGCTGGGTCCTGTTTATAGATCCAGTCTGTCACTCTATGTCTTTTTATTGGGGAACTGAGTCCAATGATGTTAAGAGATATTACAGAATAGTGATTGTTGCTTCCTGTTATTTTCAATATTGTTTTCTGTTTGTGTGGCTATCTTCTTTTGAGTTTGTTGAAAGATTACTTTCTACGAAAGATTACTTTCTTGCTTTTCTTGAGAAACCCTCCTTGAGTTGGCGTTTTCCTTCTATTATTCTTTGTAGGGCTGGATTTCTGGAAACATACTGTGCAGATTTGGATTTTTCATAGAATATTTTGGTTTCACCTTCTATGATTACTGAGAGTTTTGCTGGGTATTTCAGCCTGGACTGACATTTGTGTGCTCTTAGAGTCTGTATGAGATCTGCCCAGGATCTTCTAGTTTTCATAGTCTCTGGTGAGAAGTCTGATGTAACTGATAGATTTGCCTTTATATGTTAGTTGACCTTTTTCCCTTTCTGCTTTTAATATTCTTTCCTTATTTTGCGTATTTTGTGTTTTGACTATCATGTGACATGAGGAATTTCTTTTCTGGTCCAGTCTACAGAACTCCAGTTCTGTAGGCTTCTTGTGTATTTATGTTCATCTCTTTCTTTAAGTTAGAGAAGTTTTCTTCTATAAATTTGTTGAAGATTTTACTTGTCCTTTAAGTTGGGAATCTTCACTCTCTTCTTTACTTACTATCCTCAGGCTCTGTCTTCTCATTGTATCCTGGATATCTTGGATGTTTTTGGTTAGGAGCTTTTTGCACTTTGCATTTTCTTTGACTGTTGTTCCAATGCTTTCTATGGTATCATCTGCACCTGTGATTCTCTCTTCCATTTCTTGTATTCTGTTGGTGATTCTTGCATCTATTACTCCTGATTTCTTTCCTAGGTTTTCTAAATCCAGGGTTGTCTCCCTTAGTGATTTCTATATTGTCTCTATTCTGGTTTTAGTTCCTGGTTTTGTTCATTTCTTTTGTCTGTTTGATTGTGTTTTCCTGTAATTCGTTAAGGGATTTTGTTTTTCCTCTTTAAGTGCTTCTAGTTGTTTACCTGTGTTCTCTTGTATTTCTTCAAGGGAGTTATTTATTTCCTTCTTAAAATCTTCTATCATTCTCATGAGATGTGATTTTAAGTCTGAGTTTTTCTTTAAGCCCAACCTGAAGCATTGTCAGAGGCTTAACAGTTTCAAAGTTGTTAAAAGATTTAGACAAAAGACTTTACTAAGCTTCAGGGAACTATCAGGGTAATTTACTTTTGAATAGTCAAAAAGCATGTTTGGTCTTCCTAAAATGCAGTGCTACAGAGAAATGTCCCATTTCAAGAGGAAAAACAGGGTCATAGAATTGAAGAAAATAAGAACAATAGTCATCTCAGGACACTAAGTTTTATAACTCTGCAGGTATCTGGGATGCATTGTATTGTGTATAGGTGTGTGCACCTGCTGGTTAGTCCTATTGTTATGAATGTACATGTAAGTCACACACACTCTCTCTTTTGAATTGGCTCTGTCCCTTCCATTAGCTTTCCTCAACATACATTCCATATCTCCAAAATCAAATTCTCCAGTTCAGCATAGTCATCATCCACATGATTTTATGTGTTTCCTCATTTAGATGCTTGTAAAGATCTTCCCCCTGGGCACAGCACTTGGCCTTTCATATGACCTTTTAAAGATCTCTGGTTGAATCTTTCACAACCTATATACTTTGGATCTACATTTCTTAAATATAAATATCATATGTTTAAAAATAAGTTCTATCAACAGGTAGAATAGTAGCTGAGACTGTTTGGAACATTTCTGTAACTGACTGTCTGGGTGATTAAATACCATAACTTGCTTCATTAGGGGGAACTGTGGATATAGTGTATTCTGGAGTTCTCATTCTAAAACCATGTTTTCAAATGAGTTAAAACAGTCACAGATTTGATAGAGGAATATTTGGGATCTGACCAATGTCTGAAATGCTCTCAGGGTAAATTTTCTGTCCCCCTGACAATATGAATTCTATGTCATATTGAAATTTCCTCTATCAAAGAAATTATTTTATTACTTTAAATTCAAGTCACTCAAAGTCTTAGGACTCAGATAAAATATAGAGATTTTTTTATCTATAATGCAGTATACATGGCTTTTAGGCCAATTTCTAATAGAGACTTCATTCTGATATGATATCACATTCCTTTTGTCAGTCAGGGTTTCTTAGCATCCACAAGAATCACCAGTCAAACTGCAAAGAAGTCTAGGCTTTCTCCAGCCTATTTCTTCAAACTCTCCAAAATCCAGCCCCCTTGTAAACCAGTTCTGAAGACTTATGACCAAGTTTAGTCACCATAGAGGCCCTCCATTTCAAGCATCAACTTTCAGAAGGCTTCAGTTTTGTTTCTGACAAAACATTTTTTTTTTTTTAAAAAAAAAAGAAAGGTTTCATCTACATCATTTTTTCCTGAGGGTTAATTTTATGGCAACCTGGATTCATACATTTAGATCAAACTTCCCAATGGTCAAACAAATACCAGCGATACTTCAATGCATGGTGGACAGTGAGGACAAGACATGAAAGGGTCAATGGCAAGCTATAAATTCTGTAGGTGTGCTCCAGGATGACTATCTTCCCTTATTTAGGACTCACTCAAATTTTGAAGTTTCTGAAACATCCAAATTATCCACAAGACCTCAGTAGCTTGACATGAAATCACAGCAGCTGATGAAGTAGCCATAGGTGCTTGATCTTTGCACTAACTGCTCTGCTTTCAGAAATTCAATTCACTTATAATTATTTCACTCTCCTATCCTATCATTCAAGTCAATAACATAGTTTCTATGTTCTAACAAGATTCCTACACAGCCAAAGTAAAGATGACACTAATATACATGGTAAAGAAGATTGAAAAAGTTGAGGATGTAGATTCAACTCAAGAAAAAGAACTACAGTAAATGATGAAATGCTGAAAGTAGGAAAAGTATTCCTCCCTAGGGAAGAAACATAGATTGGTTATCTAATAGAAAAATAATGAGTCCTGAAACACACACACGCAAACGCACACACACACCACACCATTCTATTAAATGGGAGTGTGTGTGTGTGTGTGTGTGTTTGTCTATAAAATCTATTTTCATGTGAGCATTTTTTTTGCTTTCCTGAATCTGTTTGGCATTCTTAGCAGAAGAACACAGAGGTTACATTCTATTGAGATATATGAGTGTGTGTGCATGTATGTAATAAATTTTAAGAGTGATGAGGGTACATGACTAGGTTGGTATGGCAAAAGGGAAAGGGGTAATTATGTTATAATATTGATAACAAGAATAAAACAGGTTTTTCTGAGAAGAAAAATATAAAAATACTGAAATTTCAATGATAATCAATTATTTTACATCAGATATCTTCACTGAGGAAAGGGTGATACAAATTTATAGATTTAAATGGATTATTAAATATGCAGTATGAATTTTTAAATATATTTTGAGCAGCATTCACATGATAATGGTAGAAAAATGATAGTTTATTTGCTGTGGAACATAGCCTAATCATACAGTGTTATGTTCCCACCATTGTTGCTCAGGAATATATTTTAGAAAGCAATAAGTTTCAGAACTAAGAAATTTTTATTCATTTATATGAAGTAACATATCTAGTTTCTATTTTATTTCAGTTAAAATTAACAGCTGATCATATACTAGATTTCATTTTTTAGCTGTTTCCACATTCTAAGTTTTATCATCCGTTTTTTCTCAAAATGTTAAATACATTGGGATAGTTGAAAATTCATATGTTAGTAGCCCATGTTAACTCAACCAGTACGACAAATAAAAAAAAGCAAAAAGAAACATCTCTGCTCACGATTTATAGGGACAATTTGTTATAACTTCATAGAAATGCAAATAAAATGATCAAAAGTCTAAGACTGATAGAATATGTTTGCTCTTATATAGATTATAAATAAGTTTCTTCCTGAAATATAGGAGAAGGAAATCCATTAAGTCCCCCTCCTCAGATTTGCTCAGTGAAAATAAAATCTATTTTCATATAGACATTCTCCTTCTTGTGTTGTTTCTTGTTTCTGCTTGACATTCTTGTTAGACCAGAATAACTTCAACTAAGAGAATGTTCACATATGATTTCCTAAAACCGAACATTAAGAATAGAGAAACTGGAAAGAATAATAGAACAAAATGCCTTTTATTTTCACTAGTTTCCTTTTACGAAAATCTGCTCTGGAGTTTCCATCAGAGTCTTTGGAAGAAATACAGCCCTTAGTGCTATGGTGTTTGCTAAATCCCATAGTGATGTTCACAAGCAGTTTTCATATACACATATGCACGAAAAGACTGTTCAACCTTCTGTTCTTTTTCAGCTCTCAAGTTAAAATCTAATTTGTATCACAATTTAAGTTTGTATTTTCTCATTTCCTTCCCAACTCTTTGTGATGTTTATATGTTCCTGACATTGGGATAAACCAACTAACCAAAGAATTCCACCATAAATAAAAATGTACAATAAACTTACAGATGAGAAATTGCCAGCTACAAAGAGTGCTTTCTAGGCAAGTAATTGAATATAAAAAGTGTTATAAGGACATGAGTTACACATAATTAATATGATATAATTAAATGTAATGTGTTATATGATCATATTAACATCTGATAAATGTTACATATGATTCTATCTGGGAGAATATCACCTAGATAACATAGGGGCACACTTATTTTCTAAGGTTTCTTCATGTTCTAGCCCATCCACTGACGGAAGTAGAAATTTCTGATTTCTTCAGACTCAGTTGTGTCATGTGATGCTTTTCTGGGAGTTCCCTATGAGTGGATGTTTTTTGTTGAAGTAGACATATGGGAGCATGTTTTGTTCAGAACAAACACATTGTAATTTTCTGGAGGCATGTGATGTTTTGCTAGAGTGGATGCTTGAGAAAACACTTGGGGTTAGAAAGGATATCAATATAGCCTAAAGGAACAGGGATGATGCTGGATGGTACTTGTTTGACTTGTCATTCTTTGTTGGTCATCATTGGGATTTGCTGACTCTGGGTTTGGCTGACAATGCTGCATGGTATTGGTACACCTTACCGTTCCTTGTTGTACCACAAAAACTTGTATTGGTATTTTTACAGCTACATGCCACTTCCATAGACTCACGCCAGTTGGCAAGGCCTTGCAGTTTCTTCTAGATATATTTGCCATTGCTGATTCAAGAATGGTATTTGCATGTAGATCTAGCTGCCACTGCTGATTAATTTGAACTGAACTGCTGATATCTGACAATGCAAATTGGATTTGCTTCAAAGAAGAGTTTCTAAACAGGTTCACATTCTCCCTTGCTCTATAAAACTTTCCATTCCACTATGTCTGATGGGTGGTAGGCTAGAAGGGAGTTTAAAACATTTAAGAGGGTCTGAGTTCAGTCATAGAAGAAACACCTAACTCTTAAGAGACTGGAGACCCCAGGGAGTGGAGAGGTCTGGTGGGGTAGGGTCTGGGGAGGGTACCGACATCCTCATGGAGATGAGGGTGGAAGGAGGTGTGGGATGTTGAACAGTCAGTGGGAGGATCAGTAGAGGAATAAAATCTGGAGTGGAAAAAAAATAATTAAATAAACTTTTAAAAAGACCCCTTATTAAAAGTAGGTTTTGAAAAATATAAGTCTATAATTGTCTCCTTTCATCACTGGGTACACTCCTACCTTCTGGCCAAGCATTATTCTTTCTTCACAAGAGATCAATATGACTTGTGGAATTATACAGTTTGTGGTTTTGTTTCTGCATCTCTGCTCAGAGTGTTTTCATAGTTACGTGAATCATTACATATGTCAGTATTTAATAGCTTTTTTATGTTATTATACATTATTACACTTTTTGAATATAACTTTTAAAAATACTTTCCTCTTGAGGCATGTTGGCTCCCTTTCTGATGTTAGCTATTATAAACAGTTACAATTATGCTAAGTTCCTATCTACAAGTATAACAGAATATCATTAATAGTATCAGGGTTGGGCTCCCTCTCATGGCATGAGTCTCAAGCTGAATTGCTCCATGGCTGGCCATCCCCTCAATTTCTGCTCCATCTGTACCCCTACACATCTTGTAGGCAGCACAAATTGTGAGTTGAAGGTTTTTGTGGCAGGGTTGATGTCTCAGTCCCTTCATTGGAAGTCTTGCTTTGTCATTTCAGGTTCCATATTCCCTATTGCTAGGAGTCTTATTTTAGGTCATCCACATAAATTACTGGGAATTTACATTGACCTCGGTTTCTAGCTTGTCCCATAGATGACAACCCCCACTTCAGTTGTCTCTCCCAATACTGCCTCCTATGTAATCTCTTCACCTCTTCCTTTCTGTTCCCATACCCACTACAATCCCCATAGAGTCCCCTCCTTCCATCTACCCAGGATTTCTATTCCATTTCCCCTTCTCAGTGAATCAAGCTCCCCACCCCACCTTGGTCACTCCTTGTTACTTAGCTTCTTTGGGTCTCTAGAATATAGCATGGTTATCCTGTACTTTATACTAATATAAACTTAAAAATGAAAGCATAACCTGTTCTCTTTTCTGGATCTGGGTTACCTCACACAGGGTGATCTTTTATAGTTCCATCCATTTACCTTCAAATTTCACTTTAGAGAGGCTATATTCAAAACCAGGTGCAAACAGTTGAAGAAATCCACAGTAGGAACAACAATATCAACCAACCATACCCCCCAGAGCTCCCAGGAACTAAACCACAAACCAAAGAGTACACATGAAGGGATCCATGACTCCAGCCACATATGTAGCAGAAGATAGCCTTGTTAGGCATCAATGGGAGAAGAGGCACTTGGTCCTATGAAGGCCAGGTGCTATAGTGTAGGGGAATGCCATGGCGGTGAGTCAAGAGTGGGTGGGGGAGCACTCGCCTCACAGATGCAGGGGGAAGAAAGATGGAATGGGGTTTTCTGGACCAGGAAAGGGGATAACATTTGAAATGTAAATAAATTAAATATCCAATAAAAGAAAAAATATAAAAAATAAAATAAAATAAAACATGAGGCAGGGCTTTGAGAATACTGTGGGAGAGGTGGAGGAAGCATTAAAGGTACCAGAGTGGTCAAGGGCACAGCAAGAAAACCAGAAGGACCAACAGAAACTGAACTGCCAACCAGAGTGCATAAATGAGACAGATGTAGGCTCTTTTTACATATATAACAGTTGTGAAGATTGGTCTTCATGTGAGATTCCTAACAATGGAAATAGGGGCTGTCTCTGACAGTGTTGCCTACCTTTGCATTACTTTATTTTAACTGGCTACCTTTCTGTGTAATAGGGGAAGGTGTGGATGTGAGCATGATGGCAGATGAGAGGGTGGGACTAGAGGTTAGTAGGGAAAGGAAGCTTAGACAAGGATGGAAAGTAAGTAAATAGCTTAATTAATCCTAATAAAAATAAAACAAACAGTTATGGTGAACACAGATGGTGACATTTTTATACATATAATTTCATGTCTCTTTAGTGCATATTTGAATATGGAAAAACATGTGTATTTGGTAGGATTATATTCACTTTTGCAAAAATTCTCAAATAGTTTCAGAAATATTATACTACACGACATATCCATAAGCAGAACAGAAATTTCTTACATTACTTATCCATAAGAGAGTTAGAGATTTCTTATATCTTTGTCATAAACTGCTTTGGTGAGTATTTCTAAAGTTTTCCTATTCTCCATAACATTCTTGTAATACACAGCTTATAGAAATGCCTTGTTGCACTGCAATTATTTGCACTCACTCATAAGGGATGACTTGATGATTTTTTTGTTATATTCTTTGTGTTTTGATGAAATGCTTGGAATTTTAGTATTTATCTGACAATTTTATTTGTTCTCCATTTTCAAATCTGAACAATTTTTATGAAGTTGACATGAATCAATGAATATGCATTTGCTCCTGTGGCTTATAAGTTTTTTCTTTTTAAATTTATGAGTACATGTGTACGTACAGGAATAGGAAGGTCAGAAGTAAACTATGGGTTTTGTTCCTCCATCACTTTATACTTTATTGGCTGAGGCATGGGCCCCTTTTGAATCAGGAGAATATTGATTTTGTCTACCTGTTGGTATTTGTCATCCCAATGGCTTGACCATCTGAACTGTAGAATTAAAGGTAGTTCTCTACCTCACCTCTTTTTATGTGGATTTTAGGAAGCTAAACTTTGTTTCTCATACATGCAGAGCAATTATTTTATGCAGTGAACAATCTCCCTAGCTTTCATATGTTTTAATTGTGGTATTTGTTGCTGTATTGTAATGCTTTATCTGGAAGCTCAAGAATTATGACACAGAGTGCTCAAAGTAAATGAACTGAACTTATTTCTAATTTTAAGAATAAAATTTGTTTTTTATCAATTAGTAGACATTAATTACATGCTTTTATTTATACAATCATCATAAAATTGTGCACATTATTCTTGGTTGCTAATTATTATATTCGAAAATAAGGATTATATTTTTGTCAAATTGGTTTCTCAAAGTGTAGCTCTCACCCCCTCATCAAAGGAATTTTTTCTACAAAAGAAGGGGACTATTACAAAATCCAACATCTGGCCAAAATCCAGAGAACAACTGTCCATACCTACAGCTAGGTGCTACATGTAAAAAACAGCTAAGGCTCAGGTAAGATCACACAAAAGAGTAATTATGATTATAGGAGGCAAATGACAAGGATGTATTCTACAATACTTGTTTTCTATATCTGATGGGGAAATTTCAACAATATAACTAAATAAGACACACACATTGAAAATACCAGTTGGCATGCCAGGGAAGTTTAATAAAGAGTACAAGGTGCCATCCTAGATAAAGAGCTACAGACAAGATGGCTACTGAGATATGAAATTAGTTTTGGGATAAGTTCCTTGATAGGTTATCACATCCTAAGTCCTCACCCTGAAACACATATATGCATGAGAAACACTAAGAATTCATTTTATTACAAAGAGAGAGAGAGAGAGAGAGAGAGAGAGAGAATCATTAGCCAAAAAGTTAAATAAATATATTAATAATTCAAAATAATTTGATATTAATTGAATTTGTATCATTTAAAAATTCTATGACATTGTCTAGATCACCTGATTCATTAAGATTTGATTTTCTGTTGTAGTAAGCAAGGGGACAAATATTTTCAATTTTATATATGCTCAAAACTGTATTACTTTTTGAACCAAACAATTTTTTTCATAATTCAGAAAAATAATATCATTGCATATTCAGTATGTTATGTTAAAATTTTGAAGAAAACAGCCATGGTCTCCAGAACCTCTTGATAGGCAAAGTGCCTGTTAGTCCATTCTGCTTAGTTCATTTCTGTTTATAATCTGTCAAAGGACCACTTCATTACTAATGATTTGTGCTCTCACTAAAGTGCATTCATGCTTAGAATATTGCTATGATCTATTGACAGAGAATATTATGCTGCAAGCATGCTAATTGAAACTCTTTATACCACAGTTAAGTAAAACAAAAAATTGGCTATGGCCAGCATAGTATTATGACCAATAAAATTTTCCTTCTATTGCTGTCCTTTAAATTCATGCTATAAATAAAATATAATAGAAGTTCGGAAATTATCTCTATAACACACTGAAAGGAAATTTTCAATGAATGGTTTTATAACTTCACTGCTACTTTGGAATATATTGTTACTTAGACTCATACTTTAGTAACAATATAAAGAAGAGGATAGTTCAATGTTTTCAATTAAAATATTTATAATAAGTTGGAATATAAGACATTTATATTTTGAATAAGTAATTTATCTGAGTACATGTATTTGTGTAGGATGTATTTGTAAACAGATTATTTCATGAGAGAAAGTGGAATAAAAATTTTATATTTATATAAGAAAATTGCAAAAATAAGCCTCCTAGGGATGTAGCTGAAGAGGACCTAAGGAAGCAAAGTGGAATACTTACTTCATTAAGTCAGGAGAGAAAATACAAACACAGAGGATATGTTATGAGATCAAGATAAAAACAACCTCTAAAAGACCAACTTTGGCAATTTACTAGTGGACAAATAAAGGGGGAAACTAAAGTGAATCAAAGAAAATGGCACAAAGAAAGACGCAAATTTTGGTGCATTCAATTTCTGTCAAGCAGAAGCTTGTGAGTGCTAAGGTTCAGGTCTCAGATGTAAAGAAGGTTGAGACATACATACATGGATTATTTTTCTACTTATATTTTCAAAGAAGTTAATAGAAAAGATGTATCTATAGTAATCAAGTGGAACTCTAAATTATGCAGGAAGAGAAGGTTAATGAGATTTATCCTTGATTATAGCTAAAATGATGAGGTTTATAGTAAAATACTCCAGAATAAGTAGCCCATTTAAAACAAGGCTCAAAGAATAAGATTACTGAGACTATTGAAATCTGATTACAGTAAAAATGAAGATGGAGGATGAGAAAGCAACTAACCATTCCATTAGGACACTAAAATCAATTTCCTAATTTTTAAAGTAAAATAAATATAACTTTATTGGTCTATTAAATAGAGAAATAGGCTGTCCTTACCAGCATTTATTAACAAGAGGGATGAAAAAATATACAGAGTAATATAAGCTGTATTCCTTCCATCTTGTAGATAAAGATAAACAAAATGTTGTCAATTTATAGACTGTAACAGGGATAAATACCTTGAGTAATTTTGCACATAACTTCCCTTACAATTGGTGATTGAAGTTCACAGGACTAAATCATATTTCTGCAAAGAATTTTGAAGGAAGCATCATATTGACATATGACGGTAAATCTACACTTTTGTAAGCAGAGGAAGAAGGATCAGGAGTTTAAAGTTACTGTTGGATACATTATTTGCACAAGGCCAGGCTAGAAGTTATGAAGCCCTCCTTTACACACACACACACACACACATACACACACACACACACACACACACACACACAAAATAGAGCAATTCCAGTGTGTAAATGTACAACCACAGGGAGAAATTTGATATACAATTGCTGTTAAGCAACATAAAACAACCAATTTCTTGGGATGTTTCATGTAACTTAAGTTCCACATAAGTAAATTATCTCAAGAGGAAAACACATCAGAAAGTGAGCTGAGACAGGGAGCAGGTCCATGTGCATGGGTTAGGTAGATATCATAACTCAAGTTAAAGCTTTTCTCCTACAACTAAGTGAAAAAGTAGGCAGCACAAATTTTATTTGTCAGTATTATTCTTTAAAATTTTATATCTAGGTTAAAGACACATTGCTCTGGGATTGACTCCCCAGCTTTTGAGTGATTAATATTTTTTTGTATTGATTTGAACACAGAACACAAATCACAAGGTTTAAAAAGATCCCTAACATTCTCTGCGTATATTTTCCCTACAATTCCAACCTTTGTATAACCCCCAAATAGGTCAGTCACAACTTTTAAAAAATTCATCATTCAAATAGAATGCCTGTAATTTGTGAAGTAATCCTTATCATCACTCCTCATATACGGACATGCTTGGTTCCTCGACAGTGGTCAGAATTTTAAGGTTTTGTTCTTGTCAACTTTTTATGACTATAAGAAAAATCTGACAAAACTGACTCAGAGAGAAAAATAGCTTCTCTTGGCTCACAAATTTAGAGCTTTCAAATCACAGTCAGAGTCTGGGTTCAATCCACAGAACTCAACCTTGAAGAAGAGAACAAACTTCCTGTGACAACCACATAAGTGCCGTGAAGTGACCCATAATTACATTGCCATGTGCATACGCATGCACATGTGAATGTTCATGCACACACATATATTTCATCATCATCATCATCATCATCATCATCATCATCATCATCTCTGCTTAGTAGCTCACCTCTTTGATCCCAGTACTCTAGAAGCAGAATTAGGCAGATCCCCATGGATTTGAGGCCAATCTGGCCTACATATAAGTTCCAAGCCAACCATACCTACATAATTAAACATTGTTTCAACAAAATGAAAAATGAATAAAACACACAAAAAAATTCATGGGATAAGAATTCACTGAATGATATAAAGTCCTTTTTATTTCCCAAGGGAACATAGGTCCCTAGTATCCACTGTTGATTAAAAACCTTCTACTATTCCAGTTCATAGTGATCTAAGGTCATGTTCTTGATTCCAAAGGAACCAGACATATGGTGCAGATATTAACCTACAGATAAAGCACATACAAACAAATAATAAACTGCAACATAATTTTTTAAAATATTAAAAATAAACTGATTACTTCTAGTATTTTTTCTCAAAGATGCTATCCAGTGGTACTGAACAAATATTTAAAGCATTTAAGGTACTAACCAGTATTTCTAAGGCTATATTTCACACATTTTTTGTCAAAATTTCAGATGATTATTCTAAATTTTATATAATAAATTTTCAGTAAGAAATATGAAATGAAACTTTTTCTTCCATGTGAAAATCTGAAATGTGAAAATGCATGTGAATTTTCTTACAAAATTATAGAAGCCAATAATTACTTTTGATTTTGCATATTATGCTAAATGTGTTATGTTGACAGAGAACACAATTCAAAATTTCTCTCTATATTTATACCTTTTCAAATATTTAAAATAGAAACTATGAGTTTTATAAATGTATAAAGAAAATTCACATTGGTTTCACGAATTTTTCTTAAATATAATTTTCAATTTTTCCCATTTATGATGAGTGTATTTATTTTTTCATTCACTTTTATTTATTTATATTTCATGTAATTTCACTTTCTTAGATCCTTTTAATTAACTACTGTTTTATTTTTTTATGATTTGTTGATAATTTCTTATTTGCTTTTCTAGTTTCATTAACATGAGACTTACAATCTACCTCATTTTTTTTTTAATTTACTCAAACAAATGCATAAATACCTAAGGTCTATCAGATTTTCTAACAACAGTACCTCTGGCTAAGTACTGTAAAGCACTGATCACTTTGTAACACTTTCTCCATCAGTGTTATTCTGAACATTTTTTCCCATTTAAAGGATTTTAGGAAATTTTCTACATTATTTAAACTTTTAAGTATTAAAGCTCATTAATTTCTGCTTTCATAAATTAATAGTCATAAAATGTGACTTCTTCATGTTCATGGAATTTTCTATTTCCCTATATTATACATACACAGACAACTTCATATTTATCTAGAGATATTAAGGAGGATAAATCTTTCTTAGTGATTGTTAAATTGCAGTCAAAAGAAACCATGACTAAAGCAGCTCTTAGAGAAAATACCATTTAATTGGAAGCTTGCTTATGATTTTAGAAGGTTGTTAATGATTATCATGGTGGGAAGCAGACAAGCATTTGCTGGACCAGTTCTGAGAGCTTTCATCCTTATCTGCAGTTGGTAGGTAGAAAAGATAGACACTGGGCTTTTGAAGCCTCAAAGCTGACCCTCCATGACCTACTTCCTCCAAAAAGAATATATGTCCTCCAACATGGCCATCTCTTAGCTCTTACCAAATCTTTGATCAACTGGGAACTAAGCATGGAAACAGATGAGTCTCTGGGGCCATTTTCATTTTAACTACCACATTCCATTCCCTGGCGACAATAGCCTTGTCCTAAGGCAGATTGCATTTAGTCCAACTCCAAAATCCCCATCGTGTATCAGAGTCTCAATAATGCTTAAATGTCAAAAGTCTCTTCTCTGACTAAAGGCAATCTCTTTACTGTAATATTCTGTAAAATCAAAGTAGATCATACAATGGCATAGAAAATATATTACCATAAAATATATTGCCATTTCAAATGGAGTATATGTAGGATAGTGAGGAAATACTGGACCAAACAAGACCTAAAAGCAGCAAACTCCAAATTCTGCATCTCTAAGCCTGATGTCAAAGCACCATTCAGATCTCTAGCTAGATTAAGCTTTGTTGACTGCAACATACTTCTCTTGTGGGCTGATTCCTTACCCTATGAGCACCTCATCTTGACAGGCATCCCTCTACAGCTCTGGAATTGTGAACATCTTAGGATCTCCAGTGCAATCCAGCATTTGCCTTCTCACTTTCCTATAATGGCTTTCCAGTCCTACATGCAGGGACTACCCTGTCAAACATCTGTCCTCAATGCTTTCCTAAATAGAGGAGGAACATTCTATAAGCTCTTTGCTATATCCTTGATAAAGCCAGTATCACATGGCCAATGCTGTCTGGTTCTTCTGCTTGCTGGGGCTGGAAACTGGACACCTGCTTGACTTAAATTTCTGTAAGCTCTCTATAACTGTTGGATTCCTTTGCTGATTAGGATTTTCTTTAATTTCGTTTCACAAGTTAGAAGCTCAGCTGGGTAAAGCTGTATCTTGAGAGTACTACAACCCTTTCTTCACTTCGAATCAGACATTTCTTTAAATCTTTTGATTTCCTTGAGGAAAGGTTTTGCTCTGTTTTCCCTTTTCAATGGAGAGCTGCATACTAGAGATACTATTAATCATTTGACACAGTCAACTAAATGATGGCAACATCAGGTATGTAAGACCCTTAACCCAAAACTCTTCACTTTAGCTTCAAGCAAATTTTAGGGCAAGAGTAAAATAACAGTCATGCTCCTTGTTATAATATTACAAGAATAGTATCTAGGACCACTGATAATATCCTCTCTCATTTGAAACCACTTGAACAGGTCTGCATAGTCAATTTTGTCCTCACCATATTTTAAAAATTGGTTATTTTTATTTATTTACATTTCAAATGCTGTCCTCCTTCCAGGTTTCTCCTCAACAAACCCCATCCCCTCCACCCTGCTTCTACGAAGGTGCTCTCCCAACCATTCACCCCCTCCTGCCTCACCATTCTATCATTCCCCTACACTGAGGCATCTAGCCTCCAAAGGACAAAAATCTCCCCTACTATTGTTGTCAGATAAAGCCATCTCTGCTATATATGTAGCTGGAGTTATGGGTACCTCCATGTGTACTCTTTGGTTGGTGGTTTAGTCCCTGGGAGTACTGGGACATCCAGTTAGTTGATATTGTTGATCTTCTTATGGGTATCCAAACCCTTTAAGCTCCTTCAGTCCTTCCCATAACTCTTCCATTGGGGGCCCCATGCTCAGTCAAATGGGTGGCTGCAAGCATCCACATCTGTATTAGTCAGGCACTGGCAGGGCCTCTCAGGGAACAGCAATACCAGACTCCTGTCAGCAAGTGCTTCTTGGCATCAGCAATAGTGTCTGGGTTTGGAGTTTGTAGATAGGATGGGTCCCTAGGTGGGGCAGACTCTGGATAGCCTTTTTCTTCAGTCTCCGCTCCACTCTTTGTCTAGGCATTTGCATTAGACAGGAATGGAATAAAATATTTGAGATTGGTGGGTGGCACCAACAAAGGGGAGATAGAACTTGTAGAGATCATATCCACTGGATAGGCATAGCCCCTCACCACTAGTTTTTATGTTCCTTACAGTATGATTTAGTAGGCATTCGATGGCTTTTCTGGTTCCTGGTATCAAAGTCTTTCATATTACTCCAAAAAACAACATTCTCAAGCCTGTCACTGTAATACCTCAAAGTCCATCCCCAGTGACTTCCTAATTCTTCCTAATTATTTTAGCACCTGGGGGCTAAACATTCAATGATATTAACATATTAACATGGGGGGTGCTATTTTTACTCCAACCACCACCATATCCTTAACTTACATTATGAAAACTAAAGCAAGAATTAGCAATTATACCACTGTTATCTTCTGAGTATGATTTTCAAAAGTATGTCATTAAATATGATGGTGGAATAGTTTTATGTACCAGAAAAACTGACATAATATTTGAAAACATTAAGATATTGGTATAAACATGAAAGAAACATGCTTTAAAATGGTCCATTAACAACTATATTTTAGGAATATCTCATATTAACCAAAATATGTTTAAAGAATTGCTAAGAGTTGGGTGCATATTTGATGTCAAATGTAGATTGATGTGAATCACATGCAGCTAATCCATGTATAAGCCAGCAATGATGTGTATATGATTACGTGCTTTGTTTGAAAGAGAAGAGAAATGGGGCATAGACATTAAGCATGGCTGCCCGTCAGTCTTAAAATAGTATAATGGCCATATCTCTTACTGTTTTCTGCTAAAGTGGTAAATTACACAGAAACAAGACAAATGGGAAAAATAAATGATGCTATTATAATTTTTGGAAAGCTGTAAATATGGGTTGTTGATTCAGACATTAATGCATAAAACATTTATTGAGTCTTATTGCATAATCAGCTTTGCAATAGGATGTAGAGATATAAAATTAACACAAAAGCATTTCCACCATCAAACACAATACAGGGTGAAATTATTCCCTAACTCCATTGCTTGTATAAATTTCAGAGATATTACAAATTAGATTTATCTCCCTATCTCTTTTTTTATCATCTTTCCTACATATTCATTTACACATGCATTCACGTAGTTTTCTCATAAGCTTTTGGGGATGTGATAATCCATAGCTTTGTGTATGCAAAGCTTAACTGTGGAGTTCCACATCTTATTCAATTGTTTTCTCTCCTTTCAATTCTGTTCTTGACACTCTAGATAATTTATCTGTGAAGTTCTGCTTTAGACTCTTACTGTATTGTGTGAGGTAATGGGTAGGCTTTCACTATCATATTACAGAATATCTGTAGACTTAAAACTTTTTAGCCTCAACCTTCATTTACTAAGCCCTTTTCCCAACTATGGGGAACTGCTAATCTAAAGACCTGAGGTCTATAACAGCAAACATTTTATAGTCATCTTTTCTCAAAATAAAGTGCACTGGGTCAAGCAAAGATGTATATTAAAACGGGAAATTACATAGTGATCCCATAGAACATGCAACAATGATTTATTTTGGTTATGTGGATGACATGGCTCCTACAGTCTCTTCAAATAAACATAACTCTTGGGTACATGGTATTATTCAAGAGAAAATTATTTAGAGTATCTGCAGACTAATATAATTGAAAAGTGATAGAAATATTAAAATATTTGAAGTGTTCATATAGTAATATATAGATGGCTAATTGGAATGCATTTTAAGTGATGAGATACCATTGGTTATGGATATTTAAAACAGCCTTCTGAACAAAAATACGATGTTTATAAAGCGTACATTTTAGCAATAAATGTATCATACGAGTGCTCTCACTGGGAGGGAAACAGGTTAATTTTTTGCCATTTTCTGCCTGCAGCTGCCTGCAGTAGCTGCTTGAGCAGTTTGTAAGAAAAATCAAATAAAATCTCATTTGATGATTGTAAGCATTATATCATCCAATTCAGAAAAGAGTAATAGAAGAAATTGTGTATGTTGTGATTAACAATAATATTGCTCTTAGAAAAATATAATCTTATGATAACTAAATTCTATTAAACATTAAACTAATGTGTTAGATACAAACCACTCATGTTTAACCATACACAAAATTTTAAGGATACATACTTAAGAAAGAAATGAATGACCGGAAAGAGTAGTGAATTATTTCCCTAAGCAGATATACACATAATCATGTTCAATTTCTACTATAGAGAAATTTAGCAGTGAGCCTAAAAAGAGCTATTTTGATAAAACAAAAATCAATAAGGCAACCAACGTAAAAACAGCAAACAATACTTTTGTTTTCAATGTTTTTATTGCTGTCTTTCTGTGTATAATTTGTCTGAACATATTTAATCATTCATTCATACTATTAGAAGAATTTATGTACTTTTAAAAGTTTTGGTAATACTTAAGTATCCTGAATTAAAGACATGTTTGTTTGTTTTTTTGATTGTTTGTTTTTATAAAATCATTATCTGAAAATTTTTAAAAAGTATGTTCATAATTATTTGTGTCTAGGTTTTTTCTGTATGTAACAAAATTGTTAGTATGTATTTTAAATATTGTATTGTGGTTGGAAATATATTTATGATAAAATATTTAGTTTTGTGTATATATCATATATAATGAGAGTACATAATCTCAAATGCACTGAGTAGGAAGTGTATGTTTCATATCTATGGTTTCATACAAGATATCCAGTAAGTTCATAATAAGTCCTGCCCAAATGAATAAAATGAAAAGATAACTGAAATTTATCATGCCATCTGTGACAAGATGTAGTTTGTATCAAAATATGTAGCACATTTATTTTGTAATGAATTAATTGATTCACTTTTCCTAGTGAAAACATTTTCCAGTATGCTAGGGTTCAATCAAGGAACTATATTCCGAATTATTTTGAATCTCTGTGAATTAAGCTAGCTCTATTTTAAGTCTATTTTTGTTTGAGTGATTCACTTTTCTTCTTGCCATGCAAATTGGTGTATAGGTAAAAGGCAAGAGTTTCTGTGCTCTAGACAAATGCTATGATGTTTAAAATGTTACAGTTAGTGAGGTTGAATAAACATACAAGATTTTTCTGAGTTAGGAGTTGATGTTTCATAGTACTGAAACATTTTAGGATTGGGTTCTAGTCTTCTGTTTTGCCTGAGATCCTTAC
Organism: Rhynchomys soricoides; assembly: GCA_019843965.1. Lineage (NCBI taxonomy): Eukaryota > Metazoa > Chordata > Mammalia > Rodentia > Muridae > Rhynchomys > Rhynchomys soricoides. The sequence continues at coordinate 6,066,189 of JADRCH010000027.1, read as the reverse complement.
AAAAACAGGGAATATATGCTCAATTGTGGCAATATACATTATGGGCCTCAGTACTGCACTCTTCCAAGCTGGCATACTTCATGATTTTGTGAATGTGTTTTAATGTTCCTTGAATCTGTACTTAACAATGCTTTCAACATTCCTGGAATTGTCAAAACAAGATACCACATATTAGGTAGTCAAAATGAATATTTATTATTAATATTTGGAGGTTAGAAGTAAGAACCGAACGTTTGTCAGAGTTAGTTTAACTAAAGCTATAGAAACTAGTTGTACCCATGCTTTGCTACCCCTGTTTTTGAGCTGACTTGGGTGTTATACTTGTACTTCACAGAGTCTTTCCTCATTGTGAATCTCTGTTCTCAGTTAACCTTTGTAAAAGAAAACTGGTTGTGAGATAAAGGTATGAAATGTCTCATTTGTTTATACTTATTTTTTAACGTAACTATGAGATGCAATTAGGCTGCTATTCATGGAAGAAAAAGGTTTAAATGTAACTAAATTAAGGACACTCCTAAGTTCATAGAACTGCCAATGTCACTGGGTTTGGCATTCATGTGATATCTAAACAAAGGTAGGAAGCCTTTGGGGTTCAGTCTTTAGAGCTGTTGACCAGGGTACATCTAGATACCTATAGGGGATACTGCCAAAGTCATCCAGTGATTGGAGAAGTTACTCAGTAGACTTTTCTCTGAGGGGACAAAAGCTTAATTTACTGGGGCTGGCATTCTCTGTGGCCAGTGGAAAAACTATGAATCCTTTAACAATCTGGGGTAAGTGAGAAAGAGAAGGAAAGAGAAAATTCACACTTAAACACACACACACACACACACACACACACACACACACACTGGACAAAACAAAAGGCAGAATCCAACAATTTTATGCACATAAATGCACATGCATATATACATACACACATACATACATGCACACAGACCTGCAGAAAAAGATATACATATTGACACATAGAATGGTTAGAGCAAAGCTCCAGCAAGTAAGCTCCAGGTATTCAACACATACGTACATAAATACACAAATCTGGTGAATGGAAGGAACAATGCTCCAACCCTAATTCACACAAACTTTACATACACACACATAGTTGATGTGTGGGAGAGACAATGATCCAGCCACACAATACCACACCATTTATTTTTTCTTCCATAGCTCATATACCCTAAAAAAGCTTTCAAACAGTTTTCAATTATGTGATTAGGTTTTAGTTTTCTTCTAGTGAATGATTATGAAAAATCAATGTGTTTTCCAATACCTTTACCTGTATGTACATAGTACAGGTAATGAAAACAAATTATTCTAAAAACCCCACATACATTCATAACCAAGCAACTTGTTATAGATTAACAAAGTGTAAGCAAGCAATGTACTTTTCTTAGTCAGTTTCTCTTACTGGCAGGCAGCAATTTGCAGTTACAAAGAAAGAAGAAATTATTTTATTATTTAATTTTAAAAGTAATCGTCTAAGAATCTTAAAAGGATTACAAATCCTTTTGCACATAAAAATCAGTCATATCTACCTGAAATCCTCAAAATACATATCTACTTATCAACAATTCTTAATAAATCATTTCAGAAAGCTGTGGGCAGAAATTGTTATAGGAAATAAATTATCACCAGTCCAGACTCAGTGGGAGTCATGCCAGCCATTCTTTCTAAAAAGGGTCCCTAGCTTAATTAATAAAAGTGTGCTTTCTGAACTTCATATTGTTCCCTAAGATTTTTACACCAGAGACAATAGTAAGAACATCTCAACCTAATTTCACTAGCAACTTCATTTTGCAAAATTTTATCTATGGGTGGCCGTTACTGTTGACAACCTACATCTCTAAGTTCTTCTCTAGGGTGGTGATAAAATCATAATGTGCTCCAGCAGCAATGCCTGAAAGAGATTAAGCATTAATATTGTGAATGCCAGAGATACTGCCTGGTGAGGAGCTAGAAGCCACCTTAAAGATTTCATATAACTTTTAGATTAAGAGGGATGTGAGGGCATCAAGCAGAGCAAAATTCCATAACAACATAAAGTCCTCAGGACACATAGTACTTGGGGCTGTGTCACACTGAGGCCCACCCATGTGGCTGTGGCAACCCATGGGCTGCAAACTATGGCCTCTAAAGCCATGTGTGTTCCTCCTGCAAGTCCTAGGCAAAGAACTAAGCTGAGCTTCATGGCCATGGTCAGGATAGAACTGTAGAATGACAGTATGTCACAAATAAAATCACATTTCTTTAAACTAGTCATTTCAGTGTGACACACCTATGTAAGTTAGGTTGTAACTCATTGATATATTTAGAATCTAAATCGTTTCCTTACTAAGTTTATCAATTGACTTGACATAAGAAAATTTCATGGATTTTACTTTTACATGATGGATAATATTTTCTTTTTTCTTCTGTATTATTTATCATGTATTCTTGAAGACAATTTATAAATAAAATTTATAAAATTAAAATCAATAATCACGAAAATAGGAAGCAATGCTTTTCAATCTCATATGTCTACAATATTTATGGGAGGAAATGTACATGATTAATGTGTGAATATATATTTTGTTCATAATACAAATGCTTCCCTTCCTGTTAACTCTAAAGCCTTAACCCATTTATGGTAAACAAGCATAATAAATATTTAGACAGAACATTACTGGACCACCAAAATACCTCATTCTTCTCTATATAACAGAATCCAAAATTTTAAAGTATTGCACAGTTAGCATATATTAATAAGTTAAACTTTGTTGTGGCTTAAGATTTTAATCAAATAGAAATTTAGGGCATAACTACTCATAACTTTTATTCAGGTGTAATAATTTCATCCCCAGAATGTATTGTCAAAGTTGAGTTCCTCTGGATAGAATTTTTTTTGTATTAAAGGGTGTTTGCCCTTGTGAAGGATGCATTTACAGCAATATACTTAAGAATGATATCTACACATTAAAGCATCAATCCCCACATCTCCATGCTTGACCCATTGAAAGGGTGTAGTCGTTGCCTAATAGCAAAGAAGATAGTGATATATTCTCTGTGATAGAAATAGTAGAAAATATTAGTCCCAGTTTAAAGGTTAGTTTTTATTCAGAATGCTATTTAATCTAAATGCAAATTTATATTTGTTATTATTTATGAAAACTTGAATACATTTATTTTTTTAAAGATTTATTCATTTATATATTTCATGTAAATAGGTACATTATATAAACATCTGCACACTGGAAGATGGCATCAGAAAAGCATGGGCTAACATGTGGGTGTTGGGAATTGAACTCAGGACCTTTGGAAGAGCAATGAGTGCTTTTAACCACTGAGCCATCTCTTCAGCCCCCATTTATTAGTAACAATTTTGTTATTAAATGTAATAACATATATTCATAGCAGACAATATTTTTCATGTTTCTGTAGGACTTCATACTGTCCAGTTTACTTAAGCCTGACTTGGTTTGTAAGAATGATGTTAAGTACTAACTCTGAACTCTCTCAATAACTAAAGTGACTTCCTTTTCTTTTAGATATATCTTCATCTATCATATGTATAATAATCTGTTACATAGTCATCTCTTTTTTATTGAGCTTTTTATTCATAAATTTATTTAATCACTTATCATTTCACTAGTCAGTGGGCAGCCTTTTTGTCAATGTTAGTTAATAGTTTATATAATACTTTGCAAGCCCATTGTATATGAAATACACCATAGTTAATCTAAAAACAAATGTTCTCTTATTTGTTTCTGAATATTGATTCAGTTTTACCAGCAGTACTTGATATTCATTATTCCTAAAAAAGACAAATATTATCACACCATTATTTAAACTCATCCTTATAATTCAATTTGCAATTAATAAAGAAACTCCCACATCTTTTTAAACAGCAAGAAATACTTTAAAATTAGACATATATCTTATTTTCAGTCCAAATGATCAAATATTCCTTTTATCAAAATAAGTGAACTACTAATGTAATTCCACAGAGACTATACATAGTTTGCAGAACATCAGAATCTTTCTCACTTACCCAACCACTTATGTCAGAACTCAGGAACGCTCCTACATAGATATATGATAAGTTATTCTGTAATGAAACAGATCCATTGGCATCCTCACCCATGATCAACTGAACCACTGTTACCTTATAACATTCATAAATAAAGTCAGTTGCAGACCATATTTCTAGTGCTGTGTAAAACATTTGAAGGCTCTGCATAGCCAATGTGCCCTATAGCAACTCCCATTTGCTAGCTTGAGTCAAAAGTATTTTACATCAATTAATACTATTTTGATGTCTAACATTTGTATATGAAAGATTACCAGTGCAGCCTGCTTATGAACTAAAAACTGTCACTTAGGAGCTATGTCAATTTGAATTCTCAAAAACATTTCGCAGTTATTCATGGCATCTAAAATTAGCAATATCTTGTTAATTAAAATTTGTCAAGAGGCTGGGTAGTGGCAGCACACACCTTTAATCCTAGCACTTGGGAGGCAGAGGCAGGTGGGTTTCTGAGTTCGAGGCCAGCCTGGTCTACATAGTGAGTTCCAGGACAGCCAGGACTACACAGAGAAACCCTGTCTCAACCCCCCCCCCCCCAAAATTGCCAAGAGAAGGCTGGAGACATGGATCACCAGTTTAAAAGTGTTTGTTTGCTTGTTTTGCAAAGAACCTGGTTTTGTTCTCAGCATCTTCATGGTGGCTTGAAACTGTCAGTGAGACTCCAGCTCTAGTAAATACAATGCCCTATTTAGGCACCCGTGGGCACAGCACAGGTGTCATGTGCATACATACAAGTATGCAAAATACTCATCCACATAAAATAAAAATAAATAAATATGTAACAAACTTTTGCCAAGGAAGTGGGACATAATTTCCCAAAAACTACATATACATAAGACAGAAATCATGTAAAATGATAGATAGATAGATGTATTATTTTCACAGTGTATGTTAAATTATATCATAATATGCCTTGAACATATATAATTTGTTTGGCAACTGTACCATATTAATGCTTAAAATATTTTAAAAGGCAACATACAAGTCAAAATACTCAATAATTAAACATGTGAAAAAAAACCTCATCTTCAAAAAGTGCTCAAAATAAAACAAATAAAAGAAAAAATCCTGGATGTGGAATCTATTTGAGTGTTCTCTGTTCTCTTATGAACTTCTGCTTCAGGAAAAGTGAGCTGTACCATCAAAGATGTCCAAACACTGTGTATCTTCAGAAGGGGGAGCCTACGAAGACAGTCTGTCCTCTGTGAAGCTTACTACCTCCTTCCCTACAATGGTTCTCTTGTGATTAAACAATATCAATACCTTGTCATTATCTGGTGACCTTAACTAGCTTGCTTCATTGAGTCGTTTGGTCAATTTCCTTTCTTATCATTTAGCTTCAGCTGGTCAGTTCTTTTCATGATTATTATTACTTTTTCCTCCTTTTGTTCCAATTAGTTTGATGCTCTGTAAGGTATTCAAAAGATCCATAAATTTTAAAGTGTTGAGAAAGAGATGCCATATTTTATCTTAATGTATCAATGAAGAGTTTTAAGTTTCATTTCTATCTATCTGGCAGAAAAGGTATTTATATTCATCAAAACTCCTGGTATTTGTATAAAGACAGGAAAAAAATCATCAGTAACTAGTAAACATATCATAGAGAGTGCATGTCATGAGAAACATCCATATGCAATTTTCTTCATTATAAGGAGTTAATCATTGTTTAATTATATAACATAAGATACTGCTTATCTTTTCTAATATATGGTTATACATTCTAAGTTTTCCATACTGAACATTCTTAACATTCAAAAATATCAGCAAATAAAAAGAATAAGCATTTTCTAAAGCCAAGTTGGGTGTAAATGGCAAGATGTTTAATTAATTTCAATCTCATAGAAATGGATTTTGAAAAAACAAATCCCTTAGGCTTTATCTTCCTATAAAGACATTCAGCCAGGCAAGATAATTTCAGAATTTTACTCAAATCAGCAAAATCAAAAGATTAGAATATAAGAACTTGGCTTTATATATTTCAAGAGTTTTTTATCTAAAGCAAAAAAAGCAAAACATCTGAGCATAACATTTGTCAGGCACTCAGTCTTTCAACTAAAGCATTGACTATATTTAACATATAAATTAAATTTCTTGCATCTGGACACACTGGGAGGAACTGGATGTAACTTCTATGGGGACAAATGGATTCCCCAATGAACTTAATCAGACAGACAGACAATAATTCACAGATGTGTGTTTGCTAATAGGGCAGAAAATAAGCATTTCTGCAAGGTTCAATGTGTTGATTGTTGCTACACATTTTTATTGAGTTCCAAACCCTTACTCTTGCCTACAAACTGTACACACAACTGTTAAGAACTTACAGGAACATGTTCTGGATTTGCAACAGTGTGCTCAATCATGCACAGAAATAGAGCTTGACACATCCTCTAAGACTGACGACTACTCTTCAGCTTGTGAACAAATAATACTAATTTGGTTACTAGAGAGATGAAAAATGCGACGTGTGAAGTGGAATAAACAAGTTCAAGGGTTCCTCTAGTCCACCAGTAAGAACAATTACAACAATGTCTTCCATATCCTTTCTTTCAACGTGATTTTTTAAAAAAAAATTGATAGATTTTTTTATTAGATATAATAAAAAAAGCTAAGGAACACAAAAATAACAATGGCATCATTCTATATCTTTGGCTTCACAGATAACACTACTATATAATGAAAGGTCCACTTAAGTATGCATAAGAGTTGTCTCTTCAATTCCAAAAGGAAGATGGTGCAGGGGGATTTCTGTGAGATCAAAGCTATTTCAGGCTATAGAGTATGACCTTGTTTCAAGAATAATAAAAATCCAAAAAAATTTCTATCTGTAATTGTGGAAATGCAAATTGTGGTCTGATTGAAGAGTGATTTGATAAAATAAATATATAATATATTACTCAGAATTTGCAGATATTATTTCAGTTATTATTTGAGAAAAACAATTATTAGCATTCAAAATAATGGGTCTACAGATATGTCTACTGAAGGCAGGTAGATACTAAATTAATAATTAGATACTAATTAGATAATAATAATTATTATTATTATTATTATTATTATTATTTAGTAGATACTAATTGATACTAAATCTATGGAGTGATAAATTTTCATTGATACTAAATTTAAATGTTTTGAACCATAGTGAAATAATTAATAACGGCTAAAGTTAACAACAAGAATGATATATTATAGGATTCTGGATTAGTTTGGGAGAATCTTCATCCAAACAAATTAGAGAAAATTGTATTATTGTTTTCTGCAACCCATCATATTTCATTATAGGCTTTAAAAATCCATTTTCCAGAATAGGACCAAGGTATTCGAAGATCCAATAAAATAAAATGTATAATAAATACTTATAACTATTTAAATAAACAAATTATATAAAGATACAAACTATATATTATATAACTAATATATTCATATCAAAGATGAAATCTAAAGCCCCTATAAATAAAATAATAAATAAAACAACTTGCTCATTAGGTAGGAAATCATGTTAGGCACTGTAAACTGACTGAACTATCAATGACTGTGGAAGTCATGAACTTTAGTAAAGAACTTACTAATGCTATGTTTCCTACGCCTGTGTAATTTATAACTCTATGCTACATACTTATTCATATAACTAAGGGTAATATACTAGCACTCATTTTTTGTACCGAAGACTATTAGAGAAACCCACATTAGTCAAAATGCAGAGCACAACTTACCATCAGATACTCAACTGAAGTCTTGGTAAGCATCGAGGAAGAGAGGGCAGAAAGATTATGAGTCAAACCTTGAATTGGTCTGAAGTGACTTTTGAAGCAGGAACCACAAAAGACATGGCTGGATTTTCAGGATCTCTCCAAGCAGTGCTGAGTAATATAGCTGCACTGTACAGACTGAGAATATTATTCTTAAAATCAAGACAGATTGAAGGAACTATAGGACCGGACTGTGCTGTTATTGTATAATTTCTGTGGTTGAGAATTACTCACTTCTGCTTTCTTTTATGAAGGTTTAGTGTCTTTCATCTGAAAATCATTGCATGTGACCAGTTTATCTTTGCTGTATTTAAGTTGCAAAGAAAGGAGACACCTTTTTTGCTCCACATTGTCCATATCAATTCAAAACTCAGTGTCTCAGTTTCAATATTATGGAATCTCTCAACTGACAATCCAAACAAATAAATACAAACAGGAATTTAGCATTATTAACTAGGAAAATGTCATAAATATGATGTCTCAGTAAAATGAACACTTGTTGAAACTGTTTGCTTTTGTAATATCTAGTGAATTATTTTTAATTGGAAATATCTACGGAGGAAAATAAAATAAATAAATTTAGAATAAAAGTGTGCCCTGAAGGTACATCTTAAATCCTACGAATTAAAATTTTATAACACTCACACACACACACACACACACACTCACACACACACTCACACTCACACACACACACACTCACACACGCACACACTCACACACACATACACACACACACACACACACACACACACACAATGTGTATAAAAGGAAGAAGGTATGAAAAGTCCCTATCTGTAGTGTTGCTTTTTGTAAGCAACACTTTTCAGAAAACCAGAGAGACAGGAGCTTTTAGTCATTCAGCACATGTTAATTAGCATGTAATAGACAAGTGGGTAAGACATAGTTAAGAAGAGAAAGCTCTTATTCATTCAGTACTGAGGACAGAAGTTCATAGTCTAGGACCTTTGTCAATGCACTGGGTATAGGACCCCTGGGTAGACCCTACCCAGGTATACAGAGCCAAGGAATTGCCAGAGCAAGCTGGTTAGCTAGGCTCCACATGCATAATACACATTATTGACACTCATGTAAACACGCAAACACACATACACACATGTACTCACGGTGGGAGTAGAATTGAGACAATAGAGATGGATATGCTAAAGATGGATTGAATACATGCATGAGATTTTAAAACAGTAAATAAGAAGATTATTTTTTACAGTGAAAAATGTGGTTTAAAAAAAAACTTAAAAATTCAAAATACATTTTGAAAAATGGAAATGGTGCACTAAGCCCAGAAGCAACATTATTTTGTGGGAAGCCAACATTCACCAGTGTTCCTGTGCTATGATGACTACTGCTTTCAGCTCCTGCCTTGATTATGTCCTTTGTTTCTATAAATCTCTTTGTTTTCTTTTCCATGTCAGCTACAGGTGTAGCAGCTCTTTATTTCCTTTATTGCAAGATATATTTTCTTTTAACAGGAGCATTTTTTGGTTCTAACTGCTGCTCAGATATTTTAGTCTTTTTGTTAGTCAGATGAATGTTACTAAGACATTATGTTAAACTGAGGGACAAATGAATTAAAATTTAGACACATGTATGAGGAATTTTATGACAGATGTTTCTTTGCTGACTAAGAATATTGTGCATTAATCAGAAGCTCTATAATTCTCTAGTAATTATCAAATCACTACAGAAACTGAGATTACCACTTCTAAGATCCATTTTAGAAACTGGCATAGAGATTGGCACCAAATGCAGTTTGTGTTATCTCTGTAAATAAGGTTTATTATAACTTGGAAATACATAACACAGCAGAATAACATAGAAGTCAGACATCACATCTCTGAAGAGTAGAATAAAAAATAGTTCCTAGCCCCTTCTGCAAAAAGTCTATTCTTGTCACCATAGCCACTCAATATTTGTGTATACCACTGTCCTTATGATGAATGATTGGTGAGTTATATAAAGACAGTGTCTATTGTATGGATTAGAACCATTAGCATTATTGGTAATTAGTAGGAACATTACAAAAGATACGGCCAAAAGGTCCAAATGCTATTATTTCTATAATCTAGGTCTCTTCAGGGCCTGTAGCCTCCCTCTATGTAACAGATTCATTCCCTTCCCCTACTTTTCAAAAAAATTGCATATATATTAAACTACTAGAAACAGAAGTAAATTATACTATATATTAATTGTGAGTTGTAAATATTATTTTATGGTATAGTATAAGCATTTTAAAATAATTGGAAACTACCATATTATTTTAATGCTTCCATAGTAATTATTGAATTTTATTTTATTCAAATATTACAGAGCCAACTTTATATAAATGCTGTTATCTTAAATTTGTACCTCTTTCATAGGAGCCATGCAGAGATTATCTAGAGAATCTATTATTAAAAATAATATCCAAGGCATTTAAAAAATACCCTCACAAAATTTATAAATAGAATTATTCAGACTATTTTTTATTATGGGGCAAATTTCCCAAGAATATTTTAAGCATTTATTGAGTTACTCAGAATCCATTAAGAAAAGTTACATGGAAAATTACCACCACAGAAGTTTTGTAAAATATATTTACACACACGCATAAATGGAATAAAATTTGAGTTATCCAGTAAAGAATCAAAAAAGCCCCTCCTAGATACAAAAAAATTAAACAAGAAAGAAAGAAGGGAGAAGGGAAGGAGAGAGAGGAGGTGAGTGGAAGGGGAGGGGGAAGGGGAGGGAAGAGGGAGGCAGAGGAGAGGGAATGGAAGGGGAGAGGAGGGAAAGGGGAGGGAAGGAAGAAAAGCAAATAGGGGCTGCCTATTGCACACTCCCCGCTGGGGGCACTGTTGTGTGTTCCAGGCTTTCAGTGCCCACTGGTACGCTCCAGTTCTGGAGCCCCGCCCCCTGAACCCCAGAGTGGACTCTGGTTGCTGTGAAGCCAAATGGGGTACAGCGGATGTTAGTGGAGACTGTGATCCAACACTTTGAGTGGCAGGGCTTCAAGCTAGTGGGGGTCAAGTTGCTAGCACCAGACAACATCCTTGCTGAGCACTACTAGGACCTACAGAGTAAGCCATTCTACCCAGCCCTTACCAGTTATATGAGCTCTGGGCAAGTGGTGGCCATGGTCTGGGTCCACATCTCAAAGGCCATGATAGAACACAGTGACTCAATAGAGGCAGCCCCTGGGACAATAAAGGGGGAATTCAGTGTTCACATCAGCAGGAATGTCATCCATGCTAGTGATTCTGTGGACAGGGCTCAGAGGGAGATCGAGCTGTGGTTTCAGAACAGTGAACTATTGAACTGGAAAGATGGTGGTCACCACAGCAGCTGTCACCCTGCCTGAGGGTTTGCTCTACCTTCTGCACTTCATGGTCTACCCATGACCAACTACCTCTGTCAACAAGAACTCAAATCCACATGCTTCCAATCTCCCCAAACCACTCCCTGTTCCCCCTCTGTCCAACCTCAGCCCAGGTGAGTCTAAGCCTCAACTTTATGTGCTTTACTGTATCCTAAGCCAGCACAATATTGAGCTTTATCCTTGTTTACAAAAGTGCCAGACAATTTTTGAGACATTGTCAAAGGTGACTTCACCTACCTCAAAGGAGAGACATTACAATTTTATGCTAAATACAAAGCAAATAGGGGAATGCTAAGACACACTTTTAATTCCAGCACTTATAGGAAGAGACAGGTGGATCTCTGTGAGTCTGAGAACAGTATAACCTCCATAAAAAACTCTAAGTCAGCCACAGTTACATAATGATATCTTCTCTCAAAACATCAAAAAAATTATTGTAAAACAAATCATATTGCCAGTAATATGTTGCTTCTCTTTGAGTTATTAGCCAGTCAATTCCCAAAGGCCACCAAACATTTCAGAGTATTGCCATTATTCTTGATTAACCTCTAGAAATTGATAGTAGGAAACAGCATACACTTGACTCATAAAATATGAAGAATCAAGAGTGAGTTAATATCTCTGTGAATTGCTTCATAGACTATGGTTAGTGAGAGCAGTGTGGGGGCATGAAAATGGTTAATCTGTTGTGGTAATATGTTGTGATGCATTGCAAAATGAAAATTTGACATCAACAACTGTAACTAGTGAACTGAGCCTGAAATGTCTATATAGATTTTCTGTTGTAATTAAGGCACACGATTCAAAGGACATTCCTAATGCCATAACATTAGAAAAGTGTATTGGTCCATCTTTAAAAAATGAATGACTTTTGTGACTGTACTAATGTTTCTGAAGAAATTTGTCCAGTAGACAAAATAATGTAACCTGAATAAACTTAAAATACGACCAAAAATGTAAAACACTGATAAAAATGTTCATAAACAACAGGATTTAAAAAGTGACCATTTTTTATTTGTGAAGAAATTTGTTGAAAATGGAAATGAGAGCTTCTAATAAACCCAGAAGTGTTCACCTAATTAAAATTCTCCAATTTAGGGTTCCTCAGAGCTGTGAACATTAGTAAAGACCCAGTATATTTCAACAGACTTACAATTTTGGTGAAGCATTTTAATAAAAAATATCTCTTATAGATCAGGTGGTGGGGGCTCACATCTTTAATCTCAGGCAGAAGCAAGCAAATTTCTGAGTTCAAGGCCAGCCAAGTCTACAGAGTTTCAGGACAGCCGGACCTACAGAGAAAACCAGTCTGCTACAAAAGCAAAGCAAAGCAAAGCAGAGCAAAGCAAAGCAAACCAAACCAAACCTAACCAAACCAAACCAAACCTAACCAAACCAAACCAAAACAAAACAAAACAAAACAAAACAAAACAAAACATATCTTACAGTCTAAGAAAATGGAACTTTGATAGAACTCACTGATAGAGATACTTGAAAATTATGAATGCTATAGTATTGTGTACTCAGTCCTTTTATTAGCCTGCTATTAGAGAATAATGTAACAACTGGCCTTACTTGTCTTGAATTTCTTTTGTAATCAACTTTTATAACCTAAGTTAACATGTCGCTCTAATCTTAAGTGATGTACTCTTCCATGACCTTGATTCAAAAGGCATGTATGATTGCCTGTTGAGATCAGTGTCATGTCTGGTGACTCAGTCTATTCTATTATTATTATTATTATTATTATTATTATTATTATTATTTTTTTCCAGCTTAGTCATTATCCCTCTGCCAGTCCACCCTCCAACAGTTCCTCATCCCATTCCTCCTCCCATCCAAGAGGATGTCCTCACCTCCCAACCAACACACCCCACCAGACCTCCCCGCAAGTCTCTTGATGATTAGGAGCTCCTTTTCTCACTGAGGCCAGACCAGGCAATCCTCTGCTGTATATGTGTCGGGGTCTTATATCAGCTGGTATATGCTGCCTGGTTGGTGGCTCAGTGTCTGTCTATTCTTAATGTGTTTAAATTGATATCATCTTTTGGGTTCAGAGTGAGGAATATTTGAGCTCACAATATGAGTCTCTAATATAATACATCTGTACACATAATAGTTGGGAGGATGGGGTTGAGAGATGAGAGCATGAAGATCAGTAATATATTAAAATCAATTGATGATGATAGATTTTCAAACCAATTACATTTTAAACATTACAATAAAATTATATTTGGAATTTTATCTTGTTAATCTGGTTGCATTTGTTATTAAAAAATAAATAGTAAAATTTGATAATAATTTCCACCAAATAAAACAAAATATAAAGAAATAATTTTTTAACTTGTAACTGACTTGGAAATTTCCCTTGGGAAAATATTTTTGTAGTATTATATTCTGTCTTTAATTGCCTTAATTTTTCTTAGGGCTATATCAAATTTAATTTGATTTCTGCATGCTGGCCCCAAGGATATCTTTAGATAACATGAGATCATATACTTTAAGATTTTATGAAATAGTTGATGGCAATGACAATATAAATCGTTAAAATATCCATTTCCTTTCCTTTTCTACATTAAATTTTTCTCAAAGTGAGATAGTTTGGTTAATTTTTTTTTTTTTTTTTTAAATGTGAGTCAAGTGTTCAAGGCCAAAACGACCACTGCTTTGGTCAGGCAAGAAAGGAACTCATTTGACTTTGCTCCAAGCAGGCAATTAAGAGATGATGAATTAGAATCCCCTCAAAGCTGGAGTCCTATTACTCTCAGACATGTCATGCACTCTGAAGTATAAAATGTCTGAACATAAATAATAATGTCACTAATTAAGTATTTTGAAAAATAAGTATTATTCCAAAACATAAATGGACTCATGGATTGAGAAATAAATTTGTTGTCTGAAAAATTATCCCTGTGATTGTAAGCTCATAATTCTGCTGATGCCAAAATAAAAATACAGGAACAGGACATGGTACCCAGGTGATGTCTGGTTTTGATCCACATCTGTACTCTACTGATATTTTTTTCAAAAATTGTTGGAAAAAATAATAACACTCAGCCAATATCTAGTCATAATTTATATTCACACTCAATATCAGCATACATCTTAGTGGTATTTGACACTCAACATAACTATAATTAGTAACAAATATTATATGTGACTGTAAGTATATATACTTTAAAGTGTCACATTACACATATTGATTAATCATCCAAAATGCACTGTTTATAAAACAGAAAGCTATTATAAAAATAAATGATTTTAATTTGCTAGTAATTAATTAAAATAGCTTATGTGACATATGTCACATTTTACGTAAGTAATATGTGTGAATTTAATAAAACCACATTCATATACATTATACTTTTAACCATATAATATAAACATTAAAACACATCCCTCACAAAATATATAATTACATTTTACTCAAAACCATATCAATTTAAACCATGGATGCTTACAACAATTAATGAAAATTATAGAAAGATTTTATGTGCCTCACTAAATTTTTAACTTTCAAAAATGACGAAATTATCACAAAAATATTTATAGTTTCATATTCAATTGGGAGAACATGTGACTGAAATTGGGTGGTATATCACAGAGTTTCAGAACCAGGAGCATCAAGATCACTTTGCATGTTTCTTTTGAGATCTACTTTCTATTTTAAAACAGGAGTTTTAGGATAGTAGGGAACCCATCCAATGTTTTACTTAATTTTTTTTTTTTTTTGATTTTTTGAGACAGGCTTTCTCTGTATAGCACTGGCTGCCCTGGAACTCACTCTGTAGACCAGAACTCAGAAATCCGCCTGCCTCTGCCTCCCAAGTGCTGGGATTAAAGGTGTGAGCCACCACTGTTTTACTTAATTTTTTATAACCTCCCTACCTCTTCATAATATGACTTGAGATTGATACTGAACTATGGGAACTACAGAATACATCTATATGAACACATGCTCACCCACACTGAGAGAGGAAAGTGGCAAAGGGAGGAAGAAATACACAGATGGGGGAAGAAAGTTTACTCTGCACCAAATTATGTTTAAGAAAAGCATGTTGGGCAGAGAAAGAGAAGAAACTGACTACTTGAGTCATACTAACCTAGTACTGATTAAAGAATTTGATTAGAATTTGTAATGATTAAACAGTGAGGTGATGTTTTCAAAAGTGCTGGGTAGTGATGATAATTAAGGAGATTTGGTATTGTTTTCAGTTGACAAATTGCACATACACTGGATCAAATTGAAGTTTATTTATCAAATGCAAAATACTTTTTAACAAAACTTTAAAGTTCTTCATATTTCAATTATTTGACATACTTTATCCATATTACTATATTAGCAAACTATTGATCATTTTTAATGTTCTAATTATGTTATTTAAACATAAGTTCTTTTGTTCACTTGGTTTTTAGAGTTTCTTTTAAATGTAGCTTGTATACACTTTTTAATACTTAATGCATGCATATATCATATATACCAATTATCATTTTTCTATGTATATCAGTTTATTTTCTCTATCATCTATCATAATTATTACTTAAATTAACTGTAATTAGTATTGTTCACACTGTTAAGAATTCATCTAAATGCAATTGCATGCTGATCATTATTTATATAATTTTGTTTCTTATAAAACAAATCATATATGTACTAAAGCTTTCTTTCCATATCTATATTTTCTTCAGAATTTACTTGCTTTGATCTAATAAAACACTCAATTTCTGCTCACTTCAAATATTTTAAATTTGCTTTAACCTTGGCTGATAATGATAGTGAAATCCAGCCCCTTATGCATGCCCAATGGGCAATGTAGCTCTGAGATACATTTACAAACTTATTTTGTTCTTCTATCAAATAAGTGTTTACTTGCAAAGAGAACTTTATTTTTGTAGCTATTTGAATAGCTTCAATGAGTTTATTTTAATAGCTTCAATGAGTTTTGCAAAAGTGCACTTTTATCTAGTCTGATAAATAAGAAAACTTCTAACCTTTGAAAAAACCTATCTTTTTCTTTTATTTCATTTTTAGTTTATTTTTGTTTGTGTTTTACTTTTTGTGCTTAAGAGCAATAATCCAAGAGTTATGATATAGTATACCTTTTTTGTACATTTTTGTTATAGTTCTGTTCAACTTCATTTATTACAGTACCTATTGCTTTTAAGCTTATTATTAATTTACATGACTCTAAATTATTTAATCCACAAGTTATACTATTTATCCTTTCTATTAATGTTATGTTTAAATTTTCTTTTATTAATTATATTTTTGGCAATTTCATGCATATATATATATATATATATATATAAAATGCTTTATGATAAATCTTACCACATGAGTTCTTTATCTCCTTCCTATCTGTTTCAATCCTCCCTCTTGTCTCCAACTCTTCTCTTATCACATTTGTAGGAGGTTAGTTTGATGCTGCTATGAATTCAAATGCTAAATACTGGCCCCAAGATCTGGTTGCCTATGACAAGGAGATCCTCACATATACCAAATGATTCTATGTAACCTTGCTCCCCAAGTTAATTCATCCATAAAAGCTTAAAACCTGTGACTTGGCATTAGATAGAGGTAGGTGGGTTTACAGTTTCTTGTTGGGGGTTGTATGTAGACAGAAGAACCACAGAGACCAAAAGAGGGGGAGGACACCATGAGCACATGACCAGGAGAAGCAGCAAATAACAAGGGACGTTTGGCAGGGATGTAAGTTAGAGTAGCTCCTAAACCTGCTCAATCTAGGCTTACAGCATCTAATAATATATCTGGATTATCAGGCTAGCAAGAACTTATAATATCTTTTGCACGCATTTGGAATGTTTTATTTACTTTTGTGTCTTCTGACTTTAATCTAGGCCATCTGTGTGACCATAAGTTTAGAACCATCCTTTGAAGTCTGATGGTTTCAGCAGTAAGTTAAAAACTTTAGCTGATAACTCATTCACCTATAAATTACCAGTATCTACTAGCTCTACACGGATTGCAAAGGCCTATTGTATCCCTTCTAATGTCTGTCTGCCTCCCAAAGACCCGGGCTTGTCTCCTATCAGTGCTGGCCGTCATAGCTTCTGTGAAAATCTGATTACAATGACTGTATCATCCTATCTCTTCTTCATCTACTCCAGATGTCATATTTTTCCTGCTTATTGATATTTCCTGATAAGTAGAGATTATGGTACCACTTTTCTGTTTGAAGTGAAGCTTTCTGTAGCCATATCACAGCATCTTAAGCATCCTTTAGTCTCTGCATTCCACTTTGTTTACTACAAAGCAGCAGCTTTCTGGCTAAAGGTTAGAGTAGAAATATAAAGCTTTACAAGCAGTCTAATACTCTGTTAAATTAGATAAACACTAATAGTAATTTTCTACTAAGGACTACAATTTCCCTAGGCATAGGTTTTTTACTGGGTTCTCAATACCAAACATGATCTCCTCCTGTATTTCCCTTTGGGGAATAAAAATACCACAAACTTATACATTTATTTGTTCCTCCTACATTACTCATGAACATCTCAAATTTTAATATTTTGTTTCAGAAATATTATGTTGCATAGATGGTATAAATTCACATTTCTATCTATTATATTTGTGTAAGGATTACATTTCTTATGAACATCATATTTCCATAAAATTTTAATATGATATATGTTTGTTGGAATTTTTGTTAATTTATACTATCATTCAACTATGTAGACCCTTGAAGAGAACCTGAGATTATCACTTTCATAAATTGACATAGGAATAAATTTGCCCTATTATTTGTGTTCATAGACATATTTTGTCTCTCAACCCTCATCAGAGAAGTTATCTTCTATACTAGTGTGCCAGCTGTAATTCTAAGTTCTACTTTCTCTCTCTTGGTGTCCAGGCATGCCTGAACCAGGGGTAGGGAAGAATGTAATGGAGATTGAAATTAGTGGAGTCTGCAGGATCCCAGTCTTTCTGAAAGCAAGTGTTGGGGATGGTGAGGCCTTCTACTAGGAATTTAGTGTTACATTTCTCTTAGAATATATTCAATGAAACAGCTTGTGCTCATACACTTTATTCCTGGTGAATCAATGACTATATATAGGAATCTTGCAGAGTGGGTAGGGTGGTTGATAAGGTGAAGTTTTATTGGCTGAAGTTTAAAGTTCTCTGCATGGAGAGGCATTTCAGGAAACCCAGGTGCTTGCTGAACAGGGCTTTATCTCGAACTAGGAAGTTCATTGTATAATTTTCCCAATGGCTATGTGACATCCCTTATATAGAAGATTGGGAGACAAACTCCCCAGATCAGGCAGAGAAGTGGAAGTTCTAATAAGAAAAGAAGTCCTCCATTTTGCTAAGATCTCAGAAAAGCTATACAGGCATGGAAGACTGCAACCTTAGTAGTGAGGTTCACAGTGTCTTAATCACTGTTCTAATGTGTAAAAATACATCATGATGAAGAAAAATCTAATAAAAAGGAACATTTAATTAGGGCTTGTTTACAGTTTCAGAGGTTTTGGCCATCATTGTCATGGTGCAGAATAGCACAGTATGCAGGCATGTGCTGAAGCAGTAGCTTATAGCAATATACATCCTGATCTTTAGGCAGAGAGAGAGAGAGAGAGAGAGAGAGAGAGAGAGAGAGAGAGAGAGAATGAAAGAGAAATAGACTAGGCCTGGAAAGGACTTTTGAAATCTCAAAGTTCACCTTAATGACATACTTCATACAACAAGGCCAATATGTCTTTATCCTTCTAATCCTTGAAAATCATATCACTACCTGTTAAGTAAACATTCAAACAAAGAGTCTATTGGAGTGGGGGGTTATTATTCAGACTCCTGCAGATGGTAGCCATAAGTGAACTGCTGCTGTCTCAGAGGCTACTACCAATGTATTAGAAGAGCCAATATTAATAGGTTCATGAAATTAAACAATGTTTACCATACATGATAGTGACATTGTATACATGCATGCAGAGACTGAGACAGCATACACAAGACCTTCACTACAATAAGCCAGGCAAAATTCCAGTTTAGAGGAAGGCGATTATGAGGCTACATTCTCAGCTGAGGATCTATTCGTAAATTATAGGTGCTTGTAGAGGTAGAGTCAGCTTTCTTCAGATATGTGGACTATAGGGGCTATTAATGATCTAGAAAATTTTGCTATAAATAATATATAAGAAACCCTAGGGAAAATCTGTGTGTTACTTAAACAAACACACAAAATTAATCAGGAAAAGTAGGGTGTGGTGGCAGAGAGGAATCGAAGGGAATGGAAAGCATAATAGATTTGATCAAAATCTATTATGCTCCTGTATGAAATTCTCAAACATTAGAAGTCTTTTAAAAATAAAGATATTGTCCCCAACCTTTGAGAGTAACTTTTGTTTCTTATGAAAATTTTATGTTGTGAATATTCATACATGCATCTCTTCATCTTTTTTAAACTATAAAAACTATTTTAGGTATATATCACCTTCTATACTGCAAATGTAGCATGCTTGACAGTTATATAAAATCATTATTAAATTTGATATCTGAGTAGCAGTGGAGTTCAGACTCTAATTCATTTTAGTTAATCAACTGAAACTTTTCCAGAAAAAAACACCATCTCTCAAATCTGGACTCATTTGTATGATACTTTATGTAATTGGTTAGATTCTTAGTTTGTACAGTGATTCTACAACCAAACTGACTAAGTATGGATTACAATGAAGTACTTCAGCCTCAAACTGATTGACAGTCTCTTGCTTTTCCTTTAATGATAGTTAATGTCATCAGTTCTATTATTATTGATGTTCTTTCATGCCAAATTTCATTTGGATATACAGGATTCATACCTGAAAAATGTCACAAGTAACATCTATGGGTCTCAAATCATATATAGCACTAAACAGAAATAAAGGAGACAAATATAAATCAAATATATTATAAAATTTCAAGGATATTTGGACTTAACACACTTGTCAAGATATAAGAAATCTAAGAAATCTAATGTAGTATTTTATTTTCCTTAAATATAGGAAAATATTTAATATGTTTCTTAAACATATTAAATTGACCATATATATATATGGGGCCAGTTTTGAAACATGGATATTGTCATTGTATTTAAAAAAATTGATATTCTATATTCAAAGTTTTCTTTAGGAAAAATAAAAATTTTGTACACTATACTTTTTATAGCATCTGAAGCAGACAGAGTAATTTTTTCTTAGTGGTAGCCATTATGATGTAAAAGTTAATTCTTATAGTCTAGTAGTAATTCATTTACAAATTTCCACTCATTCAACAAACATATTTGAGTCACCTACACTATAAAAGCAGTTCAATTATGGATGGTTAGAAATAATAGAAAAATAATATTACATATATAATTAAAAATAATAAAAATGAATACATAAAGGTAAAAAAAGTAAATGGTGTTCATTACTATTAAGTGCATACAGACAGTGCATTGGTATCTTACTCACTGCATATATGCATAAACATTTCAATATAGCAAAACAATTTCCATACAACTGTAATTCTCAACCACTATTGGCAAGAAATAAATTTTAGAGGAGCAATGGTTGCTCCATTATTGATTTTGAAAACTTGAGTGAAATCTCTTTAATTCATTAATTGTTTGTTAGATAATGAGAGTTCATCATTAATTCATTAGAATTCTCCAAATTAGTTTTACTTAATAGTATTAGTGTTAGTATTCTATTTTGTTTTTCAGTTTTTCTCTTAGCATAATTGGAATGATTTCTATATCCTGGCAACACATCTGTGTAACAGTGCTCACACACATCCATAGACAAAGAGAGTAATCTGTTGGCAAAATACACTCTCAGCTGCCTTTGTTTGATTTACATTTGCTGTTAGGCTTCTGATATAATTCATTTTATGGGCTTACTTTAAGAAAGCCATGAATAAATATTTTATGATATTATTTTCACTATTTATTGCATATCTACTTTTTGCATGTTTAACTTTTTAAACCAATAATGGCTTAGCTTCTGTCACCTGTTTTTGAACACTGAATATATTAAGAACATTTCATATGGTGAGTAATATTATTGATAAATATAAACAACAGCTACATACCACTAAAAGAATCTTATACAGTGTACTCCAGTCAAATTATGCAGTAATGCTAGAGATTTCTTTTCTGAGAATCAAAATTCATTTTCAGATATTCATGAAGTCAGATTATTTTTTTTTAATTTTACACAAAGCAATTTTGATAGAATATATGTGGAAAAAAATGAAACAGCTAGCCTAACTCAGAATGACAACAGGGTGAAGCCAAGAAAATACCTCTTGTAATTTAATTTTGAAAGACAGTGTCATTTATTTTCAGTTGACATTCAGATTGCAAGGCATTTGGGTTACAATGCATTCCTGTTTAGTTCTGAATGTTATAGGAATTCTGGAATTGACTTGGCTCTTCTCAGAGCCACAGACACAAGGCATATTAATGCACATGAGTTCCAGATGATGGATGATGCTTGAAGTTTCCATGTCTGCTAATTTATTTTTGATTATAACAATAGGTGTCTTCTAAAATATAAATGACATTTGCTGAGCCAAATGGTCATATGATTTGAACACACAATGTGATGCTTCACTGATGTTTGAACTTTGTAGTCATTTCAAATTCATTGATAATGGTGCTTGTAAGGCCATGTTCCTTGACTCATGAAATAAACTAAGGGAAGGTATCATCTGCTGCTTAGGAAAAAATCTTCTTATATCTATTTCTTTATAGAAATGTGGAAAATTAATTTCTCATTAACCTTTGCAATCACATGATGTTATAAATTTAAGTCTTTAAAATATATTATGTCAAACTATCACAACTATGTATTTTTTCTTAGATTTTATTTTTCTGACAAGTACTGATGATTACAAATGTTACTTAGAAAGAGTGAGTGTTATTGAAAGAGAATTAAAAGGTGGAATATACAAAATATATATATATATACACACACACAAATATATACTATATATACATAGATACTATATATATGTGTGTGTGTATATATATGTATATATATATATATATAAATGTATATATATCACATATAACATACCTATTGATGTGAAAATATATAAGGAAATAAAAAAAGAAACTCCGTTATATCTTAAATTTTAATGCTACAATTAGTTTTGTTACTCTGTAATAAAGTATGTAAGAATATCTATTTTAAAATTTTCTTAATTCTACGTAGTCTGATGGTAACTTTTTTTGTGGTAGTTTTGGCTGTTGCTCCTTTTTTTAAAAGCTTGTTTGTCTGATGTTTTGGTTGCTGTTTTTCAGGCTGGTTCTCAGACAGTCAAGGCTTCCACTGAACATGCTATGAAGCTGACTCTGTCTTTTAATGCCTATTTCTCTGCCTCCAACTCACAAAATGCAAGGATTACAATCACATACTCTGTAGATAAGTGGTATTCCTATCTACTATCTATGTATCTATCATCTGTCTATTTTTATTTGTGAGAAACAAAGTCACATGAAACTGAGGCTGACCTTAAAACTGCTCTAACATTCAACTCCTACTACTAGTACTGTAGATCAAAGTCTCCACACCCATTTTTATACAATCCTGGGAAGAGAAACCAGGGTTTCCTGACTGCTATGCAAGCATTCTACCAACTGAACTACAGTCTGTCACTTCCTTGTGTTTTTAGTATAATATTGCACACATTTCCTTTGCACAACTATTTATTTTTATTATTTTCAACTGTGTGCTTGTATGTGTGAGTGTGTTTGTCTGGCTGTATGGCTGTCTGGCTGTCTGGCTGTCTGACTGTCTGACTCTGTTGATATGTTCAGCTGAGTACATATGCCCACAGTTATCATAAGAGGTTGTTAGACCATGTGAATTAGAGTATGGGAAGTTGTGAGTGATGTATCATGGGCATTGAGAACTGAACTTTAGGTTCTATGGAAGAATTGTAAGAGAACCTAACTAACTATTAAGTTATCTCTCCAGTTCCCACATTCATTCTTAAAAATTATAGTGACAACCAGGATGAGAATTCACTAAGATCTAATGTTGTTAATCAAAACTTGTTGTGGTTAATAGTTTTTTGAGACATTCAAGATATTGATGAAAATTGTTATATCAATCAATTGACTTGGTACTAACTTCATGAGAGTAATAAAATATTGTTCTTTGAAATAAACTTTTATTTGTGAAAATTTAAAGTATCACAGAATGTCAGATATGATGTATATTATACTGCTTTAAAGTAAAATGTTTTTCCTTATCTAACATACTGAGACATTATGAGAAAGTTACCTTGGGGAAATATTAGTGAAACACTCTATTTTCAACGGGGTTTATCTATGCTCATTCTCTTAGAGCAACTGAATGATTTCCTTCCTTCCTTCCTTCCTTCCTTCCTTCCTTCCTTCCTTCTGTCTTTCTTTACCTTTGTTTTTGTGGTCATAGAGATCAGGTTTTGTTTCTTGCAGACCAGTCACATTGATGATTTTTTTCCCATTATGTATCAAATTTTGAATATATAAAACTCATTGTAGTACATACCAGCAATTTCTCTTTCTGGCAGGTAAGGAAGGAATATTTGGAGGTAAATCTTAGGAAGACCTAGTCTAAGAGACTCTGTCTCAGAAAAGATAAAATTCATTATAATATGATATATTATAATAAAAAATACACATGAGTAACCCATATTTAACAACAAAAGAGTATTTCCTTATTATACAAGTCAAATTAGATTTAGAATCTTCATTCATCCTATTTGCAAAGGTTTCCCTCTGTATATAAATCTGTCTATCTGTCTGTCTGTCTGTCTATCCATCTAGCCATCTGTCTGATAGGGGGAATTGTGGTGGCTGCCTCTGCATAAATGCCAGAGTTCATGCAGCTGCAAAAGGCAACTCCTGCAGGAGGACCTAATTGAAAACTACCTGAGAGACAGGAATTCTGACATAGACAATGCCAGGCAATCGAGAACTTCTGCTTGGAAGAGATGCTTGCTTAGACCAAAAGGACTGTGGTGGAGGGTATTAATTGAGCTTGTGGTGTTCATGTGCACTTGCTATGGTTTTCTCATCTTCTGTCCAAGTCTGTGCCATTGATTCTGCACCACTTCATCTTCAACCCCCAATGGCAAGTCGGGTCAGGCACTGGGCAGTCCAGGACACAGGACAGGCAGAAATATCTATCTGTCTGTCTATATATCTATCTATCTATCTATCATCTATCTATCTGTTCTTCATGTAAAATGTAAGTTTTTAATGTATATTTAAATTAAGTACAATCAAAGACAGTTTGGCAAATTTGCTTAAAATCTAAAATGTGTACTGGAGATAGACTTGCAAGCCCTGTCTATTTCCATAAATTCCTTCATTAAATGAAAAACAAAGTCTCTTCAAAATTTGAAAGTTAGCTGTCATTGTTACATAGCAATGTGTAAATATCTATTTTACTCACAAAGCTATTTTTTTTTTTTTTGGTTTGCTTATTTCATTTAAAATAATCTATGGCTATTTGGGTTTTCTAGGATGTTGCAGATTTCATTTTACTGGCATAAAAAAGGAAAATGTTGAGCCTACCATTTTCTATCTGTGGAGGGAGACCTCTGTCTGGGCAACCAGGGCTCCAGGTGAAAGCTAGCCTCCCAGGAGTGTAGAAAAGCCCATGAGAGGAGATAAAAGGACTATCACTGCTCAGTGAGACTTGCACAGAATTGTTAGGACACAGGGACTGAGGAACAGCCAGGAGGAAGGAGCATTCTGGTTTCCATCTGTGGCAGAAGACTTCTGCCTGGGTCACCAGGGCTCCATAGGCAAATAGCACTGAGAGAAAGATAGCTTCTCAGGAGTGTGGGCAAGCCTGTCTGCTCAGAGGGACCCACCTGGAAACCCCAGGATACAGAAACTGAGGAGAGGTCTTCTGGTTTCTTTCAGTGGCCAGGGAGCAGATCCTCTGACACAGGGCTCCATACTCAAATAGTGCCAGGAGAGTGGTGGTATCCCAGGAGTGTCTACATACCTTCAAGCACAGGTAAGATCATGAGTTCTTTTCAGATTCACTGGACCAAGAAAGACCCTTGCAAAGCCATCAGGACACAGGAACCAAGGGACAGCTGGGGATTAGATCCTCCTGGTTTCTGTCTGCACCTCATAGCTGACCCTGTACCACAGCTCTCCAAACCCAAATTACTCTTAGAGAGAACTGGTCTTCAAGGAGTATTGACACTGAGGCTTACAGGAAAGACAGGCCACAGTCAGAAAAAGTAAGACCAGCTAATACCAAAGATAATCAAATGGCAAAAGGCAAGGTCAAGAGCATAAGGAAGACAAACCAAGGTTTCTTGGTATCATCAGAACTGAGCTCTCCCTTCACAGAAAGCCCTTGATACCCAAAAATACCAGAAAAGCAAGACTCAGACTTGAAATCACAGCTCATGATTTAGGGAAATGACACACTTCACAATTGTTACAAATAATATAACGTATCTTGGTGTGACTCTAAGCAAACAAGTGAAAGATCTGTATGAAAAGAACTTCAAGTCTCTGAAGAAAGAAATCGAAGAAAACCCCAGAAGATGGAAAGATCTCCCATGCTCATGGATCAGCAGGATTAATGTTAAAATGTTAAAATGGCCATCCTGCGGAAATCAATCTACAGATTCAATGCAATCCCCATCAAAATTCCAACTCAATTCTTCATAGACTTAGAAAGAGCAATTCTCAAATTCATATGGAATAACAAAAAACCCAGGATAGCAAAAACTATTCTCCACACTAAAAGGACTTCTGGAGGAACCAGCATCCCTGACCTAAAGCTGTACTACAGAGCAGTAGTGATAAAAACTGCATGGTATTGGTACAGTGACAGGTAGGTAGATCAATGGAATAGAATTGGAGACTTGGAAATGAATCCACACACTTGCAGTCACTTGATCTTTGACAAAGGAGCTAAAACAATCCAGTGGAAAAAAGACAGCCTTTTCAGCAAATGGTGCTGGTTCAACTGGTGGTCTACATGTAGAAGATTGCGAATTGATCCATTTCTATCTCCTTGTACAAAGCTCAAGTCCAAGGGGATCAAGGACCTCCACATAAAACCAGATACACTGAATCTAATAGAAGAGAAAGTGTGGAAAAGTCTCAAACTCGTGGGCACAGAGGAAAAGTTCCTGAAGAGAACACCTATGAATTGTTCTCTAAGATCAAGAATCGACAAATGGGATCTCATGAAATTACAAAGCTTCTGTAAGGCAAAGGACACTGTAAATTGGACAGTACGAAAACCTATAGATTGGGAAAAGATCTTTACCAACCCTATGTCTGATGGAGGGCTAATATCCAATATATACAAAGAACTCAAGAAGCTAGACTCCAGAGATCCAAATAACCTTATAAAAATGGGGAACAGAGCTAAACAGAGAATTCTCAACTGAGGAAACTGGAATGGCTCAGCAGCACTTTAAGGAAATGTTCAACATCCTTAGTTATCAGGGAAATGCAAATCAAAACAAGCCTGAGATTCCACCTCATACCATTCAGAATGGCTAAGTTCAAAAAGTCAGGTGACAGCAGATGTTGGTGAGGATGTGGAGCAAGAGGACCGTCCCTCCATTGCTGGTGGAATTGCAAGCTGATACAACCTCTCTGGAAATCAGTTTGGCAGACCCTTAGAAAAATGAACATAATACTACTTGAGCACCCAGCTATTCCACTCCTGGGCATATACCCAGAAGATGCTCCAACATATAATAAAGACACATGCTCCACTTTGTTCATAGCAGCCATATTTATAATAGCCAGAAATAGGAAACAACCCAGAAGTCCCTCAACAGAGGAATGGATACAGAAAATGTGATACATTTACACAATGGAATACTATGTGGCTATTAAAAACAATGACTTCATGAAATTCGCAGGCAAATGGATGGAACTTGAAAATATCATCCTGAGCGAGATAACTCAGTCACAAAAGAATGAACTTAGTATGTACTCACTGGTAAGTGATTATTAGCCCAAAAGATTGGAATACCCAAGAGTCACTTCACAGCAACCATCGGGCTGAGCATGAGCTCCCAGATGGAGGAATTGTAGAAGGGACTGCAGTAGCTGAAGGAGTTGGCAGCCCCATGGAAGGAGCAACAGTGGCAACTGGTCTGACCCCTCGATGCTCCTGGAGAGTGGATCACCAACCAAAAAATACACATGAAGGGACCCATGGTGCTGGCCCCATATGTGGCAGAGGATGGTTTTTGTTAACCATCAGAGGGAAGAGAGGCTCTTGGGCCTGAGGGTGTTAGATGCCCCAGTATAGGAGTATGCCAAAGAAAGAAGATGAGAGTGAGTGGATGGGTGGGGGAATACTCCCATAGAGGCAGGGGGAGTGGGAGGGAATAGGGAGGTTCCAAAGTGGAGATCTGGAAAGGGGGAAACATTTAAAATATAAATAATGTATCACAAAAAAGTAAAATGTCAGAAATTTTAATGTCTTCTTTTAGTCACAGATATTCATTCAGAAAAATAAATATTGAGACCTAGGAATTGAGAGGCTCTTGAGGGACCTTAGATGAAATGCCCTACACTGAGGAGAGGGAACTTATAGAGCCTACCTCCAACAGAAAGACGGGACATTGAGTGAGGGATGGAACTGCCATCCCACAGTCAAAACTCTGATCCAGAACTGTTCCTGTCTGAAAGAACTGCAGGGATGGAAATGTAGAGGAGCTTGTGCAAAAGAAGGTCCCATGATAGGCCCAAAGTGGGATCCAGCTCAAGGGGAGGACCCAAGGACTGACACTATTACTGAGGCTGTGGAGCACTCACCTACCATGACTGCACTCTGGAAGACCCAACAAACAAGACCCAATCTGACAGAGTCAGATGCAGATATTTGCACTCAACCCCTGGGCAGAAACTTCTGAACACTGTGGTTGAATTTGCAGAAATCTGGAGGAAGCTGGGGAGCAGGGTGGCCCTGTAGGACAACCAGCATTCTCAATTGACCTGGACCCTGTAGATATCTCA
Organism: Rhynchomys soricoides; assembly: GCA_019843965.1. Taxonomy (NCBI): domain Eukaryota; kingdom Metazoa; phylum Chordata; class Mammalia; order Rodentia; family Muridae; genus Rhynchomys; species Rhynchomys soricoides. Next base: position 6,038,007 of record JADRCH010000027.1, on the reverse strand, counting down.
GATGCAGGAACACTGACCAGGCAGCATACTTAACTTTTATGGGGTCCCCCAGCACATATACAACAGAAGCCTGCTGGGTCTGGGTTTTGTAAAAGAGGATGCACCTAACCCTTAAGTGACTGAAGGCCCCAGGGAGTTTAGAAGTCTGGTGGGGTGGGGGTGGAAGGATGGGGACATTCTCATGGAGTGAGGGGGAAGGGAGGAGGTATGGTATGTGGAACAGTTGGAGGGTGGATGGGTGTGTGGGGGAAATAAAATCTGTAGTGTAAAATAAACAAATAAAAATCTATTAATTATCAGTGAATCGATACATTAATAAAAATTGTTCTGTAAAGTAGGAGCTCAAAACAAAAAAATAAAAAATAAAATAATTAATATGAATATTTTTATAGAAATAAAACTTTCACAACAACAGTGATAGAAACCTTTAAAAAGTCATAAATTACGTGTTGTAGCATCTTCTGGGTATATGTCCAGGAGTGATATAGCTGGGTCCTCAGGTAGTATTATGTCCAATTTTCTGAGGGTCTGCAAAACTGATTTTCAGAGTGGTTGTACCAGCTTGCAATCCTACCAGTAATGGAGGAGTGTTCCTCTTTCTCCACATTTTCTCCTGCATCTGCTGTCACCTGAGTTTTTGATCTTAGACATGCTGACTGGTGTGAGGTGGAATCTGAGGGTTGTTTTGATTTGCATTACCCTGATGACCAAGGTAACTCAGTCACAAAAGAACAAACACAGAATGTACTCACTGATAAGGGTATATTAGCCAAATGTTCCGAACACCCATGATTCAATTCACAGTAACTGTTGGACTGAGCTTGTGGTGCCAGGTAGATGAGTTAGAGAAGGAATTGAAAGAGCTGAGGGAGTTTGCAGCCCCATGGGGAGGGAGCAACAGTGTCAACTGGTCAGGCCTGCAGGTGGTCACAGAGACTGGACCACCAACCAAAGAATGCATATGGAGGGACCTATGGTGCTGGCCACATATGTGGCAGAGGAGGGCTTTTTCGGCCATCAGTGGGAGAAAGGCCCTTGGGTCTGTGAGTGTTAGATGCCCCAGTATAGGAGAATGCCAGGGAGGGGAGTGGGTGTGTGAGCAGGGGAATACCCTCATAGAGGCAGGGGGAGGAGGGATGGGATAGGGAGTTTCCAAAGGGGAGACCTGGAAAACAGAAAACCTTTGAAATGTAAATAAAGTATCAAAAAAAAAAAAACAAAAAGAAGAATGTAATTCCAATTGAGACCCTTACTACTACTACTACTACTACTACTACTACTACTACTACTACTACTACCAACCCCTGACAAATTCATAAAATAAATATATAAAAATTCATAAATTATAAAAGAGTGAACAGATCCTTTTAAAACAAGAAAATACAGGCATGGCATTTGTTCATTTCATTCAGATTTTACAAATATGTTATAAATTAAATAAAGAATGCTGTTGTAATTATTTAGTGCTGGCCCAATCTTTCTACCCTGCATTTGAACATTTACATTCTTAGATGACAAACACATACAACCTTAATATTTAAAGCAAGACGTAAGCGGTACAAAAGCTGGCCAGCTGCCTACCCTCTATGCTGTTAGAGTCTACTTTCCTATCCATAAACCCAAGTTTTTATTTACAAGCTTCCCTCTGGGCTTCTCTGAATTCCAATTGGACCAACCACAGGGCCACATTCTCTTGACTCCTAATCTTCCTCTTCCTACCCCTGCACTCTTCTCCTCATGGTTTCTCTCTGACTCCAAGCCATGAAACCTAAACCCCACATATGTCTCTTCTGCTCAGCTATTAGTTGTTGTCATCTTTATTTACCATTCAGAAATAGCTTGGGAGCAGGGTCACTTACTGTCATATGTGGGGACTCTCTTCTGTAAGACCAATGGAGTCAACTGACCTGAACACTTGGGGGCTCACAAAGACTTGACCACCAACTAAAGAGCATATATGGACTGATCCTAGGCCCCCACACAACTGTACACAAATGTACAGCTTTGTCTACATGCATGTTCCCCAAAAAACTGGAGTGGTGGCTATCTGTGACTCTGTTGCCTGACTGAATCATGTTCCCAATCTTAAATCATAATTATATAGCAACTTTAACAACAAAAGTAAGATATTTAGTAATTTGTTTTACCTGATGTAGAACATAAATGTCTTATATAAAAGTGATTATAGGAGATAAAATGTTATTAAAGTTTTATATTTAATATTTCCTTTGAAGAGATTTTATTCTTAAATATAAATCATTCCTTTTCAATCAAAACACAAAACTAGAAATGAGATCTTGGTGTGAATGAGAAAATAGGAAAAATCACTGTTCTAAAAAATAATTTTAAGATTAGAGAAATTGATAGAAACAAGTCAATGGGATTTCATTTAGAATATAATCCTATATGGCAAGATAGGACAGACTTTCTTGATGAAAATCTATGGAAAAAATTAGGCACTGAGAGTGTGGATTTCCTCATCTCAAATGAGATCTGATGATCTCATGATGAGAACTTATATGTTAAGCATTTATTTGATGTGATAAATATGGGTTTTTTTTGAAAACTGACACCTGATTAGAAAAGACACTTTCTCAACATTTTTATGTATTGTGTGTGATAAAATATGCAAAAATACTGTTCTTGAATATCATTTTGAAATTTGTATTACAAATATATTTAGACATTTAATATATATTTTGCGATTAGTACAATTTCTATTTCAATCTTTCCTAATTCTGTGGTCTGTCAAACCAAAATCATGAATCAATAGCAACAAATATATTATCTTTTGTCCTTCCAAGCAAGTTAAAAATTTTATATTTAAAAATCATCTAAAATAACTAATGGATTCTAAATGTGATATAATATTTAGACTGTAAAAGATAGATTAAATATGTATATATATATATTTATAAATCTATACTCTGAAAATTGTTACATTTGTTAAAGTTTGATACTACCTCCTCAAATACTCATTCATCCCTTTTAAAATATTATTATTAAAAATATTATATTTCAAACATTTTCGAGAAGATGATAGCAGATCTTATGTTATCACTTAAAATAGAAAAATAAGAAACATATGAGTTAGAATATAAACTTCAATTTTTATTGTTTCATTTAAGTCAGCCTTTTGGTAGTCTGAGAATTCATGTTCAACTCCAATTTCTTTCAGTATTTTTCTAACTCTGATTCTCAGTTCATTTGATGTCAAAGATTATGCTGTAAAGTTGCTGATACAGACATATCTTGACATTACTTTCTCTTCCTTTCCCTGCTTTTTTATTTCCATGTTGTTTTATAATTTATAATTTGATAAAATATTTGAAATCATTGAAATTTGCCAAAGCAAATTATTTTCAGCAATGACCATTTGGAAGTGGTGGAAAAAGAAGGGGAAAGTGGTGTTATTATAGTATCATTTAAAAAAATGATTTTATAAAGAATTCTTGTTGAAGGACTTCTTATAGTTTATATTTATTTTTGTTACTTATTAATTAGTTGCCTAATATCTTTTCTTTTTCTATAATAAGAAAAAATAATTAATGGGAGAATGGGGATCAACCTCCCAAATGTGCATTTTGGATATGTTCATTCTTTGGCACAATTTCTTCATATAGAAGTCCTTTAAAAACATACTTGAATAAGGCAGTCATGCTGGTCAAATTTACATTGCTCACATACAAACTTTACTTCTCTGGTTCTTACAGGCTTTTCTCCTTCTGCAATGATTTCTGACATATATAAATAATATACAGACTGAGCAGACTATATAAAAATATATATAGACACACACATGTTTTGTGTGTGTGTGTGCGTGCGTGCATGCATGGTTCTTTGGCTTGTGTGTGTGTGTGTGTGTGTGTGTGTGTGTGTATGTGAAGGAATACACACACACACATACACAAAAGAAAACCATCAGCAACCTCCGAAGGAAAAGTTACTAGGAATTTGAAATAGAGCAAAGGAGCAAAGGAGCAAAGGAGCAAAGGAGCAAAGGAGCAAAGGAGCAAAGGAGCAAAGGAGCAAAGGAGCAAAGGAGCAAAGGAGCAAAGTGGTTGTGTGTTGGGGAGAGTTTGATGGAGTAAAGAAATAAGGAAAATGATGTTATTATAATGTCAAAAATTAAGAAAATTATTAAAATGTACATGAACCCAAGCTCAAGTTATTTCTATGTATGGGTTTATAAACATATAACTACCCCATGGATTTTTGTAGAAGATATTCTTGGGCACATATTATTAATATTTTGTCAACATTAATGTCAACTATATAATTCCTGATGTCTTGTAGTTGCATATTATTGATATCAATCAAATATTTAGAACCAAGGCTTTTAACAATTGTTTTTTCTTCTGTGCTACTTTATTCTAGGTTAATGGTCCTGTAATCAATTCTCATAACAATTCTTCTGTCATTAGAGAAGCAAAATTCTTACCTCATCTATTTATTTAAGTATTCTGAAACAAGATGCATTGCATTGTCTTCCTTTATATGAAATGTAATGAAATATTTTATATTTATTAGCACTTGCATGAATTAACACACCATAGCATTGCTTTCATAAGTTTATTTTTCTTATTTCTTAGATGCAGTTTAGGATTAATTCTGAACCTTCATAGTATAATTGAGCCATCCTCTTACTTTAAAACACTTGATATGATTGTACATCTGTGAACTACTGATCTCCTTTTGGTATTATTTTCTACTTTCTACTATTGAATAGAAATTGCTTGTCCAGAAATTCATTTAACAATTGAGGTGCCCAAGAGAATGTTTAGATGTCTAAATTCATGATTCAAACTAAGCTCTATTAAATGAAGTACGTTCTGGCTTCCTAGGAAAATACAAGTCTGTAAATAATGAGCAGGAAGTCTATACACGTACGTTTATATTACATGTTGCCTGGTGCCTTCAGAGGTCAGAAAGGACATCAAATTTCCTAGAAACAAAATTACAGGTTGTTGTTAGCCACAACATGGGTACCAGAACTGAACACAATATCTCTGTAAAAGTAGAAAATATTCTAAACTGCTGAGTTGTCCCTCCATCCTTGTATCTTATTTTTTAAAATAAATAATATAATAGTTTATTAAACTTTCCATTTGATGTTTATGTGTGTATTTATATATACTCATAAGATTTAAAAGCAAACTAGAAAAATAATGAAATTTTGAGAATTTCAGATGAATAACCAATTAGCAAACTCATGCTTTTTCTATACTATTAGTTCATAAAGGAATATATTTTACAAAAGTTTTTAAGTCTTTTGAAGAGATTGTGTGTATTGCATGGGCATAGAATTGAGAGATAATTCTCTTAAGGTGTCATCTATTTTGAACATTTAAATACATAACCATGGATTTCCTTTCTTGGGCAACCTTTTCAAAGAATGTTTACAAAGAAAATAGTTTTCAGAAATATATTATCTCACTCTAGCACAAAAGGAAAACATCTCATTGAACATTATGCATGGCTCAGCTTGCACAGTCTCAGTGTATATCTCACATCCTCACTGAGTAGTGAGGTATCTTTGGTCCTTTCAATATCAAGTTAAAGTCCAATATTAAGCCAGTATTGGGACTTTTTTTAAACTTTGGCTACTCTGAATCACATTTCTGTAATTCAAAAATTATTCTTTCTGTTTTGTGCAAGGGTGTCATATCTGCTGTTGACATCCAAGAGACTGATGTAGCCTAACTTAATAACATGTAAGTTGTGAGAATCTTTAGCCTCTTCATAGTTACTTACATTTAGCAGCTCTCTATAGAAATTATCTGTCAAAGACTTTTTATTGAGAATTAAATACAAATTTAAGTATTTATTTTCTTTTTTATCTGCTTTGTTTTAATTAGTTCTGTTGAAAAAAATAAAAATTATTGTTAAGATAAAAAAACTTATCCAATGTTAGTTCAGAAATGGAGGCTTTCAGGCATGGTTGTGCAATAGCCTGCAATCTGCATGCTACCAAGAGTAAGTACTAAAATTGCTCAGGCCAAAAATCATAGACTTACTTAAAACATAGTTTGAATTTGTTGTAGCCTATTTGTATATTTCTGAAGTATGAACTCATTAGATGAAAATGCATTATGACAATATATTATGACAAAATGTTTGACATTATTACAATGTCAAAATATTAGACACACCTACTAGATGGAGTCTTAGTTTCCTGATTTTTCCTATTCTACATGGGATTCATAAATCTATCAATAATCCAGAATATCCCCCTTTCTTATTGGTATTCAATGTAGTGCAACAATAACTTTTGTCATAAGTATAAAGAGAATGCTAGGCGGGAAATGTCACTCAAATTATTTATATCAAAATCATTAGAGTGAATCGCTTCCTCATTATCCATTGTAAGGAAATCACTTGGACGTAAGAAAATTTAATTCTTTTGGTGATCTGTCTCAACATTATAGTTAATAAAGCACTTTGCTTGCAAATATCATGCACTTTGAAAATCCTGTTACTGACTATATTACAAAATTCAATTAGTTACTTTATTCTCTACTGGACACCATTAGATTCTTCTGGATGCATTTTCTAATGTGCTGTACTTTCAACCACATGCTCTCATGAATGCATATTGGATACTTAAGTGTAGTGTGTAACTTAGAACTGGGTATATTAAAGCTGTGTAAAATTATTAGATGTTTAGTAAATTATATCTTATATTTTAATTATAGAAATGACTTTACCATTGTACGAATGCATTTAACATAGCATTGATGCTAAATATTTCATATCATGTTTTTCTTTTTATATTTTATGGAAAACAGAGGGAGGTTTCCATATGGACTTTATTATATATAACCTTGATCTAATTGTTGACAAGATATTTGTCTAGTACCATGATTTAGATGATATTTAGGTTAACATTCAGTATACTTTTTTTGACCTGTTTGAAAATGTGTGTGTGTGTCACCCTATTAAAACTTATGATAAAAACATAGCATCAAATATTTTTCTTTATTCTAATATTTAGCCTACACATGATTTAGTTTTTAAATTGTTTACTGTATAACTATTCTAGCACCAATCATGCTTTCCACCAGATTTCATTGTCTGTTATGGATAATAATCCTCTGTATGAAAGAAGACATTGAGTCAAAATTCTATATACTAAAATCAGTGAGCATTAATATTATCTGTAACTCTGCTTACTCTCACCAATATTTTCAGATAACTACTACTCTGTTATTCTTATTTGCTTCTAGCTTGGCTCACTTACCCACTCCTACCAATACTATCCCATTTCTTCCTTCTGACAAACATTTTCAATAGATATACATTATTTTTAAGTCAGATTTTGTAGTTGAAAAATGTAAGCAAAACTATTATACTCAGTAATTTAACCGAAGACTCTAAAACAAATACAGCATGTTTTCTTACAAGTCTTTGATCCAAGTATTAATGTTTGAGCATATAACTTGGAATAGCTATAGTAGCCAGAATGGGAGAAAGGTGCCACTGGAAGTGGGGTAGAATCTCTACAGAAGAGATTAATGGAGCACTGTTACTATGAAAACGTAAGTGAGAAAGAATTGAAGATTAAACATTATAGGTTATTTGCATTACTCTGGTTTGTCTACCAAAACATGAAAGTAAAAATTAATTAATTCATTTAGAGGACTTGGAGAAATGAAACCATTAGTGATTGGAATATCTCATCTCTGAGTGCCAGCTTTTATGGTGTTGGAATGTGCTGTGGAAATTGACATGGGGCCAAATCATCAATAGTCCTATGCAGGAATGCCCAAGTGTCACTTCACAGCAACCATTGGGCTGAGCATGAGGTCCCAGATGGAGGAGTTGGAGAAGGGACTGAAAGAGCTGAGGAAGTTGGCAGTCCCAAGGAGGGAGCAACAGTGTCCACTGGCCTGACCTCCCGATGCTCCCAGAGACTGGATCACCAACCAAAGAATACACATAGAGGGACCCATGGTGCTGGCTACATATGCAGCAGAGGAGGGTCTTGTTAGCCATCAGGGGGAGGAGAGACCCTTGGGCCTGAGGGTGTTAGATGCCCCAGTTTAGGAGAATTCCAAGGAGGGAAGATGAGAGTGGGTGGGTGGGTGGGGGAATACCGCCATAGAGGCAAGAGGAAGGGGGAGGGAATAGGGAAGTTCCAAAAGGGAGATCTGGAAAGGGGAAAACATTTGAAATGTAAATAAAGTATCAAAAAAAAAATAAAGCTTAATTCAAAAGGAAGACATGGAGGATGGCTCAGTAATTAAGAATACTTGCTGTTCTTACACAGGACCAGCCACTCAGTTCCCTGTACTTACTTGGTAGCTCACCAGCATCCATCCCTTTATTTCTAGCATCTTCTTCTGGATCTATTGGCATCAGATATTCACATGGTACACATTCAGGCACAACAAATGCATATATATATATATATATATATATATATATATATATATTTGTTTTGTTTTTTTTTTAAGGTAATGGATGAATTTGATTTATGAAGAGGATTTCAAGAAAGGATAACATTTAGGAGGAAGTTGTATAATAAAAATAAGTGTTTTGTTCACAATTAGCTACCTTATTACCACACTGGACCTATGGTAAACTGTTTATTTTGTCTATTCATAATGCTCTTTTACTCTAATAAAATTGATTTTCTAAATAAGAAGGATTGTCTAGCTCTCTAATCATTAACTCTCTTAGATATTAGCTAGAGATATGATTTTTAATTAATTAATTTAATTAGTTTATTTTCATATCAAGTGGCTATTTTGGATTTTTTATTGTACCCTCATACATAATAGCCCAACTACAGCTTTCCATCCCTTCAGTCCTCCGAATTCCCCACTCCAACTTCACTCTTCATTAATTTAATATTTTTCCTAGTAGAACTTTCCATTTTCTTTTTTGTTAGTGTAGAATATAGACGGATTTTAATTTAGCAACATGGCTGCTCTGTGAAGGATCATATCCAAAGATGTTAATCCTTCTGGCTGCAATGAGCACCTTTAACCTCTCTGCCTGGAATACAGACACACTTTTAGCACTCATCTTTATTCCCAAACAATAACTTACAACTGATGGGTAGGCAAATTGATGAATCAGAGAAAGGTTTGACAGAATGAGTCAAAGATAGGATGTGACCAGCTTGTAGGAGATCAGGTGGAAAAGAGAGGCTACTTAAAGACCAGTGATGAAGAGAGAATTGAGTTCAATTCAGTTCAGTTGAGTTGTTTAGTTCAGTTTGGTGCAGTTCAGCTGAATGCAGTTATGCCCAGATCAGATTCAGTTCTGAGCAGTTCAGTTCATGGAATTTAGAGGCAGTCATTCTGAGCTGAAAAATTTGGTCAGAAGCTAAGAGAAGCCAATTTGAATCAGTAAACTTGGAGAGGAATTTGAGACAGAGCAACTGATTTGAAACAGCCAGCCAGAGTTCAGAGAGAGCTAGAAAGAGCTTATTCAAGAACTTATTCAAGAGTAAGTTTCAAGTCTGAAACATTATAGACCTAGGTTAGCAGATGGAGGCAAGAAGATGAAGCCTTCAAGGTCCAGGTTTGCAGAAATTAGATTGGATGCAGGCTAAAACCTTTCAGACCTAGGCCTAGGGATAGTTAGATAGAAACACTTCGAGCTCAGCCAAAGCCAAGTATTTGAACAGCTTGGAATTGACTCTCATCCCCTCATCTGTGCAAATAAAGGTAACATTGGTCTTTGTTTTGTTTTGTCTTGTTTTTTTGTTTTGTGTGTGTGTGTGTGTGTGTGTGTATGTGTGTGTGTATGTGTGTTTTGGTTGGTATTTATTGTTTTATATTTGTTTATGTGATTTGTTTTGTTTCTTTTTTACAATAGATAAATTGTATCAAACAATAGGTCTTCTTAGGATCTTGTCATGGAAGTTGTATAATGTACTTTGAAAACATTCAGCATTGCACATGTGTGTTGCAATGATTAATTTCCTCAGAATAATGTGTTTATCTCTAAAGTGTTTGTACTATTAAATATACATAAGACTAATTCTATTAAAAGTTATTAACTTTATTTTATGACTTAAATAATATAATGCATATTACATCTTGTAACAATGATGATTTTATTTTTTTTTATATTCCAAATCAGAGAATATATTCTGACATTGATGTGTTGAATTGTCAATATAGCTATCAGAGTACTGAGGTTGTCATGGCATTCATACGAGTTTAGTGTTATATAATTAAGGCCATTTTGATAGTTATTACAACTATCATGTATAAAGCAAAGATATTTGTATTATTCAGGATAAGTTAAAGTACACTGTTGTTATTGAATGATTTTTAACACTAGAACTTCATATTAATTTTATTATTTTTGCTTTTGAGTGTGTGTGTGTTTCTGTGTGAGAATAATTGTCAATAAAGTTTATGCCAATAGACAGTCCATTAACCATTTTGTCCCTTTGCAACATTGTGTGATTAAATCCTCTACCACACTGTGAGAGGAAGCATGTGTTCTGCCTCAAAATTTTACCAAATCTAGAGATGTTGAGAATAAAAAACAATACATGTAACCATATTCATATTTCTCTTTGATTCATAATTATTTATCTTTGAATTTGTTTTCCCCCCACTGTACTCAAATCATTTGTTTTTGCTTATTTGTTTTACAAATATTTTCATCTACTCTTAATATTACTCTTCATTGACTGTATTGTAATTCATAAAAGTATACATTTAGAAATTATTAAGCATGTGACTTATTTGTTACCTCATTTCTCAATAATGTTCTGAAATGATTCAATATGGCATTTTTATCTAACCATAAGTCAAACATGAAAGTGAAGGAAGCATGAAAGAGCTATTTAAGCACTCCCAATAGTAGTACACGTTCCAGTTTACTAAACTCATTAATGAAAAATGACAAGTTAATTTTAGTTTTTCTTTCCTAAATTTTTGTTAGCAAATTGCATATGTACATTTGCATTCTGGTCACTCTCATCAAGCACCCCTCTATGATACCTAGTCAACCTCACCATCATCAGGAAACTTGTGTTCATACTCATTCTATTGTTTTTAGTAGCCACTGTGATTAATCTTGGACATCTGTGTGATCATTAGTTTTGATGTATACCTATGAACTCAGCAGAAGATGCACAAGTGAAAGCAGTTACTCCACCCTTTCCTAGAATCTATGAATAAGTGAAAGCTCAATAGTAAAGGGTAGGGCTTGGTGAGCCTGTCCCATTTTCTGTTTGGGCTCGTCATGTCTAAGAGCAGAGTAGATAACTATAAATTTTGATAACCAACCCTTAGTATAGGTTCAAGCTTTATTTTATTTTTAGTGATTTTTGATAATTTCATAATTATAGAAATAATTTCAGCTTCCCCATCTACTTATTGCACTTCCTCTTCTGTTACCCTGACCTCAACTCCCTCTCAAGCTCATGATTTATTCTTCTACAATAATTATTTTCACCATATATATGGATGTGTGTATATATATATATATATATATATATATATATATATATATATATATGTTACCTATTGAGCCCATTTAAAATTGTAATAGTTTTGTCTCACAAAAAGTCTAATTATTTCTATTCCCACATCTTTTTATTTTTGTTTGAAGGTACTTATTTAGAGGCGTGATCTTGTGATAGTTCCAGAATCAGAGTTTACATGCAGACTAGTGTTATTAGGTGTGTCATATGTAGGTAGCCATATCTTAGAGATTTTACAAAGGCATCATTTCTAGATGCAAATCATAAGTAGTTCTTTCTGTGAAGTCATCTCATTAGTATCTATGAGTGATAAAGTACCAGGTGAGCATTATCGTAATTACAATGTAGGTTTTCTGTTATAATAAACTCTGTTTAAAATTGAAAACAATCAGATTAACCCAAATACCTGCTATTGACATACCTGAAAAAGTTCTTAAATTAGTTGCAGCAGTAGATATGAAACATAATTTCTAGATTAATTATAAAAAGTCATATAGGTTTTTGTTACTGCTTTTATGGCATATTTTAATAGAATTTCTAGCAGATGTTTTATAATATTGTATCAATTAATGGATTTATGTTCCCAAAACAAACTTGTATTTGGTCAACCTTCCTCATGGTACAGTCCTGTGATACAGTTCCTCACATTATGTTGATCTCCCCAGTCACCCATAAAATCATAACTGTGATTTTGCTACTGTTATGAATCATAATATAAATATGTAATATGCAGTATATCTGATTGGAGACTATCAATAAGGTGACAATCTACATGTTGTGAAACACTGGTCTATAGGGTCAATGTCATTTGTAAGAGAGAGAAGGGTATACAGACTGTGTATGCCTGGCACATAGCTCTGAGAAGGCAGCTGCAACCAATTTTCTCATATGCACACAGGCAGCCTTTATGGATTTACTTCTACTATGAAATCACTTTAAGTGTCTTTGCTCAAGTGTGCTAGAGAGCGCTGCCACTGGTGTTGGCTACTAGCAATGAGTATCTGCACTTCTTGCCTGGCATCTCATTTCTTAATGAGTTTTGTCTGCTTTATGGTTCAGTAATTGAACAAATTGTTATAAGTAACTAAAAAATAAAAGCCAAGAAGCCCATTTCCACAGCTGGCAGTCTGACACATCAGAACTTTATTTGCTAAAATTCACAGTCAGGGGCCAAATTATTTATTATTGTTTGCCTAACAATTACAGATGAGTGGGTAGGTGGAAGTGGTACTTTGGGCACTATTAGCATTCTTTTATAATTGATTTTCTTCAATGTATCTGCTCGATAGGGGCTAAGTTCCTACAGAATGAGTGAGAATAACTCATCCTTATAAGCAGAGACTAATCTTTATTCTATTAATACTTGTTGCCACAAAAGAGATTCAAATCATAAGAACTAGTTTGAATTCTTTCTCCAGAGAATTGCTAGTCAAAGAAAGACAGATTGGATTCTTGTCTCTGTCAAGTCCCTGAAGAGTACAGCATTTTCAGACATGATTTCTCTTTAGTGTGAACAAAAAATAGTGTGATGCTTTCTCCTTTCTAACTAAGGTACTTAATAACAATACCCTAGAACATCCTTAGGACACAAATCTGCCATGCCCCCACAAAAATCCTAGTTTCTTTCCTAATTTTGTCACTAGTTTTAGCACAATAATATTTCTGTTTTTAGTCAGACATTCTCTAATTTTATGTAAAAATCATCATTTATTTTCATAAAGCTACAGTAAACCACTCCGTAAAGAAATTTCAGTCAGCTACACATGGCATATAAAACAGTCCCAATAGATTCTAAATAAAAACATCCATACTGTTTCTTAGTTAAAACTTAGCTATCTTAAGAAAGTCCTAGGGTAATGCCATACATGTGTATTTGTGGTGTGTCTGATGTAAGTAAAATACAGTACATAAAACTGTAACAATAACTAATACTTTATAATGATAGTAAACAGCCATATATTCTTTTACGTTTTTACTGTACTATTTTAGACTGAACCATTTTGGGTATTTTGACAACTTTGTCTTTAGGATCCAGAGGCCACAATTCTGGTCAAGTATAGCCATTTAATTTCTGACAAAGAAGCCAAAAGGAGGAATTTTAGATAAGATTGCTTCAACATATGATCCTAGGAAAACTAAAGAACATGTAGAAGAATAGAATCTGGTCTTTTTCTCTCAGTACCAACAAAAATCATTCCCAAATAGATAAAAAAGATTCACACTGTTAGACATAAATCTCTGAACAAGCTAGAAAGTAAAGAGTATTCATAGAAACAATAGGTATAGGTAAGGACTTTTTGAATAGGGCAACAGTCTCTGAAGAAATAGGGACCCCATGAGATTAAAATGCTTCTATACAACAAAGAAGGAAGCTGTCAAGTGAAAAGCTAGCCTATGTAATTATAGAAATGCTTGCATATACATATATGGAAGTAGATAGAGATAAACATAGACATAGACATGTTTGACAAAAGTGGTGTCTCGGATATAAAATAACTTTTTAAAACTATGCCTAAATAAAGCACATAAAATACTTTAAATTGTCTATTCTCAAAGATGTTCATCCACAATTTTAAAACTGTTCAAAATATTTAGCCAATATAGAAACATATATCAATGTTATCTATATTAAAATGTAATTTATTTCCACCATAATGGCTACTGTTAAGAAAATATGTGGGAACAATAACATGGCTCAGTATGTAAGGGTACCCCCTTCAAAGCATTATGACCCAACTTCAATACCCTGTAGTCATATATTAAAAATAAAGAAATAACTCCCACAGATTGTCCTCTGACCTCCAAATATGTACTGTATCTTACAGGTATTCAAACACACACACACACACACACACACACACACACACACGCACACGCACACACATACACACACACACCTGTGTTTATGCATGTAGAAGAATGAAAATAGGTCCATACCTATCGCCCGTTATAGAAGTAAATATTTTTTATAGAAATAATGGAAAAAGGAGGAGGAAAGAGAAGAATGATGAAATTACATTTTCATTAAATTTAATTTAAAAATATTTTTTCTAAGAAGAAATGGAAGGGGAAGGGCTTGTTGAGAGAGAGAAAGGCAGAAAAACTAGGAGGAGTGAAGGAAGGGGAAACTGGTTCAAATACATTATAGGAGAGAAGAATGTATTGTCAATAAAAATAACAACAAAAAGACTATAAATGGTGGCAAAAGTACAGGAAATGTGGCTGACTTTCATTGTTGATAGTAGTGTAAACTCAAGGAGCTATTATGTAAGTAAATGTATATGTTCCTCAAATCATGAAAAATAGAGTTTTGCTCTAATCAATTGATACAACTCCTGGAATACACCCACAGACATTTATACTCTACAAAAGATACTTGGATTTCTATATCATTGTATCTCTAGTCATCACACTAAGAGAAGGGAATAATTTTCATGTTCATCATCTGATGAATGCCTTATGAAAATAAGATATGCATACATAATGGAATTATAAGTACTGGTAATGAAGCATGCAATGATGTGATCGGTAGGAATATGGATGGATCTTGAAAATGCACTGAACTAGCTAATCAAAATACATAAAAGCATGTTCTCCCTTATATTTAGAACCTAGATATAAATGTAGCCATGATTGATAGGGCATGCTGCTTAAAAAAAATTCAACCACTTTCAGCTATGTTCATACTATCATTAATGGTTAATGTGCCAAGAATAACTGGTTGTGGAGTATCCCTTCCAACAATATCACTTCTCCAAGGTTCAGGTGGAACTGTGGAAGAGGAGGTGAGAAAAATATTAAAATCAGATGATGTGGAGATGTGCAACAAAAGATCCTTCTGGACATAACACAGCTATTGAATCTGTGAATTTACGGCAGCTCTGGCTCTCTGCACAAGGCCTGCATCTTAGGCCTATTATCACTCTATCAACAATGAGAATAGAATGCATGGTGAACCTAAGGTACTATGGGCCAATTATGATTGTTGACATATAGAATGTCACTTTCTTTAGGGATATATCTTTATCTAATATCTTATTGAAGTCTATAAGGAATTAAGTATATCATATAGTCAAGTGAGGTTTTTATAAGTATACTCAGATACTTATAGCATGATAAAATTGCCTAGCGGTACATTTTTCTGTATATACTTGCCATCAGAGGATGAATTGGTTCACACTGTAAAATAACAATATATTATCTTAAAGACGAGAAGTGGTGACACTTGTCTTTAATCCTAACACTCAGGAGGCAGAAGCCAATGGACCCTGGAGCTACTGAAGAGTTCCAGGAAAGCCAGAACTACAGAGAAAATCTGTCTTAAGAAAGAAAAAAAAATCTATTATCTTAATACCAGATTAATATATAGGTTAAAAAAATGTATAAATTTAATATACAAAACATGATGATTTGAGTAGGTATAAGTTATGAAATGATTTCCCCACCATAATAGCCAATATCAATTAGCCTCTGTTGTTCACATTTCCCTTCACACTCTTGCTCTTTTAGTCATTCATTCCCTCATATTTAAGATATATGCTCTTAATAAGTGTTAAGCATAGAAGAGTGGTATTAAATAGGATCAACCTATTAAATTCCATAGAGTTATTTGCCTTTCAATATCAATATAGATAATTGTCATTTGATGAGGAAAATATTATCAATAAGAATATAAGATACCTTATTTTATGTTAATTATCATTTTCCCTAACTACTAAAATGAAAATGACTTTGATTTGTGAGACTGGCAAAATAGACAATAGAAAAATATAAAAGACCATTTAAAATTGTACATTTATTTATTTGGTTATTTTATAACAAAATAAAGTTAGAATTTTTGATCGTTCAGTGGAACCAAAGGCTATAGTTTTGCAAAATGATATTTATATGTAATATTAAATAGTATCTTTTAGGGGATAAAACATAAACTGAATTTTAAACTTGATTTAATTTTGTGAATAACCCTTTTTTATTTACCTGTTCATCCAAATTCAACAATATATTCATAAGTAAACGTTTAACTTATAAAAAATACTGCATTATAAAAAATAATGCATTGCTTTAGTAATTATTAAACATTGCTGTATTAAAGACTTTTAGAAGTTAAATAAAGGATCTGAAAAGATTTTTTAGCGGCTAAGAGCACTATTCCTCTTCCAAATTCATGGGTTGATTCCCAGCACCCATCAGTGGCTAATGACCAGTCTTATCTCCAGTTACAGGAGATCCAATGCCCTCTTTGAACCATTGTAGTCACTGCAAATATGTTGTACATAGATATACATGTAGCCCAATACTCATACACGTACAATAAAAATAAATAAATCTCAAAAATAATTAAATTATTTTAATGTAATTATTATTAATAATTCTTTAAGAATAACACATAATTTATTCTGTCATATTTATCTTCTATCTCATCACACACTTTTGCCAGATCAAACTGCATCTTCTCTTTTTGCTACTTTTTCTTTATTACTATAACATATATACATACATATTAATGTAAAAATACAACTTGATGATTTCATTTAATATTGCTTTTAAGGATATAATTTTTGAGCAAACCCCTTGGTATTGGAAAATCAATTACGTGGCTCATGACTTAGGATTCCTGATGCTCCCTTACCTTGATGTCAGTAATTTCACATAGCATTTCATCAAGGAGTAGAGACTTGTGACACTTCTGTTCTTTACATTAGTATGTCAGCTGGTGTAATTGATCCGGTGTTGTTCATGTCCTGTTTTGTTTGTTTGTTTGTTTGTTTTCCTTTGAAACTATATTGTTGATCTTTTATAGGAGCATTTTCTGTTACCTGTAGAGAGGATATAGACTCCTCCTTGGCTCTCTCACTCTGACACTCTTTGTGCAGTCTGTTCTTTGTGGAAAAGTCTGTATTGTATGAATTCGGGCTGGTTATCCCATGGACAATAATGCACTGTGTTTTAACCATTTTGGATTTCTATAATTATCTCTATCTGCTTCACAAAGTAGCTGTTTTGATAAAGGGTGTGGTTAAAGTTTTCTACAATTTGAATAATTTAATGGAATTACATTTCCATAATGTAAGTCAACTTATAGGCAATATTTTTAAAAAAGGACATTATGAAATAGACTTGCTAGTATATTATTAAATATTTTATTGATAAACATCAGTAAACGTTGGAAGTTCATATTATGTTTTAAAATGTCTTTAGTCACAATCTTATCAATAGATGTAATTATGTGTATTTTTATGCTGTATTAAAGTGGAAAACTTTTTTGCTGTAAAGTGTGTCATAATTTTGGAATAAATTTATAAAAACATGACATTCCAATTCATAACATACCAAAACAGTACAGACTGAAGTAATAAGAAGTGTTTAACCAATTCCTCCATTAAAATGACACAAAAAAGAAAAATCCTACACTGTACAGAAAGAAACATAAACACAACTCTACTCCTTTGTATTTTTATTGAAAGAAACTGTCAGGTGGATGTTGATCACAGAGTCATTTTCAAGTACATAATTTAAATATGTGACATATTTAATAGTATCACAAATGTTTCAAGAGGAAAGCTTAACATCTCAGGGAAATTTTCTGTATCAGGTTGCAGACTTATTGCTCATCCTCCAACAGCTTAAGACCAATTCAATTTGTCAAAGTTCAATATCGTTGCTATTTCCCACATGGTCTTGTGTATCAAGTCAAGGCCAACAATACTACCATCCTTGGAAGCAAAACAAAATGCATAGAATTGTTCTAAAAGCCCTGCCACAAAAGGATATAAATCATTTCAATGATTCATTCTTTTCCTTCTTCTTTATGTGTAAAAGAAGTAAAAGTATGTTTACAATTATGTGTGTATATTATATTATGAGGGTGTTCAAAAGAAAAGCTAATATTTGTGTTTGCTGAGTTTTATATTTAAATCTAGAAAATAATGTATTAAAGGATTAGTTGGGGGATCTGTTTACTTACTACTCATATTCCCAGAAACAGAACATGATTCAAGTTACCTCTTAAATACAAAGGCTGATATTGTTGTTCTTCCCATTTTGTTGCAAACCCCTTCAACTCCTTCAGTCCTTCCCCTAACTCCTCCATTGGGGACCCCCTGCTCAGCTTGATGGTTGGCTGCAAGTATCTCCATCAGAATTGAGAAAGTTCTGGCCAAACCTCTCAAGAGACATCCATCTCAGACTCCTGTCAACAAGCACTTCTTTAAGACAGCAATAATGTCTAGGTTTGGTGGCTGCGTATTGGATAGATCCCCAGGTGGGGCAGTCTTTGATGGCCTTTACTTCAGTCTCTGGTCCACTCTTTGTCCCTGTATTTCCTTTAAACAGGAGCAATTCTGGGTTAAATTTTTTAGAAGGCCCTATTCCTCAACCAGGGGCTGTGCCTAAATGCTGGATATGTTCTCTACAGGTTCTCTCTCCCCTTTTTAAAGTATTTCGGTTAATGTCATCCCAGGTGGGTCCTGCCAGCCTCTTGTTTCCTGGTATCTGGGACTTTTTGGTGGCTAACCCCAGTTCTCCATCCCCCATTGCTACACACCTCTGTTCAATTTCCTGACTCTCTGTACATCTCCCCTGTCTCCTTATACACTTGATCCTGCTACCCCCTATTTTCCTCTGCCCCTCCTTCCTGTTTCCCAAGTCCTGCCCACTCTCTGCCTCATCACTATTATTTTGTTCCCCCTTCTAAGTAGGACTCAGGCATCCATACTTTGGCCTTTCTTCTTCTTGACCTTCATATGGTCTGTAGGTTATATCATATGTATTCTGAGCTTTTTCCTAATATCTACTTATCAATGAGTAAATACCAAGTGTGTTCTTTTGTGACGTTAACTCACTCAGAATGATATTTTCTAGTTTCATGCATTTGCCTGTGAATTTCTTGAAGTCATCCAATCAGACCCCAGCATGCTCCCAGGAACTAAACCACCACCACCACTACCATCACCACCACCACCAACACCACCACCACCACCAACAAAACAGACATGGAGGGATCCATGGTCCAGCTACATATGTAGCAGAGGATAGCCTTGTCTGGCATCAAAGGGAGGGGAGGCCCTTGGTCTTGTGAAGGTTTGATGTCCCAGCATAGGGGAATGCAAGGGAGGTAGGGCGAGAGTGGTTGGGTGGTTTAGGGAGCATCCTCACGGAGGTAGGGGGAAAGGGTTGGGATGGGGAGTTTTTGGAGAGAAAACTGGAAAGGGGAATAACATTTGAAATGTAAATAAACAAAATAACCAATAAAAAATTTTAAAAATTAAAACAAAGGCAATGATATGCTCTGTATATAGAGAAAGAAAAAAGTCTAAAATGCTAGGTAATTATGAGATACAATTATTCTTACTCTGAAGAATTTAGAAAATTAGTTATAAAATGTCATGAAAGATTTGCATTGAAGGTCTGTGGGAGATGGAGGAAGGAGTTGAGTGCTATGAAATTCTGTCTTCTGGATAGCCTGTGGTCCTGGTAGTAATACATCTACAACAGCTGTGATCATCTGAACAAAAATAAAAAACAAAAAAGGAAAGAATGAATAAAATAAGTATGGGAAAGAAAGAAGAAAGAGGGAAAGACAGAACGTGAAGCTAGGAAGGGAACTAGTTTCTAATCAGAGATGTCAGAGGAACTCAGAAGGAAGATCATTGCCAGTGAATGTGACCACAATGCATTGTATACAAGTTTGAAGTTTTCAAAATAATAAATAAAATAAATATCTAAGTCTGGGGAGTTAGCTCAATTGCTACCATGATTTTTTTTTTTAAAACAAGAACCACTAAATTTTAATGTCTAGCACTTATGTAAAAAACAAAACAAAACAAAACAACAACAACAAAACAGATATGAGAAGGGTGATGGCAGCCCATGCACTTAATCCTACTACTTTGGAAGCAGAGACAGGTGAATCTCTACTTTGAGACCAGAATGATCTACAGAGTAAATTCCAGGATATCCAGGGCTACATGGAGAAGACTTGTCTTGAAAAAGAAAGAAACAAACAAACAAAACCTAAAAAATGAACAAACAAAACAAAAGCAACAACAAAACAAATGAAACAAAAACAAAAATGCCAGGAATAATAGTATGCTCTTCTAACCCCAGTACTTGGGAAGCAGAAACAAAGATCCCGGGAATTCAAAAATTGGTCTACTCTAACGTGCAAGCATCAAGTCCTAACGAGAGAGCCAATCTCATAAGATACATAAGCAATAAAATCTGAGTTGATGTATATGCACAAACATAGATGTACATATACATGTGTTCAAGAATATGAACATATGAATTTACGTACACACACCATTACATACATACATACAACATACATACACAAAGAATTTATATATAAATACGTGCATGTATACATATATAAATATATACATATTTGAATTTGCTTATATATATACAATATACTTTATGAACTAAGAAATTTTGCATTGGAATAATTTATGTGAAAATTTCATTTTCACATACCTCAAGTATTAAATTGTGGCAATGTACACACTGAAATGAAAATAGAATTATTCACTTGTCTTTATGAACAGGAAAGAAAGTCTTATAGCAAGTTATGATTTTCTTTCTTGTTTTACCATTTTTTCCCCTGACATAGAGTTTTTCTGTGCAGCTATGGCTGTTCCAGAACTCACTCTGTAGAGCTGACTTTGAACTCAGTTATCTGCTTGCTTCTGCCTCTCACATTCTGAGATTCAAAGTGTGTGTCACCACCATCTGGCCATAAATTGTGTATTTTCTATTTCTCAGTGTTATTATATACATATAAAATTCTGTTATAGTTTAAGATACGGTTATAGATATAGTTAAGATATAGTTTAGGAATATACTCCACAGTAAGAGACAATTCTGGAAATGGACATATCTTCCTATTTATTTTTCTGCTTAAATCTTCTTACCTGTCTCCTTTCATTCATTTCTCACATTTTGCTCTCTCCATCTTTACTCATTCAGCAAGTGTGTATGCTGTTAGCTTGGGCAGATATAACATCAAATACCTTAAACAAAAGAAATTTATTTCCCCTCACATCTGGCCTTTGAAAATCTTTGCACAAATAGCACCCAGGGATACCCTGAGGACCATTCTTCTTGTCTGACAGAGAACTACTACAACCATCTTCTTATTATATCTTCACAGCCTGAGGAGAGAACTAACTGGTCTCTCTGGTCCTAAGATAACAACTCCATCTACTCAGGTCTCTATAGCTATGCAGTAATTTAAGCTTAAAAATATCATTATTAATGACCATGTGTCAAAACATATGAAAGCTTAGTTTTATTGTTCAATTAATCAATAATAATCCTTCCAGGAGTTACACATGCTCTGAAACTCTGCCACGGGTATTCTCTCTCCTTTCTATAATATGATAGATGCTTTATAGCAGTTTGTCTGAAACTTCCTTTTTCTCTGGGTGGCAGGCTGCAACGTACCTCAGGATGTAATTCACTCCATCCACGATTTGGGTTCATCCTTACTATTTGATGACAAAATGTTGCACAAGGGTCGTTCTGATATTTCAGTGGACAGATTCTAAGAGACATTATAGTTTCTCCCCAAATTCCTTAAATAAGGTCCCAACTAGGTACTGCCTCTCCTTATATTACCCATAGTCAGAGAACCCTAAGTAAAATAAGGAGCTCTCAAAGCAGCCATTTTACCTGATAGCTTTTATTCATTCTCATTTGCTGATACATTGATTTGCTATAGGCAGAGAGACTAAAATAATCATTAAAATTCATGTTTTCTTTTTAATCCCTCTGAGCAAAATTGTATGTTGGTGTGCTGCATCTTCTTCAGGGAAATTCTAGGGTTAAATCCATTATTTTTAATTTTTCAGTCTCTAGGAGGGTACATAGTACATATATTGTTGACCAATATTTTTGTTTTCCAATTTTATGGACAGGTAACAGTGCTTTGGTTTACATTAACTTTGTGTCTCCTTTCATGACTAACTTTAAAGCAATAATTTACTTCTACCCTTTCTATTTTGTAAATTCTCAGATGAAAAAACAAAAAACAGATTGGCAGTTATGTTGGTTTTTACTGTATCTCTGTGCATGAAATCTGAACTGCTCTGATTTTTGCAACCATGATGTGCACACTCACACATGCACGCACACACACATACACACACACACACACACACACACACACATGAACGAGAGGGGGTGTAGTTCTATTCTATAGTTGTACATAGAAGTGGTGCAATCATTTAAGTTCTAATTTCGAGAGACCTTAATCTAAATGGTATTTTATTACTTTTGACTTTCAAGAATAAATTAAGTTCCCTATAGCACTGTCACTCTTCATATTAAATCTAAGGCCTCACTACCTTCCCAGAGGGATAATGATTACCTCACACTTTCTGCCCCATCTCATCTTCTTAGAATATTGTGTAAATAGCAGTCAGGTTTTACTCAAAAACAAAACCAGCAGCTGGACCTCGGGAATTTACTATTCCCAGAGAGCTCATTAATGTAGACATATATTTGAAATTACTCCAAATTTTATCAACGTGCTCAGCTTCTGAGTGTCACATATCACTAAAAGTGCCTTAGGGAGAAAGTCACAATGAGAATGACTAGACATTGGTTTAATTAATTACCTAACATACTTCATTCCACTGCTATATTACATATGTTCATGCCTCAAAATAAAAATATAATTTGCATTTTTCTCTCAGTGTTGAGAGCGCAGATACATTTTTCTTGAAAATGCAACATAAATCTGAATTTTCAGTTGCCTTTTACCAACATGAGTAAGCATAAATGATCTATAAAATGTGCTGTATAAACAGTGACTATATATACCTATGTGAGAACTAATTTAATGCAGTTCCAGTTCTTATCTGGCAGAGGAGGCCTAGCACAAGACTAATAAAAGGAATGGAGACTTTGACACTAATTTCACAATATAGAAAAATATTTCAATCTTATAGCAAGAATAAACAGATATGCAGTCTTCAAAATATTTCAGTGCAATTTTTAACTATAAAGGTCTGACAGAAACTTGATGTATCTATACAACCACTAAGATAATTGATATGAGAATAAAGCAAACAGTATGCTACTTTGTCTGTATCTACCTAACTTACTGGAAGGACCACATATATATTTGAAACAAAAAAAAATAGGTAATATTTAAGAAAAAGAATTTCAAATTTTTCTAGATATTTGAAAGTATCTTTCCAAATAATTTCCCTAAAATATTACATATTCATATATGAAAGAACTTCTATTCTAAACATTCCTAGAAGTTCTAGTCCTTTAAGATTTGTAAATGAATCAAGCTTTTGATTTCTAGTATACTAAACTTTGCTAGGTTCCTCTCATAAGAAATAAAAATGTAGAAATACCACAATAAATATTTATGGGCTTAATAGAAACCTGTCCTACTAAACTTTTATCTAGCAATATATACTGGATAAAAGCATTTCATACTGGGGATGAGCTCCATAAGTTTCAAAATGTAAATATAATTTATAGAACTCAAGAAGTAAAGGGCTCAGAAAGTTCCTAAAATGTAAAAATCAAAGCAACTATTGGTTTAAAAAAAGTATATGATGATGATGATGATGATGATGATGATGATGATGATGATGATAATAATAATAATAATAAACAATAACAACAAGAAAAATATTTTCATAAGACCCCTCTCCAAATTTATGTAAGCACTAGTAATTGCTTAGGAGGAGGGAGTTTCCAACATTCTGAGCCATAAGTATGTTATACAGGAAGCTCCAAGACTGAGACCACTGTTGTTTAATTTGTGGTGAGTAGTGTGTGTGTGTGTGTGTGTGTGTGTGTGTGTGTGTGTGTAGCTGCTTTCTTTGAGTATTTTAAAATCCTATCTTATGAGTAAAATATCACCAACATTCTTTGTAGATTTTTTGCTAGGTACTTAAGTGACCCAAAAATAATTTTTGTTATAGTTTTGGAGTTTTGCTCAACTGTATTATACAAAATGTGTTAGATAATGTCTAAGAAAATGTATTTCATGAATTGAATATTTTTCATAACATTCTAAGGTAACTTAGATAAATTTATAAGAGTCAATTTACAAACAGAAGCAATATTATGCAATTAGCAACCTTGGCTTTAAGGATTGGCTATATTGTGTGTTAAGGATCTCATGTGGTTAATTCTTTGTTGGCACTGAGCACTCAAGTTCAGTTTTAAGATGAGAAAACCAGAATCACTGAATCCTACAGATATATTGTGCTTGATTCTGATTATTGAAAAATTTAATAGATCTCGAAGACAATTATGTTTTCTAGGCATCATCAAACAAAGTATAACAGAAGTTAGATGATATATTAAAATGTTTTGGAAATAAGTTTTAGATAAATATATGAAAAGTAAAATATTAAAATGCCACTTAATAATTTATAAAGATGAAACATATCTAAGTATACTGGTTCTATAATCTAGAATTTAGTACAATTATTACTTTCGTTTAGTGCTTGAATGAATATACCTTTGTTCAGGTCCCCCCAAGAAATGTCATGCAGCACTATGTCACAGAGTCTGCAAATAAGTGTTTTTCATTCATAGCATTTTTTGTATGTTTTACTAATCTACTGTACAAAATGAAAGGAGTTTTTGTCATAAATTTTGGCTATTTCACTGAGTATAGACTTTCTTTTATCCATCTCAAAAAATGATACTCATACCAATTATTCTATATTTCTGACCAAGTTCAACTATAGACCCAGCTTTTTCCTTTATTATCAGTTGAATATCCATTTTCTGGTCATACAAAAGTTAAGTGATTGATCTAATTTTACAATGCTTGTATTGAACCTAGAGCTAAATGCATTCTAGTCAAGTACTCTAACTCTACCACTAAGATATAGCTTTAGTCCCTTATTTTAGCTTTTATTTTGTGGCAGAAAAATGTTAAGTTTCCTAAGATGGCCTTGAATTTTCTCAATAGCTAAAAATGGCCTCAATTTCTAAAGCACTCCCTCCACTCCACAATAAATTTAAAGCTAAGGTTTTAAACTGAGCTCAAAGTTCCAGGAATACACTTATTTGGAACTTGATGGAGAAAAGCAGCTGCACCTGACTGCAGATGTCCAATAGTTACACAAAAGGGCTAAGAGACAGTGTGGTTTCAAAAGGATCTTGTCTAATAACAGTTAGGTTCTGCATTTTGTCATGGAAGAATGCTGAGATTGAAGCATGTAATCTACATTCTCTTGAACATAGTAGTATGGCTTAGCCCTGTGCTCTGATCATGGAGTAGCCAGAATTTGAGATGCTCCCTTTCTGGCCCAATTGAAACTGTGGAAACTGTCTAAACATGTTTTGTTTTGTTTTTTTTCTTACAAATGCATTACTCACATATAAGTTCTTAGAATTTCCTCATTATTTGCCTTAGCCTAACAAGCAGCTGAGGCCATGACACCTGGCTCTGATTTAAGTCACTCTGAAAAATAAACTATGTACTTCAATATTTGTTTATTTTTCAAACAACCTTTCATCATTTGTGTCTTACTTTGTTGTGATTTCTGTTTTTTCAAATTCTGATCTTGTCAGTTTGTCTCAGAACACAAATATGATATTCTGCTCTCCTAACTATCAGAAGATCACCATAAACTCAAACTTTAAGAGTGCTTTTGAGAATTCATTACCAGAATAAATAACTAACATAAATATTATTTAAAATTTGGGAAAGATAATTTGCATTCTTAGCCTCAGATGTCTCAGTTCTTGGTTACTTGACCCTGTTGGCTTTGGGTACATTATGGCACAGGGCATTATGATGAGGTAGCACAGGGCAGAAAACAGCCATTTAAACCATGATTTCTGGGAAGCAAAGAGAGATAGAGAAAGGAATTGGGCTCATCGTTCAAAAGCATACCCTCTATGATGTACCTTTCTCTAACACAGTTTTGCCTCCTACAGGTTACACATTTTAAAAATACTGAAAAATGTTGGAACTAAACCACAACACATAGATATTTAGATGTAAATAATGATCTAAACTATAGGATAAGCTTTGGTAACATTGCAAAATGTTTTAATTTTAATCTTATTTAATTCTCACAATCTACCATAGAAGCAAAAGGAGAATAATTTTGAAAATAAATTTAAGTAACATTGTGAGAACAACAAAAGAAAGGTAAACTAATGAATTTCAAAATATAGGATCTCAAATAATGCATTTTGCCTTCAAATGCTCATATGCATATACCCATAATGCATTAGTTTGAATTAAACTGACCACCATAGGCTCATAGGAAGTGACATTATTTGAAATGACTAGGACGTATGACCTTGTTGGGGTCTGGACCACAAACCAAAGAATGCACATGGTGGGAGCCATGGCTCCTGACATGTATTTGGCAAAGGATGGCCGTGTTGGACATCAGTGGGAGGAGTGGTCCTTGGTCCTGTGGGGATTCAATGCCCCATTGTAGGGGATTGCCAGAGTGGGAAGGCAGGAGTAGGTTGGTGGGGGAGCACCATCATAGAGGCAGGGCGAGGGTCGATGGGATAAGGTGTTTCCAGAGGAGAGACCTGGAAAGGGGATAACATTTGAAATGTAAATAAAGAAAATATCCAATAAAAGATTAAAAACTTAATGTAATAATAATAAAGCCTACCATTTTAAATGAAATTATATACACAATTATTCGGTTATTAACCAAAAATATAAAATTTGCAGGCAAATGAATGGAACTTGAAACAGCCATTCAGAGTGAAGAAATGTAGCCCCAGATAGACAATTTTCACATTTTTCTTTGCATTTGCAGATTGTTTTATAAAGGTCAAAATTTACAAAGGGATTTATATTCCTGGGATAAAATTAAAGCTCATAAAGGGCTTTTACTCTAACACTGCTGTATTGACTTCCACATTCAAGGTAATGGGCAGGCTAGCACCGCTATTAAATAATCATATATTATCAATCTCTGCATGAGAAAAGAGAGGGTAGAAAGACCAAAGGCTTGTGGTAAAAGATTGTACTGAAGAGATGAGCAGAAACCTTCAATAAGTGTTTGTGGGAGCCACACTTAAGTTCTGTGATCAAAGACTTTAACAATACCTACACCTTGTGATTACATTACTTTAAAATATATTGAGACACACACATTTAGATATGGGAATTTTCTACAAAACAAATAGAAAATGATTTGATGTATAAAATATGAGCTATTTCTAGTCTGCCTTTGATATTTCACAGTCATAAACATTCTTATTTCTATGTACATAACATATTTCATTTCTGACTATCATGAGTCTTTTTGGGGATATTTCTGAGTTCAGATATGGGCATTGGAGCCTTCCCAGTTAAAATAATATTCTACACATGGTCTCCATATTTGTAAGAAAATCAATTTCTGTTTAAGCTAAAAGGAGTGAGCTTGATTTTTTGTTAGCTATAGCAATATAATACATGCAATGATAGGGTTTATGGAGTTGGTATATCAGAGTACTAGCAATATATTTTCTTTATATAATATAGAATTAAATGAAGCTACTTAATAAATCAATCAACTTACTCTGAGGCATACACATAGACAATACATACATACACACACACACACACACACACACATGCCATGCTGTATGTTTGCTCTGTCTCTCTCATATATACATACATACACACACACACACACACACACATACACACACATACACACACACACAAATGCACACAGTGAGACAAAGACAGAGACAGACAGGGACCGGAGCATGTAGAGAAATAAAGTGGTGTGGGAGAAGGCAATACTTGAAGATCTGCTCTATTAACAGAATATCACTCCAGAGAACATACCCAAAACCTTATGGTGATTTGTTATAATTGACTCTGCTTCATAATTTTGTTATTTATTCTATATTCATTGACTTCTTTTCTGGAGCTACCATCTAACATGAACATACTTGACTTATATTAAATTTTATCATTGGTAAACCTTATCCTTTTGCCTACATAATTATAAAGACATAGCATATCCATTTTATAGAAAGTGTGCTAAAATAAAATGATTAACATTGTGTGTGTGTGTGTGTGTGTGTGTGTGTGTGTGTGTGTGATATCAGAGTCAACCTAGGCTCATTTTCTTGAGCTTCACCATTGGGTTTTTGCAATACATGCAGTGATATGATTAAATTTTGAATGTTTGCTCTTGTTTGTGAACATAAATGATACTAAGAAATCAATGATATTGATTACTATGAAATTCCATTTATATGTTCTTGTTACTATTTATCATCTACATTTAAAATTTTTAGATTTAAAAAACATTGGTTTTATTATCAGAATAACTGAAATATATACTCAGTTTAAATAATTTTATCACAGCTATAGCACATATTAGAAGACGATTTTTTAAAAGAGATATATAAACTTTGAATTATTTATTTACTTTGTATATTTTAATGTATGTGAATATATTTGCAAATATTTTGGGTATATATTAGGAATCAGAGACTCTTCACAATTTTCTAATACCCGTACTTTCAGTGTCGACTTCTTTCCAGTTGGCAGATAAATTAAAAGGATAATAAAATTATATTAAGTTTCCTAGAAGCAGAGATAATTTTTCCTAAACGCACATGCCTAAAAGCTAATATTCTTCTTCTTGAGTAAAGTTTGATGAAACAGTTCTATATTAGTGAAGTGTAGATTGCCCACTTGAGAAGATTTTCATGTGGCTTTTGCCATACACTGAATGAGAGTTGCCTTGGAAGAAGTTGTCTTAGCTTAAAAGCTGAATGGATCCTGAGGGCAGTGAAACTCAAGACTGTCACTTAATTTCCCTTCTTACAGCAAATGGCATTTTATTCCTGAAGGAAAATCTGAGTGGCATATTTCCATGGCTGTTACAAATTGAAAGTTGTTTGCAAAAGCCTTAGAACTGTTGATCTGCTAAGCAGGATGAAAGTAGGAAAGATTCCAATGTATTTAGTAACAAGACAGTATTTGATGAAGGGTGATTTTTAAGATCTTGATGTATAAGATTTATTTTTAAAAATGACAAATGATGGTTGGTAAGGTAAATTGGAAATATGCTTTTCACATAAAATTGCCAACCTGTCTTTAGTCCCTGGAACTGAAGAAAAGGTGGAAGGGATAAATTGACTCCACAAAATTGTCCTCTGACTTCCACATGCATACTGAGCCTTCACATCTCTCTCTCTCTCTCTTTCTCTCTCTCTCTCTCTCTCTCTCTCTCTCTCTCTCTCTCTCTCACACACACACACACACACACACACACACACACTCACTCACTCATACACGCATGCACACACACTCAAATACTTGGTATTAACAATAAATAAGATGTAATTACTAGACATAATAGAATATGCCTTTAATTCCAAGGAAGCACTGGCAGGAAAATTTCATTGCGTTTAATACCAGCCTCTTCCATAAAGTGAGATCTAGGATAGCCAGCGCTATTAAGAAAACTCTGCCTCAAAAATAATAATGATAATTTAAAAATAAGATAGATTAGAATGGAATGTAAAGTAATAAAGGAAATATAAAGTAACTTGGCATTAAAGCAAGCAAAGAGAGTATAATGGAAGTGGTTCTCTTGCTTAGAATAGACATGATCAGACTACTATTGCTATTACTGCTACTACTGCTACTGCTACTGCTATTACTATTGATTAAATAATTTACTTTACACCCTGATTGCAAATTTCCTTCTCTCCTCCCAGTTTCTCCCTCTCCCCTCCTCTCCCCTCCTTTCCATCTAATTACCCCTCCATTCCTTCTCCTCAGAAAAGGGGAGGGCTCCCATAGATATCAAAATGCCTTGGCATACTAAATTGCAGTAGTAGTAGGTGCATCTTCTATTGAGACTAGACAAAGTAGCCCAGTTAGGGGAGAAAGACACAAAGGCAGGCAATGTAGTCAGAGACAGACTGCTCTCACTTTAGAGGTCCCAGCTAAAGATCCAGCTGTATACCTGTTATATATGTGCAGAGGGTCTATGTCTGCCCCATGCATGGTCTTTGGTTGGCAGATCTGTTTCTGTTAGCCCCCATATGCTGATGTTAGTTGAATCTGTAGGTTATAGTACAGTATTCTTTATCCCTCTGTCTTCTTCAATCCTTCCTTCCCATTTCCCACAGGATTCTCCAGGCTTCACCTGATGTTTGGCTGCATATCTCTACATCTGTTTCCATTAGTTGCTGGGTGAATGTTCCCTAATGACAGTTACACTATGTTCCCAACTGCAGGTATACCAAAATATCTTTAATAGTGTATAGAGGTAGGTTCTCTCTCATGGCATGCTTCCCAAACTGGACCTATTATTATATGGCCCTTGTCTCATTCTGCTTTAGTTTTTTTCCCTGCACTTCTTGTAGGCAGGACAAATTGTGAATCTAAGGTTTTATGGCTGGATTGGTGCCCCAAACCATCCAATGTAATTCTTGACTGGTTACAGGAGATGGCCAGTTCAGGCTCCATATCTACCATTGCCAAGAGTCTTACCTAGGGTCAACCTCATACATCCTTGGCAAATTCTATTGTTCTAGGTTTCTAGCTCATTCTAGGGATGACGACCTAATCCAGTTACCTCTCCCAGTATTCTCTGCCTCTGTCTCACCCCACCTCAAACCTCGTGTTCCCATCCCAAATCTTCCTCCTACCTACTACAGTTCCTTGATCACCCTTGATGTCTAATAGTTTCTAAAATACCACTTGCTCTTTTGAGAAAAGAGCTACTAGTTACAAATGGATCTACTTAATGGTGTGAACTGATTTAATACAAGATTTGGAGAAGTCATCAAAACAAGAATATACCTTTAAAGAAGAGCAAAAATAGATCCCAGACTATACAGAATAAATTTTCCTTTAAAATTTATAAAACTTGTTTTTACTATAATGGGGAGAAAGGATGGAAACCATTGAAAAATGGTGTATTTATTGGCAGAAAGATAAGGGGACTTCAAATGTGTGCCTTACATCTTTTGAAAATTTTATGATTCACAACAGTGAGCTGTGAGAAGAGAATCCAATTATCATCACAGAAAGTGAGGAACCAAGTGAAAAAGTAAAGGGGAGTTGGTGTTCAGGCTTTGTGCAGATCAGGGACATATAAGAGCACATTCAGTCAAGGTTTTGATATTCTGCAATGTGTTATAAGGGAAAAGTAATGAAAGTAAGAAAATCTGAGACTGGTGCCTACAATTTGGCTACAATAGACCATATAATATATTTGAGGTATGAAAGTTTATAAATTATATGTTTGCAAGATCAAAAGTTTTTACATCTATAAAACACTAAAACAATTTAATTAAAGGTGTAGAGATGGCTGTTATACATAGTAAAACAGAAACTTCAGGGGCTACTCACTTTTTGCTGTAAAACAGAAAATAGTTAGCTGAGTGCAAAGGAGAAAAACATCATTAGAAATAAGGACAACAAGAAATGAGCTGTAGGGTCATCTTCCAAAATAACAGCAGTAGGAAGTAGAATATAAATTGTTGTGCTGGATCTGAAATCATTAAGAACTGAAGCAGAATGTGGAATGAGTGAGAATGGCAAAATTCAGGCACCACCAAAGAAATAGATGACATTAACCAAAGTAGATAGTATTGTGTGTATATTGAAATAGTGGTGAAAGTCTTTACTTTCTTCAACAGCTTTTCATGAGAAAGAAAAGATGAAACAGAATATATAAAATAGGTAGGGATGGCAAAGGTCACAGACAGCTAATTGCTATGTATGTAGTTCAATGCACATAAAGCCACAAAATGCCCAAACTATCAACATTTTAACCACAATGAGAAAAATCTTGCAACAGCTTTCTTTAACATTTTCATCTGCCTGAAAGGATCCTTTACAGGATGAACAAAACAAAGAAGAAAACAATATTTTTCTTGTGGCATGGAGACTGAACAGAGCAATACTCCCTCTATCAATAATGTCTCATGAAAGCCTGAGAAGTGACACTGCCACCAGTCCACTGCCACCATTTATTGGCTAATCAGCAAAGAATTGGAATCTTGATTGGCTTTATTTGTTTTCTGATGGAAGCACTGAGATAGGAAGTAGTGGACAGATTAATTAATTTGTGCTGGGAAATCCAAAGTTAATCTAAAGAATGCTGTCAGCTTGATTGATAGCTGAGTGAGAGAAATAGTCTTTAAAATCGCCATAAGTCATCACATTGTGGGCACATAAATACAAAGCTTTGTCTGTTTAACTGATTGAATCCTACTGAATGCTACTGAATAGTAATTTGGCTGTGTACATAGATATTACTCATGTGTTTTAAACTTAGCCATTGAGAACAAAAAATTGACAAGACTATTAATACAAACAAGCAACTATATTTCTAAACACTAATATGTATAAGAAATCTGAAATTCTCTATAAGCTGTTTAAAGATAAAAATATTACTTTTAAATATTTAGCCTGCCAAATATTTTATTTTATAAATTTCTTGTACTTTCTTTCTAATTTTAATGATAAAATGAAAAAATAGTAGTGTCTTTTTTTTCTTTTTAAAGAGAGCACCAGGATTTTTATGTTTATGTACTCTTTAGAAAAAACAAGAAAGCTTGTTGAAGTATCTAACAAATTCTTAGCCTAAATTAATGACTTCTTAGCAAGCATTGTAAAGAAATGTGAAAGAATATTCACTCTTAATAAGTAGGATTTGTTTTCTTTAAAATTTTACTAATTTTTCATGAACACTAAAATGAAAAGAACACAAAATACTGATTTCTTGTTTTTCTAAAACTACAGATATTTTTCTTTTTTCCTTCATTATATATGTGAGAGAATATATTTAAAGCATGCTTTCTTTTCATAAATAGAAAAAAGAAATTTAAAATTATGACATTTATTGATGACATCTGATAGTTAATATATTATTTGAATATTCTATGTAATTAACAGTCATTCATTGATGTTGAGAATATAGTGAGCTAATGACAATTTGAAGACAGTTTAACTGTTTCTTATAAGTCTAAACATTCTAAATTGTATAATCTACTAGTCATACTATTATATTTATTCAAATGAATGGTAAATTTATATCTGTATATAACTAAGAAACATCATTAAATTGCCTATAGTATATTCATCATTCAATATTTAAAAGCCACCAATAATTTGTGCAAAGATATAAAACCTGTGTTTTGAAAATAGGTCATGTGTGATGAAGAATAATGTACAATATATTAGTTCAAACAATCAAATACAGAAACCTGAACTGCTAAATATGATCATATTTAAAATAAAGCCTAAAGTCAAGACAAAAAGAGTTCTGCTGATGTCATCTTCAATAAGGGGGCCTTGCAGATTTCAGCTTTTTAAAAAAACTATGAAATATTTATTTGAAAGCCAAACCTTACATTCCTGTTCATAAGATTCAGAGACACACATCCTCTATGTCTTCAAAGCATAGTACATGTCAAATGATTATGCTTTAGTCTTTCTCATACTATTAATTCCTCCTGTGGCTTTAGTATTTCTTCTTTTCATTTTTGCTTGTTTGACTTTTTTTTTATTTTTAATGAACAATAATACTCTGTGCCCTCTCATGTGTTTACTTACTATTCATTTATCAGTTTTGACTATCAGTTTTAAAAGGCCTTGGTCTAGAAATTCCTTTTGTAATCTGGACAGGATTTTTCATGTGGTATTTGATCTGCAAACATCTTCCAGTCTATGGCTTACCCTCACTCACTTGCTGTTTGAATTCTACCTCATTTGTTCCTTTGTTTTATCTCTTATATTTAATAGACTTTAGATTAATTAAGCACTTTATGATTTTATTTGGCTTTCCTCTTTGGTTGATAAAGTTTAACTCTGCTATTTTACTAGGATATTAGTAGTTAAAGAAAATGTCTAAATCATTTTTTTCCTAAGCATAATATATCATATTCAATGAAGCATGAAAGCTTTACCATAATGTACATCCGTATCTTCCATTCTGATTTTAAATGAAGTTACTATATATTTTGTTTGTAAACATATTACAAGTTGCATACCAAGTTGTTATGATTTGATTTCATAATCGATTACCATTAGAGGTCATTGAAATAATGTAAAATATCTGGCATATTTTCCCATCTCCTGATTACTGTACATAGGTATTACTAATATATAGCTACAAATAACTACCTAATTATGTTTTACTTTGAAAGTAACATTCTCTTTAATCTTACTTACTATTTGCAGCCAAAGGGCTAGTCATGATTTCAGAACATTCCTATGCTTGAAAATATAACTCATTCATTTTTGAAAGAAAAAATGCTGGATATGGAATTATAAATGTTAAATTTTGTTTTGCAATTTTAATGGTGACTTTATTATAGGTAGCATTTTTTCATATTAAAAGCCCCTACAAAGAGAAGCAGTTATCCTTCTGTATATCTTCACATCTCCCTTCTCTCTTCCGTATCCACAGTCCCATTCCCAGTTCTATAGCAACCATAAGCCGATGCCTCCCTTTATCATTGTCCCCATCTCTAGGGGATAATGCATATCTCCAACTTTCTTTTTCCCACTCATCATTTTATCCCTGCTTCCAACTCCACTAGGCGCGTTCCTAGGAAAGTCTCAGAGCACAACAGCCAAGAAGACTATAAGAAGGTAGGCTAACTACAGATCTTCACCTCTCCTTCTTCTCCTCCAAATTCTGTCCCCCAGTCGCATTCCCAACTCTGTAGCAAACCACCTGCAGTGGCCTGCACTCCCCCTCTTCTGCCATTGTAGCAGATTACACAGGTCTTCTTCACCAACCCTACTCCCCATTAATCTACTTCTCCCAGACTCTAAATCCTGCATTCATTCCTTTGGAGTAGGCTTTGAGAACCTGACAGAGAAGCATGCATGCTAGCTAACCAGATAGTATAGCTTCAGATATTCACTTTCCATCCTCTCTTCCAAATGCAATCACCCAACCTCATCACCAAGTCTATAGCAGACTACTTGTCATAGCCTCTCATGACTCTCTGCACCTTTTCAAAAGGCGCTAAACAGATTATTGTGGAATACCCTATTTTCCACCTTACCGTTGACTGTATCAAACCTATTGTCTTATTACTCCAGTCCCATTCCTACTGTCAGCTCCCAATACATAGAAATACATTCTAACTTGGACCCTCAGTGGCCATATCTGGCATAATATCAAGAGAGTTTCCTAACAGTCAACATACAACCCACATACCCTCCTAAGAAACAGAAGGAACAATGGAAACCAAGAAAAAACACAAACATAAACAACAGGAACAACATCAACAACAAAACAAAAATACTTATCTAATAAAAAGAAGATCAGATATCAGCACCTGAAACTGCAATCTTTCCAAAACGAGATGCCTAGAGGGCATCATATGAATCCACTAATAACAAGAACAATATGTCTCCACAGAGTTCAAAACCCTACCTATAGAAAGCCATGAAAACTGCATCATAGCCAAGGCACAAGAAAAAGACTTTAAAATAGATTTTATGGGTATGATAAAGGTCATTAAAGAAGAAATTAATAAATCCCTTAACAAAATCTTTGGGAAAACAAACAAACAAACAAAGACAACAAAAGGTATAAGGAAATCGGGATATGAACAAAATGGTTCAAGATCCAAAAGTGGAAATAGAATCAATAAAGAAAATACAAAAATGTGGAAAGTCTGGAAATTAAACAAAAATAGAAACTTGAACAAAAACCTTAAAGGTAAGCCTCACCAACATAATACAGGAGATTAAGAGAAACTCTCAGTCATTTAAGATGTGATAGAAAAAATGAATACCTAAATCAAAGAAAATGTTAAAAGTCTAAAAACTTCCTGGAATAAAATATCCAGAAGATCTGAAAAATATGAAGAGATGAAATTTACAAAGAATAGCAATAGAGAAAAAAGAACCAATCACAGTCAAAGGCACAGAAAATATTTTCAACAAAATCATAAAAGAAAATTTCCATTATCTAAAGGAGAACCCTAACAAAATACAAAAAGCATATAGAACCCCAAATAGATTGGGCCAGATTAGAAACTGCTTTCAGGACCTAATAATACAAACATAATTTGTGTGGAACAAATAAAATATTAAATGATACAAGGGAAGAACACCAAGTAATAGCATATAAAGCCAGACCATTTAAAATAATGCCTGAGTTCTCTGTGGAGTCTTTAAATGCCAGAAGAACCTGGAGAGATGTTCTATAGACTCTAACAGCCCGTAGATGCTATCCTACACTATTAAACCCAGCAAAATTTCAATTATCAATTATGGAGAAAATAAGATATTTCATGATAAAATCAAATTTAAGTGGTATCTATCTACAAATGTAGCTCAATGAAAGTAATAAACAGAAAATTTCAAGTGAAAAAGTTAACCACATCCCAACAAACACAATGAATAAATAATTTCAAATCATCAAATAAAATAAAAGGAACAACCAACAAGCACATATACAAATAAACACACATGCACAAACACACAAAGAGACCAACACACACACGCACACACACACACACAGCTACCACCACCACCACCACTGCTGCAACAACAAAAAACAGAAATGTAAACACTATTGCACACTGACAACTATCAATGTCAATGATCTCAATTTACCAGCAAAAAGACAAAGAATAATAAAATGAATGTGAAAACAGGGTATATCTTACTCTACCCAAGAAACTCACCTGGCTCTGGCCATGCCAAGTTATCCTAAGCAACATACTGTCCGCTCTGGCCCCTATTCTCCCAACACCTCTCTGCCAACCTTTATCAGACCTGACAATCCTGAAACATACAGGTAAGCTTCCTTCCATGACCCTTCTTCTCTGCTGGCTGAAACATCTGGGCCAAACAAAGCTTACTTGAGCAACCTGCTATTCAAGGGGGACCTCAGTTTTCTTGCTACCTCTCCCCATGTCTTCATAAGATTTGCAGATTCTGCTTCCCTTCCCTGCCTCATCTTTCCTGCTTGCTGAGTCCTCTGGACCAAGCCAAGTCACACTGAGCAGCCTCCTTACCAAGGGGAACCTCTGTTCTCCTACCACCTAACTACCCACCTTGATCATGACCTGAGCCTCCTGAAACATACAGACCTGCATATCCTTAACCATACAGACCTGCTGATCCAGAACCATACAGCCAAAGCATACCTATCAGAGGCTTACAACACCAGGAACTTTAAAGTTATCACCCCTCCCAAAACCTAATATAACAGGAACATTCAGGGACGAAAATCATCCAGATGACTAATGGCTTTGAAAAGAAGACAATCAACAAAAGCCAAGGCAATATGACACCTACACAGCACAGCTAACCTACTCCAGCAAACCCTAGATATCTTAACAAAACTAAATCTTAACAAAATTATCTGATATCCAATCTTATAAAGATGATAAAGGCCATTAAAGAGGAAATGAATAAATCTCTTAAGAAGAAACAAATAAATCCCTTAAAGATATACAGGAACATAAAGTTATACAGTAAAGAGAATAAATAAAACCTTGAAATACTTAAAAGTGCAAACAGAAGTATTCAAAAACATACAAATTGAGAGATAGAAAACATATGAAAGAGAACAGGAACAACAGATGCAAATATCAGCAACAATACAAGAGATAGAAAAAATAGAATTATAGGCATAGAAGAAATTGATACATCTGTGGGAAAAAATGTGGTAAATCAAAAAAATCTCTGACAGACAAAATCCCAGAAATTTAGGTGTACTGGCTAGTTTTGTGACAACTTGACACAACCTGGAGTTATTACAGAAAAAGGAGCTTCAGTTGAGAAAAATACCTCCAGGAGATCCAGGTGTAAGGCATTTTCTCAATTACTGATCAAGGTGGGAGGGCCCCTTGTGGGTGGTACCATCCCTGAGCTGGTAGTATTGAGTTCTATAAGAAAGCAAGGAAACCAGTAAGAAACATCCCTCCATGGCCTCTGCATCAGCTACTGCTTCCTGACCTGCTTGAGTTCCAGTCCTGACTTCCTTTGATGATAAACAGCAATTGGAAGTGTAAGCTGAATAAACACTTTCCTCCCCAACTTGTATCTTGGTCATGATGTTTTGTGCAGGAATAGAAATCCTGACAAAGACAGTAGGATAACATGAAAAGACCTTACCTAATAATAATAAGAAGGCAAAGAGTACCAGCACCAAGGCTCAGAAAATATTTTTAACAAAATTGTAAGGAAATTTTCCCAACCTACAAAAATAAATGCCTATAGACATATAAAGAGCTTATAGAACACTCATCAAAGTAAAACAGAAAAAAAAATCTGGCAAGGAAAAAGGCTAGGTAACATACAAAGGCAGATAGATCTATTAGAACCTCACATGATCTCTCAACAAAACTCTGAATCTAGCTCAAAAACCACAGGTGCCAACTAAAACTACTCTACTCAGAAACATTCTCAATCATGATAGATGGAGAAAAAAGATATTTTAAGAAAAATCCAAATTCAAACAATATCTATCTTTTATACAGGCTTACAGTAATATTAGAGGGAAAACTCCAATCCAAGGAGTATATCAACATCCACGAAAACTCAGGAAATAAGTAATTCCATTCCTGCAGAAAAACAGGAAAGCACAAACAGAGATCACAACCAACATTAAAATAACTGCAAATAACTATCAGTGTTTATTAATATCTCTCAACATCAATGGACTCAATTCCCCAACAAAATGACACAGGCTAACAGACTGGATGCAATAATAGTATCTACCATTCTGTTATGTACAAGAAACATATCTCAGGAAAAAAAATTACTTCACAGTAAAGGGCTGAATAAAAGTTTTCTAAGCAAACAGACCCAAGAAGGAAAGTAGAATGTCCCTATCAATATCCAATAAAATAGACTCTCAACCAAAATTAATGAAAAAAGACAGGGAAGAAAAATTATATTCATCAAAGGAATAATCTACCAAAATGATATCTCAATTCTGAACATTTATGCCCAAACACAAGGACTTCTACATTTGTGAAAGAAACCTTGCAAAAGTTTAAAGTACTTTAAGCATATTGAACCCTACACCTTAATAGTGCAGACTTCAACACCCTATCTTACCAAATGACAGATTGATCAAACAAAAAGTAAACAAACAAATAATCAAACTATCAGACACTAATGAATTAATGTGAATTAAATGGTCTTAACAGATACCTATAGAAATTTTTCCAAAGCACAAAAGAATATATCTTCTTCTCAGAACCTCATGGATCCATCTCCAAAATTCACCACATAGGCAGTCACAAAGCAATCCTGAACAGATACAAGATAACTGAAATAACACCTGTAACTTATCAGACCACTATGGATTAAAGCTAGACTTCAACAATGACAGAAACAATAGAAAGCCTACACACTTATGGAAATTTAACAACTGTCTACTCAATGATATCCAGGACAGAGAAGAGATAAATAAAAAATTAAAATTTTCTAGAATTTAATGAAAATGAAGGTACAGCATACCCAAACATATGGAACAATGACAGCAATACTAAGAGGCTAAGTGCCTCTATAAAGGAATTAGAAAGTTCTCATACATAACAGAAGATTAAAAGTACACCTGATAGCTCTAGGAAGAAGAAGAAGAAGAAGAAGAAGAAGAAGAAGAAGAAGAAGAAGAAGAAGAAGAAGAAGAAGAAGAAGAAGAAGAAGAAGAAGAAGAAGAAGAAGAAGAAGAAGAGGAAGAAGAAGAAGGAAGAGGAAGAAGAAGAAGGAAGAGGAAGAAGAAGAAGGAAGAGGAAGAAGAGAAAGAAAGAAAGAGAAAGAAAGAAAGAAAGAAAGAAAGAAAGAAAGAAAGAAAGAAAGAAAGAAGAGTAAGAGGCAGTAAATAAAATCAGGGCTGAAAACCTTCAGTTATAAAAATGAAAACAGTACAAAGAATCAATAAAAGCAAGACCTGGTTCTTTTAGAAAATGAAGAAGATAGACAAACTCTTAGCCAAAGTAACCAAAAGACAAAGAGACACTATCCAAATACAGAAAATCAGAAATGAAATGGGAGACATAATAAATGACACTGAGAAAATACCAAAAATAATAAGGTCTTATTCTGCAAAAGGCTATACTCTACAAAACTGGAAAATCCTAATAAAATAGACAATTTTCTATAAAGACCTAACTTACAAAAGTTAAGTCAATATCAGGTGAAGTATTTAAAGAACATTATATTTTCTAAATAATTAGAAATAATTATTTAGAATAATAATCATTAAAAGCCCTACAACCAAAAAAAAAAAAAGTTCAGATAAAGATGGTTATTGTTAAGAATTTTAAAAGATTTTCAAAGAAGAGCTAATAGCATTGCAGAAAATAGAAGGAACATTGCCAAACGCCTATGTAGTCATAGTCACCCTAATACCTAACCACATGAAGACTCAACAAAGAAAGATGGTTTCAGACCAGTTTCTCCTATGAGCATTGATTCAAATATACTCAATAAATTACTCATCAGTCAAGTCCAGAAACATATCAACAACATCACCCATCAGGATCAGTTAGGCATTATCTAAGTGTTGTAGGGATGGTTCAATATATGAAAATCCATAGATTTAATCCACAATACAAACAAACTGAAAAAGTCACATGATCATCTCATTAGATGCTGAAAAAGTCTTTGACAAAATCCAATGTACCTTCAAGTTAAAAGTATGACAGAAATTATATATACAAGGCACATGCCTAAACATAATCAAAGCAATATATACAAGAAAATAGCTAACATTAAACTACATGGAGAAAAACTTAAAGCAATCCACTAAAATCCTGGTCAAGGCAAGGCTGTCTACTCCCTTTTTATCTTCTCAATATAGTACTTGAAGTTCCAGCCAGAGCAATAAGACAACCAAAGGAAATCAAGGGGATACAAATTGGAAAGGAAGAAGTCAAAGTATTTTGAGGATGATATGGTAGTATATATATAAGTGTACCACAAAAATTCTGCCAGAGAATTCCTACAACTGATAAACACCTTCAGCAAAGTGGCTGGATACGAAATTAATTCAGAGAAATCAGTATTCCTTTTTGGAACAAATGATAAATGACCCAAAAATATATATAAGGGAAACAACACCATTATAATAGCCATGAGTAATATAAAATACCCTGTTGTAAGTAACCAAGCATTGAATCAACTGTATGACAAGATCTTAATGTCTCTGAAGAAAGAAATTGAAGAAGCTATCAGAATATGGAAAGATAGCCCATAGCCATGGATACATAGTAGTAACATAGTGAAAATGGCCATATTTTCCAAAACAAATCTACAGATGCAATGCAATCCCCATCAAAAATCCGGCACAATTCTTTTATTATTTATTTATTTATTTATTTATTTATTTTCATATTTTATTTACATTTCAAATGTTTCCCCCTTTCCAGATCTCCCCTTTGGAACCTCCCCATTCCCTCCGCCCTCCCCCTGCATCTATGGGGATATTCTCCAACCCACCTCCCCACCCCACCACCCACCCACTCTCGTCTTCCCTCCTTGACATTCTCCTATACTGGGGGATATAACACCCTCAGGCCCAAGGGCCTCTCCTCCCCCTGACGGGTAACCAGACCCTCCTCTGCAGTCTTTGTGGTCAGCACTATGGGCCCCTCCAT
This sequence comes from Rhynchomys soricoides, assembly GCA_019843965.1. Taxonomy (NCBI): domain Eukaryota; kingdom Metazoa; phylum Chordata; class Mammalia; order Rodentia; family Muridae; genus Rhynchomys; species Rhynchomys soricoides. Next base: position 5,995,973 of record JADRCH010000027.1, on the reverse strand, counting down.
GTGTATTCTTTAGTTGGTGGATCAGTCTCCAGAAGTATGGCGGGTCAGGCCAGTTGCCAGTGTTGCTACCTCCCTGGGACTTCACACTCCCTCAGCTCCTTCAGTCCTTTCTCCAAGCCCTCCATCTGGGACCTCGTACTCACTACTACTGTTCCTGTGAAGTGACTCTTGGGTATTCTTTATAGACATTAAAAGAGAAATTCTTAACATCTCATAGAAAAAAATCAATCAATATATACCAAAATAAAAACAAAACAACAAACAAGCAAAACAAAACATCCAAGACCTCAAACTGTACTACAGAGAAATAGTAATAAAAACTGCATTATAGTTTTATAGAAACAGACACATTGATCAATAAAATCAAACTAAAGACACAGGTTTAAATCCAAAGGCCTATGGACACTTGATTTCTGACAAAGAATCCAAAAAACATAAAAAAGTATGAAAGCATCTTCAACAAATGTTGCTGATCTAATTGGATGTTTACATGTAGAAAAACGAAAATAGATCTATATGTATCACCCTGCAAAAAACTTAAGTCCAATATAATCAAGGATTTTAACATAAAACCAGATACACTAAAGCTCATATATGAGAAAGTCTTAAAAGACTTTTGAATGCATTGGTACAGGTCAAATCTCTAAGATTTACAATTAATAAATGGGACCTCATGAAAGAGCAAAGCTTCTATAAAGCAAATGCAACTGTCAATAGAACAAAATCACAACCTACAGCTTGGTAAAGGATCTTACCAACCCTTTGCTATTCTTTGGGGAAATGCAACTAAGACAACTCTTTACACAGATCAGAATGGCTAAGATCTAAAACTCAAGATATAGCACATACTGCTAAGGATGTTGAGTAGGGGAACATTCATCCACTAGTAGTCAGAGTTCAAACTTATAAAACCACTTTGAAAACCAAGTTGGTAGTTTCCCAGAAAATTGGGAATATTTCTTCCTCAAGAACCAGCTATACCACTCCTGGAAATATACCAAAAACGTGCTCTTCTACTACAAAGACTCTTGCCCACTATGTTCATTGATTTTTGATTTTGTAATATCTAGAAAGTGGAAATAACTTAGATGTCCCTCAAGTGAAGAATGGATAAAGAAAATATGGTACATGTATACAATGGATACTTTTCCAATATTAAAAACACAGACATGAATTTTGCAGGCAAGTAGATGGAAGTTGTGAATATCATCCTAAGTGAGGTAGCCTAGACCCAAAATAACAAACATGATATGTACTCACGTATAAGTGGATAGTAGTCATAAAATATGTGATACTCATGCTATACTCCATGGACCCAAAAAAGTTACATAAGGAGGAAGGATTCCAGGAACCACCAAGGAGAATCTAAAAACTAGCAGGCGATCTTGCTGAGATGGTTTCACTATGGCTTAAGATCTATGATGGATTTGCTCCTTTAGGCAAGGCCCAGGAAATTGGACCTTAGGAAAGATTTCTGCTATTAGTATGCTTTTCATATATATATATCATCAATCTCTAGGTATTAGCTTGCCCTTTTGAGCAGGAGATCAAGGAAGATGCACTGTCATGTGGTGATGCTATATAGACAAATAGATGACTTCTTCTTAATGATGATCCTACCAGAATTCCTAATTATTAAGCTCTTTTATAATAGGACTGCTACTATGCCCTTTCTGATAAACAAAAGTGAAGTGAGAACTCTGCTAGTCTTCAAGTGTCATGAATTTATTGCTTCTGAGTTAACAAGAAGGCATCCACAACTTAGTGTACATTCCAAGAGATTTTAAAACTATTAACAAAAAGTGATAAAAGGGGAACTATCAATTTACTGTAGCCACAAGGACATACTATAAAATATTGACTATGTGTTTCTATATAAAACTTCACTAATAACTTAGTCACAAATGTTATGGTTTTTAACTATCCATGAACGTATAGAACTGGTGAAAGGTTATGAATGTTTAGCCAGCTAATTACTCTTAATGGATATGTATGTAAACATTCCCTGTTGTAAACTTCTTTTTCAACTTATGTTTAAACTTCTAATGAACACAACATATTGATATACTGAAGTAAAAACTTCCAGCTTGTCTGGAAATTTAATTTTGTCAAATGATGTTTTGCCTGGCACACAGGTAAAAGGACGTCTTGCTAAATCAGACGCATGAAAGAATATTTTCCTGAAGCAGACACAGATGAAATAATGTTTTGCTATAGCAAACACATGAAAGCATGTGTGATGAAGGAATATAAATATTACCCCAGTGGGAGTGGAGTACTAAGCATTAGTTTGGTTTGCTCTGCCTCACTATTCTTCACTAACACCATGCACATATTGGTTTGCCTTTCATAGTGTTGTTAAGCTCAGCTTGTGGTAATACTACCATTGAAAGAAACTCCACAAAGAACTCCTCCTAGGGTTCCTATGGTAACTTGCTGCCTCAGCAGCCTTGCCTCAGGCCAGTTGGCATGCTTTGCAGTTTCTTCAGGATCTAACAACAGCCGCAAGTTCTGGGAAGAAATGTACTCTAGCTGCCAGTGTGTGTGTGGTGTCTGCCTGCCTAGAGCACTGGTCTGCAGCTGCTGAGTCATATTTGGTGTTTGCTTTGGGACTAAACTGCTGAAAAAGAAGATTGAGCTCACCCCAAAAAAATCTATTACTGAACAGGTCCACTTCCCCCATGTCCTAATAACTTTTTCTTCTACTACCTCTGCCAGGTGGTGGGCTAGAGGAGAGATTGAATCATGATTAGAAGTAGGTTGCAAAAAACTTTACACTAACAATATTCTTTTATGATACTTCTTTAATTTCTGTTAGTATTCTAGTTAGAGATAAATAATTGAATTTTATTAGAAATGTATTTTTATCATTTTCTTGGTGTTTGGGGGATAAATATTCCATAAATGCCAGAATTTGTAAAATATGCTTTTCTTAGTTATTCTTCTATGGTTATGAGGAGACATCATGAAGAAGGCATCTTGTTAGAGAAAGTACTCCATTGGGGGCTTCTTACAATGTGATAGTCATGGTGTAGAGCATGGGTACAGGCTGAAATAGAACTAGAACATTAGTTGAGAACTTACATCTTATCTCGAGGCAGTTCTCTCTCTCTCTCTCTCTCAGCACACACACACACACACACACACACACACACACACACACACTTACACAGAGAGAGAGAAAGAGAGAAAGATTGAGAGAAAGAAAGAGAGAGAGAGTAGACTAAGCATGACATAAATTTTTGAAACTTCAGAACGCCCCCTTCTATAAGAAAATTTCTCTAACACGGTCTTACCTCATAATCCTTTCTAAATAGTACAAAAACATGGAACCAAATATTCAAATATATGCATCAATGAAACCGTTATCATCCAACCTACCTATCATAAGCCAGTGTTTGAATATATTCATATATATATATATATATATATATATCCACAATACATTATTTTCATATTAGCTTTGTTATTGAGTATTTTGTCAAGAAAATACACAAACAATTCGATACCACCAGAAAAATATTTAACATAAGCATCATTATTCCATACTGATGAATATTTCTTATTGGCAAATTCTTGAAGTTTATGTTTCCAGTATTGATAATTGATTCATGTCATATTTTAGACCCTATGTGAAGGATCAGAATTCTTGTTTATTAACCTTCCATAGAATTTAAGCCTAATAACAGGTAGTCTCCTTCTATAAGCTATGTTTGGACTCTGGAAACAAATAGATAATCAGATTATGAAGCTTTATTCTTATGATTTTCCTCCTGAAATATCTCATCCAAATTGATGGTATTTTCTTTTCTGACTCTCAAGAATTCCTGTGTTTGTTATCTTATATCTAACTCTTTGGTACCAAGAGTTCAGGCTTTACTTGTTTTCACTACATGTTTGACTCATTCAGAAAATTGGTTATCTCCCTTATTTCATTTAGATTGAAAACAAAATTTAAAACAAAGGTTTTTTTTTTTTTTCTAGATTTCAGTCAATGGGAAAATGACTTTGTGAAAAGTTTCTGAGTCTAATGTATATTAGGAAAGTCAGATTAGTAAAGTTTTCAGCTAATTAATATTAATTTTATTAAAAATAAATACATTAATAATTTTATTAAATTATTATATAGAATTTTAATACAATTATTATAATTTGTTAAAAATATATATAAAATATCTTTCACTAAAGAAAAAGAGAAGATCTAAAAATCTGAATACAGAAAAAATGAAACCCTTAATATTTTTTTTTTTACTTAAAATACCATGTCTACTATCTCAATGGGCAAATATTAGGAGTTATTCATTGAATAATGTATAAGTGCAAATAGTTTTGCAATTGAAAGACAGAGGTTAATTACTTTTTCATTGTTTGGAAGGTTGATGAACTCTCTCAATTATATCAGAAGCTAAATTAAATGCAAACACCCATGCAAAATATATCCAGAAAAATTTGATTCTATTTACTTTTAAATGTTCTCTGTATTTGTAGTTAAAGCAAAAAGAAAACACTTCATTACTGTTGACAGATATAGTATGTATAAATTGCAGATGCAACTTCTAATGCATTTTGCCATCATTCATGCTATATTTACTATATAATTGTTTTATTTCTATTATTTAAACAAAAGCCTGAATATAAACAAAATTATCACTTAAAGCAGCTAGTTTGATGCTAGCATTAATGACATCCCTACCTCAATTGTTTTTTTAATTCAGTAAATTGTGTAGTTTTGCTTATGCTACTATTCACTTGTAGTAGATATTTAATCTCAAATCAGAGTTCCTACCCTGATCTTTAAGTTCCCATATAAAAGACACACATTTTTTATATTTATAATAAGCTTTAATCTGCACTAAAGATGGGAAAGATATCTATCCATCATGCTAATATAATTATTTCCATATCAATCACCCCAAGTTATAACTTGCTATATTCTGTAAGGCTGCTCTTAACTCAAATTAGCTGGCAGTCATGCCCATGATTTCATGATTCACTTATTTAACCATGGCATCTCCCTTCTCTTCTTCTCTCTCTCCTCCTAGTGGTCTCTGCCTTTGACCCCAAGCCTGGGAACCAGCCCGGCTACTGGTTATAGGCATTTTAATCACTAATCTACAGTAACTTGGGGTGGGGGGGGGGGGGAGTTACATAGTGTCACTTGGGTTTACCTACATCTCTGGGAGCATCTAGGCCTTGGTGGCCAGGATTTAGCATTACAATACATCGCAAAAGACCAAAGCACAACATTCAGTGTCAAATATATCTCTGAGTTTGGAGATCACAGAAGGTACATCAAGGTTATAAAGCAGTGGCTTGTGTTTATTAATTACATTTTCAATACACTTCCCTAAAATTTCATTTCTGTATATTCACATGGACTATAATATCTATAGAAATATAGGCATTACTTCACTGACTAGAATTTTTTAATTTGTTTGTTTTTGTTTATGTTGTTTGTTGTTGTTTTATTTTAACTTAACATATGCGAAAGTAACTAGGGAAGAGGTTACCACAACTGTGACAATACCCACAATGGATTGCCCTGTGGGGCATTGTTTTGACTAATGATTGATGTAGGAGAGCTCAGACAGTTGTTTTTGGTACAACTCCTAGGCTGGTGGTTTTCAGTGTATAAAAAATCAATCTGAGCAACCAATGAGAAATGAGCCAATAAAAGGTCATTTTCCATGGCTGGCTTCCATTTCCCACCCCGTTTTTTAAGGTTCTTGCTTTGAGTTTCCAGCTCTGACTTCTTTTTATGATAGACTGTGATATGGAACTGTAAAACAAAATAAGCCCTTTACTCTGAAGTTGTTTTCAATCAATAGTTATACCATAGCAGTAGACACCATAACTTGGATAGCTACATAAATACAAAATTATTATTTTGTATGAAATTTTATATAAGTTACTCCCTCTGTTGTAAAACATCCCATAATATATAAGTCTTTTACAAAAATCTAATCTGCTTCCTGGGCCCTCCAGTCTCTTGAGGGTTAGGTGCATCCTCCCTGACTAAACCCAGATCAGGCAGTCCCCTGTTGTATATGTGCTGTGGGGCCCCATATCAGCTGGCATATGCTGCCTGGTCGGTCTTCCAGTATCTGAGAGATCTCCAGGGTCCTGGTTAATTGAGATGCTAGAGTTTAGAGGTCTAGTGGGGTGGGGGTCAGGGGTGGGGACACCTTCGTGGAGAGAGGGGTTCAGGAAGGAAGCATGAGATGTGAAACAGTTCGACGCTGGACCTGGAGAGGAATGAACTCTGGAGTTTAAGATAAATAAGTAAAATAATTAAAATCTAATCTGCTAATCTATACATTGAGACATATTTTAGGAAACTGGATATATAAACAGTGATGTTTGACAAGAAGAGCAGGTAGATATCACCCACATTCAAGATATTTTTTCCATTGCATTAAAGCCTTCATATGGAAACATAATATTTTCTATTCTTGTTTCAATAAGCTTTTACTGATTTCTGTACTATTAGTGAAAGTTTAATTTTGACAAATAGAATACACTAATGAGAAAAACGTATAGAATACACTTTACTTTTTGTGCTTATCCACTGAGTAGCAATAATTAGAAGAAATTATGTAAATATATTTTTAAATTTTATTTTGTTATTGTTGTTGAGGTAATTAATTGCTCATGCTAAGGTCAATTTTTAATTTGTGTAAACATGTACTAGCTACATGTAAAATTAAAATATTAATGATTAACATAACAAATTCAAAATTTCTTTGAAAGCAATTCAAAGCAACTTGCAATCACTGAAATTTGTGAACTATGATGATTTTTAAAATGAGATCATTGATTCTTTTACAACCTAAAACATGGAGCCTAATTTCTGTATTTTTTTACCCATGTTTATTTATTTACTTATATTTATTTATTAAAGGATAAGAGGTTGAATCATTTCTAACATGCATAAGGTAGTAAATTGACAAATGCTACTTTCTTTTTTTTCATATTTAATTATATTTCAAATGTTTCCACGTTTCTAGATCTCCCCTTTGGAACCTCCCCATTCCCTCCACCCTCCACCTGACACTATGGGGGTATTCTCCTACCCCCCCCACTAACCCGCCCACTCTCGTCTTCTCTCCTAGGCATTCTCCTATTCTGGGGCATCTAATACCCTCAGGCCCAAGGGCCTCTCCTCTCCCTGATGGGTAACAAGACCCTCCTCTGCCACATTTGTGACCAGCACCATGGGTCTCTCCATGTGTATTTCTTGGTTGGTGGATCAGTCTCCAGGAGTATCTGGGGGCTGGGGGTGGAGGTCAGGACAGTTGCCACTGTTGCTGCCACCCTGGGTATGCAAACTCACTCAGTTCCTTCAGTCCTTTCTCCAAGTCCTCCATCTGGGACCTCACACTCAGTCCTACTGTTGCTGTGAAGTGACTCTTGGGTATTTCAAACTTTTGGGCTAATATCCACTTAACAGTGAATACATACCACTGTGACTTTGGTGACTGTGTTACCTCTCTCAGGATGATATTTTCAAGATCCATCCATTTGTCTGCGAATTTCATGAAGTCTTTTTTTTTAATAGTGGAGTAGTATTCCATTGTATAAATGTACCACATTTTCTGTCTCCATTCTTCTGTGGAGGGACATCTGGGTTGTTTCCAGCTCCTGGCTATTATAAATAAGGCTGCTATGAATATAGTGGAACAGGTGTCTTTATTACATGTTGGAGCATCTTCTGGGAATGTACCAGTCAGAATGGCTAAAATCAAAAAACTCAGGTGACAAATGCTACTTAAATACCATGATACATTCCTTCCTTGCATAGGCCTTAATATTTTCTAGGAAAACAGTCTGTCTCCCAGTAGTAGGACTGTCCATCCAGGTATGCAGTACTATGGATTAGCCTACATAAGCAGAAACTGTATCCTTATTCTAACGATCATAAAAGAAAGGAAGTCGACCCAAGAAACCTGACTCTTTGCCAAGATCCATGCTGGACCACCACTTTTGAAACAACAGCTGCTGCCCACTATCTTATTACAGCTTTATACTAAGGGGTGGCATCGTTGTCTGCTACTGGTAGGCTCAACCTCTGAACCCACAATAAAACCACTCTACTGAATGTCCTTATATGGTGTTATAGTTTAGTCATGCAGTAATAAATAATACTTTATATTTGAAAAAATAAGTTTGTTTTCCTAATACAGCTGTCTTTTATGGGGGTGGGTAGAGCATTGTATTTGGGTGCCCACAGAGGACAGAAGAGGGTGTCAGATTCCCTGAGTTATAGACAGTTGTGAGTCTGCTACATGAGTGTTGGGAATCAAATCTAGGTCCTCTGGGAGAGCAGCCAGTGCTCTTCAACATTGAGCCATCTCTCCAGCCCCTAATACAGCTGTTTTACTAAAACAACTGCAAATATAACTTTGTATCATCTTCCCATAGCCTAGTCAAGCAATGTATTAAAATGGTTTTCAAAATAATTCTTATTTTTTAATGACTTTAATGTGGACAGGGAAAATCTCACAAGATCACATGCTTACATGAAAAGCTACATATAATCAATGGTTGCTGAGAGAGGGAGATTCAGTCTTTTTGAGGGAAGAACCTAGTGATAGATTATCCAAGCTCACCCATATGGTCAGTTGTAAACACAATCATGACTGAAACTAGGTGGAGCCAGTTTGGGGTGTGTGTGTGTGTGTGTGTGTGTGTGTGTGTGTAAAACAATAAGAGAGTAATAGGCAATATGGAAGGAGGTATGGGGGAAAGAGGGGTGGAAATGACGCAAATACCATTTGAAATATTTTAAAATTGAAATATAATTTTAAAAGTCCAGGCTGGGCAGTGGTGGTGCACCCCTTTAATCCCAGTACTCGGGAGGCAGAGACAGGTGGATTTCTGCGTTTGAGGCCAGCCTGGTCTACAGAGTGAGTTCCAGGACAACCAGGGCTGCACAGAGAAACCCTGTCTCCAAAAACAAAACAAACAAACAAAAAAAGTCCATAGTATTTATTCATTATAAAAGACTGTGATGAGTAGGAGTGTGTGGATATAAATGAATAAGAACTGCAACACAACTGAGTTCAAGAGATTCTTGTAGGGAATGCCTTCATAATCAGTACTACTATTGAACAGCCTATAAATTCACAGATAGCCAAAGGGCAGAACACAAGTATTCCTGCAAGGACGGACATGTAAAGTGAGAATGGCCAAACATTTAAATAACAAATAAACTTAAACCATAAGAACCAAATAGTTTTTCCTTCTGCTTGTTTAATAAAATACACAAGGCTGAACTGTAACAAACACACATAACAACCACTACACAGACGAAACAAAAGACCAGGGTTGGTGAATACCTAGACCCAATCTGTGGGGTTCCCAAAAGAACAGCCAATACACAGATGTAACTTAAAAACTATTCCAAGTTCATGGCTAGTTGAGTCCCGGGATACTGAAGCACATTTTCCCTTCTCCTTTCTTTATCAGGGAGATGGGAACTCAGAAAACCAAAATTTATGCCATTGTACTACTCCAATTTTTTTCTCACAAAGGTTTCGCTCCAGTCCTCAGAGACATTTGAACAAACAAATGGTAAAAACAAGAATGGCAATAAAAATTCCTGCGTTACTGCACTATAAATTCTGAAGCTATGTTTCCAAATGTGACAAGAAATATTATGAGCAATTGCAGATGCATAAATGGAGCAAGTGTAAAACTCTTTCCTCAGAGGCGTCAATAAAAGAAAAAAGAGTATTATAAAGAACTACAAAATAATTTCTTTATCCAGAAGCTCTGAAGCAGTTATTAAACCAGCTGTCTGCAAGAGTACACAAATCTGCTAAGTTGCAGTTGGGTAACTGTTAAATGCTAAAGCAGTGAGTGATCAACGCCTAGCAGATGGTCTGGGAATGGGTGAGGGAAATGGCAGTGTTAATACCGCCAGTCTGAGATGTTCATTTGTGCTGTGGTATGTGCAGACGGGGTGAATAATGAAGGTTCTGTAATAATTGTGTAAATCCCAACATTATTAAATCGATTCAGCTGGGGTTTCTTAATATATGTGAAGCACTTGATGTACTCGGAGAAATACCTCCTCTTTGGCTAAAGCTGTTCTCATTAACTCATACTGCTTTATTTGCTGTGACCTCGGTGTTCCTGTTAAGTAATGAGTGGAATAAGAATTAGAAACCCACTTTCAATCTCAGTATTAGGAAGGAGGGAAAATGTTAAGAAAAGTGTCAAAACCAGAACATTGCATTAGATTGGCCCGCGGCGTTAATTTACCTATCAGGTTCAGTTAGTGCTCACTTTAGACTATTTAAGAGTTTATAATTAGACTTGTACTTTAGGGGTTTGAGAAAGTTGCCTTTCTTAGTCAATGTTTATTTTAGCAGAAAGGAAAATCATATTCTTACATCTCCTATTTTTTAGTTTAACTTGGCAGTATCACAGTTTTTGTATGTTTGCTTTTCTCTTTGCCATCTTATAAAGCTCTAGGTCTTAGAGGAAGCACTCTGGGAAAGGGTCAGGTCAGTGTGTGTATGTATGGAGGAGGAGAGCAGCAAATTTTCTCAAACTCGACATCGTTGACAACCCACTCGGGTGCTACAGTGTAAGATATTTCAAAATGTCCCTTGGTCTGGCTTGCTAGAGGTCTGTAAGAGATTCCTCTCACAAATCCTGCTAATTGTCCCAAACAAATGTGTGTCCAGTCAGTTATTAGTAATGTTCTAAAGCAAGACCTTCCCTGGCAGCTCCATTTCTCTCTGAAATCTTAGGTGAGTAAATAATCCAAGAGAATACCATCTTTCTTTCCATCCTTCTTTTCTTTTCTTTTCTTTCTTTCTTCTTCATTTTTCTTTTTTGAAGAAAGTGCAGAGTATACGGACATGTCACCAAAGAATGAGAATTATTTCATTGACCTTGCATTAAAATGTCTTGATTAGTAGACTCTCATATGATCCTGTGATAGAGCCAAGTTTTTGAGTCAGTTCTGTGAACTTGTTTAAGTTTTCACTTGTTGAGGAAGTAATTGAAATCAAACATAAATAACTGGAAAATGTGCTACGTTTTTTAAAAATATTTTTCAAGACAGTAAGCTAACAAAATATGGTAATAAATTAAGTCAATTATATTGCATGTTATACACACACACACATCTTCATAAATAAATACTCATCAGATATACAAGCATATTATAGAAGTTAAATGTCTTAAATTAAAAGTTAAAAATTGACAATGATTTCCTGAATTATGTGTGTTTATGCTTACACACATACACATAAGACCACATAAACATATGTGAATACCAGTGTTTATAGGTGTTGAATGGTTGTATTGTATAATGTATTATATTTTATGAAGATGTTTTTAAGAATCTTTTAACTGAAGCTAGACATCAATGTCTAGAGGAGGTAGTACATATTTAGAGAGTGGCCTGTTAGTATTATAGCATCATTTTGGCCTCATGATTGTGTTTATATTCAGTAAATTCTTTGAGAGATATAAAAAAATCTATATCCTAATATGTATGTATGGTTATATACACTGGGTCTGCATTTCAACATTGAACATTAGAAGTTTCATATATCTTCCCTCCCATTATATTTGGTGAATTACTTAAATAATTAGCAGAAATAATTTTAATGAAGGGAATAATTATAATAATGAGGAGTATTAATCAGAACCTGTCTTCACATAATAAATCAATTCCAACAAAGTCTAACCATTACTATAAAAGCTTCATATACCTCAGGAATATACTATGCATTTGAGCAGTTATAAAACAAAATACTCAAGATTTCAGTGAGAAGCAATATTAAATAAATATTAGTGCTTTAAGCAATAATAGAAACAAAAGTTATGAAAATTTATAATTAAAAACATACATGGTTATTAGAGAATTTTTATTTAGTTGGTGCTGAGTTCTCTAGAAAACAACACTGAGATATTTTATGTTTTAATAGTGACTACAACTAAATTATATTTGTGAAACTAACAATATCATTATATGCTATTTGCACATTTAGCATCAAGTTATTCATTATTTGATATTACCCATAGTACATTTTGGAAAAATGTATCAAAGAACAGAGATTTCCAAGGTCAAAATTTTATTATAATGACTTGCAAACATAGAGATGTTAATGAAAATAAAATACGTGTCCAGAATATGGGGGATGTGTCACCCACTCATCTCCAAGTTCTTAACCCAGAAGGGCTCCTGTCTAAAGGAAATATGGGGACAAAGTGTGAAGCAGAGACTGAAGGAAAGGCCATCTAGACACTGCCCCACCTGGGGACCCATCCCATATACAGACACCAAAACCAGACACTGTTGTGGATGCCAAGAAGTGTTTGCTGACAAGAGCCTGTTATAGCTGTCTCCTGAGGGGCTCTGACAGAGCCTGACAAATACAGAGGCAGATGCTTGCAGCCAACCATTGGATGAAACACAGGATCCCTAATGGAGGAGTTAGAGAAAGGAATGAAGGAGCTGAAGGGGTTTGCAACTCCATAGGAAAAACAACAATATCAACTAACCAGATCCCCCAGAGCTCCCAGGGACTAAACTACCAACCAAAGAGTACGCATGGAGGGACCTGTGGTTCCAGCTGCATGTATGTAGCAGAGGATGGTATTGTCTGGCATCAATAGGAGGAGAAACCCTTGGTCCTGTGAAGGCTGGATTCTCCAGTGTGAGGGAATTCCAGAGTGGAGAGGTGAGAGTGGGTTGGTGTGAGGGAGAACATCTTCATAAAGAAGGGGGGGGGGGAATGGGAGAGGAGAGCTCTTGTTCGGAAACCTGGAAAGGGGAAAACATTTCAAATGTAAATATATAAAATATCAAATCATAAAAAAAGTATCCCTCAACATATTCTATAGAGCCATACCTAATGATTTTAAGGCATGGTCTAAAATACCTTCAAATTCAATACCTGGGAAGGAGAAGCAGGTGAATTTCTGTCAGTTCACATCCACCCTGGTTTACATGCAAGTTCTGAGACAACCAGAGCTTCATATTGAAGACCTACCTATTTTCATTTAATGACTAAAATATTTTATTTACAATATATGTCTAAATAAAATATTTTAAAATGTGAGGACATTACCTTATATGTCATTTACACAAATATATGATGATATAAAAATAATGATATGAATATGATGAATATATATGCATGTGTAAAATATCATGCTAACATCTATTATGGTATTATATTGCCATATGCTAGTGAAAAGAGAGCAAAATTATAATATGAACAAAAGTATTTTCATTTTATGATTTTGTTTTTTTGAACAATTGTAAAGCAAATTAAGTTTGCTCTCTGGAAATACTATTAAAATCTTTATTTGTTTACATTCATATACTCTGACAATAAATGCAAATATCCTTAAAATTGTCTATATATCAGTGTATATCTACTGCAGTCAAATAATTATATATTAAAAGTATAAGTGAAACTGTCTAACTATTGTGAGATGTATTCTAAAGTGTATTTATCTCAACACATAAATTATATATATAATGTTTTTCCCTTAGGGTCAAAGAACAAGAAACATATCTGAAAGCTAGATGTACTGCATCATAACTTTCCCAGGGACAAGTAGACTCATTGAGTGAATGTGTAACAAAGTATTGAAATAGGTCATGATATGTAATGGGATCAATACAAGGGAATGATTATAACAAATATCTAGATAATTCACCTGACCTATAGTTCAAAGATCTTCTAAAGAAAATTGATCTTTTGGATTATAAACATCTAAATATATTTATTTCTAATAACTCTAGTATGATTCTTTCACAGCTGCTTCTTGAAATTACTCTTGATAGTAATAGAGTTGTGGCAACATCCTCTCAGAGGTAGAGAAACCAATCAAATATGACAGAAAGTAGGAGGCAGAACTGTTTGTCTCTGAATGATGTGACCTGCAGTGAAAACAGATGCAGAAACTCACAGCCAATCATTGAACTTAGCCTGGGGTCCTTTATAGAAGAGTTAGGGTAAGGACTGAAGGAGCTGAACCCATAGGAAGAACAACAAGATCAACTAACCTGGACCCCTCAGAGCTCCTCAGAGCTCCCAGAGCTTCCAGAGCCACCAAACAAAGAGCATACATGGGCTGGTCTGAGAGCACCAGAATAGGTAGAAGAGGACTGTTTAGTCTAGCCTCCCTGGGAAAGGAAGAGTCTAATTCTGTAGAAACTTGATGTCTCAAGGAAAGCTTATGCCCTGAGGGAGGGAGAGGGAATTGGGGGAAGAACTCCAGAAAGCAGGAACCACGAAGGGTGACAACATTTATGATATAAAGAAATCAAATAATTAATTAATTAAAAAAGAAATAAGATTTAAGACACTTTCATATATTTACATTCATTTCTATTTCTGAATAGTAGAACGAATTGAGCTTAAAATACATATTTTCTTAATTTAGAACACATTTTAATGAAACCATGTGCTTATTTTCAAAACCACTGAATCAAAAGATTCACAGCAGCTTTATTTTCCATATATATGATATAACTCAACCAAATCCAAATTAAAAATAATTCCCAAAGATAGCAATAGCTAAGAAGAACTTGTTTTTTATAAACAAAACTTTTTCCTAACATTTAAGACATAGTAACATTGGTTTTCCTTGTCTGTCTTATTTTTCCACCATGTTAATCAGGCTTTTCTTCCAACCAATTCACTTGACAACATCTTATAACATGACCCAGGACATTCTCAAATTTATGAATATAAGTGATCCGCCTGCCTTAGCCATTTGAGATGCTGGGATTATATACATGTTCTTAATGCTGAATTTAAAGGAACACTTCTTATTTAAAACATCCACATCTTCAAACAATGCTTTTGGTTCTATAATTTATTTCACTCTGAATTTTATTGACTCCTTTAAACTCAACTCTTTACATCTCCCTGACTGGAATGATTTAGTCTCAAAATGGGAAGTAGCAGGTCTTTTTTGTGGGTATTATAAAAGTAATCAACAGCAATGGAAGAGAGACCAGAACCCTATCAATGTGCATGCCCAGCAGCAAACTCTAAATCCTGTTATTATACAGAACAGTGAAAGGTAATGCTAAGTATCTTTGAATCATGACTAAGAGTATACAATTGCTATGTGAGGTATCAATTTGTGTTTTTCTGCACAGAATTCTGATACAATATGTGCAAACTAAAGAGTTGATTTTTCACTTTTTTCTGACAGTGTGTAAACAGAGTTCTGAGTTAGGTTGTGTATATTCATTCAGAGATTTAGCATTATAAGCTGCAAATATAGTTTCAAATAACATGTCAGGAAATATTATAAACAAGCACCATCTTTAATATCAGTGGCAATAATAAAAATCCTAATTATCAAACAACAAACAAAATGTAGATTTGTGTCAAAAGAATAAATTTTAATAAGAAAAACTAATAATTAATTTTTGAAAAGCCATTACCAAATTTTATTATAAACATTGCATATTACTGATAAAATGTTAATCATATAATTGTGAAAACTAAATTTAGCAAATATTAAAATGATTAATTATAGTAGGAAAAGAAATATATGACATATATAAGGACAAGAATATATATAAAATGTTTTGAAGATAATATGAAATCATATGATTATTACTGATTATCATCCAAATAAAACTCAGCAATTCATAATCAATAATAGAAATATTAAATGTCTCAAAACTGATAAATTATAAAAAGACAGGACAAAATACTAAAGATAGTTGAAATTTTTAAAAAAAAAGCAGTGCAGAAAGACAAGGACACTATTTTCACATTCTGTAGAGGTATCCAGTACACAGAAACATAAAATTAAATATATACAAGTATTCTTATAAAAATTAACAAACATGATTAAGAATGTCAAATATAAAATCTATAAAACAGATTATAATGGAATAGAAAACAGCTAATACAATAATATAATAAAACTTATTTTTAAAATAAATAATAAATTAGGCAACACAGCAGTTATATGAGAAATTAAAATTTAAAGTTAAGGTTTTTACAACTGATACATATTTAGCACCTATTATGTTTGGGGCATTTATTCAACAAAGTCAAATCAAAACAAATCAGAATCACTCTATTCTATAGAGTATTACTCAGCATGATACTTGACACAGTGGGTCACTGAGAAATGGAAAGCTCCAAAATGCTGCAATTCCCTAGCATTAATGCCATTTTTGAAATGTTGGAATTATAAAGAAATGATAGAAACAAACAGTAGGACTTGAGAAGTTCCAATCTAATCTATAGGGGAAGAATAGATATAAATAAGGTTGCTCTAATGAAGATAGGTTGCAAGCCAAATACCAGTTAACATT
Organism: Rhynchomys soricoides; assembly: GCA_019843965.1. Taxonomy (NCBI): domain Eukaryota; kingdom Metazoa; phylum Chordata; class Mammalia; order Rodentia; family Muridae; genus Rhynchomys; species Rhynchomys soricoides. Next base: position 5,979,649 of record JADRCH010000027.1, on the reverse strand, counting down.
GGCTTGGACAAGCTTTCGTTACTATAAGTAGAGTTCATAAAACAACAATTAAGCATCATTTCAGATCCTCCTACAGCTGGAGAAGAACAGGGCCTACATGATCATCTTAATAGATGGCAAAAATGCCTTTGGCAAAACTCAACATCCTTTTATGGCAAAAGTGCTAGAGAGATTAATACTACAGGGTTATAGCTTAAAATAACGAAGGACATTTAGAGCAAGCCTATAGCAGCACCATATTGAATGGAGAGAAACTTAAAACAAGTACACTAAAGTGAGCACCAAGACAAGGCTGTCCACTTTTCCCATATCACTTCAAAAAAGAGCTTGAAGTTCTAACTAGAGTAATAAGACAATTGAAAGAGATCAAGGGGATGCAAATTGCAAAGGAAAAAGCCATAGTATATTTATTTGCAAATGATAGGATATATATATTAGACCCCCAAAATTCGATTAAGGAACTCCTAGAGCTGATAAATACTTTCTGTAAAGTAGCTGGATACAAGGTTCACTAAAAATAAATCAGTAACCCTCTTATATACAAATGACAAACAGAGAAAAATATCATGGAAACAACATCTACATAATAGTCGCAAATAATATACAATGTACTGGGAAACTCTAATCAAGCCAATAGAAGACTTCTGTGATAAAAACCTCATGTGTTTGAAGAAAGAAACTGAAGAAGATAGCAGAAGATGGAAAGATCTCTCATGCTCATAGATTCATAGGATTAACTTAACAAAAATGACTATCCTACTAAAAGCAATCTACAGATTCAATACAATCCTTATCAATTTTTCAACTCAATTCTTTGTAGTCTTTGTAAAGACAATTCTCAAACTCTTATGCTAAAACAGGAAGCCCAGTATAGCTAAAATAGTATTGAACAGTTAAAGAACTGCTAGAAGTATCAATATCCCTGATGTCAAGATATACTACAGAGCTTTGGTAATAGAAATATCATGGTATTTGGCATAAAGACAGACACATTGAACAATGGAATCAAATTGAAGTTCCACACATAAATTCACACACATGTAGACACATAATATTTGATTTTTTTAAAGCCAGAAATATACACTGGAATAAGAAAGCATCTTAAACAATTGGTGCTGGTAAAGCTGGATATCTGCATACAGAAGAGTATAAACAGTTCCCATATTATCACTGTAAACAAAAGTTATATCTAAGTAATGAAATACCTCAACATAAAAGCAGATACACTGAACATGATAGAAAAGTTTAATGACAGCCTTGAATGTATTGGTCCAGGAATTAATTTTCTGAATAGAATATCAATAGTATAGACACTAAGATCAACAATTAATAGAGACATCGTGAAACTGAAAAGGTTCTGTAAAGGAAAGAACAAAGTCAATCAGACAAAGAGGCAGTCTACAGAATGGTAAAAGATTTTTCACTAACTCTACATCTGATAGTGGTCTAATATCCAAAATATTAAAAGAATATATATATATATATTCTAATTAAAAATGGAGTGCAGATCTAGACAGAGTATTCTCAATAGAGGAATATCAAATGGCTGGGAAACACTTAAGAAAATGTTCAACATCCTTAGTCATAAGTTTAAAACAAATCAAACAATTTTGAGATTCACTGTTACACTTGTCAGAATAGCTAAGATTAATAATATAAGTGACAGTTCATATGGCAAGGATGTGTAGCAAAGGGAACATTTCTATATTGCTGGTGGGTATGCAAACTTATACAGCGACTATAGAAAAGCAGTTTCCCAGAAAACTTGGAATTTCTCTACTTCAATTTGCAGATATACCTACTCTTGGGCATATATCCAAAGAATTATCCATAAGTATACCTGCTCAACTATGTTCATTGTAGCTTTTTGCATAATAGCCAGAACTGGGAGCAACATAAATCTCTTTTCACCTAAGAATGGATAAAGAAAATATAGTACATTTATACAATGGAATATTAGTCAGTAGTTTAAAAAGTATCACATCATGAAATTTTCAGGAAATTGGATGTAACTACATAAAATCATCCCCCATCAAGTAATCCGGACCCAGAAAGACAAATGTGGTATTCTTTTACTTTTAAGTAGATACTAGCTGTTAAGTAAATGATAATCAAACTGTAATCTATAGACTTAGAGAGGTGAGATAAAGAGCAGTTCTATAGGAAGGCAGCATGGAACTCTCTAGGAAAAAGTAATAGAGTACCTTTTGCTAGCACACTGGGAGTATGCGAGGATGGGAATAGAAGAGATGAGGTTGAGGGATGGATAGTGATAGAGACAGCATGGGAGAAACAGCTTGAATAGGTGGGTACTTGGGAAGTAGTATGGAAAGTAGTTCTGTAAAAATTTCCTAAAATCTGAGGATAACCAAATGGAGACTCCTAGTAATAGAGGATATGAGTCTGAAGTGGCCATTTGTTGCCAGGCAAATCTTCCAAGGTTGCTACTGGGTTAGATTAGGATAAATTGTTGCCTGAGGAGATCTCATGGAGGTGCCTAAACAACCCAGTCTGAAGCTATGACAGAAGGTTATTCTCTGAAAACTGACTCATTGTTGAAGACAACTTCTATACAGCTCATTGAACATAGAGAAGTCCAGCTTGTCTCAACTTAAAGCCCTATGTTCTATTTGTCTATTTGTCATGAGTAGGAACATAGCAGACTATGTAAAAATAAATCTGGATAACTACACAGCCACAAAACCCTCAACCTACAACTAACCTGCCAGCAAGATATGATGGAGCAATGATGGCAGAGAACATGTTGGAGTAGACAAACACAGTTAGGTTTAACTTGTGTCCTGTGCCACATCAGGGGATGTGCTACACTGCCTAAATGCCCAGAATCTAGACACTGAATATCCCAGAGGCCTAGCATAGAAACAAACATAATTGGCAAAAAATTAATCAATTAACTAATTAATTAAATGAAATAAATGACTCCTAATGATACTCTGCTACACATATAAAACAATGTTGTGTTCAGTCATCATCAGAAAGGCTTCCTCTGGCAACAGATGGGAGTGGGTACAGAGACCCACAGCCATAAATTATGTAGAAAAAGTCTAAATTGGAGGTTGTCATTGGATCCCTTCCTTAAAAGATAGGTGAATACTGTAGACGAGGGAATGAAACTCAGGAGTCAGAAGAGATAGAGGAGGAAAACATGGCCCATTGCCCACTGAATCACCTAACTAGAGCATACATGGTAGGAGTGGGGAGATTAGACTCACAGAGATTGAAATGTCAAGCAGCTGGTGGCATAGGTCTGAATCATGCTTTTGCTCATATGTAATGGCTGTTAACTTGGTCTTTTTATGGACTCCTAACATTGGATGCGAGTATATCTTTAATTCTTTTATCTGTTTTTATGATTCTTTTCCTCCTATTGAGCTACCTTATTCTGCCTCCATATGAAGGCTTTTGCCTTGACTTATTGTATCATATTTTGTACTGTATAGAACATTTTAATTCAACAACAAGGCTCCTCTGGGAAGGGATTATATACAAAGACATTCTATGTCTGTGTGATCTGGCCATAATGCAGATATATCCTTAGCACACAGTTTTAATCTCTCTGGTTAGAGTACAAACCTATAGCAATAAACTCCTGTGTTCTGTGTGGAAGCATCACCTGTCAACAAAAAGCTGATAGTTTATTAGCAAAAGTCAGGATGTAGAAGGTGGGAGTTACAGTAGAGTTATTGGAACTCTGAGAGACAGTCAGATGCAAGAGGTTCACCACTTGGAGACTGAGGAAGTAGAACATATGAAACTGAGGAGAGGCAGCCAGACATGTGTCAGACAGAATAATTTAAACAGGTTAAATAAGTTAGAAGTTTTTGGGGGAACAAGCTTAGCAAAAGTCCATAAGCATTGCTAGTAAATAAAAAGATTCTGAGTCATTTTTCGAGAACTTGGACACCTATGGATCAGCCCATAATTATGTTCACATTTAATCTCTCTGGCTGAAATACAGGCATACCCATAGTATGAACTTTTAATACAAATCAACAAAGATAAATTTAGTTTGTATAAGGATTTACAAATTTAGTTTGAAAATGATTTCTAATTGAAGGCTAGAAAAAGTGGAAAATGAGAGACGGATCTGACAGCATGAATCAGAGATAGGATGTGCCTAACTCACAAAAAGAATAGCACTGGAAACACAGGCAACTCAAGTGAGCAATGCAGAGACACAGAGAGAGGGGAGGCAGTTTTTATTGGGAACAGTTCTACAGAGCCAGGTTGTCAGTTAGAAGAGATTGCCAGAGTTAGTTTGATTCCAAGCAAAGCAATTCTGTGAGAACCCAAGAGAAGTCAGTCTGAATGAGTCACCTTGGAAGACTAAATTGTATAGAGAATAGAAACTTTTGGGCCTAAGCCTAGGAATAGTTAGAACAGTGACAGAAATCTACTGGGCTCAGCCCAAGTTGTCAATTCACATAGCTTGTGTATTGCTTTTATTTTCTTCATCCTTCTGAGGAAATAAATGAGACATTTACAGTCCTATTGTGCTGTCATCTCTTGGAGGCTTGTTCTTTTCTGAAGAGAAAATGGAGGGGGAGGGAAAGAGGGAAAATTGGGGGACCTAGGAAGAGTAGAGGGAGAGGAAACTATAGTTGGTATGCATTGTATAACAAAAAGAAAGAATCTATTTTTAAATTATAAAAAGAAAAATTTAAAAAAGAATTTAATGAAGAAAAAAATAAAAACTATATAATTAGAGAAATGATGCAAGTATTTATAACACTTCAAATTTATTATATTTCAAACTTCAGAAAAGTAGTAATTGTAAACATAATTATAGATACTATACCAAAAAGTGCTAAAGATTGAGATGAAGCAAACTTTATCATATCTGAAAATGTTCATTGTATGTATAATTTTATTAAGAGTTAAAGTGATAGAAGGCTCTATTTTGAAAATATTCTTATAGATAAATAGATCAAAAGGGAAATTTCTGCAATTAAATTATAACATTAAAGAGCTCTAATAACAGAACACAAATATCAAAGATTAAAATAATACACCTAAATATTAACCCACCTAAAAGCCTAAAAGCCTATAGGAAAATAAGCTTCATGTGTAATGTTTAGAACTTCATTCACCAGGTATTTAACCCAAATTTACCTGTGTGCTAGACTAGATATTAGAGCATATACTACATGAAACTCATAAAATGACCAGAAAGAGAAGTGTGAGTAGTCTCCTCTAGTTACTTATTGCCATGTCCAATTTTCCAGAAAAAAATATGACTGGACCTATATGCAGGTAAGATTTTGAAATATAGTAATGGTTAAATGACAAATATCCCCCAAAGTTCAATCTGTTTGATCACCTGCTCACCAGTTTGTGGCATTGCTTGGAGGCATTTTGGGATCTTTAGGAAGTGTGGGAAGGTTGTGACCCTGAGATTCTACCTTACACCAAGCAGAATAGCTAAGATCAAAAACTCCAAATACTCGAGCAACAGTGAAGGCTGGCAGGGATGTGGAGAAAGAGCAACACTCCTCCATTGTTGATGGGATTGCCAACTGGTACAACCACTCTGGAAAACAATCTGGTGGCTCCTTAGAAAACTGGAAATGGTTCTACCTTAAGACCCAGCTATACCACTCCTGAGAATGTACCAAAAAGAAGTTCCACAAGATCACAAGTATATGTGTCCCACTACGTTCATAGCATTCTTATTTGGACTAGCAAGTCACTGGAAGTAGCTCAAATATCCGTTGACTGAAAAATGGATATAGAAAATGTGGTTCAATTACACACAGTAAAATACTATTCAGCTATTTAAAATGAGAACATCATGAATTTTGCATACAAATGGATGGAACTAGGAACTACCATCCTGAGTGAAGTAACCCAGACCCAAAAAGGCATGCATGGCATGAACACACTAATAAGTGGGTAATAGCCAAAAAGCACAGAATACACATGATACACAGATGTCCCATGATACACCCTCCAGATCTTAAGATATTAGTATGCTTTGATCCCAGTTAGAAGAGGGAACAAAATGATCATGGGAGGCAGATGGAGGGAAGGACCTGACTGGGAGTGGAGAGGGGCAAGGGAAAATGGGGTCAGGATCAAATATGGGGGGTGACAAGAGAGAAGCCATGGAAAATGAATAGAAATATAGAGCTGATCAGGGTGAGGTAGAGGTGCAAGGAGTTCTAAAAAGTCTCAGAGACATGTGATATGAGGAACACTCAGTACTAAGTGTGGATGACCTTAGCTAAATGCTCAATAGTGAGGAGATAGAACCTGAATAGTCCATTCTCAGTAGACAGACAGGGCCTCCAGTGGAGGAATGGGAACACCAAACTACCTTCAAATTTTTGACCCAGAATTGTTCCTGTTTAAAAGAAATGCAGTAACAAAAATGGAGCAAAGACTGAAGGAACAGCTGATGAGTGGCATGCTCAATGTGGGATCCACCCTATAGGCAAGTACCAAACCTTGACACTGTTATTGATACTATGTTTTACTTGGAAGCAGGAGCTTAGCATGACAATTCTTTATGAGGCTCTACCAATTGCTGATTGTGACAGTTTCAGATATGTACAACCAACCATTAGGTTGAGGTTGAGGACAACTGTGGAAGAGTTAAGGGAAGGAATGAAGGCACTGAAGGGATTAGCAACCCCATGGGAAGACCAACACTGTCAACTAACCTAACATATTTAGGAGGGAACTGATTGCCTTGTCAAGCTCCCAGGTATGGGCCTAATCCTGTAGAGACTTGATGCCCCAAAGAAGGGGAATGCCAGGGGTAGAGGAGAAACCTCTCAGAGCCAAAGTGGAGGGGCAATGGGGTGAAAAAATCTGGGGGATGACTGGAAGTGGACGCACTCAGGATGCAATTAAATAAAATAATTAATTAAAAAAATAAAATATAAAAGAAAAGATAAACTCAAGTATTTAATGCTTTGGGCCGGGCAATACCTTCACAGCTTGAATACATAAAAGAAGTTGCCCTTCATATAAAAACAAACTTACAAATAACTTTTGACTACCAAAAGAACTATGTTGCTCTTTTCCCTTCCTCCTCCTTCCCTCCCTTCTTCCCTCCCTCCCTCCCTCCCTTACTTTCTCCTTACCTCCCATTTTTTTCCTTTCTTGTCAACTAATGACATTGTCTAATATCATAAGATCGTTTGTAAAAGCAAAGTAATTATAAATCCATAGAGCATACACATTGCTCAGAATGAACTGGCAAAATTTGTCTAATACCATAAATTGTTACTTTTAAAGTATGATTTTTCATGTGTGTGACAGGTCACTTATTAGCCATATGATACACATAAAAGACAGAATACAATCTTAGACGTTGGTACTAACATTACAATGAATTTGAGTTACGGAGAGGCTCTTGTTTGTCTGAACACATGTCAGCCTATTTGACCCACAAGCTGTTTCTTCCATACCCAGAATAGAAGCACTAAAACTACAGGGTTACACTAGCAAATGGGGTTTTATTTGTGTAGTTGTGATATGAAGTCACAGGATTCTGCTTCTGTGGCAAACACTTTCTTCCCTAAGTCATCTTCTCAAGATTGAGTCTGATCTATGACTGTAGCAAGAGCACAAACTATTTAGGGTTTAGGTCTGAATTTCTTTTAATCAAAGAAAGCTGATCTCTCTTTAAATCTTTCTTTCAAGATCAAATAAATGCTTTTGGATCTTCATACCAATTGCAGATTAGAAGTTAAAATTATCTAACTTGTCCATCTAGATTTTCTAGAGCAGAATTACTTTGTTTATGGATCCAAGTATAAGCTTTGTGTTGGAAGAAAATAAAATACCTCTTTCTATGCTGAAGTCAGTTTATGTAGAAAGAATGAGAACAAAGGCCACCTCTAAATTTGGAAATTGGAAAATATAGATAGTTCAAGAAGCTTTTCTTATTAATCTTGAGATACTAGAAATTTTTAAATGGAAAGAGATCCATTTTACCAATAAGGTCAATGTTCTAAATTAGAGAATTACACACCATTAAATTAGGATTTATAAGATACAATTAATAATTCATCCCCAGCACATTTTCTTAAAGTTCTTTAGAATCACTGTATTTATTCAGTGATGAATGAAATAATTTAAATTGGTAAGAATTCACAATATGCGTCCATAACTCTCTTGATTAGGAAGGGGCAATACTAGCAAATAATAAATTTCAGTCAGCCTTTTAAAAAAACCAGCTCCTATGTGAAGATTTGACAGACTTGGGGATTTTTTCCAACCTTTTATCCACATCCTCTTTCCATAATATATGCATCATTAACTTGTGTCTTATATTAAAACAATTTAAAAAACGCCTGGGATAATAATCCCTATACTCTACTTAAGATTTTGATATTTTCTTCAATTGTTAAAAATATACAGCAAACTCTCTGACAACAATCGATAAATATTTGATCTTATATCAAAGATATAAGTGTAGCCTTCTACCTGCATCAAGGAAGCTTATCTTTACAACAGAGATCAGTATAAAAAACAATAACTACTCAACAAGTAACTTTAGAGTCCTGACCCAATTATTACATCTACAATCATGCTAGCACATAAGGTTCAGTAAATATTGTGAAAGAGAGGGTGGAAAGATTGTAAGAACCAGAGAACCAAGGAGTGTGCTATGAGATTGCATTTCTTCATTACAGAGTCTACATCCATAAAGTCTTACCAACATGACCTTAGACAGGACAGAAAAAAAGGATGACACAAACGAATATACCAGACATCTTCAGCAATGGGTGGTTGCGACTAATTAGTGGAGATCAACCTGTAATCTTGGCAATGATCTGGCTTATGATTCCCAGGGGACATCCTTGGAAAACAACTCAATTGGATCCAACTTAGTCTCAGTATTAGAAGCTTCATTTAATGACAACAGATGGTCAATTGAGGCTATGCTTCCCTTGTTATTTGATAATTTCATTTAAATAGCCTTCATGTGTTTTTATATATTAGGAAGGTTCTACTGCACTCTATTTCCTTACTGTTCCTTAAATGACTCCTAATTTTAGTTGTCTCTAATGGTATTCCCTCTCTAGTCTACTTGTTCCCAACCTCTATCAACCTGTTCTTCAATTGTAGCTGATAGATTTTGGTAATGTCTTTATCAGTACCTGTATTCTTCAGGAATGTCTTAATTATCATGTTATTTCCCCCTAATTTCAAATGGGTCTGAGAACTTTCCTTTCAATATCTTGAACAAATTGAGATAGAATTTTGATGGTGATTGTACTGAATCTGTGGTTATCATGATTGGATGGCCACTTTTATTTTATTGATCCTACAAAGGATGAGATAGGAGATCTTTCTATCTCCTGATATCTTCTTCAATTTCTTTCTTTAATGCCTTGATGTTTTTGTCAGACAAGTCTTTGACTGGCTTTCTTGTGATCCTAGGATATTTTATATTATTTGAAGTTATTGTGAAAGATATAATTTTCTGATTTCATTTTCAGACTATTTGTCATGCATCTGTAGGAGAAATACTGATTTCTTTGAGTTAGTTTTATATCCAACTACCTTACTGAAAGTATTTATCAGGTTTAGGGGGCTCTTGGAAAATGATTTAAGGTCATTTATGTGTGCTATCATATCTTCTACAAATAAAGATACTTTTATTTCTTCCTTTCAATTTTGAATCCCTTTGATATCTTTTAGTTCTCTTATTGCCATTGCTAAGACTTCAGTGACTATGTTGAATAGGTAAAGAGAGAGTAGAGAACCTTGCTATTCCTAATTTTAGTGTAATTTCTTTGAATTTTTCTGCATTTACATCAATGTTGCCTACAGGCAGTACAGTGCCTTTGTTATATTTATATATGTCCCTTGTATTTATGTCCAAGACTTGTATCATGAACGGCTTTTAGATTTTTGTCAGAGGCTTTTACAAGATCATCTAATGTGATGATCATGTGGTTTTTATTTTTTTCAGCTTCTTTATATGGTGGATTGCATTTATCAGTTTAATTTGGTGTACCATCTGTGCATCTCTGGGATAAAATTTACTTGTAATACAGTAGATAATGCTTTTATATGTTCTTGGATTTGGTTTTGATGCATTTTGCTGAGATGTTTTGCATCTATTTTTGTCAAAAGAATTAGTCTGCAATTTTCTTTTTTATCCAAGTCCTTAGTGGATTAATTATAATGCATCTCTGGCATTGTACAATGAATCAGGCAATGTCCCTTCTTTTCTGTTTCTTAGAATAATTTGAGGAACATTGGTGTTAACTTACTGTTACTTAAAAGCTTGGTAAAATTCTGGAACAAACAAATTTTGAGCATTTTTAGGTTAGCAGGCTTTTACTTACTCTTTTATTTTACAAGAGCTTGTAGGTCTGTTAAAATGACTTATTTGATTTTTATTTAACTTTGAAATATCTCAATATATTTGAATATCTCAATATATTGAGAGAACTCTTCATTTCTTTTAGGCATTCCAATTTATTGGATTAAGTTGTGTCCTTGTGATTCTCTGAAATTCCTCAGTATCTCTTGCTACGTCTTACTTTTCTAATTTTGATTATTTGGATCTTTTCTCTTGCCTTTTAGTGAATTTGGATATGGGTCTTGCCAATCTTATTTATTTTCTCAAAGAACCAACTCTTTGTTTCATTGATTTGTATTGCTTTGTTCTTTTTGTTTCTTTCTTTCTATTTTGTTGATTTCATCCCTGAGTGCCAATTCCTATAGGGATCAGCACCACTGAATTTTAGTCATATTTGAGTGTATAGGGTTTTATCTTAGGAGGATTTCTATTGGGAGGATTTGGACATATGATGATATTGATGGTATTTAACTATGAAAATTAGAATGAGAGACATGTAAGCAATAGAGACTATAGCTAACCTCAAATACACAGGTCTCACTCTTTTCCAAATTCAATGGCTAATTTTTCCTCTTCTTCCTTGCCTCTTTTCATCTCTCTTCACTTATTTTTGCATCTCTTCCTTTTGTTTCTTGAAAAGATAACATTTATCTCATTTATCACAGGCTAGTATTGAACTTGCTTTGTTGCTGAACATGGCTTTGAACTTTTCTTCTTTCTCCCTTCAACTCCCAAGTTCTGAGATTACAGATGCACCATTTATCCTGTTTCAATCTGTGCTTCTGCATACTTAATTACTTGTAATTAGTCAACACTTTGTCATGTGCTTTACGGGATGAATACTAAATTATAACAAGATTATATTTTATTTTCATATTCTCCTGAACTCGTTTCTAAAGATAAGTGCATAGACTTACAAAATAAAGTGAATTCAGTTAAAAGGAAAGCAAGTGTTGAATGGCAGAAGTAAATTATTCTGAACGAAAATCAGAAATCAACGACAGGCTTAACAAATAAGACTAAAATTTAGAGTCTTATTTTATCACTTGTCTATTGTAAAGAATGAACAATGTTGAGCTATAACATGAATTAAACACAAACCTGCTTGCATTTATAACAGACAGTAAAGTATTAAGCATTTGACTCTTTTTTTATTTTGTATCTGATTCTCCAGCACAAGAATGACTACATGTGTTCAAGAAGAGAATATCTGATTTTCTTTCAAGCTCACTCTGGGTTTCTTTATCAGCAAAGTGATTTTCTTGATGAATCCAGATGCTTAATTTATATTTTCTGTTTGATGATTAAAGAGGCAATCTCTAGTTTTACAAAGGTTTCATGGTTTATCACCTTCACAGTCTTTACATTTATTAAATGCTAATCCTCACAAGCTACCAAATACCTGGACATATAATTATCATGATTACACTTTCTTCAGCACCCTGCAGAGTTGCTGTTTGAAGTTGCTGATGGCTGTCTGGATGGAAAAGTCAGCTGCTTTTCAGTAAAATTCTCAGTTCTCCCAAAACAAACACTAGTGAAATGGACTGTAAGAAGCTGGTTTATTTTCTAGCTCTTGCTCATGACACTTGGTGCTGTATCAAGCAAAATAAAGGAATCCTGATTTAAACCTTAGAACTCAGATTGACATTGCCAATCGCAAAACAATTCTGGTTAAAGAAAGTCAGTTAATACCTTCTGTTCGTGTAACTGAAATTAGTTGTTAAATAAATAAATATATATTCAGAAGTTCTAAAATTACACACTTTATGTGATATTAGGAAAGTGGAAGTTACTGGTTATGTCATATGATACAGACTCACATTGTGTTTTGCTGAGGCAAGACCAGTAGGAGGACACATACTGTCTGCAAGAGGATAAATAAGACTCAACAGACAGTGATAGCAAGCTTCCATAGCTAGCCTTGCAAAGCTTCATTGGTCCTTGAGTCTTTTCTGATCTTCACTTATTTGAGAGAGACATGGCTGAGAACTTCTTCTAGTATCCTGGCTGGTTCTGGTCACTTCTGCTGACTCAATCTGTTAGGCTGAGGTCTGGCTGTTTCTCCTGGATTGTGCCACTGCTGCTGATTAATGTTTGGTATTCTTACACTACTGAACTGGACTGCTGGTATCCCGACAATGGATATGAAATAGAGGTTAATCACTTCCTGCTAAAGAACTACTTCTAAATGGGTCTACAAACCCCTGTCCTATTTATCATCTATTCTCCCCTACCTTTGGACAGTGGTCTAGAAGGGGGGTTGAAGCATTTGAAAATTCTTATTAAACAAGATTTTGAAAAATCCAAGTCTCCTAATTAGCTGAGTTATGTACTATCATATAAAAAAGTAAAAAAAAAGAAAAAAAAATGAGATATGTTCCCAAGTAGATATTAATTAATTATACCAAGGGTAATTCCTTCATGCCAAACTAATGCAAAAATTATTTAAATACATACAGGTATTTTTTACTGTATGCAATTTGCATACTTGTATACCAAATTGCTATTTTACTACAAATGGTGGATATAAAGTAATTTATTTGTCTATTTTTTTTCATCTGGGTATACACGTATGTGACAAGTCACTCTCACTCTCTCTCTCTCTCTCTCTCTCTCTCTCTCTGTCTCTCTGTATGTATGTGTGTATGTGTGTATCTATGTGTGTTGTATATGTATCTGTGCCCATGTGGACAGTCACAGAGCAATGGCAGTATCTATCATTCTATTTCTTTTTTTACTTGAGAACAATTAATTTATTCTGGTGTTAGGATATCAGCCAGCATGGCCCAGTATCCCTTTTGTGTCTGCCCCAATAACTCCATAGAGTTGCAGGCACACACATGGCTAATAACACATTTTATATGACGTCTGGAACTCAGATATTCATGCCCACATAGCAAGCACTTGTATTCACTGAGCCATTTCACTAGCCAAATCTCAGTATTGTATATTCCATTAAATCTGCAAACAAAATGTCCAGTGATAGAATACTAATTTATAATTCTGTGGATCCTGATAAAGGCTTCAGAAAAGAAACAAGACTGCATAAAAATAATTACATTTGTGACCAATGACTAGGTAGAGATACAAACAAGTAAAAGAGTTGTTCCTGTAGCAAAATATATGCTGATGTTCTAGAAGAGAGCATGAAGATGGATATTCAACTAGGGGAAGAAAAAGAATGGGAAGCAATGAGGTTCTGTAATCAGTAAGAAGATAAGAAGATGATAGAAAAGGGTAAAATATGTACAAACATGTTAATCATTTAATTTTTTTAAAAAACCTGTTTTATGTGCATGAGTCTGTGGCTCTATGTGAGTGTGGGCATATGAATGTAGCTACCTGCAAATTCCAGAAGATAGCATCAGATCCTCTAGACAAGAAGTTATAAACAATTCTGAACTACGTGAAATAAATGCTTAGAATTGAACTCAGGACCCTTAGAAGTGCTATTAATTAGTAGTCATCTCTTCAATACCACTTAGTATTCTTGATTATTAAATTATACCTACCAACTTTTAATGCACATCCAGTGTTACCATAATTCACTTTTAATATCTTTTTGAAACCCCCGGACTAAAATAGACACCATAAGAACTCTGGTGTAGGACCAAGGAAGTGTTCTCAAACCCTGACAGACCAGTCAGGAGCAGATCTGATGCAATCATATCATGGTCTTTCTTCAAGCTATCTTGGGATTAACTCACTGCTGACACTTAGGATGGTACTGATGGAGGAAAAGCCCTAAACATTCATTGAGACAAGGTTTTATAGAAAGTGGTAATCAAGAGGTGAGAGTTTCTAGCCTGGCAATCATCTAATTGGGGTGCTATTTTGGCCTTTAGCATAACTGGTTTAACCACAGTTAGGCTAACTGTGCATAACCACATTATGGTTTGTGGTGGGAGCCAAACCATAAACATAACTTTGATTTCCGTCTAATTGGTGGGCATTAGGCAGGAGACAGACTTTTGGGGAGTTAACTTCAAAACTACAGGTAAACACTGCATTTTGGGGGGGTGATTAACCTAGAAATGCAGCTCTTGTTGGGGTTAGCCTAGAAATAGGAGCTAGACTCAAATTTTGTTGTGGGGTAACTTGGAAACTGATGCTAGATCCTGGCCTTCTGGTTTACTTGAATTCAAACTTAAATCAGGTTCTCTAAGATCGAGTTTGAGCTCCAAAAATTCATTTTTTCACTGGTCACTGCTTAGATCAATTTTTTATACCATATGTTATTCTATTTACAATGAAGTGTGCTTTGGAAACAAACAGAAGTCAGGGATATGGTCTGAACACTTCACAATTCTTAGCTAAATGACATCTCCTTATTTATGAAGTGCTCAGCTTCATGTATTTTGCTATAGTAACAAAAATGGAGTAAGGTTTACTTGGGTTGAAACTCTCAGGGCTTTTAAAGTTAAAGAAATTGGTGCATGTACATCTTTAAAGGAAGGGATGATTTTTGATTTGATTAGATATTCACCCAAAGTGAGCTTGAATGTTTTTTTAAACAAGAAAAACTCTATTTCTCTCTCTCTCTCTCTCTCTCTCTCTCTCTCTCTCTCTCTCTCTCTCTCCCTCCCTCCCTCTCTCTTTTGGAAAAAAGTCAGACTTGAGCATCTTAAGTATTCAAGGACCTCTGGGTGTTCAAGAGTCAATATCACATACACTCTAGCATTCTGACACCAGATATCAGGTCTTTGGTTCAGTCACAGAAAGTTTTCTGAGGGAGTAAATCAACATGCCTTTTATGCACCTTTTAATATCACAATCAGATCATGAACAGATCATTAACTCAAATTAGGAAAAGTCTTTTTAAATGCTATTATAAGGAAATAGATGTTTTCATTCCCTGTGGTGAGTGGGTGGTCAGCTGATTGAAATGCAGTAGTTTTTCTTCAGCACATCACGTTCATACGAACTATCCTACTTTATATTCATTATAATTATCCTTAGCATCATATCACATATGTACAGTGCATAAGCCAGTTCATGACCTATCATGTAATTCCCTTTGCAAATTACCACTTGTCATGAAGTCTTAGTCAGCACTGTTGGAGCACAAAAGGAGTTAGTTACCCATTAAGGTACTTATCTA
The DNA here is from genome assembly GCA_019843965.1 of Rhynchomys soricoides. Classification (NCBI taxonomy): domain Eukaryota; kingdom Metazoa; phylum Chordata; class Mammalia; order Rodentia; family Muridae; genus Rhynchomys; species Rhynchomys soricoides. Next base: position 5,964,197 of record JADRCH010000027.1, on the reverse strand, counting down.
AACGAATCAGATCTTTGTTGCCATCTGCTGGTGAATTATCCAATTTCCAATATCTTATCCTGAGTATCCCATTCCTAGGAATTGTGGTGTTAGCTATTCTTATCAGGATTCACCTAGACAAAGACTATTAGACAAACTTCATCAGAGAGAGACATGATATATCAGGAGAAATGACATAGATGATAGAAAACAGTTAATAATAAGTTGCATCCGAGTAAGCAAGATTGCATGGTGATGGAAAATCCAAATCTTGGCAGAAAATGATAACAGACACATTACCTGAATCATTTCAAGCAAGGAAGATGAAGCCTTCTCAGCTATATACTATCTACTAAGAATCATTAGGTGCATGCTGATTCTGCGTATTGTCAATTTGCCAAGAAATATAGCCTGTCACAGGTGCTTAAGAAGTATCTTGCCTAATACAGTACTGGAAAACATCCTTATAACTGGCAGTTGGCAAAAGTCATCAATGTAATAAAGTTTGAGAAAATTCTTGGGGAATGATTGTGTGCTACAAAATTATGATTTGAATTACATTACTCTTTCTGTATCCTCTTGGAATTGATTTTGTATGGATATATATAGATGTCCAACTTCAATTTTTATTCTGTTTGTTTTTTAATTATAGTATTCTGTATCTTCCTTCCTCTTTACTTTTAGTTACAAGATGCAAGATACAAGGTACAGATCACTATAGAACACTATGGAGTACTTAGAAAAAATAATTCCTTCCCAGATTCTCACTCTTCTTCCCTTGTTCTCGTCTCCTTTACTAGCTTCTAACCTTTTTATTTTCAAATAAATAATCTTAGAAACATTTCAGTAAAATGCTTAAATTAGCCAGTTAATTCATATTTAATACTGTCTTGTTTTGTTTTGCTTGCTTGGTCTTTTTGTTAAATAGTTTGCTTGTCAACATAACAACACAACATTGAGTAATCTAGAAAAATACATTGCCTAATGTGGAATTGCCTCCATCAGACTGGCTAATAATCAAGTCATTGGATCATATTCTTGACTGATGATTGATGTAGAAGGAGGTAGCTCACTGTGGGTGTTTCATCTTTGAAAAGGTTGGTTTTTATTGTATCAGACAGCAAACTGTGATTCCTGTCTTCACGTTCCTGCTGTGCTTAAATCCTTGTTTTGTTTTGTTTTTTTCCAGTGATGGGTTGGATATGTAGGCCATATAATCCACTCTAACCCCTCCCACTATCTCTGTCTTACAGTGCTAATTATAGCAATAGAAACAGAACTAGGTCACATTCAAATATAAATAATACATTTTTGTAACTTGGTCTGGTGGGATAAGCATTTCATCTCATTTTACTGGAGTGGCTGAGGAGAATCACAAGTTCATGTTCTACCTAGGCTACATTCCAAGTTCAAGATTATATGATACAACTCAGTAAAACTTATATCAAAATAACAATATAAGAAACGTCATGTTCTGGGAGGAGTGGGAGAGGACTGAAGCACAAGACATTTCACACTTGCAAGAAACTGGCATAGAATATATATTATTATACATTAAAATATGTTTATATTCATATATTTGTATATATTACACACACACATGCACATGCACACACATACACACACATACACACACACACACACACACACACACACACACACACACTATTTTTAAAGGTCTGTTGCTTAGCTTGCATGAGCCCTTAGGTCCAGTTGCATGCATTGCTACAACAGCAAGGTGAAATGGAAACTGGTTATTTTGGAAAGCCAGTCATGTCAGATGGTGCTTTTCTGAAGCAGACTCTTGAAAAAGTGTTTTCCTTAAGCAGACATAGCTAAAAGGGTGTTTAGCTAAAGCAAGCACATGGAAGGACATATCATGAATGATTCTTGGGTAAGAACACACATGTATTGGTTTGCCTTACATTGTGTTGTTGAGCTTTATTGGTCATGACTTCATAAAGAGAAACACATCAAAAAAACTTCTGGTGGTATTTTGATGGCTTTTTGCTACATCCAAGGACTCTTGACTTTAGCTGATACAGACCCACACGGAATTTTGCTAAGACAGACTTGAGAGCTGAGACAAGACCCATAGAAGGACAGGTGATGTTTGGAGGGATGTATGAGAAGCTTGGTCTCCTGCCTTTGCCTTCCCTGATCTTCACTTCCTTGAGAAAGGGCATGCAAAGAACTTCTCCTGGCTTCTTTTCTTGGTTCTGGTCCCTCCTGCTGACTTCTGCTGATTCAGCAGAAGACTGGCTGTTTCTGCTTGGTTGTGTCACCACTGCTGATTCCTGTTTGGTATCCCAACACTACTGAACATACTCATGAAGTGTTTGCAAGCGGATTGAGCAAGTGATTTCTGTGAACTGAACTGCTGATTTCCTGACAGCACATATCAGATTTGCTCCAAAAGAAAATTTCTAAACAGGCCCACTTCCACCATATACTAACATCCTTTCTTTTCCACTACCTTTTCTGGGTGGTGGGCTAGAAGGAAGATTTAAACATTTAAGAACCCTTATTTAAAGTGGATTTTGAAAAATCAAAGCTTACAGCAGGTCACTACTGTATTCTTTTTTTCAGAAAAGCCATTTTCTCTGTACTTGAAGAAATCAAAAACTGCAATTGGTTTTATGGTATCTGACAGGTAAATCTGAATATGTCATTTATATGCTCTTTTTGTAAATAACATTGTATAAGGAGACATGTTTTCCCCTTTTTACCTGCATTCTTTTTAGATTTTATTGTGCCTTGTTATCCTGGACAGAATATTCTACTCTAATACCTAATAAAATTATAATAATAGGATTTATTTTTCTGGTTTTATTCTAAATTTTTATTCCCCAAACATTTTGGTGTTTCAAAGTTAGCTATGTTATCCCCTACTTACTTTCATGAATTTTGTGTAATTTAAACAAATTCTGCTTTACTACTTTCCTTAGTTTGCATTTTTGGAAATTAAGACTGTGTTGCAGACTACCAATCCCGTTTCTAAACTCATTCAGAAGCTTACGTGATATTTCTCCATTTTTATGATTCTATAGGAAAATACTACATGTTGTTCATAGTGTTTGTCATTCCTATTGATTGTGGTGATTTGTGTCACATTGCACTGGTAATATTAGTCATTTATTTACTTTCCTTTACAAATCAGGACATTTTTCTCTAAGTACTGAAGTAAGGAAAATGATTAATAGTTTAAGATTGTGTATAAAATCAAAATAATTTGGAAACTATACACATTTTGCTTATTTCTTTGTTACTTATTTATTTATTTACATTCCAAACACTGCCCCCATTCCCACCCCCCCCCATAGAGTCTCTGGCCCCATTCTCCCTCCTTGTCTTCTCTGAAAGTAGTTATATGAACCAGAATTGGTGCTTCCCACTTGTAACCCCAGCACTGACAGCCTGAAAGAAAATTACAGTGAGTTCAAAGTAACCCTGACATGTCAGTAACATGATAGTCCCAGGTATAGTTTAAGACCGTTTGAAAATAGAAACAGAGTAGTGACATAAAACTTGAATTATTGTCTTACTTTATACGTTGGTAGAAAAAACAGCACGCAAACAAAGGTTTAGTTTTTACCAGGGTTCCAGGAGATCATCTGTCATACATTATCTTAGGGAAGTGACATGGCCAGGATCTTGACCGAGCGGCCAGATGCCATAATCAGCAGGCACAGAGCATAAGGAGTGATAGCTTGTACTCAGCCAGCCTTCTCCCTTCTTATGAAGTCTGTGGTCCAGATATAAGGAATGTTGTCCACCTTAAGTTGGGGTCTTCTCACACCATTTAACCTAATCAAGATAATCTCTCACAGCCAAGACCAGAAGCTAACCCAATTAACCCAGTTCCTAACATGTGTACCTGGATGCTTGTTTCCCAGGTGACTCTAAATCCTATCAAGTTGACAGTCAGAAGTAATAATCACTATTATTCCTTTGAATTTAGGATTAGGTGACTTACAGTTGTGGGGTTTTAGTGAAAACTTATACTTTTGCTTCTACGTGAATATATTTATTTGTTCTAAGTTCACAGAGGCTGCACTGTTTCTACTTCAGTTAATAAGTTTTGTTTGGCTAGTGATATATATATATATATATATATATATATATATATATATATATATGACATTTTAAAATTCAACTTATAGCCATACTTCTTATAAAAATGCATATTTTTAAAATTTTATTTAGTCTTTTTTTTTTTACACTCCAGATTTTATCCTCCCCTGGTCCACCCTCTGACTGTTCTGCATTCAATACATCCTGCTCCCTCCCCCACATCTCAATGAGGATTTCACCACCTCCCATCCCCCACCCATCCAAACTTTCCCACTCCCTGGGGGCCTCCTATCTCTTGAGGTTTAGGTATGTCTTCTCTGACTGAACCCAGACCTGGCAGTCCTCTGCTGTATCTGTGTTGGGGGCCTCATATCAGCTGGTACATGCTGCCTGGTTGGTGATCCAGTGTCTGAGAGATCTTGGGGGTCCATCCAGGTTAATTGAGACCACTGGTTCTCCTACAGGGTCGCTCTCCTCCTCAGATTCCATACTGCATGAAGAACATAGACACATAAAGTCCTTCCCATGGGCTTATTTCAGGTTTTCAAGCACTGAGGTAAAAGCTATGCATAAGATTTGGGGTCTGTTTTCCAGGCTCGTTTAGTTAAAGAGAGACCAGACAACCTCATGAAGATTTTGGTAGAGCCAACTTATAGCTTCATTAGGCTTTAAGTCCAATGTTAAACTTTTTCTCAATAATATTAATGAATAATAATAAATAATGTGGAGAGGAGTTGAGAAAAATATTTCACTTGTGTCTCTGTTCCCCTCCCTGCAATACAGATGCAAATAATTCATTTTCCTACATTGATGGATTTTATTTTAGGTGTAGGAAAGGTGGTTCATCAGTTCAGAGCTCTTATTTCCTCTGGTTCATGTTGCAAAATCCACATGGCATTTTACAACCATTAGTAATGTCGGGTAGAAGGGATCTGCCACTCTCTGTGTCTGGCCTCTTCAGACACAAAGTACATATGTGGTACACATACATGCATGCAAACAAAATAGAACACAGTAAGCAAACCTTAATAAATTAAAACAAAATTTACTTTGAAGGATTGAGGATGGATAATAGTTAAGAGCACTTGCTGCTCTTATAAAGGACGTGGTTTAATTCCCATCCCAATATGTAGTTCAGAAACTTGTTTAGCTATATTTCCATGGGACCCAATGTTTCTTCTGGCTTCTGTGGGGACCAGGAATAAATGTGTTTAATTTCCATATAATCAAAAAATTACATATACATTAAGTAAAATGGTAAATAATTTTTCAAAAAATACTTTATTTTGATTCTTGTTTTTATTTTAAAGAATATTAATATACAGAGGACTTTAAAGTACTGATCAATTAATTTGATAAAACTAACATTTTTATTATTCTGTATTTTCTGAACTATTGACTACACCAAGAATAAGAAAATGGGTTTTTGTTAGAGCAAGTATTAGTTTTAACAATAATCCCCAAGTTTGTAGAAACACTTTAGAACTATAGAATAATGGTAAACTTTAAGTCCACATTGATTTTGTAAAATATTTGTCCAAAATATATGAATGTAGCAAAGTTATAGAATGGATGCTTCCCTCGTAAAGTGTGCTGATAAACATTAGGAATATAATAAATAAAATTGGGTAGAAGCAAACATGACTCATCTTTTAAAAAATCAATTTAAAATTCCTAATAATATTCTGCTCTACTAAAAGATTGATTCCTTGTCCAGTTGCCATTAGAGAAGCAGATGGGAATGGATACAGAGGCCTACATTTAGATATTATGCAGAGTGTGAGGGTCTAGAATAGAAATCTTCATTGGGTTCTTCCCCTTGGGAATCAGGAAACCCTATAGAACTATGGAGGAAAGATGGAATGAGTCCAGAGGACAAGAAGAAAACATGTCCCATGAAATCAATTCAGCAGATCTCACATAGGCTCACATGGAATGAAGGCACAAGCATCGTGCCTGCAGGGTTCCCCACCAGGTATTCTGTGTGTAGTTTGCTGAGGCTAGCTTGTTTATGTGGGACTCATAACTGAGGGAGCAGGTGTATCTCTGATTCCTTTGTATGTTCTGGTTCATAAAACTCTTTCTACCTATTGGGTTACCATGTCCAGCCTAAACATGACAGCTATTGCCTTGTCTTATTGTATCTTCTCTTGTCATCTTCAGCTGTTGTCTTTCAGAAGCCTGCTCTTTTTCTGAAGCAGAAACCAAATGTGAATAAATCTATGGCAGAGGAGAGTTGGGTGGGGGTGGGGCAACTAGTAGTGCAGGGTTGAAGAACTGTGCTCCCTATTTATTGTATGAGAGGAGAAACCACTTTTAATTCTTAAAATATTAAAATAAAACAATTATTATTTGATGTCACCCCCCAAAAAACAAATACTGTATAGGCAATTTAATGAGAAAACAAAATGGTTAGAGTTGAAACTGGGAGACAATCCTGAATAAAACGTGAAAGATGAAAAGGCAGGCATAATATATTCTTTCTAATGAGTTTCCTTTGACAGAGTTAATAATCTCAATTACAAACGTTTAATAACAGTTGACAAATGGATTCTGGTATCTTATTCCCTGTTCATTATAACTAGGAAGTAATTGTCTGTTTTATTTAGCATATTCTACCTAATTTTACCTGCACACAAAGTATTTACCACATACAAAATTAATGCTGCCCCCAAAGAGCAAAATCTCTGTTTATGACATCTAGTATTTTCTAAAATTGATTGCACAGAACTCATCCTAGGTGTTTTTATCTCCTGAAGCTATTCTGTGGCTGTTTTAGCACTGATCAAAGTATTTTTATATTAAAGAGTCAAAAATCATTCATGGATTTTTTTAAAAATTCAACACTAGAGCATTTACTATGATTTTGTGCAAGTCAATCTACTTATAAATTATTTATTCTTACAAATTTTTGTAGGAGTCAGGAGTGGTATACATATTGTACTTGTTATTAGGTTGTGTTTGAATTAATAATTCACTCATATTTCAATGCCATAAACTATTTTTATATTATCAGGTCCATTCTTACCTCTACTGAGTTTTAATATTATTTTACACTTAATCAGATATAAAATATTCACCTAGATTACAACACACAGTTGGATATGATAATTTACTCAGTGCTTAAAGATATCTTTATTTCCCATAATTTTTAAATTTTGTCTTTAAGAAATGGAAAATGAATGAGTCCAATATTTTGTTTAGGTTTAGCTTTTCTTTCTCCCTGTTTCTCAGTTTCTCTCTCTGTCTCTCTGTATGTGTATATGTGTCATATATATATATTTTATATATATATATATATATATATATAATATATATATATCAGAGAGTGGGAGGCAATAGATAGGTAGGTAAATAACATATAGATAGATAGATAGACAGATAGATAGAGATATAGACATTGATATTAATGTTAATTTCATCATTATTGTTGATGGTGATATAAATAAGATTAATGGAAACCTAAATGGATGGGAATAAGTTCAAAAGAAGGTACTTATAGAATCATACACACAATGGGGAGATAGATGAGGACAGGTGGTTACATTTTGGAAAGATTCAAAGTCGTGGATGAGTTTCAGAAAAAGAAAGAGACAATTCTAAGAGTTGTTCTTCACCTAGAACCCAATGAGTCACAGTGGTTTTGTTACAGATATTTAGAAAACTTGGAGTAACAAAAAGAAAGAAAAATAAAACCACAAAGAAACAAGGAAACAAAGAAGAAAATGAAAAAGAAAAACAGAACTGTTGTGTGTCATTTTTTTAAATATTTACTTTATTTACATTTTAAATGTTTTCCCCTTTGAAAACCTCTGATCCCATCCCCCCTCCCCTGCCTCTATGAGGGTGCTTCCCCACAGACCCACCAACTCCTGTCTTCCCTCCCTAGCACTCCCCTACACTGGGGCATCTAGCACCCTTAGGCCCAAGGGCCAAACCCAGCCCTACAAAGGATAATAGTTAGGAAACGACAACACAACAAGGAAAACTACAGCCTAGAAAAAGCAAGAAAGTAATCTTCTTTCAACAAACCCAAAAGAAGATATCCACACAAACATAAAAATAACATCGAAATAACAGGAAGCAACAATCACTATTCCTTAATATCTCTTAACATCAATGGACTCAATTCCCCAATAAAAAGACGTAGACTAACAGACTGCTTACATAAACAGGACCCAGCATTTTGCTGCATATAAGAAATGCACCTCAGTGTCAAAGACAAACACTACCTCAGAGTAAAGGGCTGGAAAACAATTTTCCAAGCAAATGGTCATAAGAAGTAAGTTGGAGTAGCCATTCTAATATCGGACAAAATCAATTTTCAACCCAAAGTCATCATAAAAGATAAGGAAGGACACTTCATACTCATGAAAGGAAAAATCTACCAAGAAGAACTGTCAATTCTGAACATCTATGCTCCAAATGCAAGGGCACCCACATTCATAAAAGAAACTTTACTAAAGCTCAAAGCATACATTGCACCTCACACAATAATAGTGAGACTTCAATACCCCACTATCATCAATGGACTGATCTTGGGAACACTAAATAGCAGCACAGTGAAACTAACGGAAGTTATGAACCAAATAGATTTAACAGATATCTATAGAACATTTCATCCTAAATCAAACTAATATACCTTCTTCTCAGCACCTCATGGTACCTTCTCCAAAATTGACCATATAATCAGTCACGAAACAAACCTCAACAGATAAAAGAAGATTATAATAATCCCATTCCTCCTATCAGATCACTACGGATTAAGGCTGGTCTTCAATAGCAACAAAACAACAGAAAGCCCAAATACATATGGAAGCTTAACAACATTCTCCTCAAGGATAACTTGGTCAAAAAAGAAATAAAGAAAGAAATTAGACTTCCCAGAATTTAATGAAAATGAAAGTGCAACATACCCAAACCTATGGGACACAATGAAAGCAGTGTTAAGAGGAAATCTCATAGCTCTGAATGCCTCCAAAAAGAACCTGGAGAGAGCATATACTAGCAGCTTAACAGCACACCTGAAAGCTCTAGAACAAAAAGAAGCTAATACACCCAAGCGTAGCAGATGGCAGGAAATAATCAAACTCAGGGCTGAAATCAACCAGGTAGAAACAAAGAGAACGATACAATGAATCAACAAAACCAGGAGCTGGTTCTTTGAGAAAATCAACAAGATAGATAAACCCTTAGCCAGACTAACCAGAGGGCACAGAGACAGTATCCAAATTAACAAAATCAGAAATGAAAAGGGAGATATAACAACAGAAACTGAGGAAATTAAAAAAAAAATCATCGGATCCTACCACAAAAGCCTATACTCAATTAAACTGGAAAATATTGATGAAATGGACAATTTTCTAGAGAGATACCAAATACCAAAGTTGTCTTTCATTGTGAAAAATGGTTTGGGGATTCTTGCACAAAATCTTGCATCCTAGGTATATAAATCCGGTATTTATTTAACACATCTGTTAAAACCCTAGTGTCTAGGCTGTTTATTTAACTTTGTCAAAAATAGCTAATAATGAGTAATTTCTTTATACAACATTTAACAGAATTTGTCAGACTTATTAGAAATTTCAGAATATTAGATCCTCAAAACACAAAGCATTTTTGCAATCTCTTTGTGTTATTTGGCAAGCTGTTTAAATGAATACTTCTCATTGTTAATCAATTTGTCCTATTATTTTTTTCTTTAGCAGAAATCAATTCTGTTAGTAATATCAATTTTAGTTATCGCTGATGTGTTAATTATCTTTCAAAACATAATGGAAATTATATGGTTAAATCTATGAGGGGCTGGTATTTAATTCTATATTATTAATTGGTCATAAGTACTTCCACACCTCTGAAGTTAGTTTAAACATCACTTATGCTATTTTAGTATAACACATACCTAGGAAGGAACCTGAAGGTGTGCAGTAAACTTATATTAGTGAGAAAAAAGTGAGTGTTTTTCTACTTGTGTGTGTGTGTGTGTGTGTGTGTGTGAGTCTAGATTTGAACTGAGCACAATGTTATAATATGTATAGTTAATACTTTTAACTTTTAAATATAATTGACCGTATCATTATTTCTTATAGACTCAATAGAAAAATGGGTTGGATTAGTTAAACACTGAATGTAAAAGGAAATACTATATAATTATCAGAATGCCTAAAATTGTTGCATAGTGAATGTCACTTCTTTGTATTTTAATGAAGATAAAAGTGAAGAACAGGAAATATTTTTCAAATGACAGTCATAATTATAAAAAAAATATATATTCAAATACATATAGCTACTCTCTCTTCCAAATTATAATATCTTTAAATGCACATATTGACTTTTTTTCTTTTGCCTTTACGTTCAGAGTTTTGTCATTTGTCTTGGTCTTCATAAGATGGTCTTCATGGTTCTAATGATGTGTGTATGTGTGCATATGTACATATAATACATATAAGCCTTTATACAGAAAGTATTCTTATGACTACCCTATTTAAATAATTATGTTTTTAAAATATCATGCAGAAGATGTATTTTTGAAGGATATAATTTTGTACAAAATAATTCAATTATCAGTATTGTCAGTTTTCTTGTGTGTTGCCAACTTTTAAAATCACAATATAAATTAGGACCAATAAATCTAGCCTAAAACATTAAGGACATTAAAATTAACTTAATTTTCATTCCCCAGATTTAGATCTTTGTGAGCAGTTAGGTTTAGACAAACAAAAATATGTTTTACCACACCTAGTATGTAGACAAAAATTACAAGGGATATTTTGCATTTTTGCATCAATTAGCTTTATCAAATATTCAAATAAATAGTATCTTTTTTTTTTTTTGGCGAATGACTCCCTCTCTAATTAGAGCATAAAAAGTGAAGAAGCTAATGTGACTGTCTGCATTTCTCAGTCTTGTCGTTTGCAGCAAGAACTCACAGGTGTCTTTAAACAATGATGAATTAGAAGCTGATGCTCTTTTTCACTCATTTGTCTGTTAACTACCTTTGTGATAATAATGCATTTGCATTTTTAATTTCCTCAGTTGTAAATGAGCACCTCTGAACTACTTCCTAATTATTTTACAATTTTCTAGTATTGTTCATTATTCATGCTTCCTATTTACTAAATAAAAATTACTTTTCCTCCAAAGGACATTTGCAATTCTTATTATGACAAACATACATTATTTGGATTCATGTAAAAAATAAAGAATGCAAGAAAGAATACAGATAAAGTATTATAAAAGAAACAATTACACCAACATGTCTACACACACACACACACACACACACACATATATATATATATATATATATATATTACAATATAAGGCAGAGTACATACTCAGGCATAGTAGATACCATGATAATTAATTTTAACAAAGTAAAGACTCTACTTATTAGCCTCATTTGAGAAAGGCATACTACAACTACATGAACAGAGTGTTGACTAGTAGCCAATGACTATAAAGACTAGTGTAAAACAATCTTGTGATAAGTGGAGAAATAAAGTGGACAATAGTGTCCTACACAGTACTGAACAATAGCTAACATGCTAACTAGTACTCAAAGATATATTTAAAGTAGGTTGTTAGAGCCAGCTCTTTCTGTTTTACGAAAAAATACACCTTACCTTTCATCTACTCTTACCTGTGATATATATATATATAATATATATATATATATATTATATATATAATACTTTTATTTTTTATATATTATAATATATAATATATATATTATACTTTTGTTTTTATGAAGCAGAATCTCATCTCACTATATAACCCAGGCCTTGGACTCATGCTGGTTCTACTCCATTGTGCAGGGATTACAACCGTGCCTCACCTTAACTAATTTCTGTTCTCATCATTACTGATAAGACTGGTCATCTGAACATCACAGTCATCAGTGTATTTATATCACGTATTTTGTCAAAAGCATTTGTAATATGGCAGAGATCTTAATTTGAATGGTCATACATTTTATGCTCTACTTTCCTTGGCCTATGAATACTCATACATATGATACAATGAAAGATAAAAATATTCCTTTGAGTATATATCCAGAGAATAGCAATGTCAGAAACTGTTCTCTTAATAAAAATGAGCCTACCTCAACAGTAAAATATGTCATTACCCTCTATTTGTGGACCAAAGCAGATGAAAAAGATGGAGAAAGCATTAGCTCTGTTCTTGAACTAGGTCATTTATTTTTCCCTCTTCAAGCACTGCAGCTTCAAGTTCTCTGATCTTTTAAATCTAAGACTTAACTAACACATCTGTGCAATTTTATCACCTTTGACTTACAACAGCCCTATACTGTAGACTCAGGTTATCAGAACTTCAAGCTATGAATTGAATCACCCTTTTTCCTGATTCTTCAGTATCAAAAAGACATCTTCTGGGACTTCTCAGATTCTGCCACTGGCAAAGCAAGCTTCCATAACAAATATCATATCTCTTTATATATAAATGTATTAATACCATTTTTATTTATATCTACATTTTTAATGTAAAATCAACATGGTATTTTATTTATTTTGTTTCTTTCTTCATAGTTTCTCAGAGATTAAAATAAATTACAGGCTAAAATGGTGAATTTCTTTACAATATTACCTCATAAACAGTTTAGTAATTATGACACAGTTCTTTTTTAAAAATATAATTATAGAGTATATTAGTACTTTTAGTGTATTATTCATGCAAATCACCTTAAGATACTATTAAAATCTAGATTATAATTCAATACATATGAGTTTTATATTTCTAATTAGCTCCCACGTAATACTGGCACTGCAGGCTGACGATCATACATTGGACAATCAGGATGTGTTTCTATTATTTTTATTTTTTTAAGATACTGTTTTACTATTAGAATTCATTATTTCTTTTTACCTTTTGGGTCCCAAGTATCAAATTTGGATCATCAAGTTTGACAATAAGTATGTTTATCCAAGAAGTAACTTTGTCAGCTTTATTTTTTTATTTTTAAACATAAAGATTGTAAAACTAATAGAGAGCCATGTTAGATAATTTGGCACACTGTAAACATCATGTAGAAAAGTTCAAAAGCCTCTGTTTTCTTTTCATGGTAACTTTTACTAGATTGTTCCTTGCAGATGACAATAGTCTATCTACTCACATCACCGATAAATACTTCAGTTTCCCAACGTATTGACATAGGAAGAGCATCAGCAGACATCATTCTTTTTTCTCTTTTCTGAAATTGAAATCTAAACTTATAAAGTTACAAAGTTAGTTCATTACAGGTAACATACAAAACTGTGTGTGTGCGGTCACACATGTCTCTGTGTGTGTGTGTGTGTGTGTGTGTGTGTGTCTGTGCATTTGTGTAAATTAAAATGACCACAGCTATTTATTGATTCTTCTTTTCTACATAAACTCTGAATAGCAACTTTACTTTTACAAAGAATAGATAGAGGACTTTCATCATTTTCAAAGTATGGATTTATACCTTCTGGCATGAATCTCTGTTTAGAATAGCTTCAATCTCCCATCTACCTAAAACAAAGCAATTATCCTTAATTAACTTATAAGCCTCATCAGGGATAAGCATCCATTTGATTTATTAATAAGCCTCTAGAGAACAAATTAGCTTCCTTAGCAGTTTCTGACATGCTCTGAGCACCAGCACAAACAGATTTCTTCTACTAGCTTTTGAGATGTCTTGGATAAACAAAATTGTATCAACCAGAGAACGATTAGCACAATAGCATAAGTATAGCAATATTTGCACAACTATAGACAAATTACAATCAAATCTAATATGTGTTTCTGTGTTAAAAATGGAAAACCTAGAGAATTTACCTGATGCATACAAATTTTCAACATTTACTGATATTAGATTAAAACATGCCAGAATAAAAAAGTTCATTGTGTTGTTCCACCATAGCTACTTCTATCCCTCAGTTCACTTTTAAAAACTAAATTGTATTAATGAAAGCGACCTATGGTATGTTATATACACCTACACAACAGGTTGCTACCCAATTGTAAATATAACAGTATAACTATATATATAACTATATGTAACTATATATATATATGTATGTGTGTGTGTATTCTCTCCAATATTATGAAAATATTAGAGAAAAATATTAACAGTACATTTTTTCTTGTTTCCAGTTTTAGTTAGATTTGTTTTCTATTTTTCTTCAAAGCCTTTCTTTTTTTTATGTTAGATCCAGCAGCTATCTTTTCTTTTCTTTTTACTTGTTTTGGTTTGGTTCTAAGTTATTAAAAATCAATCTTTAGATGATTAGATGTGAAGGTAATAAATATATATATATATATATATATATATATATATATATAGAGAGAGAGAGAGAGAGAGAGAGAGAGTGAAGAATGAAATAATGTCTACATGCTCATGGGTTTGATCAGTTTGTTCCCAGGTCATGGCTATATTTTGGGGAGTTATAAACTCTTTGGGACATATGAATTTTCTGGTCAGTGGTAATGGATCACTGAGTTTGGGTCAGGATTGTAATATCTGTTTCTAGTTGTGGCAGAAAATTCCGGCATCACAGTTTGATAACTCCTGCTTCTGTTACCATGGAGAAATTGGTTCTAATTATCATGCTTTCCCACAGTAATGTACCCTTTCAATATTTGAGTCAAATCTAATATTTCTTCTTTAATTTCCTTCTGTCAGGTACTTTGGTCATAACAATGATAAAATAAATTATGCAGTCTCTTTGTGAACCTCATAAATATAATGAAAATAAACCATATGATAGAATTAATGTTAATAGGAAGTATATCATGCATATAATTTCAAAAGTATTTTTTATTCATTTAAGATAAACACATCTGTAACATCTTACTGACTGCATATCAGTAACTCCTACTGACTTTAGAATGTTAATATTCTAAGAGAAGACATGCTAATACTCTATTAGTAGTTTTTTTTTTGTTTCTGTTTGTTTGTTTTGTTTTGTTTGTAACAATTCTTGGGAAAGATTACAGTGTGCATGTTTGTAAAGATCCTGTGTAGAGAGCACTCAGCAACTTCTGCTCCTTCTCTTTTTCCATCAAAATTTCTCTGTCTAGAAGACAAGATTTCTACTGAGAGTCCTAGTCCTTCAGAGATTAGAGTCATTGCTTGGTAGAAATTTTTAGTATATCAATTTGAAGAAGGCTAAAGTCTGAAGCTAAACATGGGGCTATTCTGAAACAGGGGTATTCATAGCTTATCCTGAAACAAAAATATTGGAGAAAATAACTAATACATGTTTTTCTTATTTTCAGTTCGTTAGATTTGTTTTCTATTTTTTTCAAAGCCTTTCTTTTCTTATATGTTAGATCCAGCAGCTGTCTTTTCTTTTATTTTTACTTGTTTTGGTTTGGTTCTGATTTGTTAAAATCAATCTTTACATGAGAAGATAATGAAAAACATATTCAAACTGCACTGATGTAGCACAAACATTCTTTAAAGAAGTAGTCTTATTGAAATAAAATTTTGAATATACCCATTTTTCTTTTCCAGGTTGTGTTTCTTGCGAATAAAGGAAGTGCAGTATCTTATCCATTGTTACTTCTGCCTGGTATTTGTTTGAAAGTGTTCAGTTAATAATTTCCAATTTTATTCTATTAGGACCAAGTACCCTTTTTAAAGAAAAAATAGTGTGCCTTATATATTAATCTATTTTTATTATAACAAATTGGTTTATACCCAAAGTGATTTTTTCAATAACATTTTATTTTATTTTTACTTGAAATATTTTTAAATGGGGTTTTAATTTAAATTTTCACATTAATTTCCTCTACCCATTGTTGGGCATAGACAGGACCTCAATTGGAAGGACAGGGTTACCAACCAACAGTCAAAATTTCTGAGCCAGAATTCTTCCTATCTAAAAGAAATGCAGTGACAATAATGGAGATGATACTGAAGGAAAATGACCTGCTCAACTTGGGATCCATTTCATGGTGGGGCACCAAGGCTTATCACTATCACTGATGATATGATGTGCTTACAGACAGGAGCCTAGCATGGCTGTCCTCTGCGAGGTCCTACAAGCAGCTGACCGAGACAGACACAGATACTTATACTCAACCATTGGATTAAAGTCAGAGACTCCTATGGATGAATTAGGGAAGCATTGAAGAAGCTAAAGAATAGGGTGACCCCATAGGAAAACCAACAGGCTCAACTAACCTGGATCCCTTGGAATTCCCAGAGATGGAGCCACCCACCAGGCAGTGTACATGGGTTTGTCCAAGGCCCCAGGTACATATATAGCAGAGGACAGCCTGATCTGGCCTCACTGGGAGAATCCTTTAGAGACGTGAGGCCCCAGGAAAGGGGAATAACCATGGTGGGGGCAAGCTCTCAAAGGCAAGGGGTGGGGAGAATGGGATGAGGAACTGTGGGAGGGGGTCTAGGATGGGAAAAATGGCTGGAATATAAATAAATAAAATATTTTTTAAAAATGTTTTTATTGGATATTTTATGTATTTACATTTCAAATGTTATCACATTTCCCAGTTTCCCTTCTGGAACACCACCTATCTCACTCATAGTAGTATTTTACTGATTATTGTTAGTTTGAAATAACTACTTTATCCTCTTGAAGCATTGCTGAAAATGTTAGAATTATAATCAGTATTTTTGTACATGGAACTCACAGATATTTAATTCAGAATTTTTTATCATTGTCTTTCATTCTATGAACACAAAACTTTGTTTATATAAGGATTATTTTGTTATTTCTACTCTTTCATTTTCTTTCTTTCTTTCATTTTATTTATTTATTTATTTATTTATTTATTTATTTATTTTATTTTGTACACTTAAAAATAGATTCAGGGAGACCTCTGCCTGGGCCACCAGAGCTCCATAGCCAAACAGAACTGGGAGAAAGCTAGCCTCCTAGGAGTGTGGGAAAGCCTGTGAGAGGGGGTAAGAGGAGCAGAACTGCTCAGGGAGACATGACCTGAATCCCTGGAACACAGAGACTGAGGAATTTCCAGGGGAAGGAGACTTCTGGTTTCCATCTGTGGCAGGAGACCTCTGCTTGGGCCACCAGAGCTCCATAGCCAAATAGCACTGGGAGAAAGCTAGCCACACAAGAATGTGGAAAAGCCCGTGAATGTGGGTAAGACAAGCAACACTGCTCAGCAGGACTCGCCCAGAATTCTTGGGACACAAGGACTGAGGAAAAGCAAGGGGAAGAAGCCTTCTGGTTTCCATCTGTGGCTGGAGACCTCTGTCTGGGTCACCAGGGCTCCAAAACCAAATAGTGCCAGGAGAAATATTGACTGCCAGGAGTATGAGCAAGCCTGTCTGCTCAGAGGGATCCCACTGGAATCCCCAGGAAACAGGGATTGAGGAGTAGTCTTCTGGTTTCTTTTGGTGGCCGGGGAGCAAATCCTGTTACATGGGGCTGCATATTCAAATAGTGCCAGGAGAGAGCTGGTATCCCAGGAGTGCTAACACACTTTAAAGCATAGGAAAGACCACCACTTCTGTTCAAATTCACTGGATCAAGAGGGACACTTGCAGAGCCATCGGGACACAGGAACCAAGGGACGTCTGGGGACAAGATCCTTCTGGATTCTGTTTGTTTCCCAGAGCTGACCCTGTACTGTTGGGAGCCGCCTGAGCACCCACATCCGCCATTACAAGATGGCGCCTACATTCGGCCGAGGACAAGTTGTAAACAGGCTAGTGCGCATGCACCTGGTAATTTTCCACTTCAGAATCTCAGCCTCTCTCGTGGCGGCATCTGGCCTGGTGTGCGGGAGCCAATGGGGAAGCTCCATGTCCCAGGCAAGCGCTGTGACCCATATAAAGGGCGAGTATTCTATTGTTCTGAGTCTCCACTCGTGGCAAGCTTATGCTCTCCCTCTCAAGAGGCATTAAAGCTTTACTGCAGAAGGATCCTATGTGTGCCGCGTCGTTCTTGCTGGCAAGACCGTAGCGCAGGACATCTGGTGCCGAAACCCGGGAAACTTTGTCATCATCAAGCACCTTTGGAGACCCCCTGGAAACAAGGAGGATTCAGAACTGCAGGGAGGTAGGTTCGGATAGGCGTGTTGACCCTGGATCTTGATTTGGGGTTGCCCCCTTTTTGGTCTAACGCTGTTGAAGTTTTGCTAATTGTGTTAAGTGCCCTCATTTTGGTTTTACTGTCTTTGTATTGCGGCGAACAAGGTAGGGCCTGTGTAGATGCTGTAAGGGAGGGGCAAATCACCCCTGATAGGGTCCAGGACACCATGTCAGAAACCGGACGGAGTGAGAGAAGGGGTACCCAAAATCTTAGCAATGGAAATGGACCTCCTGGTAAGTCGAAAGACGAGGGAGAGATTAAAGACAAAGTAGAGTACAGCCAAATTAAAGACCTGGCTGAAGCGATCCGAAAGTATGGGGTAAAGGCTAATTTTACTATAGTAATGTTAGAGAGATTTGCCGGGGCGTCCATGACTCCCGCCGATTGGCAGATGCTGGCCAAGGCTGCGCTCCCTACAATGGGCCAATATTTGGAGTGGAAGGCTTTATGGCATGAAGCTACACAAGCTCAAGCCAGAGCCAATGCTACGGCACCGACCCCTGGACAGAGAGATTGGACCTTTGATATGTTAACTGGCCAAGGTCCTTTTGCGGCGGATCAGACCGTATTCAGGCAGATAAGAGACTTTGGTATCTCTGCCATTATCATAGGTGTGGTGGCAGCGGCTGCGGTTACAGGGGCCGTCACTGCGTCGGCTCTTGCGCTCTCTGGAACGATGCAGACCGCCAATACCATTAATGAGTTGTCTGCAGCTGCCGCCTTAGCTCTAGACAGACAGGTATCCGCCAATACTCAAGTCCAGAGGGGCCTAATGCTGGTTAACCAGCACATTGATCTTATTCAAGAACAACTGGATGTCCTTTGACAGCTAGCCCAATTGGGCTGTGAACAAAAGTTGCCAGGACTCTGTGTTACTTCCATACAATATGATAGAATTACAAAAGCAGCTAACCTGTCTAAAAGTCTTTCACAGTATATGTTACAGAATTGGATCCTTAACTTTGATGACACCCTGCGGGAATTGCCGACAGCAATTATTCAGATCAACTCCACCCGTCTTGACCTGTCCTTGACCCGAGGGCCTCTCTTCGTGGATTTCCTCGGCAATTTCTTATTTCAAGGAATGGGTGGGGGTGGGATTGTTTGGAGCAGTGCTTTGCTGTGGGTTGGTGTTCCTCCTATGGCTCATCTGCAAACTCAGGGCCCAGACTAAAAGAGACAAGGTGGTTTGTTGCCTTAGAACAAAGAGCCCCGGCCGGTGTTTGGCTGTCCATGCTTAAACAATAGCAGTAGGTCGCCAGCCAGACAGTTCTTGCACACCCGCGAGTCTAGTCTCATTGCACTGGGTAGAATGTTTGGTCTGAGCAGCTCTTGAGGGATGTCGAGCAAAGCATCGCACAAGGCGGTCATCGTTGTGGGCCACCTTGGGAGATATGTCATCTGCATGAGGGTTAAGTGCCCTAGTTTCCCTCCCTCTAAAAAACGGCACTGGGCGGGTCAGGAAAACCTCGGGCGCGCATGAGCTTAGGGGTCTTCTCCTGTACAAGGCCCAACCTTTTGGTCAGGGGATTTGACCTCTGTCTCCACCCTCTTAAGAGTGTCCTACTTTGCTTACAGAAATAAAAAGGGGGAGATGTTGGGAGCTGCCTGAGCACCCACATCCGCCATTACAAGATGGCGCCTACATTCGGCCGAGGACAAGTTGTAAACAGGCTAGTGCGAATGCACCTGGTAATTTTCCACTTCAGAATCTCAGCCTCTCTCGTGGCGGCATCTGGCCTGGTGTGCGGGAGCCAATGGGGAAGCTCCATGTCCCAGGCAAGCGCTGTGACCCATATAAAGGGCGAGTATTCTATTGTTCTGAGTCTCCACTCGTGGCAAGCTTATGCTCTCCCTCTCAAGATGCATTAAAGCTTTTACTGCAGAAGGATCCTATGTGTGCCGCATCGTTCTTGCTGGCGAGACCGTAGCGCGGGACACTGTACCACAGCTCTCCAAAGGCAAATTCCCCTTAGAGAGAACTGGTCTTCAAGGAGTATTGACACCTAGGCTTGCAGGAAAGACAAGCCACAGTCAGAGAGAGTAAGACCAGCTATAATCAGATGGCGAAAGGCAAGGGCAAGAACATAAGGAACAGAAAACAAGGCTACTTGGCATGATCAAAAACCAGCTCTCAAACCACAACAAGCCCTGAATACCCCAACACACCAGAAAAGTAAGACTCAGATTTAAAATCACATCACGTGATGATGATGGAAGATTTAAAGACAGAAATAAATAACTCACTTAAAAAAATACAAAAGAATACTGGAAAACAATTAGAAGACCTTAAAGAGGAAACACAAAATCTCTTAAAGAATTACAGGAAAACACAATCAAACAGACGAAGGAAATGAACAAAACCATCCAGGAACTAAAAATAGAAATAGAAACAATAAAGAAATCACAAAGGAAGATAACTCTGGAGTTACAAAACCTAGGGAAGAGATCAGGAGTCATAAATGCAAGCACAACCAACAGAATACAAGAGATAGAAGAGAGGATGTCAGGTGCAGAAGGTACCATAGAAAACATTGACACAGATGTCTAAGAAAACGCAAAATGCAAAACCTCCTAACCCAAAACATCCAGTATATCCAGGATACACAGAACCTGAGGATAATAGGTATAGGGGAAATTGAAGATTGCCCAATTTAAAGGACCAGTAAATATCTTCAACAAAATTATAGAAGAAAACTTCCCTAACCTAAAGAAAGAGATGAACTTAAATATACAAGAAGCCCACAGAACTGCAAATAGATTGGAGCAGAAAAGAAATTCCTCCTGTCACATTATAGTCAAAACAACAAATACACAAAATAAGGAAAGAATATTAAAGGCAGTAAGGGAAAAGGGTCAGGTAACATATAAAGGCAGACCTATCAGAATTACACCACCAGACTTCTCACTAATGATTATGACAACTAGAAGATCCTGGGCAGATCTCATACAGACCATAACAGAAAACAAATGCCAGGCCAAGGGCACCCACATTCATAAAAGAAACTTTACCAAAGCTCAAAGCACACATTGCACGTAATACAGTAATAGTGGGAGACTTCAACACCCTACTATCATCAATGGGCAAATCTTGGAAACACAAACTAAACAGCAATACAGTGAAACTAACAGATGTTATGAACAAAATAGATTTAACAGATGTCTTTAAAACATTTCATCCTAAATCAAAAAAATATACCTTCTTCTCAGCACCACATGGTACCTTCTCCAAAACTGATCATATAATTGGTCACAAAACAAACCTTAACAGATACAAGAAGACTGAAATAATCCCATGCCTCCTATCAGATCATTACAGATTAAGGGTAGTCTTAAATGGCAACAACAACAACAGAAAGCCCACATACACATGGAAGCTGAACAATGTTCTGCTTAATGATAACTTGGTCAAGGAAGCAATAAAGAAGGAAATTAAAGACTTCCTAGAATTCAATGAAAATGAAAATACAACTTACCCAAACCTATGGGACACAATGAAAGCAGTGTTAAGAGGAAAACTCATAGCTCTGAATGCCTCCAAAAAAAGAAAAAAGAAAAAAAACCAAAACAAAACAGAATAGAGCATATACTACCTTAACAGCACACATGAAACCTCTAGGAGTAGAAGGTAAGAAATATTCAAACTCAGGGATGAAATCAACCAAGTATGAACAAAAAGAACTATACAGAGAATCAACAAAACCAGGAGCTGGTTATTTGAGAAAATCAACAAGATAGATAAAACCTTAGTTGAGCTAACCAGAGGGCACAGAGACAGTATCCAAATTAACAAAATCAGAAATGAAGAGGGAGATATAACAACAGAATTTGTGGAAATTAAAAAAAATCATCAAATCCTAATGCAAAATTTTCAACGAAATTTGAAAATCTGGATGGAATAGACAATTTTCTGGACACATACCAAACACCAATTTTAATTCAGGATCAGATAAACTATCTAAACAGTCCCATAAACTTTAAAGGTATAGAAACAGTCATTAAAATTCTCCCAAAGCAAAAAAGCCCAGGGCCAGATGGGTTTAGTTCAGAATTCTATCAGATCTTTTAAGAAGACCTTTTACCAATACTCTTCAATCTATTTCACAAAATAGAAGAAACACTACCCAATTCATTCTACGAGGCCACAGTCACACTGTTACCAAAACCTCACAAAGACCCAAAAATAAAAGAAAACTTCAGACCAATTTCCCTTATGAATATCGATGAAAAATATGCAATAAAATTCTCACAAACCAAATCCAAGAACACATCAAAACCATCATTCACCATGATCAACTAGGCTTCATCCCAAGGATGCAGGGATGGTTCAATATTCAGAAATCCATCAATGTAATCCACTACATAAACAAACTCAAAGAAAAAAACAGCATGATTATTTCATTATATGCTGAAAAAGCATTTGACAAAATTCAACATTCCTTCATGATAAAAGCCTTGGAAAGATCAGGAATTCAATACCTAAACACAGTAAAAATTCAATACTTAAACACAGTAAAAGCAATATACAGCAAACCATTGGCTAACATCAAGCTAAATGGAGAGAAACTTGAGGCAACCCCACTAAAATCAGGGACTAGACAAGGCTGCCCTCTCTCTCCCTATCTATTCAATATAGTACTTGAAGTTCTAGCTAGAGCAATTAGACAATAAAAGGAGTTCAAAGGGATATAAAATAGAAAGGAAGAAATCAAAATATCACTATTTGCAGATGATATGATGGTATACTTAAGTGACCAAAAAAACTCCACCAAAGATCTGCTACAGCTGATAAACACCTTCAGCAAAGTGGCCGGATAAAAAATTAACTCAATCAAATCTGTAGCCTTTCTATACTCGAAGGATAAACAGGCTGAGAAAGAAATTATGGAAATGACACCCTTCACAATGGTCACAAACTATATAAAGTATCTTGGTGTGACAAGTGAAAGATGTGTGTGACAATAACTTCAAGCCTCTAAAGAAAGAAATCAAAGAAGACCTCAGAAGATGTAAAGATCCTCTATGCTCATGGATTGGCAGGATTAATATAGTTAAAATGACCATCCTGCTGAAAGCAATCTACAGATTCAATGCAATCTGCATCAAAATTCCAAATTAATTTTTCACAGAGTTACAAAGAACAATTCTCAAATTTGTTTGGAACAACAAAAAACCCAGGAGAGCAAAAATTTTTTCAACAATAATAGAACTTCTGGAGGAATCAGCATAAGCCATACTACAGAGCAGTGTTGATTAAAACATGGTATTGGTACAGTGACAGGAAGGTAGATCAATGGAATAGAACTCAAGACCCAGAAATGAACCCACACACTTATGGTCACTTGATCTTTGACAAAGGAGCTAAAACCATCCATTGAAAGAGAGACAACATTTTCAACAAATAGTGCTGGTTCAACTGTCAGTTTACACGTAGAAGAATGCGAATTGATCCATCCCTATCTCCCTGAACAAAGCTCAAGTCCAAGTGGATCAAGGATCCCCACCAAAAACCAGATACACTGAATCTAATAGAAGAGAGAGTGGGAAAAAGTCTCAAACACATGGGCATGGGGAAAAAGTTCCTGAACAGAACACCAATGGCTTAGGCTCTAAGATCAAGAATTGACAAAAGGGACCTCTTAAAATTACAAAACTTTTGTAAAGCAAAGAACACTGTAAATAGGACAAAACAGCAAGCAACAGATTGGGAAAGGTTATTTACCACCTACTTCTGATAGAGGGCTAATAACCAATATACGAAGAACTCAAGAAGTTAGACTTCAGAGATCCAAATAACACTATCAAAAAATAGGGAACAGAGCTAAACAGAAAATTGTCAACTGAGGAAACTCATAGAGCTGCGAAGCACCTAAAGAAATGCTCAAAATTCTTGGTCATCAGGGAAATGCAAATCAAAACAACCCTGAGAGTCCACCTTAATACCAGTCATAATGGCTAAGACCAAAAACTCAGGTGATAGTAGATGCTGGTGAGGATGTGGAGAAAGAGGAACACTCCTCCATTGCTGGTGGGAATGCAAGTTGATACAATATCTCTGGAAATCACTTTGGTGGACCCTCAGAAAAATGAACATAATACTACCTGAGGACCCAGCTATTCCACTCCTGGGCATATACCCAGAAGATGCTCCACCATGTAATATAGACACATGCTCTGATATGTTCATAGCAGCCATATTTATAATAGCCAGAAGCTGGAAACAACCCAGATGTCCCTCAACAGAGGAATGGATACAGAAAATGTGGTACATTTATACAATGGAATACTACTCAGCTATTAAAAACAATGACTTCATCAAATTCTTAGGCAAATGGATGGAACTTGAAAATATCATCCTGAGCGAGGTAACTCAGTCACAAAAGAATGAACAAGGTATGTACTCACTGATAAGTGTTTATTAGCCCAAAAGTTCGGAATACCCAAGAATCACTTCACAGCAACCATTGGGCTGTGCATGGGGTCCCAGATGGTGGAGTTGGAGAAGGGACTGAAGGTGCTGAGGGAGTTTGCAACCCCATGAATGGAGCAGCAGTGTTAACTGGCCTGATCTCCAGATGCTCCTGTACTGGATCACCAACCAAAGAATACATATGGAGGGACCCATGGTGCTGGCCACATATGTGGCAGAGGAGGGTCTTGTTAGACATCAGGGGTAGGAGAGGCCTTTGGGCCTGAGGGTGTTAGATGCTCCAGTTTAGGGGAATGCCAAGGAGGGAAGTCGAGAATGGGTAGTTGGGTGAATACCCTCATAGAGGCAAGAGGAGGGGGAGGGGACAGGGAAGTTCCAAAGGGGAGATCTGGAAAAGGGGAAACATTTGAACTATAAATATAGTATCAAATAATTAAATAAATAATAAAAATAGATTGTGCTTTCATACAATAAATTACAACCACAGTTTCCTCTCTCTCCACTCCTCCTAGCTACCTCTGCTCTCCTCTTTCTTTTCCATTTCTTTTCCAGAAAAGAGCAGGCCTCCAAGAGAAGATAGCCAAATATGACAAAAGATGATACAAAGAGACAAGGTGAAAGCCTGCATATCAAGGTTGGACAAGGCAACCTAATGAAGGAAAAGTCTCAAGAGCAGGCAAGAGTCACAGAACTACCCACCTACAATTAACAGTCTCAGAGGAACACCAAGCTAAGAACTACAACATACCTGCAGAGGACCTGGTAAAGACACTTACATGACCTGTGCCTGCTCTCACAGTCTCTGTGAGCCCACATGAGCCATGCTTAGCTGTGCCTTTCAATCTTTCATCTTGCCTATCAATATAGCATGTTTTCGCTTTGAGTCTTGCATAATACAGTGGTTCATTCTTCTTTGTTCAGAGTATGTCAGCTTGCTTGAGTCTCTTGGCATGCTCGGACTCAGTTGTCCTTACTAAATATTGAAGATCGTTTTTAGCACAACCTGCACCGAGCCTTTGAGTTAACAGGAATGCTATCCCTATTACGAGTAATAGAAATCACCATTTTTTCTGGCAAACACCAGTTTCAAGCCATCTACTTTTCATTCTCTGTGTTTGACTCTACCTGTGAGAACATGGGCATGAGCACACACTGATCAACTGATCAATCCAAATCATGAAAGTCTCTTATAATTTTTAAATTTTTTTAAATGGTCATAAAATTTTTTAATTCATCATTAATATCATATTTCCTTTCTTTCTGATATTTTTGTTTAACCAGAGAAGTGTTTAATTTTGTCTACTTACTTTCTGGACCCTGCTCTCAACTTTCTAACCTTCATTCATGTTTTAGTTTTCATTATTCCAGTTCTACATATTTTGCCCGTTAGTTATTATACTTGATATTCATTAAGACCCTGGTTAGAAGCATCACCATAAGCTGTGGTGAAATATTCCACAGAGTATGGACTCCTATTCATAATGTAGAACAGTTAAATGGAAGCAGGGAACATGTGCAAGGAAAAACACTATTTCTAGACTTTTGAAATTATTTCAAACAGAACACAGGTACAGTGTGTTCTATAAACACTTTTTCTGTAATACAATATGCACTGAATTGCCGCTTTTAATGCTCACAAATTGAAGAAAAAAGTAATGGCTTAGGGAATAGAAATTACTGACCAATTCTGTTGATTATATACATTTACTGTAGGGTATTCTGCACAGTGCCTAGGTTGGACACACCCAACCATTTCCAGGAAAAGAAAAATTATAAAGTCATGATTTGCAGGATACTCAGAACTTTTAAAATAGAAATAAATAGATTTTTATAAACGTTTTTCTTAACCCTGATAAAATAAAATGTGCATAGCAGGGTGTCTGGTAACAAACTGTCTTCTGAAATTGCGACAGGACATTCCACATGCCTACTGGCCATTTAATTTAATGGGATTTTTATTAGTGTATACACACCAGTTATTTAATCCACAGGGGTCTTTGCAGGTATAAGCACAAAGAAAAGAAGAAAGAAAAACCCAAAGCTACAATTTCAGTTATTTTTTTAAATTAAAGACTTGCATTCTGTATTCATTTATTTAAATTGCATTCCTACTAACATGCTCTTCTAAAGCCTTAGGTATGATATCACTTTTAACAAGTTCAAACCAATATACAATATAAGGAATTTGGGTTTTTTAATCATTTATTTCTAACTTAAAGAAAGAACTGTTAGAAACACCTTATGATTCCATTTAATCAGCCAAATAAGATGTAAATCCAGAAAAGTACAAAAAAAAAAAACTGTCTTTCTTCCACTTGTTTTGAAGCTATTAACTTATTTGCTTTTGTCTTTTATATGCCAAGTGCGTGTTTCATAACTGAGTATCATGCACACAGTGTTATATTTAACAGAACTATCTCCAGTAGCAATTCAACATTTCTGACCTTATTTAAATGACATTCTATTTAACCTGACTTGAAACTGGGAATGCCATGATTTGCTCAAAACAGTCTGAATAACCATTAAAATAGATTGCTAAAAATTAAGTTTTCTCTGACCTTTATTCTAATTTGTTTCTCAAATACATCTTAAACTTTAGCTGAATGTTTTACTTGAACTAAGTGCTAAGATAATTTTGAAAGCTAAATCAGAAGATAATCTAGGGCCGGAAAATGACTCAGGATGTAAAGGCACTGGTAGCTAAACTTAAAGACCTGCATGCAGTTCTTAGAATATTAATGATGAACAAAGAGAGCTACACACACACACACACACACACACACACACACACACACACACTGAATGAACCAATTAGTACAGTAATATTTTTAAGAGAAAATTAGAAAGATAATTGTGATGCAGTTACATGATTTGATTTAAAATTATTAAATATGTTTTCAAGGGGGAAACCAACATTTTTTGTATACTTTGGAAATGTTCACCACTTTGAACATGGAGAAGACAAAAAGAATTTAACTCTAAGTTTAAGTAACAGTAAAACATATAAATGAAGGTGATGAGCAACTAGAGGATTGTTTGTAGATTTTGCTATATGTTGGTATACAAAAAGAGTTAATTGCTGTTGGCTCTTTCCACTTGAAGGCTTCCTTTTCCTCCACTCTGAGCTCTGTCACTATGATTGTAAGCAGTTTTGCCTATTAAGCTCTAACAAAGTATAGGAGGAAATTTCCCAAGCTCTCAGACTGTAATTAAACATAAGAAAGCTCTGGAAATTAGAGAAAGTATGACTTAGTTCTGCAAAAACCTAAAAAATACATATATATATATATATATATATATTTAATAATCCATACTAACTTCATTCCTCCTCTCCCTAATTTTTGAGCTACAGACATGAAACACCAAATTCACCTCATCTCTAAAAATTTTAGTTATGACTTTTATTTTTTCCACATTTTACATGATTTTATAAAGCACAACACACTATAATAATAACAGTTTTGAAGTTTTATCTACTATCATTTTCACCTAGGTCAGTTCATGTTTGTCTCTTCTGTTCTGGATCACTTTCTTACAATGGTTTGTATGCATGGTCATCTTTCTTGGATGTCTGGCTAACTACATTTATCCCTTTATTTTCCCTTTTAGTATGTAATATATATATATATATATATATATATATATATATATATATAAATTTTATATAGATATGAAATAAAATATTTATATTCACTAAAGAATAAGGTAAGTACAAATCTCTGCTTATTAGAGTGAAGTACATCAGTGTGAGTGTACAGTACTAATGGGTTTGTGCCTCAATAAAGTTATTCTTTTTTTTTTTTCATTTAATACAGTAAAATAGAAAGTAACAACATGGCCTCTTAATCACAAATTTCGGTTTATTATACACTGGTTTGGTAAACTGAGCAAAATTATATAACATTGGATTACTTAATAACAATGTATTTTCTAAAATAATTCTACTCTATCTAAAATATACTAATAACCAGAAACATCAGGAGCTGAACAAATGAAATGGGGAATTTAAATAGATAAAGTTGTCTAGACTTCCTCAGACAGCCATGGAGGGAAGGAACATTTTGAAAAATTCAGAAGCAAAGAAAGTCCCCATTCAATGTTCTCATGCATATTGAACAATATAATGGATTTTGATCAATTTATCTATCCATATCTGTATTGCTACATATATTCATAATATAACATATGGTATTATCTAATGCCAGAAGAAGGAGGCCCTAAACTGATAGCTCTCCAGCCCTCACAAGGGTCTAAGTTGCCCCTGAAAAAACTCATAAAAGAAATATTGACTACTTACATGAATGTGTTCCTCTAGTGTCTAGGAGAAAAGAGAAATAGGCTAACATGAATCTGCTTTCATATGAGTATGTACAAAAATTAAACCATATATCCAGAAATAACAAGCCTAATTATAGTAATTCAAAAGCTTCAAGAAAATAAAGGGATAAATGTAGTTAGCCAGACATCCAAGAAAGATGACCATGCATACAAACCATTGTAAGAAAGTGATCCAGAACAGAAGAGACAAACATGAACTGACCTAGATGAAAATGATAGTAGATAAAACTTCAAAACTGTTATTATTATAGTGTGTTGTGCTTTATAAAATCATGTAAAATGTGGAAAAAATAAAAGTCATAACTAAAATTTTTAGAGATGAGGTGAATTTGGTGTTTCATGTCTGTAGCTCAAAAATTAGGGAGAGGAGGAATGAAGTTAGTATGGATTATATACTAAATTTGAGCTCAGTCTGGGATATAGGGGTCTTTTTATTTTTTTTTTCAAGTAAAACCAAACTAAAAGAATGTTTATCAACGAAAATTAGAAAATAAATGTAGAATATTTAGGAATCATATACATTACGATATATCTTGTTTATATAATAAATACAATTCAAAAAATGTGGTTAAGATGAAGTAAGCAGACACAGATGGACTTAGAAGATATTGCTTAAATGACCTCAACAATGAAGGCATAAAAGAAAGTTTCTCACTTATATTTAGATATATAGGGATTTAGAGAAAAGAAATAGATTCCAAAGAACATAGTAAAGGAAGAAGTTCTTAACAAATATGAGGAATGGAAATATGTTATTAAAAAGGTACAAACCCATTCCTACATTTAGTGAATCTAACATATAGTATAATTTTGGGAATTATATACTGTTCAATTTTCTCAGAGGAAATACTAGTAAATAACTCACAAGAATAAAATTTATTATATGAGATAATGATCATATTAGATTGATTATGTCAATCATTTCATATGATATATATGTCAATGATTTCAATATTATATATTCATATATATATGACTTTTGGTTATATATGTGTGTATACAGCATGGGTCTCTCCATATATATATATACGTATGTGTGTTTACAGTTGGGTACAGCTCTCATTTCATCTCTTCTTCTGAAGATATAAAAATTACTGTTACATCTGGTGACCAACATGATTGGAGGAGAGAGAGAGCCCACCAGCATTGCAGAAAGTAGAGAACATCTGAAAGAAATGTTGAATAGGACAGGAGATACCTGACAGTAAACTGCAGAAGATACATTCACCTAGAATCATCTACAGTGGAAGCATCAGATCTTTGAATTTGGCTGGACACCTAGAGAGACTTAGGAGGCTCCAAAAAAGGGATCCTCAAGCCCAGAACAGGGAATGACCACAAGCCTCTGAGACAGTGAATCATAGTAAGCTACCACAAAAATGACTTTAAATATATATATACAAACACTTTCCGCATTAAGAAATTGGAAACTTCATTTTAGCTTCCTTGTGAGCAAGGGCAGAACTTGAGAGGGATAGAAATGTTACTTGAAAAAGCCATCTCAGTACTTACTGTAACTGTGGCCCCCAGAGTAAACCTCTCCCTGCTTTCAATACCTATCTTCATATATTCTGTCTCATAAAAAGGTTAAAGAAAAGCTGTACACTAAGAAAAAATAACAATGATATTACAAAGGATTGAGAAACCGAAGACAAAGGGAGTGAGAAAACTGGAAATGCATGTGTTTACGTGTTGAAATAGCTAAGAATCTCAGCTCAGGCAAAGAACTTCAGTGCCTGTCTAGTTTAAAAGGTAAAAACTGCTAGCTCTTGATATATGTGGATTCTTAAGGCTTTAGTTGTACATTGATAAACAAAAAGAGGAAATAAGAACTTTCAGAAATAGACTGAATAATGCTTTATTAACTTGCAATTTTTTGAATAACAATGAAGCAAGAGCAACATCTTCTGAAAGACACTGGATTTTAGAAGAAAAATTACTAAACTAAATCAACCTGTATACTTTAAAGATATTTTAACAATATCATGGAAATCAAGGAGTGTGGAAAGAGGTTTTGTCTATATTTCCACAGGAGATGAAAGACTAAAGCTACCATGAAAATTGATGAAGTTCCAAATTGAATTAAGAGAATCTTTCATATAAAAGATGCAACTTAAGGAAAGAAGAAGCACATGAAAACAGCACTGCAGATGACACAGAAAGCTGATGCCCCCCTCCATAGGGAAGCACAAAAAAAAATGGCTGAAAAAGGACAGAGCTTTCATGAGACTGACAGGTTGGAAAACCTTGATGCTGAATTGGACATTTTCTGAAGTACAGATGATAAAAACTGTACCTATGAAAGATCAATGAATTAACAGAGCTTCATAAGAACATTTGCACTTTTATGGGATTAATAATTGTTTCCATTGTGATAGTTAAAGTGTGTATGAATTTTAGTTCAAACAGAAGGAGGAAGATGTAGAAGAATATTAACCCAGCAACATGAATGCTCTGGTAAGGGATTGTGTGCAATGAACTTCTAGGTCTTTGTAATTTAGCTAGAATGGCACACCTTTTATATCTCTCCTGGAATTGACACATAATTTAGTACATATTTAATCCAAAACTATAAAATTTAATCGGACTGCACACAAATTGAATCAGAGAAAGATTTGACAGAATTAGTCAGAGATAGGATACTTTTAACTCTCAGGAGATCAGCATAGATAGAGAGAAGAGAGAGGAGACACTTTTAATGGGACAGTTTTACAGAGACAGGTTGCAATGGAAGACAGAATGAGCCAGTGTATGAGATGGATCCAGAAGATTGGAACAAATTGCCAGAGTTAGTTTTAAACCAAGCACAGCAATTCAGTCAAAATCTAAAAGAAGCCAGATTGAATTAGTCAGCTTGGAGAATTTTTGGCCAAAATAGGTGAGTTGCATCAGCCACCCAAAGTCCAGAAAGAGATAAAAAAGGTGAGCTTATTTATCAGTAAGTCTCCTAGATGATAATTACATCTGGTAAATAAATTACATCTCTCTCTCTCTCTCTCTCTCTCTCTCTCTCTCTCCTCCCCTCTCTCTCTCTTTCTCTCTCTCTGTCTCTCTCTCATGTATATGTGTGGTGTATAATATCAAAAACTTTAAATATACATATAATTATCACTTAGCATAAAAGAACTGGGCAAAAATTACCCAACAATATAATAAAGGGATAAAAGGAAATATGACATCCTGATAAATTGTGTATACAGAGAAATTAAGGACAATAATTTATCTATTTAAAAATTATCAAAAGTGTTGTGAGATATATGACTCCATTGACAAAATGTTTGCCTCATGAGCATAAAGAACTTGATTTTAATCGTGACCATCCATGTAAAAATTAGACATGGCAGAGTATCTATAACCTCAGTTCTGTAGGGTCCAATACAGCAAGATTTCCACAGCTTACTAGTCACCCACCCAGTATAGTCAGTATCCTTCAGGTACATCCAGAGACTCTATCCCTGTTAATATAGTTGCACTCAATAGAAGAATGCACACAGAATTGATACCCCCCACTTATACTTATACACACACCATCAAACAGATCATCCCTTCCACATACATATGCAGACACACACTCAAGGGAATACTTATATTTTCAGGCCAGAAATAATAATTAAGAATAAATTATACAGTATGAAAGACAAAGAAAGTGACAAGGTCAGATTAAAAATCATTTACAAACAAACCAGAGCAAAAGAGCAGAGAACACTTGAAAATAAGTGAAATAGTTCAAATGTGCTATGTTTCTCTGTGCATAAAATTCTCATAAATTTTTTTTCAAGATTATCTGAATGGATTTCTAGATTGCCAGATTTCCTGAATGTAGATCTATAAAAAATGAACTTTATCCCTCAAATTTTACCATTAAATAATTCATCTTTTATTGATCTATTTGTGTTTGTTTGTTGAAAGTATTTTTACTTATTAAAGGAAATTTAGAAGAGAAAAGATAACTTTCTCTACAAATAGAGTTAAAATAGATAATTATAAATGAGATAGAAATAAACTTTGAACTTTGTACAAAATTTAGCTCACATGGGACATAGATGTCTGTAAACCATAACACTAAAACATTGAATTTTTATGTGTATATACATAAACTTAACAAAAATAACATTGTATTTGATAATAGTATAGAATATAAATAATCTATAAAAAGCTATAATATATACATATATATGTTTATATTCATGAATTAAACTTAATTTGACAATTTTTCTTTTCAACATCTGATGAGATGGCTACTGATTAATAGGATAAAAGGCCTAGCCATTCAAGACTGATTTACTTTTCCATCCCCAGAAGAAAGAAATTATGTCTCTGATCTCCATACAGGAACCATGATATGTGTGAATTTACACACAGACACACACACACACAGAGACACACACACACACCTAATACTATCTAAAATGCTGCTGCCAAACAAAATGAATAATGAAAGTACATGTGCATAAATAGCTTATAAAATAGAAATGTTTCTGTAAATTTTGGATATAGAACAAAGGTCCATTAATAGATAAATGAAAAAAAATTTGTATATTAAACCAGCAGAAAGCTACCGCATAATAAATGGAATGGTATATTAAAAACAGCAATTAATTATAGGACAAAATTTAAAGGTGGCAGTTTTTTTTCTAACACAGTTAGTTTTCAGATAATTGAGACAGAGACTTGTAGATTTATTCAACAAAATTTAAGCAAATTAACTGAACAGATATTTCTAATATTTTATTTTATTTTAGTTATTTTCCAGCCATATGCCCTGAGTAATTTGTGATTAGTCTCTCTTGGCTTGCAATGCTGTAACTGTGTATCCTCACTGAGAACTCCCTTGGAGATTTCTCCTCATTTCCAAACTCATGGTGACATTCTTCTTCTTCCTCTATCTTCTGGCCCATATTTTTCTGCACCCTCACCTGCCTCCCTGGGGCCAAACTCCTTCTATCTGACTCTTCTCCAAGGGACGTCTTGCTGGCTTGAAATTCCAGAAATTCTATGTCCTCTGCCCAGTCATTGGATCTTCAACTTATTAATAGCCAATCAGAGATAATTGGTGAATATTATTTACATCAGAGTGATGCAGGAGATTCTTCAATATTCATGAAAATGCTCATGTCCAGACTGTAACTAGAACTCTGAGTCACAGAAATCAGCATTTATTCTTCTTAAATCTTTTCATTTTCCTTTCATAACTTCTTCCCCTTTTTTTATTTTTAACATTAGATGAGAGAGAAAGAAGGATAGAGGAAAGAAAAAAGAACAAGAGAAATCTCTAAGTCCAACCTGTGTTTTGTTTCATCCTTGACGATGACCATTTAACAATTTACAACCCACCTCCCTTTAATGATGTTCATCACCAAATTAATACCCCAAAAATATCCATCTTGCATTTTGATAATAGGGTATCACTCTCTTAAAATTGATTCCTGCTTATTGGAGGCACTGTTTTACCTTATAAGGGGTACCAAGAAAAATAGGATATTGGCTTTTCTTAAGAAAACTAGCTGTATCCAATCTCTGTGTGCTGAGAAAGTGCAGGCTTAAATGAAGTCCTGACTGAAACACTCTGAGAGGCTGCATGAATTGTGGTCATATGGAATTATCACTTTCTTTGATGCTGTCCTGGAAACAAGTTTTGAAGAAACAGATAACAAGATAGTCTGAAGTTGGATCAAATAGGATGCTGGAAGAAGCATTTCTCTGGGTTTCAGCAACCTTCTCAGCATCTTCCAG
Organism: Rhynchomys soricoides; assembly: GCA_019843965.1. NCBI lineage: Eukaryota > Metazoa > Chordata > Mammalia > Rodentia > Muridae > Rhynchomys > Rhynchomys soricoides. The sequence goes on along the minus strand of JADRCH010000027.1, from coordinate 5,929,577 downwards.
GATGAATCCTGTCAGGGTTTTTCCAAATTTACTGATATTCAGTCCTTAAATGTCCACAGGTAATATTTATTTTTGTATTCATATCTGTATGTATTGCCTGATGTGCACTGATCAGCTCAATAAGACAATTTCCTGCCCCCCCCTTTTTTTTGCAGATAAGACACTCGTCTTTCTTTATAAGTTAGTTTGTATTGTATAGCCAAACTGTAATAACTGTTTATCTATGTCATTCATGACAAGTCCTGAAGATTTAATATCTAACAGGACTTCTTGAATATGTATAGCTGAGGTCCTGGCTGGATACATTTTCATGTTTCAGACTGTTTCAGAGCTGTTCCACTGTTAAGGAATGAGCAATATGTGCTATTTGTTGTTGTTCCTCTTGATTAGTTTCTTTCTGTCTTCAGTCAAGATCTTTGAGGTGGGGGAATTCCTTTGGCCAAATATGATTTCCATAAAATTTATGGAACTTATAGTTTTTCTTTTCCTGTTGAAATAAGAAAAACACTCCTCCACAGTACAACAAGATTCTTTACCTGTATTCTGAACTCAGGACATCCTTAAATGGGATGATTTAGTTCACCAGGTTTTCTTTGGGTTGTTGTTGGTGGTGGTGGTAGTGGTGGTTTTTGTTGTTGTTTTGTTGATTGCTTATGTTTTTATATAGTCTAATGTTTCTCAACTGTTGTTGTATTTTGTTCATTAACATTTAAAACATTAAAGTTAATAAAGCATTACATAATTTATCTTCAGGCCTCTTTGTTAGCTTGTTCTGTTTGTTAAGCATCTCCTTTAAAGTACAATTAGATCTCACTACAACTGCTTCTCCTATAGGACTGTATAGAATACTTGTAATATGCTTTATATCATATAATATAAAAAATCTTCATTTTATTAGAGACATATGGTGAGCATTGTCAGTTTTAATCCATACAGATGTTTCATATCGTCACAGCTTCTAATAAATGTGTAATTACAAAAGCAGCCTATTCAAAACTTAAAGCATGTGTCCATTGATATCCTAAATATGAGTCAATGGTATGGGGTACATATTTGAGTTTTTCAAAATCTGAAAAATGAAATTAATCCACTTGCCAAATTTCATTTCTTTAGGTACATTTTGCATTACTCCCTGAGGTAATGGAGTTTGGTTATACAAAGTACAAATGAGACATTTTCTTATCATTTCCTTGGATTTTTCCAAGTAATAGAAAAATCTTTTTATACCTTTGTTGTTAACATATTTTTTTATGAAATTCTGAAGTTTTTAGTACGTTTTATATCCTTAGCTGATCAATTTCATCATTATCTTGAGCTAGAGGGCCTGTTAGACACATGGGAAATGATATGTCTTATATACAATGGATGACTTTCAGTTTTGATCACTTTTTGTACTTGAATAAACAAGGAAGTTAATTGTGAATAATTTCTGAATAGGTTCAGCAGCTTCTACATGCAAAACAGCTCTTTCTGCATATTGAAAGTTGGTAACAATATTAAGAGATTCAGGGAAATTGTGTAATATAAGAATTGCATATAGCTTTGATTTTTGAACTGAATCATATGGAATTTGATTTATTTTACTGCTATTTTCTGACTTATAAACTGCCTTTCCTGATTTATTTTGCATCAGGATAGAATATAGGGGTCCAGAAGTTGTCTCTTTCACTATAGGAGGGAGAATCCAATAAGTTATTTTTATAAACTGAAGTTGCTTGGTTTGGAGGTACTGTTTTATTTTTTTCTCACCCAAAATTGTTACAAGCCTTTTTCTAATGTTCATTTTCTGCCCATAATGAGGCAATTTCTGCATCAATAAATGGTACCGCCATTTTTGTTGGATATATTACTGCTAATACAAGAAGTCTCATTTTTTTCCCTTTAGAATCAATTAGGAAATCTTTACTCTATATGTCTTTAATGATAAAAAAAAGGTACATTCTAACACATAATCAATTCCCCGCATAAGAATACCTGGGGAAGAATAAGTAGAAGGGAAAATAAATAAAATACAAGAATTCTTTGGATCTAAAGGATCTATATGAAAATCTTGTAATTTCTTTTCTAAGAGCTAATTCTCTCTCCCCCTTACCTAATAATTTCTTGAAGTGATTAAGCCTTTGTAACCTTAGAATGTTTGAAATAAAGTACTTAGCTCTGAGTAATTAACCCCATTATGGAATGTAGCCAATTAATATCTCCTAGTAATATTTGAAATCATTAAGAGTTCTTAGTTAACCTCTCCTGATTTGTACTTTCGTCATTGAATATTTTGTGAACATTTTATATAATAGATACTTAATAGAATCTTCTTTTTGTATCCTTTCAGTAGCAATTTGTAATTCCGAAAAGACAGGATTCTTTTCACTTCATCAAACATTTTTTCTAACGTATCTCTATTTGACTCAGCCAGCAAAATACCAATCATATAATGGTAAATTATGGATTCAGGAAATTGTAAATGAGTTGTTTAATGATAGTTGCTGTACAATGGTACAAGGCATAACTATTCAACTTTCCTTGTGGCAGCATTTTACAATCCTTTCTTTTTATTTGACAGCTATTATTATAAGTAGACACTGAGAAAACAAACCTCTCTCTATCTTGTTCTTATAAAGAAAGAGTAAAAAGGCAATCTTTTAAATCAATACCTATAATTGGGTACGCCTTAGGTAACAAGGCAAACGAACGTCTTCCAAATGCCATATTTCTTTTTAATGACAAATACAGAATTCCAAGAACTTGTAGACTCTTTTGTAGATTAAGCTTCAGATGCTTTTGAACCAGATGTTCTAGTGCCTGCAGTTTTCCTTTGCCATAGGCCATAGCCTTATCCAAAGAAGTTGGTCAATCAACCAACTTAGTTGTAAAGCCTTTGGGGTTTTATCATCAGTGACTACCTCAAGTAAAGTTGGAGAGTCAGCCTCTACTGTGTTCTGTTTGTGGACAACGTGGACTGTCTGTGACAGTTCCTGGTAACATTTTTAATACATTTATCAGGAACACCCCTTATTTTATGTCTTGTCCCTGAAGTTGAAGGAATATAAATTCATGTTTCCCAACACTATGACAAATATCTTCCCCATAAATTCATGACTATAGCAGTCACATATGGTCATAATTTTCTTATTTGGCATTCTGGCCCTATACATTTAAGCTATTTTATACTTTGTTTTAACTTAGATGAAGAAATCCCAACCACTGGAAATTATATATTTACCTTCCGAAGAGGCTAATTTGGAGATGAAGATTTTGGTGAGAATATTGTTACATCTGCTCCAGTGTCAACCAAACTTTTCTTTTCAATATTATGTATAAATAATTACATTTTTTTACTTCTATTCATCTATTCATTTATAGAAGTTTGCCAAAATGCCTATTTTCTAGGATGCTTATGAGATTTTTGTTGAAGCAATTCTGACCTTGATATCTGGTTTATATTTAAATCCAGATCAATGTTGTTTAATTGCTTTATGGTTGAGTATCTCAAGTACTAACCTGAAATGGCTGATCTGAATTGAATATTGGGGCCTGAAAAAGCCTCCTGCCTCCATCTGGGTGTTTCCTAACAAGGGGTTAATCTACATTTATCATTGTATGTCCTGGTTGCTCTCCTGTCATTATTCCAGTGACAAACTTTGCTGCAACATCTACATATTCCATAATATGTAGGCCTTCTTTCTGAACTAGTCTGGTTCTCTTTGTAATTCTTTCCAAATCGACCTAGAATTTTTTAAATGGCCTTGCTCAGCACAATTAAAATGTTTGACATTTTGCATTTTTTGAAAACCTTTTTGATCACTTCTTGCAATAAAGCCATATTGTATGAATGAGATCCAATTTCAACAGTATTTCTATTCTATTCATCTATTTGTGCTGATATTGGTTTTTAGAGACTGATCAACCTCTTGCATTCATTATTAGCTTTCTCAAACTAAAAACTCTATTAGTGCTTTCCTAGCTTGTAAATTTGATACCCCTCTATTTATAAATGAAATCAATCTTTTTATAAAGTTACTGATGTTTCTTTTGGATATATTTCTCTATTTGGAGAAATATAGAAGCTTTTTACTATGAATATTTATTTTGAATACTGTGTATTTTTCCCTTGATAAAATTTTATAAAATAAATGGGATCCTAACAGAGGAATATGAAACCTTATAGAGAATGCAATAGAAGGGGAAGAACAAGTCAGGCTGCACAAATGGACTGAGAAATGACTTCTTTAGGATTATGGGAATAAAGTAAAACTTTTACTGCAGTTTAGAATTTTTTGCATATGAAGATGAGGAATAACCACTTATCTAAGCAATTTAATTTTTATAAATAAAGTGGTGGTCAAGATTGAAGAAGATAATCGTCTAAAATACACTGAGACATGTTTAGATTTTGATATCTGTGGCATATTGGTTTACATGTCAGAACCATAAGATAGAGTTAGATTAAATAAAATGTATATGATAATGAATTTTCCAAGTCACCTGAAGTTTGCTCTCTAGAAAAGAAGGTTCAAAATTAGTTCCTCTTTTGATACTTGATGAGAGTCATAGAAAATAATAAATTAAAATAGTAGGATGTTAGAATGATCAAGATACAATGTTCTCTGTGTATGTATGTGCTCATGTTTCCGTTCCAGAATAATAGAAATCGCATAGTCAAAACTATTATTTTGAACACTAAATAATCTAATAAAAATGGATTAGTGGGAGATGAAACAAAGTTAATGTATCTGTTCCAATGTGCTTTCTCTTATGCAGCAAGACAGAGAAGTCAACTTCACCATCCACACTGAATTTGACATGTGCAAGTACAAACTTAATTATGTATGTCTATTGAGTTTTCAGAAGTTGTAGGTACATGGCCTGATGAGTTTTAGCTTCAAGACAATGGATTATCATGTTAGAAGTAAGAACCATGTAGTTCAGTTTGAGAAATTTTGATGAATATTTGTGAGGTTTCTAGTAATAAGGATGTCTCTTTTTATAAGTGGCAATAAAAGATATAAATCAAGTTGTGAAATAAAAATGAAAACAAACTTTGTAAGCTATTATTTTAAGTAATGAATGATAAATCATAACTAATACATTGGTTGAGGGTAAGAAAGAATATGTTGTTTGAATTTTTGTTAAGTTGACAATTAGTATGAGAGATTTTATCCAATGTAAGGTTTTTACGTTATTGAACATAGCATTGTTAACATTGTCATGGCTCCCACAATATTTATATTCTCCCATATTTTATGATAAGCAATTAACATTCACTCCTACTTTTACATGTGGAAGATCTGTAGGCATTACTAATGAGAATGAAAGTAGTAATCAATTATATTTATATAAATTTGGTAACTGTAACATTTAGAAGTTATTATTTCTGATATAACTTTGCTTAACTCTTGATAATTTAATGAAAAGGAATTTTACTAATGCTTCAGATTTATCATCAAAATGTCAGATAACAGTTTTATATAATTAAGTTGGAATTTCTCTACTTTATTATGTTTATGTAAATAAATTTAGAAGTTTTCTATTATCATAAAATCTAAATTTAGAGGTTTATGTTATATGTTAATAAAAAAACAGAGCCTTAAACTTAATAGTACATTCCCATCAGTCTTTATAGTAAGAATATTCCTGGTTAGATACCTTATTTTAGATTCTATTGATTACCTATTGCTTTTAATAAAGTTTACCTGGGATTTCTGAATAAACTTCAATATACTTATTTAGCCCTGTTAGAAGAAACAATCTACCAGAGTTAATTTGGAGGTAACAAAATTCTATAATAGTTAGAACTTCACACAGAGGTTCTAATTGGATTTAGCTGGAGCAAGACTAATGCACTCCTTTAGCAGATAGGAGTTAGTTCCTTGACTCTAAGGAATACTGCTTTAGTATTCAGCTCTTGTCTGGAATTATATAAGAATGAGGATGGTGTGAATTAGAAACTCTGTGTTTTCCATTCTTCTGATATTGCAAGTTTACAGTAAGGAGGAATGTGAATTGTAAAGCAATGATAGAACGAATATTTAAGTGCTGGGTTGGCAGTAGTGAAAACACAATATTGGTTTATATTCTGTGAACATTTTCAACAAAAGGCTGTGCTAATATACATTATTCTGTTTTCACAAACAAAATCACTAGGACTGAAACTTTACAACAAAGAAATAACTAAAATCATTCCTAACCATATTTTTCAGATATATTTGAAAGAATTCAATATATTTCTGATAATTCCCTAAGCTAATGCATCACTTCTATTCTTTTCTTGCTCATGTAGTAAGTCATGAATTGACTAGCAATATGTGGGAGGGACAATGTCCCAAACAAAGGAAGACAGAAATGTCACCTACATCACTTCATAATAAACTTGATAAATAGAGATACATGAAAAAGAGAAGTAGAATAAAATGGGACAGGAACAATTATGATATGCTTTCCTGGGCTCTTGAGCCACAAAGGAGAAAAGTAGTGACTTGACATTGAAGATTAGCAAGTACTTTGTAGAGTTTTTATAAATCTTTTTAATGTATTTGGTTTTTCCAGGAAAGCTTAAGTGGTCAGAAGGTAAGAATAAAATGTCATAATAGGAATGATGAACAGAGATGCAAGATGAAATGAGTGGCAAGAAGACTCAAGTCATCAAAGCTTCATGAACTCTTCTGTATTTATTTGAGGGTATGTATTTGTTGTGTGCAAATGGCACACTAAGCATCTCTACCCGTGTATATTTTATAATATATTCTATGGTAATAAGTGATTGGTTTACTTTAGAGAGAACCCAAATGTGATTAGACTACTTAAGTGATACTGGAAAATTTGTTAAGGAAACTATGAGCAGTGCCACTTCATTACATGACAGCATTGTTTTAATTGAATTATTCAAAGATTATTCATTCAACTGCTATTTACTGTATGGTTTCTCTTCCATGGATATTACCCTTAGGTTTCCATCTGTCTTAGACAATATGAATGCAGAGGTAATGAGATGGAGCACAATATCAAAATTTTTTGTAATTTTTTGCATGCCTATTTGAATTTTATACTGAAAGAATGGATAAAAAGGCAAGATCATGGCTGCTCCACTCGTTTAACAAGATCACATTTTCTTAATTAGATATGTAAAAATAAATTTGAATCCCTGGAAAGATGAAAATAGTAAACCTCAGTTGCTTATTTTAAAAATTGTATATATGAAATATAAGGAGCTATATTGGAAAAAAATTAATGATATTGACTCATCTGGCTCCATAAAAATGCTTGGATACAAGATTAAGAATGTCAAAACAACTCCAGAGTCAGACAAGAGTAATTACTAACTTGAACAAATTACATGGCATTCAGTTATATGCAGTTTGGGTAAATTAAGATACGAAGCACTAAACCAGGATGCTTTGTTCCCATGGAAGGGATGCTTCTAATTACCATACTTTTATTTTTTTTTTTATCAAGAGTAACCTTTGTCAGTGACTCAATGTGTGTATATAACAATGCAAATATGAAAGTGAGAGGAAGAAGGCATCAGGAAAACATACATACAAATAGCATTATGCAAACTGAGCAAGTTATATTTACAAGTTCATTGTGTGTGTGAATGTGTGTATATGCATGCATATATACATATACTCATATATATATACATGCATATACATTACACACATATGTATACATGCACATACTTATACACACATATATACATATATATATATGCATTTGCTAACAATAAAAAAGAGGCCAGAAATTTGAAGGAGAACAAGGCAGGTATATATGAGTGTTTTGAGGGAGAAGAGGAAGTAGATTGCTGTGGTAATTATATTACAATCTAAAATTAAGAAAAAGAATAATTTGGTCTGTAGTAGTTTCCTTCAACTACTAGTGGATAAAGAAAGGGCTTGTGCAGCATGGGATTCATTTCTGTTCCTAGGGCAGTGAGATTTCTGTGGAGAAACTCCATTTAGGACGCAGTTTTCCAAGGTCTCTTACTCTCTGCATATTGTCCCATTGAAGATCTTTGTATTTGTTCCCTGAGAAATACACTGATCTATGAATCAAAGAGAATGTCATTATTTACAGCCAACCAATGGTCAGAAGCCGGGAACCCTCTGGGGTTTAATTAGGGAAAACATGGAAGAAGCTGAGGAGGCCAACCCCATAGGAAGACCAGCAGTCTCAACTAAGTGGAACCCCCGAGGTCTCTTGGACACTAAGCAGTCAACCAGACAGCATATACCAGTTGATATGAGACCCCTGGATACATTTATAGAAGAGGACTGCCTGGTCTGGCCTCAGTGAGAGAAGATGCACCTAACCCTTGAGAGACTGAGGTCCCAGGGAGTGGGGACATCTGGTGGGGTAAGGACATCCTCTTGGAGATGGAGAAGGAGGTGTGGGATAGGAAACAGTCAGAGAGTGGGCCAGGAGGATGATAATGACTGGACTGTAAAAAAATTAAATAATTAATAATAATAATAATAATAATAATAATAATAATAATAATAATAATAAACTACCTTGGGGGAAAAGAGTCACTTTATGGCTGTATTCCTTTAGCAGAATGGTAGCATTTGGTCTTCCTCTAGGCCCTTCAGTTAAGTAGTTTCTGATTCATGGCCAATGAAGGAATGCAGAACATAGTTTCTATTTCATGAAATTTTATAGGGCTTACATCCAATCCCATAATGGATTTATACACCCACAAGCACTGTGGCATTATTGAACCAGTATATCTTTTATGATAATCATCAATGTAAATGAAAAAGCTTATAGATGAGTTGGTTTTTACATTTCTTCTTTAATAATGTGTCTACCATCTCTTAAATTCATGAACACTAGTCCATAAGGGTGAATGCTCTAGGCAATCACCAGATTGACTTCTACATGCTCATTGACTTGTGTAGATGCTGTCTTCAATAATAGCATTTATTGTCAATTTATAGAGAGCAATAAAAGCCTTGGCAATAGCTTGTGATATTTGGGGGTTCCTGTGGAGCTTCTTTAGCTACCAACCTTAATAAATGTAACCCATTATTGGAACTGGAGGATTTCTTTGGTGGTAAGTTATGTCTAGCTGGGTCTCCTCCCCCATTTTTTGGTAGTTCCATTTAAATCACCATGATATGTGTGTATGTTTTAGAAAGCCTTCTACTATATTTGCATTCTATAAGGCTCCTCTGATGTTTCTGAGCAGTAGTTGTTTATTCTCTATTCCTTCTCTTACCTTCTTCTTCTTCTCTCCTTATTTGATCCTCCTGCTCCAGTGCCCCTTCTATGTCATCCCTCCATAACTATTTTATAGCACTTATAATTGACCTGATTGGTGAAAGCTTGAAGGATCGTTTGTTCCAGGGCACTTTTTTTTTTAGGAATCAGAGTTTAAAAGTCTTGATTTAATTTTCATATAGCATCAGAAAATCAATTTTTCTCTAGATAAGTCTTATACTCAAAAGATCTTTCTTTTGCAATATATCAGTACTTTAATGAAGGAGAAGTTAAAAGAAAGTATCAACATTTGGGTAATTATGACTTCCTACAGGACATAGGCACACAGAAGCTAAATCAGGAAAGCCTAAACTTCAAACACTTACCCTGTAGGTGTTCCTGTTGTCACAAGCACAGGAATCATTGGGCATTTAATGAATGATTAATAGAAACACAGCTGTGTCCTGCTTTGAGAAAGTTAGAGTAGGTGCAATTTAAATGTTCAGAATAGATGGTAAATTTTATTAAATTTATGTTTCCTTTAGTGAAGAGCTTTAGTGTGTTTAAATTACAATGGAAATTATCAGCAAAATGAGGTTTTGCTTAACGTTATGAAGAAACCAACTATGTAAAGGTGAAGAGAAAATACACTTTGTTTGATTTTTCTCATAGCAAATTTCAAAAAAATTAAAACTGGAAGCAAATACCAGTTTACATTTTTAATTTTTTGTGTTTTTTTTTTTTAATAGTATAGAATAGAGTTTATTCAGGGCATGGGGAGGGAAGTTAAGAGGGTAGTAGAGGAAGAGAAAGGCAAAGAGAGGGAGAGAGCAGAGAAATACAGACCTGTCATGAACACATGGAGAGAGGGGAAGGGAATAGCAAAGAGAGGGAAGAAGGGAAGAGCCCAAGAGGGCAAGAGAGAAACAAGAGAATAAGAGAGCTAGAACTAATATTTTATTTGTTTTCTTTCTGTGTTATGGTTGTGGTAATGGTGGTGGTGGTGTGCATGTGTGTGTATGCGTATGTATATTTGTGTATGTGTGTATGTGTGTACAAACACATGGAGGTGAGAGGCCAAATGAGTTAGTTCTGTTCTTTTATTATGTGAATTCCTGGGATGAAAATCAAGTCTTCAGTCTTTGAATAAGACAGCTTACCATGCCGAGCTATTATATCGGCTTTTTGTAGTATTGTGGTTGTTGTTGTTGTTGTTGTTGTTGTTGTCGTCATTATTGAAACACATTTATATTAAACATAGCAAAATCCACTGATGATTGCATTACCTAAGGTTTCAGTACATGTTCATATTATATTATTTTATGTAAACTTTTTACTCAACATTCATTTTTGTTAATAATAAATGATAATGTGTTTAAACACCAATATTTTAATATAATTTTATTATCAAAGTTGGCATAATACTTACTAGACATAGTGTTATTATTTATTACATTGTGATAATTCTATTAGCTTTATTGCCTATGAGTAAACATGTTAGAGAAGCTTCTGTAATTAAAAGTATCCATTGTACATATGAAATACAAGAAACTTTATTGCACAAATGAACAAAAATTGTGGCCTGAAATTTGTGAGATCTAAAGATGAAGTAACAACACAAAACTATTTTTCACAGTTCATAAAGTCATTTGTTATTTATGGCCAAATTTTAGGAATTTCAACACAATCAGAGTGTCTACATGCTTGTTAACAACACATAAAACTCCCTAACTCAAATCTGATAATTATTGATGTCTTATGACTCTTTTATTATTGTAGATTGATTCTAACCCTCTATGACATATCCATATCCACATATGGTTAAATTACTTATCTTCAGGCTCCTGTTACTCTAATGAAACACCATGACCAAAAGTATAGGTGCAAGCATATGTGGTCATGCGCACATACAGACACACACAAACATGCTCACACAATAAAACACCACCAACTACAACAACCATAAAATAATAGGCATTAACAATTATTGTTAATTAATATCTGTTAATATCAATATCCTCAATTCCTCAATTAAATACACAGATTAACAGAATGGATAAAAATAACAGGAGCCAATCTTTGGTTGCACATAAGAAACACATCTCAACATTGAAAATAGGCATTACCTCAGGGTAAAGAATTGGAAAAAGATACTCCAAACAAATATTCCTAAGAAGCAAGCTAGTGTAGTCATTTTAATATCTGAGAGATCAGACTTCAAACTAAAATTAATCAAAAGAAAAAGGGGAAGGATAATATATATTCATCAAAGGAAAAATCCATCTGAAAGAACAAACGAAATGTTATTGAACAAAACTAACTTATGAAATTTTTTTTTTTTTGGTCACTATTTTGTTCTACATCTGATTAATACTAAAGTCATGTTCATAGTTAACTCTAGAATAATAATCTCTGCTACAAACTTATGCTTATGTCAAACCCAACTAGAACACTGGATTCTCTCAATTATAATGATAATGTAATTGTTTCTTCAAGTGAAGCAAGAATTTACCCCTACTAAACATGTAACTCAACAAGGAAAACCACATTTTTATTGCTTAGTGAATGAGATTGCAAAATTGGTGAGAGCAGAGAGACAAGGTGTTTTTCTGCTTTTCAATTTTACACTGGAGGGTTTCCCATTGTTTGCATTCAGAATTCAGGAGTTCTAAGGAAGTCAGTGGTGTATGAAACTCAAATACAGATGTCCCCAGCAAGTCTGATAGAAGTACTAGAACACAGACTTTTAAGGATCTTCTAGAAATAATAGAGTTTTCAATTTTTAGTTGAAAAGCATTTTTTGACAGCAAAAGGAAAACAAAGCACAAAACACCAACATGATCATCATCATCATGATCACCAATCATCATCATCAACAACAACAACAACAACAACAACAACAACAAACCACTAAAAAGTACATGTGTTGATTTCTGGAATATTCTGAGAATCAAGACTATTTTTTTCAAACAATGTTTTCCAAATTCATCTTCAAATAGTATATAAAAGATAAAGTCTAGGCTAACACTTTGACTTGCCTAATCACAGATTGGTCTATTGATCTACTTTGTTGAAAACATGCTATTTAGTATGTAGAAAATACAGAATACTTAACTTCTATAGTAATTAAACAGCTGTTATCACTCCTTCAAATGTCCATCAGAAATAAACTTCTGAATAGAAACTCAAACTTTGTTTTTGTTTTTCCATGTGCAGACTGAAAATCATGAGGCTCAAGTGACTTTCTTAATTTTTTTTTATAATTGTAGAATCTTCAAATGTTCTGAAAATTGCATATTATTTAGAGTAAAGGAAGCAATGTAAATCATAACACTGATCTGTCATTGTTTATGACAATGACATTAGCATCAGAAATATTAGAGAAATTTTATTCCAGCAGCATAGTTGTTCTGGCTAGAGATTACATCCAAAGATATGACCCACTTGGAATATAGATATGACCTGGATTACTGTATGATATAGCTGAAATACACACACATTTAGTAAACATGTCTAATTCCTAACCCTGAAGATAAGGTTAGTTTGTAGAAGGAAGCATCCATGTCTGAGGAACAGACAAAAAGAAGAAATAGGAAGTTTTAATAGTATGAGTCAGAGATAGGATGCATCCAACTTTCACAAGAAGAGACAGGCAAGAGGTGACTTAAGAAAGCAGCTCGTGCATGTGGGAACACACACACAGGCAGAGAGAGAGACAGAGAGACAGAGAGAAAGAGAGAGACAGAGACAGACAGACAGTGACAGACAGAGACAGAGACAGAGACAGAGAAGCGGGAAAAGGAGAGAGAGAGAAGATAAGTGGATGCAGCTTTACAGAAACAGGTTGCATGTGATGACAGAATGAGCCAGGGAATGAGAAGGAACCACAAGATTAGAACATTCAAACAGATCTCCAGAGTTAGTTTTTAGTTTGAGACCAAACAGGAGCAATTTTGAAGAAGCAAGGTTGAAGAAGAGATTTGAACAAAGTGAGCTGAGTTGAACAGCCAGCCAGAGTTCAGAAAGAGCTAGAAAGTTTGAGTTTACTCGAGGCCTAGATTAGATTGTTTGGAGGTTAGAAGCTAACAGCCCAAGGCCTAGACTTAGGCCTAGTTTTAACAGAGAAAGAAATGTTCTGGGCCTAAACCAAGCTGTGTATTCTCACAGCTTAGTTATCTCATTCCCTCATCTGAGGAAACAAAATTTACTTTTACAAGAAATAGCATCTGGAACTGAACATAAGATTCTTACGTGAAACTACAAATTTGGATAATGCCCAAACTTTACATATCGTTTTATCAAAATTTAGAAAAATTAAGGATACTTAAGAGAGGTAATTGTGGGGTGAAGGGATGCTTTTGTTTAACCTTGATGCTGGGACACTAAATAAATTTCTCCATGGTGTGGTTACTGCCAGCTATAAATTTATGTTCATTGCTACATCATAGCTATAATTTTGCTAGTTATAAATTGCAATGTTTACAGTTAGTCTTAGGCAATCCCTATGAAAATGCTGTTTGACTTTCAAAGGTGTCACAATAAACAGGTTGAGAACCGCTGATTTAGAATCTATATTACTCTTATAGAGAAACCGAGTTAATTCAGTTCCCAATATCTACTTTGGGAATTTTACAACCATCTGTAAGTATAGCTTAAGGGTATTCTTGGTTTTGAAGATATGCACATAAACAAATCCAGGACATGAACACTTACACAAATACTTACACAAACACATACACATATATAAAATAAAATACATTTTGATAAAAATAAATGAAATAGAAACTTTATAGAATAAAATTCTTCATTTTATTTCTGGTACTTTCTAGCACAGTATAAGCCTTGCATTTATTTCCCAGCACCATAAAAATATTAAGTTACTATTAATACTTTAAATATTTCCATATCATTTTTAAGGCTAACATGGACTATTATGTTTCTGGATTGCTTCCTTGTATGCAACTCTGTGTTTCTCTTTTAGACTCCCTGCATTAAAAAGATTTTCCTAGGTTGCAATAAAAAGCTTGAAATTGACTGCTTTGATAAACTTTGACCTTAGATTAAGGGTTTTGATGCAAAACCTAAATAGAAAGAAGAATAAGTCAAAGGAGACTTTTTTCTTGTGAGCAAGTGTGCATGTGACCTGGGTAGATATGAGGAAGGGTCTGGTATAATATACTAAATTCTCCTGGTTATATGCTCCATATATCATGTGATATACAGCTATATTTTGGGAGTCTCCATTCTAGGGTGTTCCATAAAATAAATTATATTAGAAGTAAAATAAAATAAAGCATAAAATTTTGTTAATTGAACAAATTATTGGTAAGTAATATTTTATCTTCCTCCAATTTCAATATTAAAATAGAAATAATATTTAATATCTTGAAATGTTATCTGTGATAGCATACCTGAGGAATGATACAATTTATGCTCCATTTTTGTAACAGATTACTATATAATGCTGAGGCAATGTCTTTGTAGTACCTTTAAACATATTTTGAAAGATGACAAATATTTCACTTGTCTTTACTGAACCCAGTTTCTTTCCTCTAGACAAATAGTAGTAGCAGGCTGTCTTACAATGTGAAATTTTCATTTCTAAATGCACACTCAGCTAAGAAATATTGTTTTAGAGATAAATGTAATACTTCTGACTCAAAATTAGGGTAAATTTTTTATTATGGAAACACACTATAAAGTATGACTAGCATGCATTAAATATAAAGTCTATCTAGAAAACTATGCTGTTAGAATTAGTTCCACTTCTACTGTGATTTAACAGTAAGTTCTGTTTCTTTTCACTGATATTTTGGTCATCATTCACAATCTTTGAAATAGGATGAAAATTACTTCCCTTTGTCACAGATATCCTCATAAGTCACAGGTACATTTGCTTCTATTTATAAAGTGCATATAAATGTAGAAAATTTTGATATGTTTTCTGAAAATTTACTTTTGTGTAACTCACAATCATGCTTCTCATGACTTTAAGTTGAAAAACATTTCCTTTTATAAGAATGGTTCTCAAACTTCCTAATGCTGCTATCCTTAAATATGGTTCTTGTTCTAGTGACCACAGTGATAAAATTATTTTGTTACTACTAAATAACTTCATTTTTTCTGCTGTTACAAATCATAATTTATATATATGATAAGCAGATATCTGATACACAACCCCTGTGAAAAAAATTGTTTAACCCCCACAGAGTAGTTCTGACCCACAGCTTAAGAACCACTGTTTTAGAATACAGGTAAAAGAAAAGCCTCAGAAAGACATAGAAAAGTTTTCTGTGAAAATGTGTGAGAGATTCAAAAAAATCCCACTCTGCTTCTTAGGTAGCAAATTGGAAAAGAAAATACATTTTCTAAATTCATATTCATTTTGATATTTATTATTATCACACGCAAGGACAGTATGGCTGCAAAGCACAAGGCATCACATCATGAAACTTGGAGCATGACCCAGATAAATCTCTTCTACCAGCTTTGTAGACTTTATACACCTTTCCAATAAAATTCCTTGTAAAACCTTACAAAGTACAACAACCACTGTGATTGTCTCTGAAACATGTCATAGAAACAATAAAGCAGTGTTTTCTCTTTCATATATTCTAAAAGAAAATGTTATTATCACCATAAAGTAATGAAAATTGTTGTAAATTAAAAATTAAAGCAAATGCATATCAAAATAGGAAGAAATTCTATGTTTAAAATATAAATTGTAACTGGGAAAAAAGCACTTGTTACATGAAAAAAGCATGTTCATTCAAGGAATCCATAAAAATAAGTATGCTGAAAATTAACATTTTCTTTGTGTATAAATAGTATGTAGAAAATATAATTTATTAGTAGAATATAGTATTTCAATTTTTGATAATTGTATCAGAGAGGAATTTAATATGTTATTAATAATTTTGACAAAATTTCAAAGAAGGAGAGATTTTAATGACTTGAAATAAAATACTCAAGCATTTTTGGGAACACTAATGTACATTCTTCTTTTCTTATTAATCTATTGTGAAGATTCTTTTTTGCAATATGATTTCACTAAATAGTCTCATATATTGGTCATAAATTCTGCTTTCAATGTAAAGGACTTACTTTTTTTTTTTTTTAGTTTATTCTTCACTCATACAAAGCATCCTGACATTTCCTTCTACCTCTCTACTTTCAGTCTCACTATCTCCCCTTCTCCTCTGATTTTCCTTTTCCCTCCAGAAATGAGCAGCCCCCCACCCACAGTGGTATCAAGCAAACATGACATAAATACAATAAGAATGAGCAAAAATCTTCATATCAAGGCTGGAATAGGCAACCCAGTATGAGGAAAAAGATCCCATCAGTAGATACAATGTCAGAGATACCCACACTCCCACTGTTAGGAATCCAACAAAAACCTCAAGCTAACAACCCCAGCATGTATACAGAGGGCCTGATACAGACCCATGCAGGTTCCATGGTTGCCACTTCACATTCTGTGAGTCCCACTGAGCCTGCTTAGTCGATTCCGTGGGTCATAGTCTACTGATGTAATTTACCTCTCTCTATTCTATAATTCTTCCTTCACCCCTCTTTGAGGTTCCTAGAGGTCTGCCTAATGTTTGGCTGTGGTTCTCTCTACCTGCTCCCATCAGATGGTAAACGGAAGCCTCTTAATGGCTATTGGCTTAGGTACCATTCTATGAGTATAGAAGAATATCACTAGGAATCATGACATTGATTTTACTTAACACTTGTGTTTAGTTCTACCATATGCCTTTGAAACATCAAGCTTCTGAATCCTGGAAATGGTCATTAAACATCTCCCAACTGAAAAAAGTACAGATGCTTTCAACTACTAGAATTCTACTAGACTTGCAAAGAGAAGTTAATACCAATATTCCTCTAATTATTCTTCAAAATAGAAACAGAAGGAACAAATTCATTTTATGAGGGCACATTTACCTTGATACTCAAATGACACAAAGACACAACAATTCAACAAGGAGAATTATAGTCCAATTTCCCTTAATTGTATAGTTGAGCACCATTTGTTGCGACTCTTCAGACTCAGGCTAATTAAATGCACGTGTTGAGGCAAGACAAGACATGGGCTGAGGCAAGACCCATGCTGAGGCAGGGCACATGGAGGACACATAATATTCAGAAGGTATAAATAGGACTCTACGAAATTGGCTTGATGGTACAGATAGCTGTGCAATGCTTGTAAGTCTCAAGTCTTCACTGGTCTTCGCTTCTCTGAGAGAGGCACAGCTAGGATCTTCTGGTGTCTCTCCACGTCCCTCCTGCTAACTGGAGCTGAGACTGAGGCCTGGCTATCTCTGCTAGGTAGTTTCACCTCTGAGGCTAACTTGACTTTAGGGAACTGAACTGCTGGTGTATCCATGAGCTGTTTTGTGAATGGATCGAGCTGCTGCTGCCTGCTAACCTGTGAACTGAATTGCTGATTTCCAGGCAAGACAGACCAGAGTTACTCCAAAGAACCTCTCTAAACAGGTCTACTTCTACCATATCCTTTCTCTTCCACTAACTCTGGTGGATGGTGGGCTCAAAGGAGGTTATATCATTTAATAACCATCATTAAAAGTAGGATTTGAAAAATTAAAGTTACAATTCATATTTTTACTTTGCCTACTTCAAATGTAAGTGAAGAATCTATTTAGTAAGATTGTGAAAATCAACATTTGATTTTTTAAAGATGCTCAAGTAAAGTAAAACATTACTTTGTGAATATCATTAGCCATAAACAGTTCAGTGACAGAAATATACATCTCAATAAAGTATATCAGTAATTTTATTAATTATATTAGAATATATATTCATAAAATAGCCTTTGAAACTCATGAGGGCAATTAAATATGAATGCTGTAGAAATTGTTAAACTAAAAATATTCATAGTAAAGTAAGTTATTTGGAGTTGGAAAAATGGTACAATAGGTAAGAGTACTTAATGTTTAAGCATGGATACCAGAATTCAAATCCTTAGAACCCAAGTAAAATATTGAAGGGAGACTTAAGGCTTCTCCAACCCCCTTATTGTGTGGCCTGGGAAGAGACCATTGTCTCTGAACATCTTTCCCAACCAGTATAGTTACAGGATCAGTGAAAAACCCTGTCTTAAGAGTGTAAGGTGAACAGGACTCCCACCTGCCTTCAGTAGCTTCAACATTGTGCATACACATCCTCATGCTCACCATGCATACTTACACACCCTAATAATAAAGAATCTTATTCAAATCACTGTGAAAATAAAATATAAAATAAAATATTAAAACATTAATTTATTTATATGCATTTGAGTGGTTTATTGGATTTTTATACCTTACAGAGCATATTTAGTGAAAGCATATTATTGAATTCTTTGTTTTGTTTTCCACTGAGATGTTAGAAAACCGAACAGGTTCATTACAAAATATGTTTGGGCTTACTTTTAAAATATCATTTGATAGATAATTAAATCTGTCTGTGAATTTGTAATTAATACTATTCTGTTAAAATGATATTAAGAAATGTTTCTGGAGGCAGGTCTAGATTCAGATAATGTGGATGAAACTCAAAACTCCCTAAGTTCCAGTTAAATTGAGCAAGTTACTTAACATGTTATGGCTGCAAGATTTTTATGGGTCCTTTGTGGAGGATAGCTAATGAATATTAAGCATCTAGAATAGTGTAAGCACATAATAAACACTCAGTTTCTTTAAGTCTTCATAATTACCATCACCATAATCTTCATAAATAATGCAATATGTAGTGCTTACCCACAATGCAGTTGCATTTGTTTAATAACTTTCTGAGTGTTTAGAGAATACTGTCTTTATATTTATATATATATACATATATATATGTATATATATATATATACATACTGAGGCTTATGTTATGTTATTTTAAGTGAGGCAGATATTTTACAAATGGATATCTATGATAAAAAGCCAAATCACTGATAAATTATAAAAGTGCAATAATCTAAGATATTTGTAATTCTTGTAAATCATTAAGGAGGTAATGAATATGAACCAAACCCAGGATTTCATGCATCTTAGGTGAGCAATCAACATTTGAATTGTATATTCCCACCCCCATGGAATCATTTCTAGAAATGTTTAATTGTATCTGATTTATGGGCTTATTAATTTGATATGTAACCATTCATAAGTTACTTTAAAACTTTCTGCATTTGGTTTGAACAAGAAAGACCCTATATGCTAAAATATTTGAAAACTTGGTTTCTAGTTGGTGGTATCTTGTAATAAAGGAATATGTCATTATTGGAGGAAGTGCATCACAAGGAGTCGGCTTTGAAGAATTTTGAAAAATTCTTCACTTCCAGTTCCCTCCCTCTTTTCTTCCTGCTCGTGCCTGAATTGTGCAACGTAAACTTGCTCGAATCCACAGCTGGCTACTATGCTTTCTTCCTGTGCACCTCTGGATTCAGGAGTACTTTCACCTATAAGTTGCCTTCATTATAGTGATTTATCACAGCAATAGATAAGTAACTAATAAAATGTCTGCTTTAAAAGCCTTGGTTATTATTGATAAGAAATCTTACTGAGGAAAAAGTATTATATTTTATAATAACATTTTTCGATGTGATTTTCAGAGTCTGAAAGTTGTAATGTTTTCACTGGACATGTTGATTGTTTTACCGTAAAAAGAGGTTAAATACATTTCCTTTAACTCTTCTACTACTACCATTAGTGAATGTATTTTTTTTTTGACTTATCATTTATTTCTCTACCAATTATTAAGTACTCATGCACGATAACAGATTTTATCATGATGTTTTTCACACCAAAATCATTCTTCCTTATTCTCTGTATTTACCATGTCCCTCTCTACATGGGGCTGTGCCACCACCAGTAGGACTTCTGCATCCATGTCACACATCCCCCATAGCATGCTTTTCTCTCCCTCTCCCTCTTACAAGCTCTTCTTACCTCATGATGGTTCTTGTTCATGATGTTGATGACCTATGCACACTTGAAAATGGGCACTTGAAAGAAAATGTTTTTAGATTTTGTTTATGAGTCTTGGCTATATAATCTTGAGTCAATGCCCTCTCATAAATAAGTAAATGAATTTGTGAATAAATAAGTAAATTCTAATGATAAACATACTTATTAGAAATAAGTACTAAATAGTAAATGTACTTCTTTGAAAAAGTTTATAAATTTCACAAATGTCTAAAATGTAAAGGAGAAAATAAAGAGGCAATGTGAGAACAATACAGCAAGGCTGTAAGGAGCTCATGTTTCCCTAAACAATATATTTTGTTTCATAAATGCTATATTTTAAAATTTTTATATTAACTGTTTAGTAATAAAAATAACTATTTTAAATTCAATGTGTATTATTGATAAAACTGTCCTATAAGACATATTAATAATGCCTGCTTATTGTAAGGAGGCTTATAACATTTTTATATGAAATATGATAGTTTTTTTCAAGTATTGGCAATAGTTTCCTAAGCCTACTGAATATTATAACCAATTCAAGAGAATATGAATATGTTCCAAGTATTTAAATGAGGTTCTAAAACTAGTTTTGGCATATAATGAGATTTTAATAAAATGTTAAGACAATGTTTACATTTATTATAGAGTCAGAATATCACAAAATATGTAGTAAGTAATATAAAATAAAATCTTTATAGTATTGAGGTTCTCTAGAACAATAGAACTAATAGAATTCAGAAAGGAGTAGCTTACAGACTCTTGTCCTGCTAGTTAAACAAGGGTTGTCTACCAACAGAAAGCCCAAGAAACCAGTAGTTATTCATTTAAAGAGCCTGCATGTCTCAATTGGTCTTCAGTATACACTGGAATCCTGAAGAAGAAGAAGGCTTTAATACCAGTGAAGGAACCAACTTGCCAGCTAGAGTGAGGGCAAGCAGTCAAATTCAAGGGCTTTTTTCTTCCATCTACTTTACCACTATGTACTATGTAGTACCATGTACTACTACCACCAGCACTTGTAACTCAGATTTAAGGAGGCTCATTCCACCCCAAAAGATCCAGATTCATGGCGGATCTTTACAATTCACATAATTCGGTCTAGGAATATCACCCAAAGATATACCCAGCCTCTTAAGTTTTAGTTAGTTTCAGCAACAGATGGAAAATGACAGGATATTACACCTATTTACTACATCAGTACAGATTATTAGAAGTCTATAGCCCACAAAATAATAAAATATTTACATATGAATGTATGCATCCATCTAATGGAAGAATAGAATTCTCATCAATATATATCAACATTTTTTAGAATATGTTAAGTTGAATTAAACATAGAACATAGGATAAAGAATAACTAAGAATTTTTCAGAGCAAATTAAAAATTTAATTATTTGATTAATTCAGTTAATTTGCTTAGATACATGGTATTCTAGTAAAAATGTAAGAAAATATATTATCATGATGCAAACAAAGAAAAATTGTGAATTTGTGAAATTTTGTACATACTTTCCTTCCCTGAAAACAGTAATACCTGTATTATCTGTAATCAATCTTAATGACTTACCTAAGCATTTATGTTACCTATTGTGTTTACATCACATGTCTCTTTGTTGGAACATTAAATTGGGAAATAAGTAAATGGTTTGGGCTAACTCAACTGTATTCTTAGTGTTAATATACAATGATTTTAGATAGTATGACCAACAAATTTTAGATTCATTAAAAATAATTATTCTATTGCAAAAACGTAGATATATTTTCACACTTTAAAGGGGAAAAACACCTTGGAAAGATACCTAAAAATGGGGAACAGGGGTAATAAATTTGATCAAAATAAGTCATCTGTATATATGGAAATGACATATAGAATTCCTTTAATTTTGCTCAGTTAATACAATTAAAGTAAAATGATTATAAAGAAAAAAGTAAATGATAATTTCATGAAGTTAAAACCTTCTTCCTCCACAAAGGCTTAGCGGTATAGTAGTACAGTCCTCTGAGAGCCAGAGAAAAAATAAAACTGAAAATAGCTGTGTGCTGAGTAATACTTTTAAATAATCAAAAGTTGACCACAACTCTCCTGCACCTCTACCTTACTTAGATGGCCTTCTCAAACTAGAGACGTTGGAGGAAAAATAGAAATGCCCTTTTGGGGTTTATTCTCTGTAAAAGCGATTACAGCCTCACTACTGGCTCCCAGCAGCCCATTCCTCCTCATCTGGACCTTCACTGAATCCCATTTGAACACTTTGCAATAATTACATATGGGAGACAAAAAATAAATATGAAAGTCTTTATTTTGTTATATTCATGACTATCTTCTTACTTAAATGATATTTCTTCTAAGCCACTGTATGCACATTATTCTTGTTCTCCTAAGAAGACTTCTATCCCATCTTTGTTTAGAAACTTACAGAAGCATACTTACATATAAAAATACACATATTTACAGAAGAAGCTTGTACATTATTAGCATCAGCCAGAACTTATTGAAATCAGAAATAGATTTTACTTCCCACCCCTAGAGTTTACTGCTCTATGTTTACCTTAATTCATTACAAGATCAATAGTCCTAAAGAGCTTTGCTTTCACTAACTATTATTTTGTTTTTTATGTTCTGGATTTTGAAATTAAAAAAAAAAATCTTTTGAGCATGTATTCTTTTATCCCTGGGAATTTTGTTGAACATGAGTTTTTTGAGATTTCTCTATATCAATGCTCATGTCAGGAGCATTCTCTTTACTGTTTCAGTTTTAACCCATATGCTTTTTTATGTGCTGAACGATATTTATATTATTTTAAATTTATGGGTATTAGAAATAAACTTGCTATGAAAACATATGTTCAAATTTGTTTTATGGACATGCATAAAAATAAGAAATTGTCTTTCTAGGATATACTGTTGGTATATATTTAATCTTCAAAGGTCATTTTTTCCAGAGTAGTTTATGCTACCTTGTTTTGCCAAAAGAGTTATATCACAGCTCAATAGACTCTGAATTCTTTAAATCCTCACCAACAAGGAAGGGAAAATTCGCAACATCCCCCATGTAAGGAAGCTCCAGTGTAAGATGCCACTATTGATATGATCATTTCATTACTAGTCAGATAACTAAGACCCAAGTAACCATGAGGGCTTTACTTTGAGTAATAGTCCTTAGAAACAAAGCAGCTATGCCATTTTGTAGTGCTTATGAAACCAAATAATCAGTAATGATTTTCATAAAAACTTTAATTCCTGTAATTGCTTTATTTATTTTAGATTAGCAACATTTTTTTTGAATTCTGAATATAATGAAGACTGTGGATGACTTTAAAGTATCTTTCTCATAGTGTTCATAGACAGCTCAAAAAATGATATGAAGTTTTGAAAGAAGCATTATTCTTCCATGAGCTGTTTTCACACTTCTCCAGTGAATATTAGAAGGTGAAAAGAAGGTATAATTTCTCAGAATTGTTTTTCTATTTTCTCTTTTCTCTAAGTTATTTTACAGAATTCCATGTGATAATCGAGCATTGTCCAAGGAATATGCAAGCAATTTAATGCATTGCATATAACAATTAAAAATACAAATAAAATTATTTTAAAAATAAATTTTATTTATTAAATTAGAGGCCTAAACATAACACTTATTTATGTGAATGATTTTTTTAGAAATTAAAGCTTTTGGTAAGTTGTTAAATTACTAGTGTGTCTTTTTGAATAATTGGGGATTTTAGTTGCATAAATTAAATTTATATTTTTATTTAGAATTGCTTTCTAACTTACAATTTGTTAGTTCTGAAGAAAAATAATACCATCTAATATTTTAATTGATGGTGTTTAGTTTTTTAAACATGAGACAGTAAGTCTGTAGTCCCTAAAAACACATTAGGTGCATTTTAATTTAATATAATTATATTTATATGCTAGAGGACCTATGAGTCTTATTCAGGAAAATTCAAAGCTTGAGGGAAACATAAGGACTTGCATATGAAATGGTTGGAAAATTCTCCCTGACTACCCATAACATTTCTAATTATTCACTCAGAATTCTTCAGTATTGACTCTGTAATTAACAAAATGAAGGTAGAATCAATAGTCTTGGATGTGCTTTGTTGTATGTGATTAGCAATATATGTTTTTAACAAATAAAATATATAGTTTGTATTTGGCATTGTTATATGTATTTTTAATTCTAAAAGCATGGTTTAATAATCCTGTTTTAAAAAACATTTTTATTTTAAATTACTTTTAGTTATCTTTATTTTTAAATAGTCTCAACATTATTTATTATTAAATAATTTATTTATTAAATCTGGATTTGCATGAGAAAATATATGTAAATGAGTCCAGGAGACAGTAGAGGTCAGATATTGGCTTTTTATCCTCTAGAGTTGTAGTTATAGACTACAGTGGTGAGATGTTCTTGGGTGCTAAAAACTGAGTTCTTGTCTTCTACAAAACAGATGTATTCTTAACCTCTGAGACTTTTCTTCAGTTAAAATCATACATATGTTTATAGATATATACACAAATACATACAAATATAGATACACACATATATATATATATATATATATATATATATATATATATATATTCACACACATACATATTCCAATAATGTTTTTTTAAATCTGTTGTATCCACAAAGTAAAACCCATAATAAGCAAAGCAAAAATTTTATAGAATCAAGGAAACAACTAGAGTAAATAACTCAATCAAAAGTACATGTGAGAAATCTTAAGGAATGACAAGCCAAACAGAACATTTATTCCTGCGTGTGTGTGAGGCTGTGGAGGGACACAATGGTGATGGTAGTCAGAGGACAACTGTCAGGAGTTGGTTCTCTCCTTCCACCTTGGTAGTTTCAGGGATAGAACTCAGTTCACTGGTCTTGATTACAGATGCCCACACCTACTGAAGCATCCTACATAACCCTGGAGCAAAATTTTAAGTACACAAATATATATATTTGCACCTAATCAATGGACAGAAGCTGCTGACCCCTGTGGTTTAATTAAGGAAAAGATGGAGGAAGCTGAGGAGGAGGGTGACCCTTTAGGAGGACCAGTAGTCTCAATTAACCTGGAGATCTCTCAAATACTGGACCAACAACCAGGCAGCATACACCAGCTGATCTGAGGCCCCCAACATATATACAGCAGGGAACTGCTGGGTCTGGCTTTAGTCAGGGAAGATGTATCTAACCTTCAAGAGACTGGAGGCCCCAGGAATTTTAGAGGTCTAGTGGGGTGATGTTGGGGACATCCTTGTAGAGACAGGGGGTGGGGAGAAAGTATGGGATACGGAACAGTCGGAGGATGGACCAGGAGGGGAATAAAATTGGGAGTGTAAAAAAATAAAAATAAATAAATAAAAGATAATAAATAAATAAATAAGAAATCATGAACATAATGGTATTAATAAGCTCCCTTTAAATAGTGACTTGAAAGTATTAGATATTCTGAGATAATCCCAAGGTGATAAAATTTTACATTACAAAAGGGTAGGATCTCTTCCACTAGAGAAGAGATGTTTAGTGTTAGAAATTGCTAATGTTAGGAAAGTGCTAAACGTAAGTTTTTTTATGAAAAAGTGCACAGTTTGGTTGAGTGAGCACCTTGGAATATTCTAGTTGTAACTTTATTATTATTATTATTATTATTATTATTATTATTATTATTAATTATTCACTGTTAAAGTCCAGTCATTATCCCCCTCCCTGTCTGCACTCTTCTGACAGTTCCTTATCCCATTCCTCCTCCACCAGCTCCAAGAATGGCTCACCATTCACCCACCAGACCTCCCACTCTCTGTGGCCTCAAGTTTCTCCAGGCTTAGGTGCATCTTTTCTCACTCAGGCCAGACCAGTCAGTCCACTACTGTACATGTGTCAGGTGTCTCACATCAGCTAGTGTAAGCTGCCTGGTTAGTGGTTCTGTGTCTGAGAGATCTCTGGGTAAAGATTAGTTGAGGCTGCTGGTCTTCCTGTGCAATTGCCCTCCTCCTCAGCTTCTTCCAGCCTTTCCCTAATTCAACCACAAGGGTCCCAGGCTTCTGACCATTAGTTTTTTGTAAGTGTCAGCTTCTGACTCTTTCAGCTGCTTGTTGGGCCTCTCAGAGGGCAGCCATAGTAGGCTCCTGTCTGTAAGCACACCATACCATCAGTAATCACGTCAGGAATTGGAGCCTCCCCTTGAGCTGGATCCCAAGTTGGTCTGGTCACTGAACTTCCTTTTCTTCAGTCTTTTCTCCAATTTTGTTCCTGCAGTTCTTTTAGATAGAGACAATTCTGGGTCAGAGTTTTAACTGTGGGTTGGCAACCCCTCTCCCTTACTTGCTCCCCAATGGAAGGAGAATATGAGGGGGTGAGATAGAAATGTAGCTGGGTGGGTGGGGTGATTGGGGAACTACCATCTCATAGGCAAATGTGAGGGGGGATGGGGTGAACAACTCTTGGAGGGAGGACAGGAATGGAGGCAATATTTGGAATTAAATAATATAAATAAATAATTTTTTAAAAAGAATACTT
This sequence comes from Rhynchomys soricoides, assembly GCA_019843965.1. Taxonomy (NCBI): domain Eukaryota; kingdom Metazoa; phylum Chordata; class Mammalia; order Rodentia; family Muridae; genus Rhynchomys; species Rhynchomys soricoides. The sequence goes on along the minus strand of JADRCH010000027.1, from coordinate 5,902,903 downwards.
TTTCACACATACTTACTAGTCTGTTTTAAACAATACATGTTTCTGAATCAGTCAATGATATTCTAATAGCAATGTATAAAATATATTATAAAATATCCTAATGAGTTAAGTCTTTTGTTGCCTGGCCTGATGACATGAAAACTGGATGAAAACCAATGATTGCAATTTGTTTTATGGCATCCATATGATCATCATGGCATATAAGTATTCATTTCCATGCACTTATGCCCACCCCATACACAGACACAAACATCCCCACACATACACACACAGACACCCCACACCCACACACACACACATGATGAAATTTAAAATTTAAAATAACTGCAATAATAAGATTTATATTTCCACAAATTGTCTTTCCTCAATTTTAAAATGTAACAATTCCTTAGTTATAAATCTATTCTAGATTTCACTTTTGAAAGAATAGTCACTTTAGCCAGGGAAACAGGTAGGCTAACTGATGCTTGTCTCCTTACCTTCTATTCCTTCTTATCCAATACCCAAGTCTCATCGCCAACTCTATTGCAAACCACCTGCTCTAGACTCACTCCTGACCCTAGCAAAACCATCTACAGCAGATCACGTGGATCTCCCCTTCTAAACCTTCTTTTCCACCTTCACTGCTTTCTCCCATCTCCCAATTCTAGTAGGCACTGCCTGGGAAACCACGGGCTCCTCTGGGCAAGGGCAAAATAGGCTAACTGCAGACCTTCACATCTCCTTCAATTCCTCCAAATCCACAAATGTAGTCTTACCCCCATCTTTGTAGGAGACCCATGCTTTGGTGCCCCTTTTCTGTCGCCCATCTTTAGCATTTCACACAGATTTTCTACTTTACTCATACCATTTCCTCAGGCCCCACATCCAGCAGCCTTTCTCTTTGGGAACAATCCAGCCAAGTCTGTTACAGAAGCAAGGGAGCCATCAAAGCAGGTAGGCTAGCTTCAGATCTTCGCTCTTCTCCTCTCTATGCAACCAACCTCCCACCATTCTTATCCCCAGCTCTATATCAGACTACCTGCCATGGCCTTTCCTCATTCTATGCCCCATTGCCAGGGGTCTAAACATATCCTGATATAACAACCTGCTTTCCTAATTCCTGGTGACCTCATCAGGTCTACCTTCTAGCCCATCCCTGTTGCCAAGTGTCAGTTCCCAATACCTAGGAAAATATTTGATATAGAAGTCCCAGTGGCCACACATATCAGAATCCAGGAAGAGTTTACCAGGTAACACTCACCTACCACATTCAAATATGAAGAAGAGAGGATAATATCAATCAAGGAAGAAATCACCTACCACCCAAATGACAAGACATAAGTGCTTAGAATTAGAATTAGAATTAGGTAAATTGCACAGATCCATCTCTCTGTAATTGTGTAGATTACAGATATAAAATATATCACCATCCAGTATTTCCAGTTGTATTACAGAGCTACAAGACAGCATCATATTGGCACAGAACATACACACTCAACTTAAATCCATCCACCAATGGGGACCAATATTTTAATAAATAATCTCTAAATGCACACTGGACAAAAAGAAAATATCTTCAAAAAATGGTGCTGATCAGCTGGATGGCTGCACAAGTTAAAATACATATAGATCTCTTAGACTGAGGCAGAATGAACAGGGCCTACATGGGTTTGCACCACATTGCATCTTATAGCGGAAAGAAGAAGTAGACACAGGGCAAATCCCTAACACAAAGCCATCTCCAATTTATAATCACTTGCAAGTTAAATTCAGATTTTCTCCAATGGAGGCTCATTATGGAAAACAAAACAAAACAAACAAACAAACAAACAAACAAAAATCTACTCATGAATGTCAGCCACATGCCAAAGAGTACAGATGACCAACAGAAAATGAACTTAAGCACATCTTTGTAGGTCCCTTACCTTGTAATGTTGTGTCATGGCTTTTCCTTTGTTATTACATTTTATTTATTTTGTTTTCACAGCTTTTATTGGTTATTTTACTTATTTACATTTCAAATGTAAATAAATTCAGTTTCCCCTCCACAACGCCCTATTTCTTTCTTACCTTCCTCCTGCCTCAATGAGGATGCTCCCCCACCCAACCACTCCTGCCTCAGCGCCATAGTGTTCACCTACCTTGGCTCATGGAGCCTCCACAGGACCAAGGGGCCCTTCTCCCATTGATGCCTGACAAGGCCATCATCCTCTGCTACACATCTAATTACAGTCATGGGTCCCCCCATGTGTATACTTTGGTTAGTGGTTTAGTCCCTGGGAGATTTGGGGGCTCTAGTTGGTTGATATTGTTGTTCTTGCTATGGGGTTGCAAACCATTTCAGCTCCTACAGTCCTTCTCCTACCTTCTCCATTGGGGTCCCTGTGCTCAGTCCAATGTTTGGCTGCATACATCCACATTTGTATTGGTCAGGCTCTGGCAGAGCCTCATAGAAGATAGCTATACCAGGCTCCTGTCAGTAAGTGCTTCATGGCATCAGCAATAGTGTCTGGGTTTGGTGTCTGCATATGGAATGGATCCTTCAGTCTCTGCTCTACTCTTTATCCCTACATTACCTTTTGACAGGAGGAATTCTGGATTAATATTTTTGAGATGGGTGAGTGACCCCATATCTCAGCTGGGGGCAGTGCCTATCCACTGGATATGGTCTCTACAGGTTCTATTTCCTGTTTGTTGGGTATTTCAGCTAATGTCCTCCTGTTTGGTCCCTGGCATCTGGAACTTTCTACAATCTACCCCCAATTCCCCCTTTCCCAATGCTACACACCTTCTTTCAAATCTAATTTTACCTTTTTTCCCCCCTCTTTTTTTACCTGTCAGGTCCATTGAGTACATATTATACATTTCATTTCAGGTTTTTTATGGCATCTCTGAATATGCTAAAGAGTGGCCCTTCTGCTTCTACTGCCTTCTCTTGGGATAGTTTTCTTCTGCGGCTGTTTATTTGTTTGCTTGCTTTGTTCTGATTTGATTTTTGTCCAGATATAAAATGTTAATGTTTGCTTTATCTAATTATATTTTATTTTATCATAAAAATAAACAGTTTCTATTTTTAGAATTTAAAAGAAATATTGAAATGTTATATTCTTGCCTTTCTGACTTAATAAGAACTCTTTTCCTTATATTTTGGTCTTAATATTTATATTTCTACACTTTTTGTAGTAGTTCAAGTGCAGAAAAATCATTGCTGTGCAGTCCTTTGGATTTGATTAAAATGTGAAAGGTTAAATTAGAAAATACATGTCACATTTTATTTCAACATAACAATAAATGGTTTTCTTAGGTGAAACCATGCATGTAACTACCTATTTCTGCTATGTAGAAAGATCATAAAATCTAATTTCTTCTGAGAAGTTATAATTCATGAATCTAAAGTAAGCCACAAACCCAACCACCAAACTATCTAAAAATCAAATTTTTGAATAAAATTACTAAGCCAACTACAGACAATTAACATTTATATATACACATTTCCTTAGCCATCTCCATTTCTTTAGATCTTATTCTTTTCATTTATCTTCACTGACCTCATGTATAGTAAGGAGCCACATATTCTTAACTTCTCACACTGACTGAGAACAAATGAATACAAAGTTTTGCTACTTGATTCAAGGCCACTTTACCAGCTACTTAGCTTGGATGCAAACACTGACTCTTACACAAATCAAGCTATTGTCTGAAATTTACTAGCATGTATGTTCCTCCTATGAAATATCAGATCAGGATCTTATACAGTGTCTTCGAGGGTCAAGTGTGCTTTTAGTTTCCTAGTTACCCATCTAGAGAAATCACAGATGGCCCAGGGATCATATTGGAGATTCACAATAGTTGCTACCTAGGCAATACAATAGAGGTTTACATAAATTGTGTATTTTATACAACTAATAGGGTCATAATTCAATAGTTGTTTTATTAACTAGTTAAGCAAGACAAACTTTACAATATCAGAAAAAGTTTTATTGTTTTCTTTCTTTCTTTGTATTGTTTTGTTTGTTTGTTTGATTCGTTTTGTTTTGTTTTTGTACAACTCTTTTGAAGTAATTTGTCTCAATGGCCCTCATAATTTGGGGAAGACTTCAAAAAGTAAAGAAAACAAACAAAAATCACAGAATGGACACACATATGTGGCCAGACATCATGAAGCGGACACATCCACTTGAAGCAAGTTCTTATTCTTAGTTCCTGCCCCCTTTGCCTGATGGTGTCAATTTATAACAAGGGAAGAGAAATGTGCTCAGCCCAATTATGTTAAAGAAACCAAAATGAAATAGATTCAATTGTTACGTGCCTGATAATTTGTCGAGACCCCTCATCATTCCTGATAGATAAGCTAATCAGCTCCAGATTAGTGAACAGGACTTCTGTGTTGGGAGATCTGAAGGATACAACAACCAGCATGCTCTTCAGAGAATAGAATATCCATGACGACACCAGTGTTTATCAGGGCTCTGAGATTTATGACATAGCAAACTCTACTGAAAACATGGTTCTATAAGTTAATGGATGTAAGCTAGCTGAATATAAGTTAATGAATGTAAGGAGGTGAGATCTTGAGAACAGTCACCTGCTTGAGACAAGATTCATTGTGTGAAAATAGTGAGATATAAAATTCAACAAGTAAGAAGACAAGGAATCTCGTGTGCAACTAAAGATTATGAACTCCAGCTAATATACCTCACACACTGGCAAAAATCCCTAGACTCATGGAATTATTTTCTTTCATTTAAGATAATCTTAACTTATACTGTAGAGAAGTAAAAGCATAAAAACATATAGCTGAGTTACAAATAAAGTATATTTTCAGGAGTTTGCTGTGAAATTTTTAATAAATAAAAAGGATCTAACAGATATGACAAAATGCTGGCTTCCTAGTGGCAATGGTAATGTGTATGTAAGTTCATTTAGGGAACTGAACATTTATCACAGTACACAATGACTAAACAGAGTTATAGAAATTGCATTTATTTTTAACAACGGTATTTACTAATGTTGTAAATAGATACAACCTAGACAATGATCAGTTGAATCTCAAGAAAGCTCTTCATAAAAATGAAGCTCATCATTCAGAAAACCAATTAATTATGGGAGGTTATCCTCCTGCAGGAAATGCCAACAGAATTCAGGTTTGTTCAATTCAGAAAATCACTGATAATTACTTAAAGATTATTTTCAATAAAAAGTGAGACCAGTAGTTTGACACATTTTTTTTTGTTTTTCTTTTTTCTTTTCTTTTTTTTTTTGATAGTTAATTTACATTTTAAAAGTTTTCCCTTTTTCCCTTTAAAAGTTTTCCCTTTTTTATATGGGTATACTCCCACCCTCCTACCCACTCCAGTCTTCCCTCCATGGCTTTCCCCTACGCTGGAGCATCTAACACCCTCAGACCCAAAGGCCTCTCATCACACTGATGGCCAAAAAGGCCCTCCTCTGCCACATATGTGGCCAGCACCATGGGTTCCTCCATGTGTATTATTAAGTTGGTGGTCCAGTCTTCAGGAACACCAGGGGGTCTGACCATTTGACACTGTTGCTCCCTCCATGGGGCTCCGAACTCCCTCAACTCCTTCAGTCCCTTCTCCCACTCCTCCATCTGGGACCTTGTTCCGCGCTAAGGTCTCGCCAGCAAGAACGACGCGGCACACATAGGATCCTTCTGCAGTAAAGCTTTAATGCCTCTTGAGAGGGAGAGCATAAGCTTGCCACGAGTGGAGACTCAGAACAATAGAACACCCGCCCTTTATATGGGTCACAGAGCTTGCCTGGGACATGGAGCTTCCCCATTGGCTCCCGCACACCAGGCCAGATGCCGCCACGAGAGAGGCTGAGATTCTGAAGTGGAAAATTACCAGGTGCATGCGCACTAGCCTGTTTACAACTTGTCCTCGGCCGAATGTAGGCGCCATCTTGTAATGGCGGATGTGGGTGCTCAGGCGGCTCCCAACAGGACCTCACAATTAGTCCAACAGTTGCTGTGAATTGAATCTTTACTATTTTGAACTTTTGGGCTGATATCCACTTATCAGTGAGTACAAACCATGTTTGTTCTTTTGTGACAGAATTACCTCACTTAGGATGATATTTTCAAGTTCCATCCATTTGCATGTGAATTTCATGAAGTCATTGTTTTTAATAGTGAAGTAATATTCCGTTGTGTAAATGTACCCCATTTTCTGTATTCATTCCTCTGTTGAGGGACATCTGGGTTGTTATCAGCTTCTAGCTATTATAAATATGGCTGATACAAACAGAGTGGAGCATGTGTCCTATTACATGTTGGAGCATCTACTGGGTATTTGCCTAGGAGTGGGATAGCTGGGTCCTCAGGTAGTATTATGTCCAATAAATGGAAGGTCCACCAAAGTGATTTCCAGAGTGGTTGTATCAGCTTGCAATCCCACAAGCAATCAAAGAGTGCTCCTCTTTCTCCACATCCTCACCAGTATCTGCTGTTACCTGAGATTTGATCTTAGCCATTCTGATTGGTGTTAAGTGGAATCTCGGGGTTGTTTTGATTTCTGTCCCTGATGACTAAGGATGTTGAACATTTCTTTAGGTGCTTCTCAGCCCTTCGAGGTTCCTCAGTTGTGAATTCTCTGTTTGGCTCTGTTCTCCTCTTTTTGATGCAGCTATTTGTTTATCTGGAGCCTAATGTCTTGAGTTCTTTGTATATATTAGATATTAGCCCTCTATGGGACATAGGATTGGTAAAGATATTTTCCCAATCTGTTGGTTGCATTTTGTCCTATTGACAGTGTCCTTTGCCTTACAGAAGGTTTGTAATTTTATGAGGTCCCATTTGTCAATTCTTGATCTTAGAGCATAAGCCATTGGTTTTCTGTTCAGGAACTTTCCCCCTGTGCCCATGTGTGCAAGATATTCCCCACTTTCTCTTCTTTTAGATTCAGTTTATCTGGTTTTAAGTGGAGGTCCTTGATCCACTTGGACATAAGCTTTGTACAGGGTGATAGGAGTGGATCAATTTGAATTCTTCTACTTGTAGACCGCCAAGTTGAAACAGCACCATTTGTTGAAAATGCTCTCTTTTGTCCACTGGATGGCTTTAGCTCCTTTGTCAAAGATCAAGTGACCACAAGTATGTGGGTTCATTTCTAGTTCTTCAATTCTATTCCATTGATCTACCTGCCTGTCACTGTACCAATACCATGCAGTTTTATCAATACTGCTCTGTAGTACAGCTAATGCTGATTCCCCCAGAAGTTCTATTATTGTTGAGAAAATTTTTGCTATCCTGGGTTTTTTGTTTGTTTGTTTGTTTTGGTTTTTTTTTTTTGTTATTCCAAATGAATTTGAGAATTGCTGTTTGTAATTCTATGAAGAATTGATTTGAAAATTTGATGGGGATTGCATAGAATCTGTAGCTTGCTTTCACCCGGATGGTCATTTTAACTATATTAATCTTGTCAATCCATGAGCATGGGAGATCTTTCCATCTTCTGAGGTCTCCTTCGATTTCTTTCTTCAGAGAGTTGAAGTTCTTGTCACACAGATCTTTCGCTTGTTTGGTTAGAGTAACACCAAGATACTTTATATTGTTTGTGACTATTGTGAAGGGTGTCATTTCCCTAATTTCTTTCTCAGCCTGTTGATCCTTTGAGTTTTGGAACACTACTGATTTGTTTGAATTGATTTTATATGCAGCCATTTTGCTGAAGTCGTTTATCAGATGTAGCAGTTCTCTGGTGGAGTATTTCAGGTCACTTAAGTAAAAGATCATATTATCTGCAAATAGTGATATTTTGATTTCTTCCTTTCCAATTTGATCCCTTTGACCTTCTTTTTGTTGTCTAATTGCTCTAGCTAGAACTTCAAGTAGTATACTGAATAGACAGGGAGAGAGAGCAGCCTTGTCTACTCCCTGATTTTAGTGGGGTTGTTTCAAGTTTCTCTCCATTTAGTTTGATGTTGGCTACTGGTTAGATGTATATTGCTTTTATTATGGTTAGGTATGGGCCTTGAATTCTTCATCTTTGTAAGACTTTTATCATGAAGGGGTATTTAATTTCGTCAAATGCTTTTTCAGTATGTAATGAAATGACCATGTTTTGTTGTTGTTGTTGTTGTTGTTTTTGTTTTCCTTTGAGTTTGTTTATATAGTAGAATACATTGCAGGATTTCTAGCTATTTAACCATCCCTGCATCCCTGGGATGAAGCCTACTTGATCATGGTGAATTATCATTTTTATGTGTTCTTGGATTCAGTTTGCAAGAATTTTATTGATTATTTTCTCATCGATATTCATAAGGGAAGTTGGTCTGAAGTTTTCTTTCATTGTTGGGTCTTTGTGAGGTTTTGGTATCAGTGTAACTGTGGCCTCATAGAATGAATTGGATAGTGTTTCTTCTATTTTGTGGAGTATTGGTAATAGGTCTTTTTTGAAGGTCTGATAGAGTTCTTCACTAAACCCATCTGGTCCTGGGTTTTGTTTTTGTTTTTGTTTTTGTTTTTGTTTTTGTTTTTGTTTGGGGGAATTGTAATGACTGTTTCTAAACCTTCAAAGGTTATGGGACTATTTCGACGGTTTATCTGATCCTGACTTAACTTTGGTATTTGCTATGTGTCTAGAAAATTGTCCATTCCATCCAGATTTTCAAATTTTGTTGAGTATTGTCTTTTGGATTAGGATCTGATTTTTTTTTTTTTAATTTCCACAGATTATGTTGTTTCATCTCCCTTTTCATTTCTGATTTTGTTAACTTGGATACTGTCTCTGTGCCCTCTGGTTAGTCTGGCTAAGGTTTTATCTATCTTGCTGATTTTATCAAAGAACCAGCTCCTGGTTTTGTTGATTCTTAGTATAGTTCTTTTTGTTTGTACTTGGTTGATTTCAGGGTTGAATTGAATATTTTCTGTCTTCTACTCCTCTTGGGCATATAAACTTCTATTTGTTCCAGAGATTTCAAGTGTGCTGTTAAACTGCTAGTACATGCTCTCTCAAGTTTCTTTTTGGAGGCACTCAGAGCTATGGGTTTTCCTGTTAACACAGCTTTCATTGTGTCCCATAAATTGGGTATATTGTATTTTCATTTTCATTAAATTCTAATAAGACTTTAATTTCATTCTTTATTTCTTCCTGGACCAAGTTATCATTCAGTACAGTGTTGTTCAGCTTCCATGTGTATGTGGGCTTTCTGTTGTTTTTGTTGCCAGTGAAGACCAGCCTTAATCTGTAGTGATCTGATAGGAGGCATGGGATTATTTAAGTCTTCTTACATCTGTTGAGGTTTGTTTTTTGACTGATTATATGGTCAGTTTTGGAGAAGGTACCATGAGGTGCTGAGAAGAAGTTATATTCTTTTGATTTAGGAAGAAATGTTCTATAGATAGCTGTTAAATCCATTTGGTCCATAACATCTGTTAGTTTTACTGTGTCTCTGTTTAGTTTGTGTTTTCAAGATCTATTCATTGATAAGAGTGGGGTGTTGAAGTCTCTCACTATTATTTTGTGAGATGTACTGTGTGCTTTGAGCTTTATTAAAGACTCTTTTACAATTGTCAGTGCCCTTGCATTTGAAGCATAGATGTTAACAATTGAAGATTCTTCTTGGTAGATTTTTTATTTGATGAGTATGAATGTACTTCGTTTTATTTTTTGATGACTTTTGGTTGAAAGTCGATTTTATCAGATGTTAGAATGGCTACTTCAGCCTATTTCTTGAGACCATTTGCTTGGAAAATAGTTTTCCAGCCTTTTCTCTGATGTAGTGTTTGTCTTTAACACTGAGTTGTGTTTCCTGTATGCAGCAAAATGCTGAGTCCTTTTTTGTATACAGTCTGTTTGTCTATGTCTTTTTATTGGGGAATTGAGCCCAGTGATGTTAAGAGATATTAAGAAATAGTGATTGTTGCTTTCTGTTATTTTCAATGTTATTTTTATGTTTGTATGGTTATCTTCTTTGGTGTTTGTTGAAAGATTACTTTCTTGTTTTATCTAGGGTGTAGTTTCCTTTCTTGTGTTGGCATTTTCCATCTGTTATCCTTTGTAGGGCTAGGCTTGTGGAAAGATAATGTGTAAATATGGTTTTGTCATAGAACATCTTGGATTTACCATCTATGGTTATGAGATTTTTGCTGGGTATAGCATCTTGGGCTGGCAGTTGTGTTCTCTTAGGGTCTGTATGTGTTCTGCCCACGTTCTTCTAGCTTTTATAGTCTGTGGTGAGAAGTCTGGTATAATTCTGTAAGGTCTGCCTTTATATGTTACTTGACCTTTTACCCTTACTGATTTGAATATTCTTTGTTTTGTGTGTTTGGTGTTTTTACTATTATGTGACATTTTGAGTTTCTTTTCTGGTCCAATTTGCTGTTTTGTAGGCTTCTTGAATGTTTATGTTCACCTTTTACTTTATGTTAGGGAAGGTTTTTCTGTACTTTTTGTGAAGATATTTACTGGCCCTTTAAATTGGGAATCTTCACTCTCTTCTATACCTATTATCCTTAGGTTTGGTCTTCTCATTGCGCCTGGATTTCCTGGATGTTTTGTGTTAGGAGCATTTTGTATCTTGCATTTTCTTTAACTGTTGTGTCAATGTTGTCTTTGGGATCTTCAGCACCTGAGATTCTCTCCTCTATTTCTAATATTTTGTTGGTGATGCTTGCATCTATGGCTCCTGAACTCTTTCCTAGGTTTTCTATCTCCAGGGTTGTCTCCTTTTGTGTTTTCTTTATTGTTTCTATTTCCATTTATAGATCCGGGATGTTTTTTTTTAAATTTTCTTTGCCTGTTTGATTGTATTCACCTGTAATTCTTTAAGGGATTTTTGTTTTTCCTGTTTAAGGGCTTCTAGTTGTTTACCTGTGTTCTCTTGTACATCTTTAAGGGAGTTGTTTATTTCCTTCTTAAAGTCTTCTATCATCATAATGAGATGTGATTTTAAATCTGAGTCTTGCCAAGTCTTGATTATCTGTTGTGTTGGGGTATCCAGGGCCCACTGTGGTTGGAGAACTGGGTCCTGATGATGCCAAGTTGCCTTGGTTTCTGTTCCTTATGTTCTTGTCCTTGCCTTTTGCCATCTGGTTATCTCTGGTGTTAACTGGTGTTTCGCTCTCTGACTGTGGCTTGTCCCTCCTGCAAGCCTCTATGTCAGTACTCCTTGGAGACCAGCTTTCTCTGAGAGGAATTTGGGTATGGAGAGCTGAAGTACAGGGTCAGCTCTGGGGTACAGACAGAAACCAAAATTCTCTTCTCTCCAGCTGTTCCTTGGGTCCTGTGTCCTGATGCCTCTTCAAGGGTCCCTCTTGATCAAGGAATTTGAACAGAAGTGGTGGTCTTGCCTGTGCTTGAAGGTGTTTTGACATTCCTGAGAGACCAACTCTCTCCTAGCACTATTTGAGTATGGAGCCCTGTGTCACAGGATTAGATCCATGGCCGCAGAAGGAAACTGGAAAGCCACTCCTCAGTTCCTGTATCCTGAGAGTTCCAGGTGGGTCCCTCTTAGCAGAAGTGCAGGCCTTACCCCTGTTCACAGGAGTGTCCACACTCCTCGGAGGCTAACTCTTTCCCTGTGCTATTTGGATATGGAGCTATTTGGCACAGGCCACAGGAGTAAACTGGAAGGCTCCTGTTCCAGGCTGCTCCTCAGTCGCTGTTTCCTGAGGGTTTCAGGTGGATCCAACTGAGCAGTGGTGCTTGTCATAGCTCTGCTCACAGGCTTGTCCACACTCCTGGAAGGCTAGTTCTCTCTGGGCACTATTTGGCTATGGAGCCCTGTGGTACAGTCTGAGGTCCCCAGCCACAGATCGACATTTATTAGTTTTAAGAATCCAATAAAAAATATGGATGTCTACAAATAAGGTTTATAAATTGATAGATACTGGCAACATATAAGTAATTTTCAACCTTTTACTACTACAATTTTTATTGTGAATTGTCTTATCATTGTTTACATATTAAGAAAAATATGCACAAATAATTCATTCATAACATTCAATTTAATTAAATATTTAATAAGTGGTATATAGAACAAATTGTCTGTCAAAGTAACAATAACTTTCTTTCCATTTCTATAAAATATATTCCCCACTTAAGATGAAATTTCAGTTATAAGTAAAGAAATTACAAAAATATTTTAGAGAACAAATGAAAACAGTTTTTGATATAATTAATAATTCTAGATATAGTTCATTTTTCTAGTGTTTGTTGAATAAAGCTTGTCTTAGCAGCTTAGATTTGAATGATACCTGTAATTCATCTGCTATTATACTTTAATTATTTTACTCTTGATTCAATGCAATATTTGGATATATATACTGCTATCACACAAATATGAGGAATTGTATATGAAGAAATGGGTATAATGGCCCACATATTATAAACATTATAATAAATGGAGTACATGTAGCAATGTTCTACTCAGCAGACACATGTAACTTTTCTAAAGTTATCAAAAAAAGGGCAATCGTGAAAATCTGAGAAGAAACTTAATTTAAATTATCTAGAGATTTTCAGAGTATTAGTAAAACAACTGCCATGCATGGTAGTGCTTGGGTAATGTAGACTTTAAGTACAAGTTTGTTTAGAAATTATGGCAGTAGTATTCTCCACTTATATCTTATATCCATGACCTAATTAACAAGTGACAGTTGACTAGATTTTCAGTAGAAGGTATGATTTCCCTACTGCTGAGTGGGCTAATGTCTAATTAGAAAGCTATTGGTTAAATAAATATAACTGTATTACACCTTTAGGGTTATTTTGCCATATTGGTCATGGTCATGGTTAGTACATTTCATACACCAGTAGGAATATGGATTATATTCCTCTCTATACCCAAAAATAAGTGTAGGTCTCATCCCCCATGAAGGACATTTCTTTTTAAGCAGTAAGAAAATATAACAGAAACCCTCAACTATCCAAAACATAGAAAACAACTGTCTGTGGAGTGCCCAGCCACAATTGGTACATCTACAACACAACCCTTAAACTTAAGACTCAGGAAACTTCATAAGGATGTCAGGGAAAGATTGGAAGAGTCAGAGGACAATAACGTGTCCTTTTATGTAAAGAGCTATATGAAATTAATGACAGCTGAGAGAGGCAGAATTATCTTTGCCTGAATAAGGCCCACTAAGTGCCCATCCAATACCAAATGGTCAGCATTAAAAATGTATACACACAAGCATCACAAGAAGTTATTCAGTTGTGTTTATATATTTATCTGATATATATATTTTTTCAACAATAAAGTATATTTACAGCATTTACAGCATTAACAAGTTTCTAAACCAGTTACAGAAATAATCAAAGTTTATACAACCATGAATTGTGTTAAATAATTTCTCCACTATTTCTTAAATATCAATCATAATTGAAATTTCCATGTTACGAAAGTATTACTGCCCCATCTTGCAGGGTTTTCAATGTAGACCTAAGGGGGGGGACAAACAATGAAGAGACAAGAGACACAAGAACGAGAGCAAAACAGAATATCTGATCTACTCCAAAAAAAGTTTATTTCTCACCAATGTTTTATAGTAAAGAAAGGAGGAAACTTATACAAAGTAACATAGTAACAGGGGCCAGGGAATTCCATAAAGCAACAGAACACTCTGCCAACAGAATATGGTACCACGGCAACTAACTATTCTCTGCTAACTGCCTAACCACAGAAGGGTTACCTGAGTCTGGGAAAGAACTCATCTTTTAGGAGACAGAAACTTAGGCCCATCTCTACTTTAGGCACATAGCTACTACAAAATAGCAATAGCTAAGCAAAGAAAAATTCTTTATTTCTACTGGCTCCTGGCATATTATAGATAGGCCATAAAAATAATAAAATTTCCTACCATATCTTATCATAAAATATCCATAATCTTACTCTGTAATATAAGAAAAAAATTATAATGTTACTTTGGTTGCAGGTGCTCATAATTAACCTCCACTGTGTCTTAAAAGTCTCAAATGCTAAATTTTCAAGACACACAATAATGTATAAATTATAATCATTATATGTACAGGGATACTCAACTTAGATACAATTTCTTCCTCTTATATTTGTGAGAAATAATACATATTCCTATATATGTTTTCCATTTACAAACATTCTCCCGATAGAGCAATTAGTTTTGTACCATTTAAAGGTAAGTAGGGTGAATGGATTAGCATGTATTCCAAATAATAGCAGTTTAATTGTCAAGAAATAACACATAATAGAAAACAATGTAAGGCTAGGCTATAGCTTAATAGTACATCATTTATCTAACATGTGCAAAGTTCTGTACTAGTAACAAACACCACAGAAAAATAAGTAAATAACATAAAATAAAAACCAAAATTTTAAACTTTTGTTATTGTGAAATTCAGATTTAGTGTGTGTGTGTGTGTGTGTGTGTGTGTATCTCATATATGTATAAATTATAACAAATACATATCTTAATTTCTCTTATTAAAGAAATCATTGTAATTCTGAAAGACATCAAAAATATCTATTAATCCTTCATAAAGTTTTTAGTTGCATGAAATAGTCCATAAATTTCTTTCAGCATTATAACTGGAATTTCAGTTGCAGATTTGTGAATGCTAACAGAAAGAAAAATATCATCTTCAGTCTTCATTTTTAACTGCTATTTCTCTTAGAATTTTTACTAATCCAACCCAATATCATATCTTCCCTTATTGTTATTCCTAGTATTATAGCAATAAGGAAAACTTTCTTAATTATATTAGAAAGTAACAGGCTAGTCACTTGTTCATTCATTTACTGATTCATAGTCATTCTTTCATTTGCTCACAAAATATTAATGAGGTTCTTCTCTAGAAAAGAGATGCTGAACTAAATTTACTGAGAAATTAATGAAAATAACAGTAACTTACTGGGTAATATAAATGTAGAGTTCATTAGGATCAGTCAAAGAAGGCATTAATTGAAATCCATTAAAACCATTTAAGATGAAGAGAATGTTTAATGAGTAGGATTCATAAAAGCATGGTTAGAGCTGAGTAAACAATAGAAGGCTAGTAAACACTGAAATTTACAGTAGTGTTGACCAAACAACAGTGATTTAAAAGGCTACTTGGATAGAGATTTGGCACTATCCTTAAGAGGAGTCATATGACTGGAGTCAGTGATGCAGTTCGAATTACACCTAAAGTTGAAGAAAAAGGAATACTATAAGGATAAATATTATGCATTTCCCTCAAGTTTCATTCTTTCTTTGATTTTGCATTATTTAGGTCCAACTACTTGCTATAAGAAGAATATTAAAATAAAATCCAAGTAAGTCAACCTCCAGTGATCCAGAACAGAATCAAGAAGGGTAAAAGTGTGAGGAGAAAATGTGAGAAAGGTGGATGATCAAATAGGGAAGAACCTTGCATGGTTTACTTTTTATGATGGTTCTCTCTCCACTCTTGTTCTTCATTCAGAAGTCATTTGAGTTCTATGTGGAGAATATGAGATAATAAAAGAGATAACTGTTTTTCATTATGTGTTCATGCCCAGTCAATATTTCCACAGGAAGCCATGATTACAAATTCACGTGATGTAGAAGCTAACAGAAAGATAGAATGTAAGCTAAAGTGCATATGGAAATTCCTCTTAGCCTCTCTGTATTATAAAGAAATGTATTATGCCCTTCATCTATTGCTCCCTCCCCCAAATTCTTTAGTCTTGGTGCTATCACTTATTTTATAATTTTGGGAATAGCAATATTTTGGTTTGATCCAAGTTTTCATTTCAAAGCATCCTTGATGCAATCCTACTTTATCATTTTACATTTTTATTAACAGACTTTATTGAATGCAATGAGGCACTCTGGTTACAGTTCTTTTGAGTTTATGTCATGTCAATTTGTTTTCCCTTACATGCAAAATCAGTCACCAGAGGGTGATGATTAAGACCTTGCTATATCTAATGATTAACTATTTCAAAAATGTCTAATTGATTACTAGAATATGTCATATTCTAATATAATATATTTATAGATTCTTTGAAGGATGTCTTCTTTTATAAACTTGATACATTGAACACAAGGTTAGAACAATGGAGCAGTAGAAATTCTGTATGTAAGTAGTTCAATATATTGGTAAGAGAAGAGAAGGAAAATTATACTATATTTACCACAAATACAAGTTCTCTCCCTTGAATACATTGAACTGCATATTAGATCATGAGGGAAAGTGCATATTTTGTCTTAGAGACCTATAACTGATCTTCTTCATGTTAGTTAGTATTAATCAAACTATCATGGAGATCTTGCCAGTCTCAATCTTTTGGATAGAATCTGTTGATACACTTCTTTAGAAGAATTTTTCTTTCTGAGAGTACTGTTATCTCAAGTAACATGGTATTATTTGCAGATTTCTAAAATTGTACAGATTTATCTTTTGAGAAAATAGTTTTAGGCAAGGAAAGTATACTGTCTTTATTATCATGTAAATAATAAGAAAAAAAACTCCCATCCCTTGGTAGAGTACATCCAACATGATTTTTCTTCATCATCTTTTTCAACAGGATTGTTTCATCTTGCTATTGAGAAATAGAAGATAGCCAGGCAGTGGTGGTGCCGTTAATCCTAGCACTTGGGAGGCAGAGACAGGCAGATTTCTGAGTTCAAGGCCAGCCTGGTCTACAGAGTGAGTTCCAGGACAGCCAGGACTACAGAGAAACCCTCTCTTGAAAAACCAGAGAGAGAGAGAGAGAGAGAGAGAGAGAGAGAGAGAGAGAGAGAGAGAGA
>JADRCH010000027.1:5720489-5886197 GCA_019843965.1 Rhynchomys soricoides | reverse complement strand
AGAGAGAGAGAGAGAGAGAGAGAGAGAGAGAGAGAGAGAGAGAGAGAAATAGAAGATAATAGCCTTGTAAAGCAAGAATTCTAAACTTTTGAAGTGAAGAATTCTAGACATTTGAGATTTTGTGCATCCTCTGCTCTTTTAGTAAAGACATCCTGAAAATGTGACTAATGAGCATATGAGTTATAGGAAAATTGTTCATATCTAGACCCTGTAATTTTTGACACACCTTCATATTCAATGCTTTTTCATGGAAATTTATATAAGATGTACATATATTTATCATTAATTGTGCCATTTTTTCACCCAATTTAACTTTTTCCTTGTTAAGTTGAACTCTTGTTTCTTCCTTAAATCTTAAGGTCCTATTCTACACATTAATCCTTTGCACACACTTGTGCTGAGCTATGGGCCATATGTACATTCACTGAAAATACTTTCATTGCTATAGTTCTGAAGCATGCCCTTTGTGAGCTGTACTGTTTCAGTCTTGACTTCCTATCAAAGTTAGAATATTATGAAAAAAAGACAATAGAAAAATCATGGCTTTATTTTAAAAACATTTCTTTTATATTTTGAGATTATAATGTAATTAAATCATTTTCTTCTTCATTTTCACACCTTCCAAACCCTTTTAAATACCCTACATGTTTTTATAAATTCATGGACTCTATTTTTATTATATTTGATATTTTTGTGCATGTACAAATATATTTATAAATATATAAATAGAAGTGTGTACAGTCTGTAAAGTGTTATTTGCATGAAAGTTTTCATGGATGACAATTTGGTTTCACTTAATTTTGTTCCAATTTACTGCCCAACATTGAACAAGTAAAATTATTGTGTTTGATGACCAGCTAAGCTTTATTCTTTCCTTTCTTTTTTTTCAGTCAGTTCATAGATGACACTTCCAATAAGTGAAATAATTCTGGTGGTCATGATCTTTTTAAAATTTTGTGATTCTATCAAATTATTAGGAATGTGGGATCAGATCACATACTGACCATGATTATTAATAATTTCTATTGTGCTGTCATCTTGAAGCAGTTTCTCAACTAAAGATTTTTGTTAAGAAAAGAAGGTATGAATTCTCTAATAATTTCTAGTGTTGTTATTGTTGGTCCTATAAGTACTTGACAGTGGTACTAATGATGCCTACCAACTGCTATACAGCCTTCAAGCCACACTGGGTCATGATGGCCATCTCACCACATTGCTTATATCAAAATATAAAGATTTCATCTACGGAGCCCATGTAATGGCATAGCATGCTGATGCCTGACAAAAATAAGATTCACTACCTATTCATGTTTCCAGTCCCCTATAGGGAGACCTGAGGCTGTCTTATATAAAACTTCAGAGGCACTATCATTACTTCTTTGACTACTGAAGTCTTAGAATCTTTGTCAATGAGGAATGCCACTCCAAAGGATACTTACATTGTGAAGAAAAAATCTTATAAATGTATTTAAACACACATGCATCATTATTGACCATATATACTTAGCATAATTTAACATATTAAGGTACTAGCTAAATTTTTTTAGAGATTTCAACATTTTTATATTTCAGCTAAAGGAAAGGTGATGTCATCTTAGGAAAATACTAAAGACTATGTGTGTATTTGAACAGCCAAAGGATACTAATCTTAATGTCCACATTGCAATAGAGAGAAAATTGGCCACATAAATTTTAATGATATCAACATGAACACTCAAAACGAAAATACTACTACTAATAACAGTATGTTGTGAATTTTTTAAATGAGATTTTCCCTTGCAAATTGTGATCATTCTATGAAGTTTAGAATTATTTTACTTAAATCATGTTTGTTTATCATCAATATGATACACTTACTATTTGAAGTTTGCTTAATTTTCAAGCTATTTTATAACATAAAAAATAGCTGATTTTGCATGAAAACTCAGATATCTGTATTTTACTAGTTGGGACTTATTTTCTTGCTTCTGTTGCTTTACCAAAACTGGGATAAATCTATAGCTATAATTATAGATTTCTTTTGCATATACTTCCGAAAAACTCTCATGAACATATAGACATGATGAACTATTATTCTTTTTTCTATTTTCAATAGTTCTTTTTCTATTATGAAACTCTCCCTTTTATAATTTATCCCCCTTTTCAGGACTTTGCCATGTGGTTGTGCTACATCATTTTAGAGATATTACAAATGAACTCTGTGTATTTCCTGTGTATTTTAGGATTCATTTCACTGAAATTCAGATGAAAAATGAATGTAATTTACTTTTGCCTAATAATAAAGTATCATCTGGCCTCAGCTGGGCTCCTATGACAGAGCTTGATAAAACATTTGATGAAATCTTGATTAGACCCCACAAAGCATGGTATTTGGGAAACATCAAGCATGATTTAATTTTTTTATATAACTCTAACCCTAACGTCCTTTGGGCTGAATAAAATAATCAGTTTAAATGTATGTGTACTAATGATGTGTTTGTCATGAAACAGAGCATACAATTCCTTCATTAGCATTTATGGAGATGTCTATTGATTTAGTTCACTGCTGATTTCTAAATATTTTAGTGATGGAATTATTTTGAGAGCTCTGATATATTTGAAATTATTTTTGTGGCTAATTTATATGGTCCATGCTCGACAAGAAAGGTTTTACCTCCAATGATTTTGTTTTCTTTATTTAAGTTTAAAAGACAAATAGATAAATAGATATTAAAAAATGATATTGACAGTTTGTTATAGTTTTTCTTGTTCTAAAGGTAGTGACTTCATACTTTGTGTTCTTATGTACTTAAAACTCCCATTTTTTTAATGTAACATAATTATTTGCTGTTAATTTTTTAGTTATAAAAATCTTTCTATCTCATTTCTTTGCTTCATTGTAACTATATTTCCAAGAAATAAGTCTTTGACTCTGGTTATGTAAAGATTTGTTTGTTGTACTCTTTGTAAATGTAGAAAGATATGTATGATTGTATGCGTGAGTTTGATGATGGAAGAAGTATGCATTCTTAGAGGAGCCTTAATTCATGATCTCATGCTGGAAACATCTTTCACTAAATAACATCAGCCATGTTTAAGGAAAATAATTCCCAGTCCATCCGGGTTTTCTACTTTCATCTTATTACAGTTTATTCCTGTGAAATATCTAATATAGCAAAATGTGGGATTATGTAGAAAGTTTCCACACAATGATTTTTAAGAGCAAAGTGTATTTAGATCTTGCAGGTCCCATAGATGGAAATACAGAGAAATGTACCAAAGATCTTCCTTCCAGTAAGTGGGTCTCCACTCACCTTGATCCTTCCCATTCAGGTCTTGAGACAACAGCTCAAAATGGTCTGAGAAAATATGAAATGTAATTAAGGAAATGACTATAGACAAACCAGAAATTTGTTTGTGAAAGATTTCTAGGAAACCATGAAGGAAGCTGGGCAGTGGTGGCACACACCTTTAATCTCAGCACTTGGGAGGCAGGGGCAGGCAGATTTCTGAGTGTGAGGCCAGTCTGGTCTACAGAGTGAGTTCCAGGACAGCCAGGGTTATACAGAGAAACCCTGTCTCAAAAAAAGAAAAGATAAAAGAAAGAAAAAATGGAAAAGAAAAAGAAAAGGATACCATGAAGGAATACATATTAGCCCAAGATATAGAATTGATGATAGGCCCAAGTAATTATACAACCAAGATCTAATTTTATGAACCAATAAGATCACTGGAGTAACTAATAAGCCCAAAGATGAAGGGTTCCTTGCAGCAGTGTGGATAGCATAAAAGAAATACTCATGAAATTACACTTAACCCAGAATGACAACACACACAAACAATAATCCAAAAAATCTCTGCACAAATTCTGGCAGTTTGAAAAGTACCAAATTCTGATGCACAAGGAGTCCTTAATAAATTATATAACGTTTGGGGATGGTGGGGTTTAGGGTTTTGTACAGAAGCTACAGCTGAAGAAGTAGATTCTTGAGAAAGATTCCAGAGTTACAGAGCAAACAAATTCTGCATTCTGTCCATATCTATGCCCCCCACAAAATATAGGAATGCTTCTTGCTGTGTTTGATAATCACTCTGAGGTATAGTTAGACTGCAGACCTTATAATAATTAGGCATAGTAAAAAATAAATGATAATTATAGGTTATATTGGAAAGTTCTTCGAATGGAGAGTTACCTGCAACAAACAAACAAAAAACAAACAAACAAAAATAAAAAAACAGAGTCCGGCAGATGAAACACACAATAATCTCACTATTCGAAGCACAGATTTAGAAAACATAGAGGATTGGCCAGGTATTATTCTTCAAGTGGAAATGATCATGAATTAAATATAAAATCAATACATAATTTTGTGTCAATTCAGAATTTTATGGATTTTTGTGTCTTCTAATGCACAAAATACACATGAGAATCATCAGTATCACTGAATTTCTGATACATCATCAAGACTACATTAAAGATACCTTTATTAAAAGTTTTAAATAATTTATTTTGTCCTCTATGATTTACTTGAAGAAATTCCCATTATTCATCAGAAAAGAAAAGTCAAATGGTAATTTTAAAATATTTTTTAAGTTTTCAGTGAGTTCTCCATTGTAATATGTTCCACATAAAGAGGATTTTTATTATATATAGGCATTTCTGTTTGTTTTTTTTTTTCTTTAGGTTTATATTTTCTGCTATCCATTAGTTTAGTTCATTCTTTAATCCTTGAACTCTTCGCCCATACCTATTTTTATGAAATTTTACTATTGTTGTTGACATTGTTTGCTTGTTTGAGGCCTGCTATATTTTACTATTGTCTGCATGCACATGGGTATCAGGTTATTTACCTGAGCAAGGTTTTACAAGTGACTACCATAGAAGAGTTATGATTTCACCTCTCTTCATGACCTTTAACTGCCTCTAGTGGTTCTGGAGGGATGGAACCTTACAAAGCATTCACGTTTCATGTTGGAACGTTAATGAGACTCCCTCATTGTTGGTTTTATTCAGATTGCCATTGCTGGTATGAATTCACTATTGCAACAGCCATGCCACATTGTAAAGACTAACATTTTTAACAATGTGCTCACTTTCTAAATATGCTTCCTCTAGCAAGTTCTAGCAAGAAAACAAAATGAGGTCTATATATTCAGAAATTTACTAAGGAGACAAAAGTACCACCTCATACACATTTTCAAAAATCTTCAAGAAGAGTTGTTAATTCCCAACTATACTTATACCTCTTCTTGTTCAATTTGTTTTCTTTAGTAGAATATGTTAGTAGCAGAATCCACCTAAAATTCCAATTAAAGGCAATTAATTTCACTTACATTTACAAATTCACTTTGTATGAAGGCCCTAGGAGACCTGACTTTTGTCTGACAATGAAAATTAGTTTAGATAACACACTCTCTCTTTCTTTCTTCTCACATTTACATTAATTAATTAAGCTGTGAAAATGTAACTTTTTTGTGTCATCGCCTTCACAATGATGGAATACAGAATCAGTAGTCAACTAATTATCTGGGTTTCAAGATTTTTGAGGTTGATGATCCTTATTGTTAGCCTTTTCATTTTAATTTTTAGAATATCTTAGTTCCCCTGCCCTTTTTTTCTCCCCCAAACCCTTCTGTTATACTTCTTTTCTTCTCTGTTTAAAATTCGTGTCTCTTTATGCCATCACCAGCATATACACATATATCTTTAAATATAACTTGTGAAAATTCTATAATGTTCCTTGTATGTATGCTTTTAGGGCTGATCATTTGACACTGAACAATTAGAAAATATGCTCTTCCCTGAAGAAGATTATCTTACCCAACCCCAGCTTTCTTCAGCTGCTTATTTTTCTCTAGATAATGTTAAGGCCTTGTAATATTGTAAGAGACAGAGAATCAGGGAGTTTGCTGAGAGATGTTTGTCTCCTAACAATATCAGAAGCTACATTTTTAAAGTTTTAGCAGATTAACTGTGCAAACATGAACTGAACAAGGATACACCACTAGACATGTCAAAACATATGGGGAAAACCAACAAAGTCTCAATCATTGTTACTTTGATTTCCATTTTTTAAGGAATTCTTCTTGTGTTGATATACAAGGATTAAAAGCAATTATCACAGTTTGGAACTATGGAGAACACTAGGCTTACCAGCGAGTATGCAAATATCCTGTTACAGTGATTCAATTCAATACTAAAATTGATCAGTAGCAACAGGTTTACTGGTAAAAAGGTGAACGAACCCATCTCTTATCTATGACTGTTGGCAGGGTTAGACTTGTACCAGTGTAGTAAAAAATTTTTTTGAAATGTTATTATTCTCCAGATATGCTTTCATAGGACAGTCATTTCACAACACTAATTCCAAATTAAGATCATATGTAGTTATTCTATCTTCTAATGCTTTACATTGGTTTTCACTCATGTCTTAAAATGTTAATAAATCTGAACATTATGCAACTAAAAGAACAACTGTGAATAAGTCATTACAACCATCTGTATAAATGCTATAGCAAATTAATACATGATATTTGTAATTTTTTCTAAAAGTATGTACTGTTTTACAACTTACCACATTACTTTCTCTATTTTCCTCATTGTAAATTATGGTTTCCCCAGAGAACTTATTCTCATCTGAATACTTATATCAATAGACCAATTACCAGGAAGTGGGAAGTAGGCATGTATTCTGCTGCTTTGTGCATTACTTTGCCAATGCACACACACAAGTCTTAACACCATTAGCTTAAGAATTTCAATATCAAGAAAAATCTGTGTTCACAAACTATTCCATAAGGAGGTCAAAGAACAGTATTAACATTGAAAATATACTTTCAAGATAATTTTATCAACATAAATTATTTTAAGCTGTAATTGCACAGTGGCTCCAAAGTTTATATTTAATATTTTCAAATGCATGAATTTTTTGTAAATTAAAATGATACATTCCTTCTCACCCTGTAAAATAACTCAATTCCCAATCTATCTATGACCTCAATCAATGTTTGAGTAGTATGTTTTATGTTTCTATTTTAAAAAGTTTTTAAACCTGAGTATTTATGGAATAAAGAGCTTCATTTGATTTCGTGTTCTTTGGCTAGATGATTCAAGCAATGCATTGCCAGAACACTGGTGAGTATATCCTGGATGCACCATATGATGCCAAAAGATGTAAAGACCCAGATGTACTGAAGGGACCAAGTTCATGGAATAACTTCACTTCAGAATGAAATTCTCTGAAATATAACCCACTCTATAAAAAGACTATTGATGACTTCTTTTATGATTGCACACCAAGATCTAATTGTTTTCAACTAGGCTCAACCTCATAAATGTTTCTTTGCCTCCTTTTTGACACACTGGGGACTAGAAACTTTGGAGCATATATAAAGATCATATGTAAGGTATACAATTATTTACTCCATGTATTTCCTATCCTTTTTGACATTTTTCTTTTAAATATTATTGATTTCTTCCCATCTAAATTACACATATACTTTAAGTATGAAATGAGGAAGGGAAGATATACAAGCTATCCTCTCCTGTGTGAGAGAAAACTTCTCTCACACATTTGTAAGTTTGAATGCAAAGTGCAACAACTAACTTGGAAAATTATGTCACAACTTAAGAATAAGAACACATACAACTCCCTGCTTGCTGAGACTTTTTGTGTAAGCAAAGCTGCCCGGAAGAGGCTGTTATCCCAGAGGGCCTTCCATTCCCCCTCTTTTCCCACTTTCATTATACCTACTAAGCCCGAACCACACAAGTAAGCTTCCTCTGTCCCCAGTACATACAGCTCTTCTTGCTAAGACTTCTGGGCAGTCTGCTAGCCCAGGCACTACTCCATTCTCCTACCACCTCTCTGTCAACCTTCATTGGATTACTGCTTCCTGAAACACGCAGTCCTGCAGATCCAGAACCACACAGCCCAAGAATCCTTATAAAAGGCCGATCACACCAGGAACATCGAGGATAACACCCCTTCCAATACCTACTACAACAGAAACATCCAGGGACCAAAGCTATCCTGATGGCTAAAGGTCTTCAATCAACAAAAGCTAGGACAAGATAACACTTCAGAGCATGACTACCCTACAACAACAAGCCCAAGATATGCAAACAAAACTATATGCAAAAAAAGATATGCAAAAAAAAAAAACTTAACAAAAGCACAAGAAAATGACCTTAAATCCAAACTTATAAAGATGATAAAGGCCTTTAAAGAAGAAATGTATAGATCCCTTAAGGAAATACAGGAAAATAAATCAAAAAGGTAGAGGTCTTTAAAGAGGTAACAAATAAATCCCTTAAAGATATACAGGAAAATATAATATAATGGTGAAGGAAATAAAGAAAACTGTACAAGACCTGAAAGTGTGAATAGAAGCAATAAAGAAAACAAAAACTGAAGGAATCCTAGAGATGGATAACCTTGGAAAGAGAACATGAACAACAGATGCAAGCATCACCAATAAAATACAGGAGATACAATAGAAGAAATTGATTGATCAGTCTAAGAGATGCTAAATATTAAAAAATCCGGACAAAAACATACAGGAAATCAGAGATACCATGAAAAGACCTAACCTAAAAATAGTAGGAATAGAAGAAAGTGAATCATCCCTGCTCTAAGGCTGAGAAAATATTTTCAACAAACTCATAGAAGAAAACATTTCCAATGTAAAGAAAAAGATGCCTATAAACATGCAAAAAGCTTATGAACCACCAATTTGACTGGACCCAAAAGGAAAATCCTCCTATCACATAATAATCAAAATACCGAAAACAAAACAAAACAAACAAAAAAAATCAACAAAAAACAAAACAAAATGAAAACACAAACAAAAAAACTTGAGACTTTTATGGAAAAATAGGATGAAGGATTGAAGCTTGAAGGAGATAGGAACCCCACAGGAGATAGACCTAGGCTTCCCTACACACATGGCATAGGTGTGCAACTTGGTCTTCATATGGATCCTGAAAAACTGGACTGGGGACTATCCCAAAAGCTTGTTTCTGTTTATAGCATATAACAGATATTCTTCTAGCTGTGCTGCCTTTTCTGGCCTCAGTGGGAGAGAATGCTCCCAGCCATGTAAAAACTTGATATGTCAGGGGGAGCTATATTTAGTGGGATTCCTGATTGCTCAGAGGAGAAGAGTACAATAGGGGATGTGTGGAAGGATTGTGTGATGGGGGTAACTGGGAGGAGAGCAATGAATGGGATGAAAAGTTAATGAGTAAAGAAAAAAAGATGCACAGAAGTCAAATTATATGGATTATGCTGACTGTCTGTATGATTGTATATGTGCAAACAATTACATATGCTCACACAATAACAATTAAGGAAAAAAAGGAGGCCATTAACCTGTAGGAGAATGGAGGGTATATATGAGAAAGTTTGTGAGAAGGAAACAGAAGAGGAGAAATGATGTTGTTTAATTATATTCTAAAAAATAACAGGAAAAATAAAGCAGATAATGGATAAATATTACCCAGTACATGAAAACACTTTGAAATGTGGTATTGATTGGCAGTTTATAATCTGTAAGATATTTTCTTGGTATAATGGATATTATATATAACATATTTAGAACAGGACTTCTTCAGATATATTAAAATTAATATTTCATCCAGTTGTACACATTAGGTTTGTTTATTATACTTCATATAAATTGTATTTCATTGAGTTTATTTGTAAAGCAAGGAAGGATTAAATTTAGTAAAAGTATGAAATATGATGAGTTTAGAAGGAACAAGCAACTTACGTCTGCATTTGCAACTGAAACTTCCTCAGTTAACTTTCAGAATGTTGAGGTGAGTTACCTTTCTAAAACCATGAAATAGTCATAATTCCAAATTCACGACCTTGTACAGTTGCTGTGAAGTTTACATATGTTGAACAGTTCAATGTAGAAACAGATCATTTACAGTCATGTTAGCCAGTGAACTACATTTCACCTAGGGGGTTTCTTTCCTCATTTCTCTTCTCCTTTCTACCTTTGCCCTTATTCTCTTTTCTGCTTCTTATATTCCAATTTTGCTGTACTAATGGTCTTTTAATATTTGAAATCAACAATTACAAAAATACAACAAGATGTGACTATAAGTCATCTAGGAGTTTGCCAATAACTGAAGGGACAGACATGAACAGAATAGAACTCTGCATAAAGATTATTTAAACTACATGCACAGACAGCCATCCAGGCTGGAACCATAAGTGAACCACATGACCTGAGCCAGACCATGGACAACTGGTGCATGAGCTGCTCAGTGGGAAGCCAGCCAGGAGAAGGAGATATAAAAGCTAAACATCAACACATGGAACAAGTACTGCCAGCCTGGCTGGAGATGGTGCAGGAGGAGGGCAGGAGCAGAGGCATCTTACCAGGTAAAGGTCATGTGTAAGCTTCATATCAAGTACAAGACTTAGATCTTTGAAGATAAGGTCAATCTGGTTTGAGATAATCTTGTCGTAGTTATACAGAAACTGTTTTAAAACTACCTTTAAGATATTGGGAATTATGTACCTTTTAGATAAGTAGTGACCTGAGTGTTCCTGTGGAAATGTGCAGGTACTTTTTAAAAACGTGATATTTTTATATATTAACATTTTGTTTAGAATTTCACATATTAGTACAATATTGTAATCATTCTACTCCTCCATCCTTCTCCCATATAACTTACCTTGTGGTCCACATACTTCTTCTCAATTTATAAATAGGAAATAAATATTATATATAATTCATATATATATATATGGAATATATGATATTTATAACAGGAAAGATGATAGATAGATAGATGATGGATAGATAGATGATGGATAGATAGATGATGGATAGATAGATAAATGATAGATAGATAGATAGATAGATAGATAGATAGAACAGAAAATATATATCCACTTAGTATTACCTTATTTGTAATTATCATATGGGATGATTTCTTTCAAAGGCAGGTGGGTATACATGGAATGAGAAAACATAAAATGATGGGGCTTGGTAAAGACAAATATTTTTCCTGGAGTCATAAGTCCAACACAATTAACTTACTATGCCTTACCAAAGCCACTGGCTCTAGCAATTTCTGGACAAGGTTAAAAGCAAAGCTAATGTTTGTAATTATCTTAAAAGGTGATATCAGTCTTTTCAAGATGCTCAAAGAATTATTTATTCATTAGGCTCAGACATAACTACTAAAATATTCTAGCTCTTACATTATTTTATCTTGGGTGTTCTCACAAAACTCATCTTAATGACAAAATCAATGTGTTCTGTACAATGGCTGGTTGATTCATTCTATCTGAACTTTACCTTTATAAAACATCTGAGGATGTTACTCTAAAAAGAAAAAAATCATAGTTTATTCATAATATTCTATATGTAGGATAACTATAGTTACTCGGGCGTAAGTAGTGATGCAGATATTGAACACAACACAGGCTAAAAGAAATGATAATGCTCTTAATCCAGGTGTCTGTTGGGCTTCTACTGATGCCAACTGTAACAGACTGCCAATTACTAGAATACTTAAGAGATTCTCACCAGTCAATCACATTCATTAGGATATTAAGCATAGTTCTAAACTCTCTTCCATCTGGCACAGCAAACTGACAGGATGCAACTCATCTGAAAATTGAGCAAACATGTAATTGGAGTCTTGCATTAAATTATCTTATATGATAACACATTGACATAATGCTTCTAAATTTCTTTTACTCCCCCTTAGATGTAGTGATATTTTAGTGCACATTTTAAAATATGAAGTAAAGGACCTGGTATTATCCATTGCCCTATTCATATTATATAAGTTTGTCTAAAGTGATACATAAGGCGATTTTTGACAAACAAAGATGACAAGAATAAAACCTCCATAATATCCACCCACGAGGGAATATGCACAGATAGGCATCTGTTTTCACACATCTTATTTTTCTCATAGACATGCAGGATTCCACATGCTTCTGAAATAAAAGCTGAATTACAGGTGAAGGAACAGCTGCCACAAAAGTAGGGAGACAAACTTTCACACTTACAGAAAAGAAGCTGATATGAACCTTTTGAAGGTTTAAAAATGGTCAGTAGACTTTTAGTCTTTTTCATTAATAAATTGTGCTTGCCTTTGTACTTCTCTTTTCTTTTCTATTTTTTGAGACAGGGTTTCTCTGTGTAGCACTGGCTGTCCTGGAACTCACTCTGTAGGCCAGGCTGGCCTCAAACTCAGAAATCCACCTGCCTCTGCCTCCCGAGTGTTGGGATTATAGGCGTGCACCACCACTGCCCGGCTGGATTTCTATTTTCAAAATAGAAATAACCAAGCTATGAACAGAAATTGTCTAATCTATATTTGGCAAGATTTCTATGTCCTGAGAATATGGAAGCACAAATATTCCAGCCAACCTGAAGGCCAGCATTAGTTTTATATCTAGCTTCTGAAAACTGGAACATGTGAGACTCTAAGTATATATCTCTCTTGAATATCACTTATCTGTTATAACCTAGCGATAAAACTCATCAATTTAAAAAAGCAAAAGGAAGATACTGTAAACTGATTTGACATAGGCATCAACACAGGAGCTGATATAAAATGTATGTATTGTGTAGTTCAATGACTGCAGGTTGGGTATAGGATAAAAGAGGGAACTAAGTTATGAGATTATCTGTGAGTACATGCCTGTGTACTATTGTCACAGCTGTGTCATTCATACTTCCTCATGGTCATCAAAAACCCCAAAGTTGTTGCTAGTTGTAGACCTACCAACTTAAAAGAGCATTGCAAATTCTATCAGTGATCCAGCATTAAAATAATTCTTCAACATATTACTGTTTTAAGTTATTTTTTTTGTGAAATTCAAACATGAACACCCCAGCTTCATCTCTATTACCACTCAGCCCCTTCCAAATTTTAACTACTAATAAATAGCACTTATTTACTATTACTACTATTGCTAAAATTCATTCATACATACATACATACATACATACATACATACATACATACACACATATATACCTTATTCACTGCATTCAGCTTTGCTCTTACATACATGTGTTCATGACTAATTCCTCAGGGTTTGATTCTCAGTACTCACATGGCAGCTCACAACCTCTGTAACTCCAGTCCTAAGGTATCAGGGCAGAAATAGGCACATACATGGTAGACAGACATATATATATACAAAGAATAGCCATATACAAAACAAATAAATAAATGTTTTCTGGAACTGGAGTTAGAGGAAGCTGGTATTGGCTGTTCGGTTTCTGAGACTCAGCACTTAGAATCTTACAGGAGTGGTTCTTATACATTGAACAATTTCTTCTGCTCATAATTTACAGTTTCACATATAAGTTGTTTAAGCCTAAGAGAATTTCATCTCTAGCTTTTTGTTTGCTTGTTATATAATTTACAATAATTATATCTTTAAGTTCTCCATATATGACAGAAACAGGCAATAAAAATAAATGTATATATATATATATATATATATATATATATATATATCAGTAATCTATTATGAGTACCCATGATGGTTCCAAAACTTAGCTATTATGAATAGTTTCACGTTGAACATGGATATGCTTTTTATGTATAATTTTAGCTGTAAAACATGTGCAACTTTGACAAGAAAATCTGGGAGGAATTATAGGAGCAGAAAGAATATGATCAAAATATATTATATAAAATTTCTCAATAAAAAGAATACAATCAGTAAATGCTTAAAGAAGTATAAAATGAAAAATTTTAATTTTAGGTATTTAATGAATGATATTGTCCTTAGATTTTGTGCTAGCATACTATATTTTTTCTTAAGATTTTTTAAATTTACATTTATTTTTATTACATTCTTTTATTTATGTGTATGTGTTCATGTATGCATGTGTATGTGCGTGCATGTGCATATATGAGTGTGTGTGTGTATGCTTACTTGTGTGTGTGTGTGTTTGTGAAATTGTACAAGCATTCACATGTGTCATGACACACCTGCAGAAAAGAGAACGACTTTAAAAAGTCAGCTTTTCCATTTTGTGGGTTGAGAGTATAAACTTCAGGTTCAAGTGTGATCCTATGGATGATTCCTAGATGTTGAATTTTACCAGCTCCCATGAATTTTCATTTCACATTGCATATATCAAGTTCTGTAGCCAACTATGCCTGTGAGAGATCATGGAGTTTTTGTAATGCAACTAACAATAATTCCTTCTGGTTATACATGTAGCTGAAAGGTGGTAGCCTGTATTGATTTTAATGGTGATCATGTGATCTCATCTTCAGCTTGGAAATATCACTTCTTTTGATGGATCTCCCATTACAACTCAAGAATTGGAAAGCAGCCAGAATGGGAAAAGAGCACTTGGTCTTTCTACACTCATTTCTCTCTCATTTGTTCTTTGTAGAGATTTTAATTATGAGTTTAGCATGCTACTCTTTTACTCTTAAACTCTCCTGATACTATTGTCTGATAAGAGAAACAGTATAAATATGGAATTGTCTTGTAGCTTTATTTTATGACAGACCATTTATCTTTAACTATCTTCCATGAGGTAATTCCATCTTCCTAAACATTAATCTACTTTTCCTGGAAATGTAATTGTCAGAAAGTCTCATCAAAGTTAATTTTGCACAAAAGCAGCATTTTAGTTTGCTTACACTTGAAAGATAGATGGGGAATCTATGAAATGCTAATTATTATGTACTGTGCTCAAAATTAATTAAATTGTGTTCAAAGAGACAGGTCCATTTCATAACTCTCATGCGTATTTATCACGAGAAGGTCCTTTGGTTACTTAATTGGAAAATAATGTTACATGTGGAGTATGTAACTAAAATGGTTCAAAGCAATAGAAAATCTACAAAATTATTTTCCAAAATGAGCCTCCCTTTTTGTAAGAACACTAAACATGTGGTCTCTTCTTTAACAAATTTTATAAAGTACACATAATGTTAACTAAATCTCTTCAACTCATTTCAATTTATTTGCAATTTTATTCTTATTGAAAAACTCATTTTTTCTGTAGTACCAATTTTTTTAAAACTGTTGCCTTCTCCTATAAATATCACTATAAATCATATATATATGTGTGTGTGTCTGTGTGTGTCTGTGTGTGTACCCTCATATACATGTGACATGCATTTATACACACATACATATGCAAACAAATACACTATATATAATCATATGTATAGATAGATATAGATAAATATAAACATTCTTGAAGTCAAACAATATTCTCTTTCCCTGATTTGTATTCTGAGATACTCACCCCAATTATCTGAAATTTGTCATCAAGAAACTGGGATTACACAATATAAATCACAATGTAATTGAAATTTATTACAAAATTACTGAGGAAATATAGTCCAAACCTACTATAAATGGTCTTGTCTATCATATACAGGGAAATTATGCAACAAAACTAGCAAGATATCTTATGAGATATCAAACAATTGTGACTCAAGAAAGACTATTTTATTCTGAATTATATTTATATATCCTGCTTACTTTATTTTGTACAATGTCCTTTATATTCCTCTATCTTGCTGCAAATCACATCAATTATTTCTTGTACAGATTGCAAATACTCTACTGGGCTCATGTAATATTTCTATTAATCTACCAATGATATTTGGATAATTTCTATATTAATTATTGTGGAAATGCTATAATAAGCATATAAATAGAGTTATATTTTTGAGATACAAATTTGAATTGATAATCCTTTTGTTTTATTTTGAGGAGGATCTTCATACTCTTGTATAATCTTATTATAATATTTTATCCAAAGATAGTTAAAGATTCAGATTTGTTACAGTCATACCAAAATAACATGCCACTACAAAATGATCATCTGGATAGATCTGAAGTTACCTCTCATTATATTATAAATATGATCTTCTCTTATAATTAATGGCATTGAAACATATTTTCAAATAGTCATTGGCCATTTGTTTGTGTTCATAAGTAATCATATTCCAAATCACAAACATTAAACCACAATTTATATAGTATATTTGCATCAAAACAAATTTATTCTGTACACAGCCCTTAAGAAAATACATATAAGAAATAAAATCATTGGAATGTAAAAATAAATATGTGCAGTTTCTATATTTGACCAGAGGTTAAGCTCCAAAATATATAAATATCTTAATGACCCAATAACAGAGAAACAATGTGGATAAAGATAAGCAAAGGTCTTAAATAATATTTCTGCATCTTTGTATGAAAACGAGAAAAGAAATTTCAAAGAATTATTAAATATTGATGTAAATGTAAAATACATAAATATATATGAAAATATTTTACTTGTGTTCTTTAAAATGATGCTAGTATAGTTAGAAGAACTCATAAGATTAGTCAGATAAAATCATCCTCAGGATTCTAGGTGTCCATTGCCCTTATTTTTATCATTAGTCTATATACTCACATAAAGGATATAGAATACTCTTGGCTTATTAATGCAAGCCAGCACTCATCCTGCCATTGCCACTGTTTGGATTCTGTACTCATACTCCAGTGCAAGAGAATGATGCCCACATAATTTTCACTACTGAGCATTTTGTTATTATATTACAGGGACCAACATTTGTGGAATTAGAGTAGGCCAAATTATTTTAAACCTAGAGCAAAATTTGTAGTGTTACATTCTTAAAGCCTTTCAATATTCCACTAAAAATGTTTTCCATATTAGGTGAATAACAGATTTATTTCTAAGCTATCTAAAGTGTAATGTTGAGAATGTATTTGCCATGGCCCTGCTCCCATCTCTCCTAATTTGATTTGTCCTGCATCACAACAGCTACCAAGCATATTTGTCCATATAAAGGAATAGTGCTATTCCTTTATATATTTTTTATATTTATTTTTTATTACTATTGAACTTCAAATCCTGAGCTGAATGTTTTCATAAAGAAGAATAACATGGTCATTTATGTTGTCATCTGAGTTCTTTCATATATTGCCATCAATCAAATCACAAGCTGAAAGCTTCCCAAGAAACATATGTAAGATTTTGAGTTTGTCCAAGTGCTATTGTCTGGAAGAATTCTGCCTAAATTGCTCTTTTGCTTGGCAGTGGCTGACCAATACAAACTATCAAAGGCATAAGATTAAACTCGAGTCTAAGGCTGTGCAATGCCATAGTCATCACTTACTAGCATTGTGATTCTTATCTTGCTAGAAAGAATAATCTATAAAAATATTCTGAATATAAAAATCCTGAGGAAGTTCTCTGGAGATATTACTTGCCATCAGTGTCACTGTCTAGTGAGGATATTATAATTGAAAAATAAATAGTAAAAACTGACAGGCTATTCAACTTCTCTGACTGCACAAACATATAGTAGAGACACAATAAAAGAAGTGGGGGAAAAGGTGATAGGAAATGGTAAATAGAGTATAATTTGACTGTATTTTCTAATTTTTCTTATTGTGCTTTACATTATAGCATCTGGAAGACTTATCTGGCCTTATAGTTGCACATCTTATTTTGTCCTTTTAAACTTTATTCTTTTCTCATATATTACATCCCAGCTCCAGTTTCCCCTCATTCTTTTCTCCAATTTTCCCCTCACCACCTATTTTTTCCAGATCCAGCTTAGCTCTAAACCCTCAGAAATGAGCAGGAGTCCCAAAGGGTATCAAACAAATATTGCCTAAAAGGGTATAATAAGACTAGGCACATACTCTTGTATCAAGGCTGGACAAGGAACCTCCCCATGATGCAAAGGATCCCAAAGACAGGTAAAAGTATCAGAGATTGCCCGTGGACCCACCATTGGGAATCCAACAAAACACAAAGCTACAAAAACATAACATATGCAGAGAAGCTAGACTCCTAGACAAATACAGGCTTCCTGACCTCTGTGAGTCCATTGAGTCCCTGTCAGTTGATTTTGTCGACCATTTTTTGTGGCATTATTGTCCTTTCTGTATTTCCAAATCCTTTCTCCCCTTCCTCTTCAGAACTCCACTAGCACTGACTAATATTTGGCTATGGAACTCTACATCTGCTCCCATCATTTGCTGTATGAAGTGTCTCTGATGATGATGATGCTAGGCTCCAGTCCTTGCATACCCTGGAGGCATGACAAATTGTATGTAGGTGGTTTTGTGGCTAGATTGCCATCCCAATCCCTTCCCTTGAGGCCTTGTTTGGTTACAGATGATGGCTGATTCAGGCTCTATTACTAGAAGGCTTCTCACGTGTCAAATATATATTCCATGGTGTATCCATTTCAATAGTTTTCTATCTTTCTGCAAAATGTTCTTCATTTCCAGTTTTTGTCTCTCTCAGTACTTCCTTCCTCCAAACATGTCCCACCTGATCCCACTGGTTCCTGCTCCCACCTCCCCCTTGTCCACCCACTATATCTATTCTATTTCACCTTCCACTAGAGATCCATTCCTCACCCTTATGCCCTCCTTGTTACTTAGCCTCTCCGTTTCAGAGAATAGTAGCATGATTATTCTTTATAGCTAATATTGACTTCTTAGTGAATACATGCAATGTTTGCCTTTCTGGATCTGGGTTAACAGACTTAGGATGATCATTTCTAGTTCCATCCATTTGCCAGAATATTTCATGAATATTTCATGATATCAGTTTTTTAACAGCTGAATACTACTCCATTATGGGTAAATGTACTTTTAAAAATCATTCTTTTGTTGAGGAACATCTAAATTGTATCAAGTTTTTTTTTGTTTTTTTTTTGTTTTTTTTGGTTTTTTTTTTTTGGTATTACTAGCTGACCAAGTGTCCTTACAGTAGGATGCAAAGTCCTTTGAATATAAGACCAGAAGTGGTAAAGCTGGGTCTTGAGTTATATTGACTGCTAATTTTCTGTGAATCCATCATATTGATTTCCAAAGTTGCTGCACAAGTTACACTTTCACCAGCAATCAAGGAGTTTTGCCCCTTATCCTATACCTTCATCAGGATGAGCTGTCAAATCTGTAGTTCATCTTAGCCATTCTGATCCATATAAGATAGAATCGCAAAGTCATTTGATTTATATTTCACTGATGGCTAAGAATGGTATTTCTTTTTTTATTAGCATAGCATCCCAATCCTAGCCCCCCTTCCTAGTCTATTTCCAGTCTCACCCTTACAAATCCATCCCCCATTGCCCCATTCTCCTCAGAAAAGGGGAGCACCCCCTTGGTACCACCCCATCATGGGACAAGTAGATCCAGAACGACTAGGCACAGTCTCTCCCACTTAGGTCCAATCAGACAATCCAAGTAGAAGAAGTGGGATCCATGGCAGGGAACAAACACTAAGAAAGCCCCCGCTCCAATTGTTAGTGTACCCACATGATGACCATATTGTACATATGCTATAAAGGTGTAGGGAATCTAGGTCAATCTCTTGTATGTTCCATGTTTGGTGGCCCAGTCTCTGTTAGTTCCCATGGACCCAGGTTACCTGACTCTGATAGTCTTCTTGTAGTATCCTTGATCCCTCCAGCTCACTCAATCCTATCCCCCATTCTTCAACAAGACTCCCTTGGCTCTGAGTTATGTTTGGCTGTGGGTTTCTGCATCTGCCTTCATCTACTGCTGGATGAAGCCTCTCAGGAGACATGTCTGCAAGCATAGCAGAGCATCATTAATAGTGTCAGGTATTGGCTCTCTCACATGAGATGGGACTCAAGTTGGGGCAGTCACTGGTTGGCTGTTTCCTCAGTTTCTGCTCCATCTTTATCCTTATATATGTTGAGCCAAGACAAATTTTGGGTTGAAAGTTTTCTGGGGGGATTGATGTCCCCCTCCCTCCTCTGGGAGTCATGCCTGGCTACAGGAGGTGGCCACTTCAGCCTCTATATCCCACGCTCATAGGAATCTCTGTAAATGATACTCCCATAGACACCCTGTATCTTCTACTGTCTCAGGCCTCAAACTTGTCAACAGAGATGCCCTCCCACTGACTTCCATTCTTACTCCTAGCCCTCTCCTGCACATATCTCTCTACCCTTATTCCTATCCCCACCTCCTCTTCTACCCAGTTCTCTCTCTCCATCCACCTCCAATGACTAGTTTTCTCTTCTAAGTGAGAGTCACATGTCATCCCTTAGGATGTACTTAATACACAGCGGTTTTGGGGGGGAGGGGAATGGGGGCAGGCATGAATTATAGCATGGTTGTCCTGCACTTTGTGGCTAATGTTCATAGTCTTTCTGGTTCTGGGCTACCTCTCTTATGATGATATTCTCAAGTTCCATTCATCTGCCTACAAAATGTATGATATATTTGTTTTTAGTAGCTGAATAATATTTCATTGTGTAGAGGTACCACATTTTATTTATTCATTTGTCAGTAGAGGAACATCTAGATTTTTTCAGGTTCTGGATATTATGAATAAAGCTGCTATAAACCTACTTGAGCAAATGTCTCAAATGGCCAAGAAGCAATTAAACAAATGTTCAAGTCCTTAGTTATCAGAGAAACACAAATCAAAACAACTCTGAGATTCCATCTTACATCAATCAGAATGGCTAAGATAGAAACTCAAGTGATAGCACAGGCTAGGGAGAATATAGAGCAAGGGGAATACTCCTCCATTGCTGATGGGAGTGCAAACTTATACATCCACTTTGGATATCAATTTGACATTTTCCCAGAAAACTAAGAATAATTCTACCTCAACATCCAACTTTATCATCCCTGGGCATGTATTAAAAGGCTGCCTCACTATACCTCAAGAACACTTCCTCAACTCTGATCATATCAGCTTTATTCTGTAAACATTTCTTTTAAGTGTTTCATGGCATTTAGAGAATATTGTGTTACAAATTCCTGGTTAGATTCGCACCCACTTTTTTTTCATACTTTATTTACATTTCAAATGTTTCCCACTTTCCAGGTCTCCCCTTTGGAACATCCCTATTCCCTCCCCCTTCTCCCTGACACTATGGGGGTATTCCCCCAACTACCCACCCACCCACTCTTGTCTTCCTTCCTTGGCATTCTCCTATAATGGGGGATCTAACACTCTCAAGCCCATGGTCCTCTCCTCCCCCTGATGGCTAACAAGTTCCTCCTCTGCCACATATGTGGCCAGCACCATGGGTCCCTCCATGTGTATCCTTTTGTTGGTAATCCATTCTCCAGTAGCATCAAGGGGTCAGGCCAGTTGACACTGTTGCTCCTTCCCTGGATCTGCAAACTCCCTCAAATCCTTCAGTTTCTCCAACTCCTCCATCTTGGATCTCACACTCAGTCCTACTGTGGCTGTGAAGTGACTCTTGGGTATTTCGAACTTTTGGCCTAATAACCACTTAACAGTGAGTACATGCCATGTT
Organism: Rhynchomys soricoides; assembly: GCA_019843965.1. Taxonomy (NCBI): domain Eukaryota; kingdom Metazoa; phylum Chordata; class Mammalia; order Rodentia; family Muridae; genus Rhynchomys; species Rhynchomys soricoides. The sequence continues at coordinate 5,864,908 of JADRCH010000027.1, read as the reverse complement.
CATTCTTTTGTGACTGTGTTACCTCACTCAGGATGATATTTTCAAGTTCTATCCATTTGTCTGCAAATTTCATCAAGTCATTGATTTTAATAGACTGAGTAGTATTCCATTGTATAAATGTACCATATTTTCTGTATCCTTTCCTCTGTTGAGGGACATCTGGGTTGTTTTTAGTTTCTAGCTATAATAAATATGGTTGTTATGAACATACTGAAACATGTGTCTTTATTACATGTTGGAGCATCTTCGGGGTATATGCCCAGGAGTGGAATAGCTGGGTCCTCAGGTAGTATTATGTTGATTTTTCTCAGGGTCTGCCAAACTGACTTCCAGAGAGGCTGTATCAGCTTGCATTCCCACCAGCAGTGGAGGAGTGTTCCTCTTGCTCCACATCCTTGCCAACATCTGCTGTCACTTTTTTGATCTTATCCATTCTGACCTGTGTGAGGTAGAATCTCAGGGATTGTTTTGATTTGCATTTCCCTGATGACTAAGGATGTTGAACATTTCTTTAGGTGCTTTTCATCCATTTGAGTTTACTCAGGTGAGAATTCTCTGTTTAACTCTGTTCCCCATTTTTTTGATAGGGTTATTTGGATCTCTGGAGTCTAGCATCTTGACTTCTTTGTATACCTTAGATATTAGCCCTCTATCAGAAGTAGGATTGGTAAAGATCTTTTCCCAATCTGTAGGTTGCCGTTTTGTCCTATTGACAGTGTCTTTTGCCTTACAGAAGCTTTGTAATTTTATGAGGTCCAATTTGTCAATTGTTGATCTTAGAGCACAAGCCAGAACACCAATGTGTTCTGTTCAGGAACTTTTCCCCTTTGCTCATGTGTTGAAGAATTTTCCCTACTTTCTCTTCTATTAGATTCAGTGTATCTGGTTTTATGTGGTGGTCCTTCATCCACTTGGACTTGAGCTTTGTACAGGGAGATAGAAATGGATCAATTTGTATTCTTCTACATGTAGACCACAGGTTGAAGATGCTGTTTTTTTTCCACTGGATAGTTTTAGCTCCTTTGTCAAAGATCAAGTGATCATAAGTGTGTGCGTTCATTTCTGGGTCTTCTGTTCTATTCCACTGATCTACCTGCCTGTCACTGTACCAATACCAGGCAGTTTTTATCACTATTGCTCTGTAGTACAGCTTGAGGTAGGGGAGGCTGATTCCACCAGAAGTCCTTTTATTGTTGAGAATAATTTTTGCTATCCTGGGTTTTTTGTTATTCGATATGAATTTGAGAATTGCTCTCTCTAGGTCTATGAGGAATTGAGGAGGAATTTTGATGGGGATTGCATTGAATCTGTAGATTGCTTTTGGCAGGATGGCCATTTTAACTATATTAATCCTGCCAATCCATGAGCATGTGAGATCTTTCCATCTTCTGAGGTCTTTTTCGATTTCTTACTTCAGAGACTTGAAGTTCTGGTCATATAGATCTTTCACTTGTTTGGTTAGAGTCACACCAATATATATTATATTGTTTGTGAAAATTATGAAGGGTATCAATTCACTAATTATTTTCTCAGCCTGTTTATCCTTTGAGTATAGGAAGGATACTGATTTGCTTGAGTTAATTTGTATCCAGCCACTTTGCTGAAGGAATTTATCAGCTGTAGCAGATTTTTCATTTCATTTTTTGGGTCACTTAAGTATACCATCATATCATCTGCAAATAGTAATATTTTGATTTCTTTCTTTCCAATTTGTATCCTTTTGACTTCCTTTTGTTGTCTAATTGCTCTAGCTAGTACTTCAAGTACTATATTGAATAGGTAGGGAGAGAGAGGTCTGCCTTACCTAGTCCCTGATTTTAGTGAGATTGCTTTGAGTTTCTCTACATTTAGCTTGATGTTGGCCACTGGTTTGCTGTATATTGCTTTTACTATGTTTAGGTATGCTCCTTGAGTTCCTGATCTTTCCAAGCCTTTTACCATGTAGGGATGTTGAACTTTGCCAAATGCTTTTTCAGCATCTAACGAAACAACCATCTGGTTTTTTTCTTTGAGTTTGTTTATGTAGTGGATAACATTGATGGATTTCCAGGTATTGAACCATTCCTGCATTCCTGGGATGAAGCCTACTTGATCATGGTGAATAATCTTTTTGATGTGTTCTTGGATTCGGTTTGCAAGAATTTTATTGAGTAATTTTGCATTGATATTCATAAGGAAAATTGGTCTGAAGTTTTCTTTCTTTGTTGAATCTCTGTGAGGTTTTGGTATCAGTGTAACTGTGGCCTCATAGAATGAATTGGGTAGTGTTCATTTTGTGGAATAGATTGAAGAGTATTGGTATTAGGTTTTCTTTGAAGTTCTGATAGAATTCTGCACTGAACCAATCTGGTCCTGATCTTTTTTTGGTTGGGAGACTTTTAATGACTTCTTCTATTTCTTTAGGAATTATGGGACTGTTTAGATGGTTTTTCTGATCCTGATTTAACTTTGATAATTGGTATCTGTCCAGAAACTTTTCTATTTCCTCCAGATTTTCCAATTTTGTGGCCTATGGGCTTTTGTAGTAGGATATGATGACTTTTTTAATTTCTTCAGAATATGTTGTTATAGCTCACTTTCCATTTCTAATTTTATTAATTTGCATACTGCCTGTGTGCCCTCTGGTTAGTCTGCCTAAGGGTTTATCTATCTTGTTGATTTTCTCAAAGAATCAGCTCCTGGTTTTGTTGATTCTTTGTATAGTTCTTTTAGTTTCTACTTGGTTGGTTTCAGCCTTTAATTTGATTATTTCCTGCCTTCTACTCCTCTTGGGTGTATTAGCTTCTTTTTGTTCTAGAACTTTCAGGTGTGCTGTTAAGCTGCTAGTATAGGCACTCTCCAGTTTCTTGTTGGAGGCATTCAGAGCTATGAGTTTTCCTCTTAACACTGCTTTCATTGTGTCCCATAGGTTTGGGTAAGTTGTACTTTCATTTTCACTGAATTCCAAGAAGTTTTTAATTTCCTTCTTTATTTCTTCCTGACCAAGTTATCATTGAGTAGAGCATTGTTCAGCTTCCATGTGTATTTGGGCTTTCTGTTGTTGTTGTTGTCATTGAAGACCAGCCTTATTCCGGAGTGATCTGATAGGAGGCATGGGATTATTTCAATCTTCTTATACATGTTGAGGTTTATTTTTGTGATCAATTGTATGATCAGTTTTGGAGAAGGTACCATGTGGTGCTGAGAAGAAGGTATATTCTTTTGATGTAGGATGAAATGTCCTATAGATATCTGTTAAACCCATTTGGTTAATAACATCTGTTAGTTTCATTGTATCTCTGTTTAATTTATGTTTCCAAGATCTGTCCATTGATGATGTTGAAGTCTACCATTTCTATTGTGTGAGGTGCAATGTATGCTTTGAGCTTTAGTAAAGTTTCTTTTATGAATGTGGGAGCCATTGCATTTGGGGCATAGATGTTCAGAATTGAGAGTTCTTCTTGATAGATTTTTCCTTTGATGTGTATGAAGTGTCCTTCCTTATCTTTTTTGTTGACTTTTAGTTGAAAGTCTATTTTATCTGATATTAAAATGGCTACTCCAGCCTGTTTCTTGGGCACATTTGACTGGAAAATTGTTTTCCAGCCCTTTACTCTCAGGTAGTATTTGTCTCTAACATGGAGGTGCGATTCCTGGATACTGCAAAATGCTGGGTTCTGTTTATGGGTCCAGTCTGTCAATCTACATCTATTTATTGGGGAATTGATATCACTGATGTTAAGAGATATTAAAGAATAGTGATTGTTACTTCCTGTTATTTTCAATGTTGTTTATATGTTTGTGAGGCTATCTTCTTTCGAGTTTGTTGAAAGCTTACTTTCTTGCTTTTTCTTGGATATAGGTTCCCTCCTTGATTTGACTTTTTACATCTATTTTTCTTTGTAGGACTGGGTTTGTGAAAACATTCGGTGTAAATTTGGATTTGTTATAGAATATTTTGGTTTCACCATCTATGATTATTGAGAGTTTTGCTGGGCGTTTGTTTTCTCTTAGAGTCTGTATGAGATCTGCTCAAGATCTTCTAGCTTTCATAGTCTCTGGTGAGAAGTCTGTTATAATTCTGATAGGTCTGTCTTTATATGTTACTTTCCCTTTTTCCCTTACTGCTTTTAATACTCTTTCCTTTTTTGTGTATTTGTTTTGCCTATAATGTGACAGGAGGAATTCTTTTCTTGTCTGGTCTATTTGGAGTTCTGTAGGCTTCTTGTATATTTATGCTCATCTCTTTCTTTAGGTTAGGGAATTTTCTTCTATAAATTTGTTGAAGATATTTACTGGTCTTTTAACTTGGGAATCTTCATTCTCTTCTATACTATTATTCTCAGGTTCTATCTTCTCATTGTATCCTGGATATCCTGGATGTTTTGGGTTAGGAGCTTTTTAGATTTTGTGTTTTCTTTGACTGTTGTGCCCGTGTTTTCTATGGTATCTTACATATCTGAGATTCTCTCTTCCATCTCTTGTATTCTGTTGGTGATGCTTACATCTATGACTCCTTATTTCTTTCCTAGGTTTTCTAACCCAAGAGTTGTCTCCTTTTGTGATTTTTTTATTGTTTCTATTTCTGTTTTTAATTCCTGAATGGTTTTGTTCATTTGTTTGATTGTGTTTTCCTGTAATTTTTTAAGGGATTTTTGTGTGTCCTCTTTAAGGGTTTCCAGTTGTTTACCTGTTTTCTCTTGTATTTCTTTATGGGAGTTATTTTTTTCTTTCATAAAATCTTCTATCATCCTCTTGAGATGTTATTTTAAGTCTGAGTCTTCCTTTTCTGGTGTGTGGGGGTATCCAGGGCTTGCTGTGGTGGGAGAGCTGGGTTCTGATGATACCAAGTAGCCTTGGTTTCTGTTCCTTGTGTCCTTGCCCTTGCCTTTAGCCATCTTGTTATCTCTGGTGTTAGCTGGTCTTACTCTGTCTGACTATGGCTTGTCTTTCCTGCAAGCCTAGGTGTCAATACTCCTTGAAGACCGGTTCTCTTTGAGAGTAATTTGGGTTTGGAGAGTTGTGGTGTAGGGTCAGCACTGGGGTGCAGCCAGAAACAAGAAGGATCTAATCCTCAGCTGACCCTTGTTTCCTGTGTCCTGATGACTCTTCCAGGGTCCCTCTTTGTCCAGTGAATTTGAAAAAAAGTGATGGTCTTGCCTGTGCTTAAAGGTATGTCAGCACTCCTGGTATACCAGCTCTCTCCTGGCACTATTTGAGTATGAAGCCCTGTGTTATAGGATATGCTCTCCAGCCACCAAAAGAAACCAGAACCCCGTTCCTCAGTCCCTGTGTCCTTGGGATTCCAGGTGGGTCCCTCTGAGCAGACAGGCTTGCCCACTCTCCTGGGGGGCTAGTTTTCTCCCAGTGCTATTTAGCTATGGCGCCATGGTGGCCCAGGCAGACATCTCCCACCACAGATGGGAACCACCTGTACCCACTTTTTAAATAATTGTATTATTTAGTTTGTTGCTATCTAGTTTCTTGAGATATTAGTATATTTTTTATAATAGTACTCAGTCAGATGTGAGATTCCCATTCTCTGTGCTGCTGTGTTGTCCCATTGATACTGCCCTTTACCTTGCATTAGCTTTTCAGTTTGAAGAGTTTCCAACTACTAATTTTTTATCTTAGTAGGTGCACTGTTGATGTTCTGTTCAAGATGTTGTTTCCTATGCCAATGCATTCAAAGCTATTTCCCATTTGGTCTTCATCAGATTCAATGTATCTGGTTTTATGGTGAGGTCTGTTACACTGAGTTTTGAGCAGGGTGATAAATATGAATCTATTGGCATTCTTCTACATACCAACATCCAGTTAGTCCAGCAGCATCTGTTGAACATGTTTTCTTTTATCCACTGTATATTTCTCATTTCTTTTTCAAAGATAAAATGTCGATAAGTATGTGAATTAATGTCTGGGTCTTCCATTTGATACCATTGAACAGCCTGTCTATTTTCATGTCAATACCACACAGTTTTATTACTATTGCTTTGTAGTACCGCTTGAAATTAATAATGGTGATATATCTGGATGATCTTTTATTTTATAAGATTGTATTAGTTATTCTTGTTTTTTTAAGTGACATTGATTTTTTTTCAATCTATAAAGTATTTTATTGGAATTTTGATGAGTATTGTGTTGAATTTTTAGATTATTTTGTTAGGATGGACGTTTTTATTATGTTAATCCTACTACTCCATGAGCTTGGGAGATCTTTACATTTTCTGATATCTTCCTTAATTTCCTTCTTCAAAGACTTGAAGTTTTGATCATACAGGTCTTTCACTTGTTTTATTAGAGTTATCCCAAATATGTTATATTATTTGTGGGTATTGGGAAGGATGTTGTTGTTTCCTGGTTACTTCTTGGCCCATTTGTACATTGTTTATAAGGAAGCTGCTCATTTTCTTTTGCTAATCTTATACCCAGCCACTTCAATAATGGTGGTTATCAGCTGCAGGTGTTGTCTGGTATACTATTTGGAGTTGCTTAGTAAACTATTATATCAACTGTGAATAGGTATACTTTGACTACTTCCTTTCCACTTTTAATCATTTTGATCTCTGTAAGTTTCCTTATTGCTCTTGCTAGAAATTCAAGTACTATATTTAATATATAGGAAGAGAGTGGACATCCCTGCCTTGTTCCTTATTTTATTGAAATCATTTTGAGTTTCTCTCAATTTAAGATGATGTTAAGAATAGGCATTGCTGTAAATTGTCTTTATTAAGTTTTAAGTATTACCCTTGTATCCTTAATCCCTCCAAGACTTTTATCAGGAAGGGGTGTTGGATTTTGAAAAAGGCTTTTTTGGCATCCAAGGAAATGATCATCTGTGTGTGCGTGTGTGTGTGTGTGTGTGTGTGTGTGTGTGTGTGTGTTTCTTTCAGTTTGTTTATTTGGAGTATTACATTGACTGATAATCCTATGTGGAACTATCCTTGCATCTCGAGGATGAAGCTTACTTGATAATGGTGGATGACTTTCTTGATGTATTCTTGGATTAGATATTCATATTCTATTACAAATATTTTTTTCACTTTTTTTCTTTTTTCTTTTTTATTGGATATTTTATTTACATTTCAAATGTTATCCCCTTTCCTGGTTTCCCCTCCAGAAATCCCCTATCCATTCTCCCCTCCCCCTGCTTCTATGAGGGTGCTTTGTTTCTATTTTATTGATTTTATTGATTGCAGCCTTAGTTTTATTTCTTGCTTAGTTTTATTTATTACTCATTGTTGGCGTATTTGCTTCTTTTTGTTCTCAAGTTTTCAGCTTTGCTTTTGTGTTGCTCTTGTTAAATCTCTCCAATTTTGTTATGAAGGCACACATTGCTGTGAAATTTCCTCTTAGCACAGATTTCATTGTATTCCATAAGTTTGCTTAGTTTTGCATTTGTTTTCATTGAATTCTGGGAAGTCTTTACTTTCTTTATTTCTGACTAGAGTCAATCGTCTTTAAGTGTTCAGTTTCCCTGAGATTAGAAGCTTTCTGTTGTTCCTGCTGTTGAAATCCAGCTTTAAAGCTTGTCAGTCTGATCAGATGCAGAGGATTGTTTCAATTTCATTTCATTTATTAATTTGTGTGTTTTTGTTTGTTTGCTTGTTTGTTTATTCATTTCTTTGAATCTCTTGAGATTTGGTTTGTGGTGTGTATGTGGTTAGTTTTGGATATTATTGCATTATGTGCTGAGAAGAAGCTATATTTTTTGTGTTTCAGTGAAATTTTCTGTATATATCTATTAGATTCATTTGGTTCATAACATCTGTCTGCTTCATTATTTCTGTTTAGTTCCTTTGTGGATGATCTGTTCATTGATGAGAATCGGATATGGCAGTCTCTCACAATCAATATATGAGGGTCAATATTTGATTTAACCTTTAGTAATGTTTCTTTTCTAAAGTGGATGTCATTGCATTTGGGGCATATATATTGAGAAATAAAATGCCATCATGGCGGAATTTTACTTTTATGAGTATGACAGATCCTTCTCCCACTCACCTTTTTTAATTAGTTTGAACTTTATTTTGTTTCCATTCCTTGGTGCTTTCTGGTTGGAAATTATTTATTTCCCATGTTTTCATGGGTGTAGATAATTTCCTTGTTTGAAGTTTTCTTCTAGTACTGCATGCAGGGCTGAATTTGTAGATATGTATTATTTAAACTTGACTTTATCATGGAACATCTTGTTTTCTCCATTTATGCTGATTGAAAGTTTTGGAGGGTATAGAAGCCTGGGCTGGCAACTGTGGTCTCTTAGAGTCTACAGCATATCTGGCCAGGTCCTTTGAGCTTCTAGAGTATCAATTGAGAAGATAGGTGTAATTGTATTAAGTCTTACTTTGTATGCTACTGGGCCTTTTCTTGTTGCAGCTTTTAACATTCCTTTGTTTTTCTGTGTTTTTAGTGTTTTAACTATAATGTGTCAAGGAGACTTTCCTTTCTGGTTTAATCTATTTGGTGTTCTTTAGGCATCCTTTGCCTTTATAGCCATGTCCTTCTTTAGGTTACAGAATTTTCTTCCATGAATTTTTGCTTTTATTATTATTTCTTTTTGGTTTGTTAAATTATTTTATTTATTTACATTTCAGTTGTTTCCCCCTTTCTAGTTCTTCCTCCCAGAGTTCTTCACCCCATCCTTCCTTCCTCTTTGCTTCTGAGAGGGTACTTCCCCTACCCCTCAACTCTCACCCATATACTCCCACACACCACATACCCACTCATCTCCACCTCATGCACTCAGCATCCCCATTATCTGTGGAATAGCATCTCTACAGAGTTGGGCACATCTTTTCCCACTGAGTCTAGACAAGGCAAACTTCTGCTACATGCTTGGCCTGGGAGCCACAGATAAGCATGTGTGTGCTCTTTGGTTGGTGGCTCTGGGGCATCCGTTTTAGTTGAAACTGTTCTTCCTATGAGATTGCCATCCCCTTCAACTATTTCGATCCTTCCCCTAACTTTTCCATAGGGATGCCTGACATCAGTCCAATGGCTGGCTGTAAGTATCTGCATCTGTCTCAGTCAGCTGCTCATACAGCCTCTCAGAGGATAGCAATACTAGGCTCCTGTCTGCAAGCACAACATGGCATCATTAATAGTGTCAGGGTTTGGTGCCTCTACATGGGATGGATCCCAAGTTGGGCCAGTCACTAGATGACCTTTCCTTCAGTTGGCCCTCCATTTTTCCCCTGTATTTCCTTTAGACAGGAACAATTCTGGATTTTGAAGATGGATGGGTGGCCCCATCCTCCACTTAGTTGCTTCAGGTTCCATCTGCCCACTATTGGGCAATTCAGATAAGGTCATCCCCACTGAGTCCTGAAAGCCTCTCACATCCCAGGTCTCTGTGACTTTCTAGAGTCTCCCCTTGAACCCCAGCTGCATATTTGATTCATTCTCATAGCCCAATGGACTTCTCTCCTATCTTCCACCATACCTGATCCTTCCCCCCTTTTCCCCTCTCACTCCCCTCTCCCACCCAGGTCTGTCCCTCCTTCTGCCTCCCTTGGTTATTTTGTTCCCCCTTCTAAGTATGACTGAAACATTCTCCTTAGACCTTCCTTCTTGTTAAACTTTTTATGGTCTGTGAATATTATCATGAGTATTCTGTACTTGGCTAATATCCACTTACCAGTGAGTACAAACCTTGCATGTCCTTTTCAACCTGGTTTACCTCCCTCAGGGTATTTTCTAGTACAGTCCTTTTGCTTGCAAAATTCATAATGTCCTTGTTTTTAATAGCTGAATAGTACTCCATTGTGTAAATGAACCTCATTGGAAAGAAGACAATGTATCATTATCTGTGAATGACATGATAGTATACGTAAATGACCCCAAAAATTCTACCAAAGAACACCTACAGCTGATAAACATCTTCAGCAAAGTGGATGGATTTAAAATTAACTCAAACAAATCACTAAACTTCTTCTATACAAATGATAAAATAGGCTGAGAAAAAAATTAGGGAAACAGCAACCTTCACAATAGTGACAAATAATATAAAATATATTGTGCATCCAAGCAAATGAAGATCTGTATGACAAAGTCCTCTATGATTTAAAAAACAAAAATATTTTCTGGTCCTTTGAGATGTGATTCTTCTCCTTGTTCTATTCCCACTATACTTCAGTTTGTTCTTTTCATAGTGTCCCAGATTTTCTGGATGTTTTGTGTCAGGACTTTTTTAGATTTAACATTCTCTTTGACGGGTGTATCTATTTCTTCTATGGTATCTTCAACACCAAAGATGTTCTCTTCCATCTCTTGTATTCAGTTGGTGATACTTGTGTCTGAAGTTCCTGATTGCTTACTTAAAATTCCCATTTCAAGAATTTCCTCCATTTGGATTTTTTTTACTGCTTTTGTTTCAATTTACTGGTCTTGAACAGTTTTATTTGTTTCCTTCAGGTATTTGTTTTCATTTAATTCTCTCTTTCTTTCTGGATATTTTTAAAGGGGTTTGTTGATTTTTTCCTAATTTTTATTTGTTCTTTCCTGGGTTTCTTTATGGGATTTATTCATTTTCTTTGTAAGGACCTCTTTCATCTTCATAAAGTTGAATTTTAAGATCATTTTATTGTACTTCAGTTGGATTAGATTATTAACGGCTTGTTCTAGTATGATATCTGGGCTTTCATGTTTCTCTGGGTGTTGTTGACTGTGTCTTTGTGCTGTCATCTAGGCATCTGTATTTGGAGTGATTAAAGGTCTAGGTGATAATTTCTGGGTTTGTCTTCTTTGGATATGTGTTTTCTTTCTTGAGTTTGTTTATGTGTTTGTTTCCTCTCTCTTATTCTAGCTACAATGTCTTGTGGTTAAATAGAGGGCCTCTACCTGAGTTGTGGACTAGATCTCCAGTGGCCTTAATGGCCTTTGGCATAGCAGGTTGTTTTTACTCAAGTTGGGAGCTAGTGTTATGTCAAAATGTATGGCTTCTAATCTGGCTTGTGTTCCTCTGGGGCTCAAGACTCTGGTCTGGTTTTGAGAGGGATAGGAAGCTTTTAGCTTGTTTGTTCGGGAGGTTGTCTGGCTTCTAGTGGAATAAGTGGCTTCCATCATAGGTAAGAGTCATGATACATTGACAGGAGAGACATAACAGCTGGGGTTATGCTTAGCAGGTGGTGTGCAGGTAGGGCAGCGGTTGAAAGTGAGAGAAGGTTGGTTTACCTATAGTTCAGGGAGGTGACCTAGCCTCTCATGGGGTAGGAAGATTGACTTGAGGTGCAAGCCAGGATATGGTCCTAGTTGCAAAACTTATCTGACTGAATACCTTCAGTAAACCACTCCTCTGTTGTTAACTATTCATTTTGAATGTAATATGGACTTTATCTTATTATAAGCAAAACATAGTTTCTCAAGATATGATTTCCATTCTCAGCCACCTACCAATTCCTCAAACTGTTGGATCCAGATATCTGTTTTCCTTATCTTTTGCCTACTGATCACTTATACCAGATATTAGATGCTGCTTATTTGATTCCATCATTGGCTTCTATATCTTTATATATTGTACCAGTAATAACTGTCAGTCATACTAATCTCTGAGTTCTTGCCTGGATGATGCTGATTCATCAAAGAGAATTTTTTTTTTTTAGAAAATGTATTTTTATGTCTAGAAAGTTTCTGCCCTTTGTAAGGTGTATTGCCCTCTATTCTCTGGAATCTATATATAATAAATGACAATAGCTCGCTTGCTTCTACATAGCTGAAGGCTGAAGTTGTATAACGAATAAAAAGATGGTTAAAGGATACAAAATTTCAGATTGTTGAAATTTTGTCTTTTACAATCTATGCAGGTCCCAAGACCTGGGGCCTGCACATAGTCCCAGGGATGCTCCCCTAAGTCAATTCTAATTGGTGAATAAAGATAACGATAGCTGGCCAGACGAGACGTAGGTGGGGTTAAGGTTTGGCCTGTTTGGGAAAAGAAAGAGGGAACCGCCATGGAAGAGGAAGAATGTGCAGGAAAGAGAGAAAGAGCTTCCATGGGGGTAGGAATGAAGAAAATGTGGCCCTGTGGGCTGTCCAGTTGGAGTCAAGAGCAGTGTGGATGAAATATAGTAAATGGTAAATAAAAATTCAATGTTATCAATAGGATAAGAGATTCTAACAGTCTGGAAGGTCGACAGCTGCCTAACCATTGTACTGTTTAAGAAATGTTTAAAAATATAAGACTTCATGTAACTTCTATGCTGGAAAATAAACAGTCAAAGGTATGGAAGAAATCCCATGCTGGAATTATTTATTAATTATTTATTACATCAGATGTGTATTTTTGTTTGTTTCTTTGTTTTGAGGTTGCACAGTGTAGGGAATGCAATTAACAATAGAGTAAAAAACAGTGCACAGTTACCAAAATGAAAACATCATATGTCTTTGAACATATATTATTTTAAATTGAAAGGTGTTTTATTTCATTTTTCTTTGTATGGGAGATTTTGTTACTGTATTGGGATTGTATTTATGTTCTTAAAAATGAACTCAAGTTGGACAGGCAAGGACAGGAAAGTGTCTGGAATGGCTTGGAGGAGGAAAAGAATATGATCAAAATGTATTTAAAGTTAAAATTGTTTTAAATAAAAATATAATAAAAGTGAGAAAAAAAGGTGATGGCTGGGAGTGATATCTCCAATATCCAGTACATACGTAAATGTTAAAAATAAGTTCAAACCATTCCAATGCTAAATGAATTGAAACTTATGACAAAGCTTTAAAAATACTTAGGGTTATTGTGGAGGCATATCACATGTTTTGATATTCTACTGCTTTCTCTGGGTCTCTCCTGAGTGATAAACATGGACCCATCTTTCCAGACAAGGCTCTTCTAAATGGTGGTTTCCTTGACAGGTAAAAACTAGAAATGAGTTACGTAGGAGCCTAGGGATATGTGCCCCCACTGTAGACCAGTTTCCTTTTGGAGGATGCCTAGGGACAACTGGAAATTTAGATATAGGCAATCCAATGAGAACAACCCAAACTACTTCTCCTAGGAAACATTTTAGTAGCTATAGAATGTATAAACTCCAAAGACCTCAAGACAAAATGAGATACACTCACCACCATAGGACTTATATGCACACTCACAAGAGAAAATAAAAGTAAAACAAATTGCATTGATGTCAGTCATTTAGAAATTTATACTTCCTATTTAATGGGCCAGAGTCAAAGCATTTTAAGTTATTTAATACTTAACATTCACATGTACTTAATTGGATATTAAAGTTTATTATGAAGTTTATTAATGGAAACTACTGTCAGAAAACGAAGGAAAAGAAAAACATCACTCTTCTGAAGTACTTTATTAAGAATTGTCCTCATGTTGTCTAATTATTCTGTTGGGAACATTAGGAATTAATTTGGCTGATTGAGATTTTTAAATACAATATTTAACCCAGTGCCAATTCATTTCACTTTCTTTGTTATTGTGACTTAGGTCTGAGCCAACAGTTTGTATCAGTTCCATTTAAAATTAAGATTCTTTTACACGCTCCTGCTTTTATCAGCCTCAGAATGAAGTTTGAACATAATGTCTAATCCTCAGATGGCTTAGGGTTTACCACTCTGCCTCACCAGCTTGAGTCTACAGATAGGATGAATTTGATGTAAGAGTGACTACTTTACCAAGCAAACAAGAGGAAAGCAAGTAATTTTACCCGGGAATGTAGAAATGCTTTCTTCATAAAGTTAACACACTAGAGGGAATCACTGTACTCTCCACAGCAACATTCCAGAATTCATTTTTTACAAAAGAACATTTATTTCAGAATACAAGCTCCACATTTTGTACAAAATACAGACACTAGCACAACACAGGAGGTTAAAAAAGCTGTGTTGCTCTAATAGTGTAATTTGTTTCTTGGCCATTAAATGAGAATGCTGGGATTTTAATTCCACTATTTGGTTTCCAACATCTACTATAATTAATTTTCTCTTATTTTGTTGCTACAGAATCAAATGGAAGCTAATGATGTGGAACCCAGTGTTGTCAAGGCTGTGATGAGCTCCATCTACGAGGTGGGGAAGCGCCTCCATCTGACAACATGGCAGATGACTCCTGTGTTCTCTAGTAGTGCCTGGATCCTATGCCTTTTGGCACTGTTCTGCTTGAATTAGACCCCCTAGGGATTGCAGTTTCCAACAAAAGCTGTTTTAAATCTTGCCTTTGCTTGCATCTGTGCTTCTTTGTCAGCTCACAACATACCAATATGCTTTGAGTCTATGTCTTTTATCTGGATTATTGGGAATAACCAACAAAGAACACCTCAGTCAGTGGGTCAATGTTTCTTTGTCACATCTACATCACATCTACATAAAATGAAGTATTTTAAAAATTATATAAAGATCATTAATAAATTAAACACTATCATTAATAAATTAAATACTATATATTTTCATTGAAGAAAGAGATTAGAAAATGTCGTTTTTAATTCTTGAATATGTTATTTAATTTCTCAGATGCAAAAACAGGATTTAAATGACTTAATCCTAGTACTTTCATTGACTATAGCAAGTATAAAATTTCTTGTAATGAGAAAATAGGAGTATTTAAGAATGTGACTCTTTCATCTACTATAAAAAAATTACAGAAGAGTGTTCAGTGAATTGATGGATCACCTTTTCTAGTGCTACATATCATTGACAGTAAAGATATCATTAAAAATACAAATAAATAATAAAGAAAGAAAAATATATAACATGAAGAGAAAATTGTATATATATAAAAATGATTTCCCTAAGAGCCTGAAAAACTCAATGATTAGGACTATTATGAAAATATCATTTGAAATTATAACATCAGTCTGAAAAATGACCATATTGTGGAAGTTATAGTTGCAAAAGTACATGAAATATAATTTATGATTTACTCTGTTAACATGATGAAGAAGTGGGGAGAAAAGTGTTCCAATTCAAGAAGAAAGTCCTGTCCAGAGAAACTCTCATTTTGAAATTATCTTTCTGAAATTTGAAAATAGAGAAATTATCATTTTGGAAAAAAAAACTGCAAGAGAACTATATAAGAAAAAAACAGACTGGAGACAAAAGAGTAGTATCAACTGAGAAGGAAGCAAGGCTTTCAGAGGAGGGGTTCAGCATGTCTTGTTAAAAGCATCTGAAAGATGTTTGAACTTCTTCTAAACATGATGGAAAGATTTGACAGTGTTTAGATAGATTAGTCAAAAGGGCACATTCAAAACTTACTAAGATTATTCTGTGAGTTCACAGGAATTTTTGAAAGAAACTTTCTTGCAAACATAAAGGGGAGGTTATAACATCTGTGCAATATTATTCACAGGTAAAGATCAGGAGTTTCAGCAGAGCAATGGTAGTGGGCTAAAGAGAATATGCACTCAGATATACAGGATTTTCAGGTGCTTATTCACTTGACATTGATGGATAGGCTATTTTCTCATCCCAGATCCCTTGAAAAGCAAAGCCTAAGGAGGATTTTTGAAGCTATTACCTAAGATTGAAACATTCCATCCTATAGGGAAGTTCTTTACAATTGGAAGTAACCAACTCAACAAGACTCAGGGGGTCCCCGAAGCTACCTAGAATCTCTAGGCCTCTCCTTTCCAAAAGTAAAGGTCAAATATAGCTAAGAGCCACTGCCAAATAAGCTAACCTGAAAAGAAAACTCTTTGATGAGGCAAGCTCCAAAATGGAAGCAGAAACTAGCCCAGCAGCTTAAAAGAAGTAAAACCAGCACAGCTGCTTGGAAGAGGTGTGGACCAACTGAGCTGCCTGAAAATAACACTCTCAACCTTTTTAGTTTCTGCAGAGTTCTCCAGATTTCCAGCTTACATAAGCTGTTAATTAGCTGGCCCATGTATCAATGAGGTAGCAGTCTTTCATCTCTTTCTGCCCTTGTGAGTAAACCCTCAACTATATTCATATGGGTAATCCAAATAAAACTCATTGGCTTATGAAATTGCACTTTGGTGATATTGGCACTTCTGCCTGCCATGGGTTCTTTATCTGGGGTGAGTAAAGGTATATATTGCATATTCCCCCCCCCCAAAAAAAAAGCCTTGTTATATTACATTGGATCACAAGAAATACCGATTCCTTATATTGGATGCTGGACACTAGGACAGACATTGAAGAAATACATTCTCTTTTGAACAAATGTATAACCCTTTGTAAATTTGCAATAACATTGTCATTTATACTGATAATCCACACAGGCATGGTGTATAGCATTTTTTTATATACATTCAGTAAAATTTGAATGTACTAGAAAGAGATGCTATTACAGAATATGCCATACAAATGTAAGGGTGAAGTGAAATTCCTAGTTTAATTCCACTCCCTTTTCCCCAATATTCAAGATCACCTCTTTATGGAGTTACTTCACATAAAATATCAGGGTGATAAGAAGAGAAATGAAGCTATCCCAGCTAGATACAGCTCAGATAATATGCTCTGCATGACAAATAGAATGAATCATGCTTTCTTTATTGTGCTGTGCACATGAGTAATGTTTTAGATATGTTGTGTTTGGCATGTGTAAAATAATACATGGGTACTATTCTGCCAGATGTCCCAGGAGAAGAATCAAGAATATTAAAAGTCCTGAGTATAGTTGAGATGACAACAGCAATAAAGAACATGGGAAGAAATAGGTCATATCACCTTCCTATCACTGTTAAGAGAAAATTAAAAGTGACCAATGAAACATGGTAGACATGGGGAGAGACATTATCATATGTGTGGCTAGTCTGAAAATAAGAGCTAAAAGCTATGAAATCAAATTAGGTATCTTGGCTGTATCTGCCAAGAAAGACAAGTGTGAAACTGTAATATCTGTTACAGATTGCCCCAGGTACTATAGGAAGATTAAGGAAATTGGAAGCAGGACATAGGTGTTGAGAAACACTGCATACACAATCCATATTGGAGTTGACTTGGTAATCCTTGACCTATAATAAAATAATAAAACTTACCAAATACATGTATTTTACTGACAATTCAATTAATCCAATAAGAGCTGTATAGCCCGTGTATATTTGTAAATGAAAAAGTTTGTTACAGAATGGGTGGTCAAAATAATGAGGAATTGTCATCAATATTATATTTTGTTTTGTTTTGCTTTTCAAAAAAAAAAATGCCCCTCCAGTCGAGGTGGATCAATGAGTGGAACTTTGTGGCATCAGAGACAGTATGACACTGTAATGTAGAGGCTAGTTGGTCAGTCATGCTATTCCCTTGGCATAAAATTCTAGGTAGGTTTTGATGGCCTCGAAGATGTTAGATATAGATAAGGCTTTGTTTCTGTGTAAGTAAGGTGCAGGCTTGTATCATCAAAGGGGTGAAAGGATTAGAATCTAGCTTAATATGAGCCTCAATCAAGTTGGGCAGAAAATTTACCACATAAAGGCTATCAGAAAACAGATTGAAAGGCTCAAGCACAGAATCCAACACCATCACTACCACAAACAGTTCTTTAAACTGTGCAAATCCCTCAAAAACATGAAAATTTGATTTTATGGGTGTAGGCAAGTAGCCCTGTCTAAAGGGGGGATACACAAAAATGGAGGATCCCAGGCACCCACCATTGGTAAAGATGGTGGGATAATTTGGATTAGGGCTAGAAAGAAAAAGTCTAGCGGGCCTCCACTCAAGTCTGGAGAAGGAACTCATCCACTTATGTGGTCCAAAGTGGCAATCAATTTCACCAGGAAAGCCCTCTAAGGCCAGAGCAACCCAGCTCTTGTTTTTCTGTAACCAAAGGAAGTAAGTATTTTAAAATGGGGTAATAAGGGTGGAAGGCTCTGCCTCAAAGGGCCTAATGGAAAGATCTCTTCCCTTAACAATGTAATTGGCCAGCTGATTAGACATAGAATAAACTTGAGGGACCCCTCCCACCGAAAGATGGATCCAATGGATGGGTCTGCCTTCCTGGCCAAGTAGCATGGTGCACAGTGTTTCTCCAGGGAAAATATATAAAATAAGGGGTAGGTAGGATCACATCATTTAAGGGTTGCAGAATCAATGGCTTGTTGAAACTTGTTCAACAGCTGGATATGATCAGATGTCAGCACTATAGGGATGGAGAAGTAACTTCCTTCAAGGAGGTCAAACAACGGTGCTAGATCTTCTGTGGCAATGGATATTCAAGACCTCATCCAGTTGATTTCTCCTAAAAGCCTTTGTAACTGTGGAAGGGTATAAGAATCTTGAATTTGAAGTTGAGGCTTAACAGGGGACAGAACATCCAAGGACAACATGGAGCCCAGGATCTTAAACAGTGGCACCCTCTGAAATTTTCAGGAACCACCTGAAAATTATTATATTCATGGATGGAAAGACACTTATTGGTAAGCTCCTGAAGGTCCAAAGAGATAGGGCACCCAAAATAGTATCATCCATATAAATGTAAAATAAAATACTGGAATCACCTTAAAAGGATGAAAAGATATTAAGTATATAATATTGACACACAGGGAGGGGGGAGCTATTGGCCATGACATAGGATAGGGCCTCCCACTGGAATCTAGAATCAGGCCCTCCAAAATTAACAGAAGGAATAGAAAAGGCAGACTTCTTACAATCTTCAGGATGTAGGGGATAGAGAAAAAAAACAATCTCTAATATCAATGATTGTCAAATAATAGGTGCTGGGGATCACTGGGATACATGGGAGTCCCCTCTTGGGAGTCCTGAAGAGCTCCATCCTTTCATTACTCAAATCATGGATTAGCCTCCACAACCCATTGGCCTTTATAATCACAAAGATAGGAGAGTTCCAGGGGCTGGTAGAGGCTCTTAAATGTCCCAATTTTAATTGATGTTGTACCAAAACGTGTAGTTGTTGTAATTTTTCCACAAGGATAGGCCACTGATGAATCCATATGAGGTCTCCCCATTTCCAGTGGATCTTAGACACCGGGGGCCTAGCGGTGGTCTTTAGAATTAGGGGTAAGACAAAGGGCATTGTTGGCACATCTTCTCAAAATGAGGATCGCCCCTATAATTTGGAAACACCATCTTTCCCTGCTCAAAAGGCTGTTTAATGATTAGTGGTAATAAAGGCCTCAGCCTCCCCAAGAATATTTTAGCCCAGAAGGTTAACCATCAGGCTGGAAACCACTTGAGGGCACACTTCACCATGATAGCCATCATGGAGAGAGAGGAGGCTGTCTCCCATGAGGTCAGTTTCCCTCCCATTCCCAGTAGGGGCGGCCCAGAACTAGTTGCCAAGAGTGGGGGACTTCCTCTTTTCTAATCACCATTTTATCTATTTCTGTGTCAGTGAGGAACTGGAAAGATTTTCTGCCCATGGCAAGGGTCTTCTTAGGGTGCAGTCCAGGGACAAGAGGTCAGTCCAGTTAGCACTAACTGGATGCTTCCCCTTATTTAACAAGGCCGGGGTTACCCCCTGGGGAGTTTAAAAGCTGACCATTTAGGCTGAACTTAGACTTACAGTCCCTGACCGAGTGGACCTGGGGACTTCTTGCACCTGGGGAAAGGGGTGAGCAGCAGGCCACTGGTAGAGTGTGTGGTAGCTTTTGTCAGACTGGAGAGCACTCTCTTTTAAAATGGCCCTCTTTACTGCACCCAAAACAAGTCCGGCCCTGGCTGACCAGGGTTTGTTGGAGGGCATTAATAAGAACAGCCATATCTTCCGTATAGGTCTCTTTTAAAGCAGCGGCTAAGGCCCTAGTCTGAAAGGAGAAAGAGCTGACATCTCTGGAGGTAATAATCTGTTTGTCAATACCCTGGCTGCATAACCCAGCACATGCAAGCTTGTGATCGGCATTCATTCCATCCCAGACCAGTGAGCAGACAAACTGAAATGGTCTCGGAGTTAACCTGCAGGGAATTTTCTCTGTAAACTCTTTTGAACTCTATCTATGAAGAAGGCAAGATCCTCAGTGGGCTTTTGGTTAATTCCTGGTATGGGAAACTCAGTAGGTCCCTTGTCAAGCTTTCTCCAGGTGGTAAAACCAATGGCTCTAACCTGACCTTGGTAAGAGGGGAGAGGGTGGCTACCTGCTGGGCCCTTGTAAAGTACTGATTGACTGTGCCAGCAAACATGCCAGCAGTGATGTGGACTGGGGGTTGAGCACTTTGGTTCCACTCCCCCTGGACTTGACAGTCTTCCTGAAAGTAGACAGTCATCCATTTAAGATAGTCCTGCCTGGAGAGGATAGCCTTAGCCAAATCCTTCCAGTCTCAGACAATGCATGCTAGGTGTTCCAGGCCCTCAAGGATAGTCTCAGCCCAGGGGGAATCTGGGCCATCCTCAACCACTGCCTTCTCGAGTTCTTTACTCTCTTGGGGATCCCAAGGATACCAAGCCGCCTGTGATTACCACCAGGGTTGATATTCACTGGGTAAAGGATGGTGGTGTACTGGGTGCTGAGGCCCTCCCTGCTGTAAAGTGGTGGGGCCTCGGGCAGTGCAGAGGGATTCATAAAAGGTTGTTTAAGGGTCCAAAGAAAGATAAAGAGGTTCAAGGATAGAATCTGACTTGGAGAAAAACTACCCCATAATTTATGGGGGTACACTTGCTGGCAGACCAATTAGCCTGTCATACTTCTTCTATCAGGAGGAGGGAGAATTTCCTCACACAGGGCACCCTTCATTCTGCTCCTTTGCTGGCAGGTCCAGGCAAGAGGAGAGAACCCAGTCCAGTTGGGTCTGTCCTGGGCTGAGCCAGATGCAAGTGTAGACAGCCCAAAAGAAACATGCCAGGCCAGGAGTCTTATCGAAGCAGGAACTCAACTTTATTAAACTAGGCACTTGCTTATATAGAGAATGCAAGGAGGTAGGCATTTAGGTATGGGAAGAGATGACATAGGAGGCAGAGAAGGGTGAAAGAAGGTAAGGGGTAACTGACAGGGCTGATGTTAAAAGCTTCATATCAGAAACTGCAGGTCAGAGGCAGGGCCAAACAGGTTTTACTGAGTCATCCTGATACAGAAGTGAATGAGACAGGTCTCAAAACTTGAGCCAGGCTTAGGCTCTCCACAAGGCCTCAGAAACTCAAGCCAGGCTCAGGTTTGTCCTCAAGGCCCAATCCAGGGACAAAATGGAGCCCAACAGGGGCCAAAAGAAGTACCAGAAAATAAAGGCACTTGTTACACAATTCTAACTATATCAGTTAGATCTCTGGAGCCCGTGTAAAAGTGTGTAGAAATAACCCACCCTAAAAAGGAGTCCTTTGGTGTCCATACATACTCCATGGTACATATGCTCACAGACACAGCACATAACACACACACACACACACACACACACACACACACCACAAGTATTTTGTTTGGTTTTCTCAGATAATGTGTAGAGATCTCTACAATTATTTACGACTCCAAAGCAAGTCTCAGTGTTTAGAGGTGAACAGATTGTTTGATATATCGAAAAGCGATTACCAGGCCCATTGCTAAGTTGGTGATGTTGGTTCACTCTGTTTCCTCATAAAAAATATTCTTTAGGTATTAGCTGCAGTCACACAAAGCGAGATAAATGGTCATTTGGGAGGGGTCTTAATAGAAGAAATTCATATCACTTAAGATTACAAGTATGAGTTCTTATAAAGTAAATATATTGCCATTATAGAAACATGATATAGGCAAAATTGTTAGCACTCATAAATGGGTAGAAAGTAAGAATATCTATAGTCTACATGAAAAGCCTGATGAAACTCACTCCTCCATCTTCACAATGAAACCATCTGTCCACACCATGTGTTTGTTTCTGTACTATAGAACCTAAGACTTTGAGTTTCCTATTGTGTGAGGTATTTTTTTTTCATACTCTATTTACATTTCAAATGTTTCCCCCTTTCCAGATCTCCCCTTTGGAACCTCCCCATTTCCTCCCCCCTCCCCCTGCCACTATGGGGGTATTTTCCCACCCACCCACCCACTCTCCTCTTCCCTCCTTGGCATTGTTCCATACTGGGGGATCTAACACTCTCAGGCCCAAGGTCCTCTCCTCTCCCTGATGGCTAATAAGACCCTCCTCTGCCGCATATGTGGCCAGCACCATGGGTCCCTCCATGTGTATTCTTTGGGTGGTAGATCAGTCTCCAGGAGTGGGGGGAGGAAGGAGTCAGGCCAGTAACCACTGTTGCTGCCTCTGTGGGGATACAAAAGCCCGCAACTCCTTCAGTCCCTTCTCCAAGTCCCCGATCTGGGCCTTCACATTCAGCCCTACTGTTGCTAAAAAGTGACTCTTGGGTATTTCGAACTTTTGGCCTAATAGCCACTTAACAGTGAGTACATACCATATTCATTCTTTTGTGATTGCTTTACCTGCTCAGGATGATATTTTCAAGATCCACCCATTTGTCTGCAAATTTCATGTTTTTAACAGCTGAGTAGTATAATGTTGTGTAAACATACCACATTTTCTGTATCCATTCCTCTGTTGAGGGACATCTGGGTTGTCTCTAGTTTCTGGCTGTTATAAATATGGCTGCTATGAACATAGTGGAACATGTGTCTTTATTACATGTTGGAGCATCTTCTGGGTATATGCCCAGGAGTGGAATAGCTGGGCCCACAGGTAGCATTAAGTTCATTTTTCTCAGGGTCTGCCAAACTGATTTCCAGAGAGGTTGTATCAGCTTGCATTCCCACCAGAAATGGAGGAGTGTTCCTCTTTCTCCACAATCTCGCCAACATCTGCTGTCACCTGAGTTTTTCATCTTATCCATTCTGACTGGTGTGAGGAGGAATCTAGAGTTGTTTTGATTTGCATATCCCTGATGACTAAGGATGTTGAACATTTCTTTAGGTGCTTCTCAGCCATTTGAGTTTCCTCAGTTGAGAATTCTCTGTTTAGCTCTGTTTCCCATTTTTGATAGGATTATTTGGATCTCTGGAGTCTAGCTTCTTGAGTTCTTTGTATACATTGGATATGAGCCCTCTATCAGACGTAGGATTGGTTAAGATCTTTCCCCAAACTGTAGGTTGCTGTTTTATCCTATTTACAGTGTCCTTTGCCTTACAGAAGCTTAGTAATTTTATGAGGTCCCATCTGTCGATTCTTGATCTTAGAACAGAAGCCATTTGTGTTCTCTTCAGGAAGTTTTCTCCTGTGCCCATGTATTACAGACTTTTCCTCACTTTCTCTTCTTTTTGACTCTGTGTATCTGGTTTTATGTGGAGGTCATTGATCAACTTGGACTTGACCTTTGTACAGGGAGATAGGAATGGTTCACTTCGAAATCTTCTACATGTAGACTGCCAATTGAACCAGCACCATTTGTTGAAGATGCTGTCTTTTTTCCACTGTATGGTTTTAGCTCCTTTGACAAAGATCAAGTGACCATAAGTGTGTGGGTTCATTTCTGGGTCTTCAATTCTATTCCACTGATCTACCTGCCTGCCACTGTACCAATGCCATGCAGTTTTTATCACTACTGCTCTATAGTACAGCTTGAGGTCAGGGAGGCTGATTTTCCCAGAAGTCCTTTTATTGTTGAGAATAGTTTTTGCTATCCTGGATTTTTTGTTATTCCATATGAATTAGAGAATAGCTCTTTCTAAGTTTATGAAGAATTGAGTTGAGATTTTGACGGGGATTGCATTGAATTTGTAGATTGCTTTCGGGAGGTTGGCCATTTTAACTATATTAATCCTGCTGATCCATGAGCATGGGAGATTGTTCCATCTTCTGAGGTCTTCTATTTCTTTCTTTAGAGACTTGAAGTTCTTGTCATACAGATCTTTCACTTGTTTGGTTAGAGTCACACCTAGATATTTTATATTGTTTGTGACAATTGTGAAGTGTGTCATTGCCCTAATTTCTTTCTCAGCCTGTTTATCCTTCGAGTATAGGAAGGCAACTGATTTGCTTGAGTTAATTTTGTATCTGGCCATTTTGCTGAAGTTGTTTATCAGCTGTAGCAGATCTCTGGTGGAGATTTTCAGGTCACTTAAGTATACCATCATATCATCTGCAAATAGTGATATTTTGATTTCCTCCTTTCCAATTTGTATCCCTTTGACCTCCTTTAGTTGTATGATTGTTTTACCTAGAACTTCCAGTGCTATATTGAATAGATAGGGAGAGAGAGGGCAGCCTTGCCTAGTCCCTGATTTCAGTGGGATTGCTTTGAGTTTCTCTCCATTTAGTTTGATGTTGGCCACTGCTTTACTCTATATAACTTTTACTATATTTACATATGCTCCTGGAATTCCTGATCATTCTAAGACACTTGTGGTTTTTTTCTTTCAGTTTGTTTATGTAGTGGATTACATTGATGGATTTCCGGGTATTGAACCATCCCTACATCCCTGGGAGAGACCTACTTGATCATGGTGAATTATCCTTTTGATGTGTTCTTGGATTCGGTTGGCAAGAATTTTATTGAGTATTTTTGCATTGATATTCATATGGGAAATTGGTCTGAAGTTTTCTTTTATTGTTGGGTCTTAGTGGGGTTTTGGTATCAGTGTAACGGTGGCTTCATAGAATGAATTGGGTAGTGCTCACTCGGTTTCTATTTTGTGGAATAGATTGAAGTGTATTGGTATTAGGTCTTCTTTGAAGGTCTGATAGAATTCTCCACTGAACCCATCTGGTCCTGGCCTTTTTTTGGTTGGGAGACTTTTAATGCCTACTTCTATTTCTTTAGGGGTTATCGGACTGTTTAGATGGTTTATCTGATCCTGCCTTAACTTTGGCAATTGGTATCTGTCTCAAAACATGTCCATTTCCTCCAGATTTTCCAATTTTGTTGAGTATAGGCTTTTGTAGTAGGATCTGATGACTTTTTAAATTTCCTCAGAGTCTGTTGTTATATCTCCCTTTTCATCTCTAATTTTATTAATTTGCATACTGCCTGTGTGCCCTCTGGTTAGTCTGCCTAAGGGTTTATCTATCTTGTTGATTTTCTCAAAGAACCAGCACCTGGTTTTGTTGATTCTTTGTATAGTTCTTTTAGTTTCTACTTGGTTGATTTCAGCCCTTAATTTGATTATTTCCTGCCTTTTACTCCTCTTGGATGTATTACCTTCTTTTAGTTCTAGAACTTTCAGGTGTGCTATTAAGCTGCTAGTATATGCTCTCTCCAGTTTCTTTTTGGAGGCTTCCAGAGCTATGAGTTTTCCTCTTAACACTGCTTTCATTGTGTCCCATAGGTTTGGGTATGTTGTACTTTCATTTTCATTAAGTTCTAGGAAGTCTTTCATTTCTTTCTTTATTTCTTCCTGACCAAGTTATTATTGAGCATAGCATTGTTCAGCCTTCATGTGTATGTGGGCGTTCTGTTGTTGTTGTTGCCATTGAAGAACAGCTTTAATCCATAGTGATCTGATAGGAGGCATGGGATTATTTCAAACTTCTTTATCTGTTGAGGTTTGTTTTGTGACCAATTATATGATCAATTTTGTAGAAGGTACCATGAGGTGCTGAAAAGAAGGTATATTCTTTTGATGTAGGATGAAATGTTCCATAGATATCTGTTAAACACATTTGGTTCATAGCATCTGTTAATTTCACTGTGTCTCTGTTTAGTTTATGTTCCAAGATCTTTCCATTGTTTATAGTGCTGTGTTGAAGTCTCCCACTGTTATTGTGTGAGGTTCAATGTGTGTTTTGAGCTTCAGTAAAGTTTCTTTTGTGAATGTGGGAGCTCTTGCATTCAGGGCATAGATGTCCAGAATTGAGAGTTCTTCTTGGTAGATTTTTCCTTCGATGAGTATGAAGTGTCTTTCCTTATCTTTTTTGATGACTTTTGGTTGAAAGTCAATTTTATCCGATATTAGAATGGCTATTCCAGCCTTTTCTTGGGGCCATTTGCCTGGAAATTTTTTTTCTAGCCCTTTACTCTGAGGTTGTCTTTGTATTTAACACAGAGGTGCATTTCCTGGATGCAGCAAAAGCTGGGTCCTGTTTATGGATCCAGTCTGTCAGTCTATGTCTTTTTATTGGTGAGTTGAGACCATTGATGTTAAGATATATTAAAAAATTGTGATTGTTGTTTCCTGTTATTTTTGATGTTGTTTATATGTTTATTTGGCTATCTTCTTTTGAGTTTGTTGAAAGATTACTTTCTTACTTTTGCTTGAGTGTAGTTTCCCTCCTTAAGTTGGCATTTCCCATCTATTATTCTTTGTAGGGCTGGGTTTCTGGAAACATACTGTGCAAATTTGGATTTGTCATAGAATATTTTGGTTTCATCATCTATGATTATTGAGAGTTTTGCTGGGTATAGCAGCCTGGGCTGGCATTTGTGTTCTCTTAGAGTCTGTATGAGATCTTCCTTGGATCTTCTAGCTTACATTGTCTCTGGTGAGAAGTCTGGTGTAATTCTGATAGGTCTTCCTTTATATATTACTTGCCCTTTTCCCCTTACTGCTTTTAATATTCTTTCCTTATTTTGTGTATGTGGAGTTTTGACTATAATGTGACAGGAGGGATTTCTTTTCTGGTCCAGTCTATTTGGTGTTCTGTAGGGTTCTTGTATTTTTATGTTCATCTCTTTCTTTAGGTTAGGGAAGTTTTCTTCTATAATTTTGTTGAAGATATTTACTGGTCCTTTAAGTTGGGAATCTTCACTCTCTTCTATACCTACTATCCTCAGGTTCTGTCTCCTCATTGCATCCCGGATATCTTGGATGTTTTGTGTTAGGAGCTCTTTGGATTTTGTGTTTTCATTGACTGTTGTGTCCATGTTTTCTATGGTATCTTCTGCACCTGAGATTCTCTCTTCCATCTCTTGTATTCTGTTGGTGATGCTTGCATCTATGACTCCTGATTTCTTTCCTATGTTCTCTAACTCCAGGGTTGTCTCCCTTTGTGATTTCTTTATTGTTTCTATTTCTCTTTTTAATTCCTGAATAGTTTTGTTCATTTGTTTCATTGTGTTTTCCTGTATTCTATATGGGATTTTTTGTGTCCTCTGTGAGGGTTTCCAGTTTTTTACCTATGCTGTCTTGTATTTCTTTAAGGGAGTTATTTATTTCCTTCTTTAAATTGTCTATCATCCTCTTGATATGTAATTTTAAGTCTGAGTCTTTCTTTTCTGGTGTGTTGGAATATCCAGGGCTGGCTGAGGTGTGAGAGCTGGGTTCTGATGAAACCAAGTAGTCTTGGATTCTATTCCTTTTGTTCTTTCCCTTGCCTTTCGCCACCTAGTTAGCTCTGGTGTTAGCTGGTCTTTCACTCTCTGACTGTGGCTTTTCTTTTCTTCAAGCCCAGGTGTCAACAGGTTTCCTTTGAAACCAGTTCTCTCTCCTGGCTGTTCTTCAGTTCCTGTGTCTGGAGTCCTCCTTCCACTGGTTTTTTCACACATGTTGGTGGCTCGCTTTCTCCCAGCACTGTTTGGTTATGGAGGCCTCTTGGCCCAGGCAGAGGTCTCCCGCCACAGGTGGAAACCAACTGGCAGGCTCTTACCTCCTGGCTGTTCCTCAGTCCCTGCCTCTGGAGCCCTCCTGTTGCTGGCCTTGTGTGAGGTATATTGATTGTGGCTCTTGTTGAAGCAATTTTAACCAACAGACTCAACTGTAGCAAGAATTTCTCATCACAAATCTGCCCACTGTGAGATTTTAGGACTCTTTAGAGTGTGAGTTTTTCTAATGGAAGATTAAAAATGCTCAAGTATTCAACAATGTGGAGAGGATTGCTAAAAGCAAACCTCTGACCCACAAATGTCAACTCTGGAGAATGGAAAGAATGGTCAGGAGGCACAATGAAATATAGAGAAATTGATGATAAATACAGCCTCATGCAAAAAGACATTATTCTTAAAAGCTCTTGCCAAACCTGAGTACTAAATATTGGAGAAAAATTAAAATCGAGAAATATTTGAAATATTGAAAACAGTACATGAGAATATCTACTCCCATACTTCAAATTAAAAATCAAAAGCTAACAAAAGGCCTATATAAAGACTGAAATGTTAGCTACCTTAATTTGAAAACCATAAATTACTAACATGTACCATCAAATGATCAAAGCATATGTACTTCATATATACTCTCAATTTATATCAATTTGTGTACTATTTACTATTTTGAGGCTGTTTGTATCAGTGGTAAAATACATGCTTAGCATTGATAGATTCCATCCCAGCACAATTACAAAAAGCAGAAAAGAAAAAAAAAGTAAAGAAAAAGAAGAGAAAAAATAAAAAAGAAAGAAAAGCAATGTTTAAAACAAACAAACAAACAAACAAAAACCAAAACTACCTCCCCTTGAAGCCTTCTTGTATGATCCAGTTCCTTGTAATTTTTAATTTTTATTCAATGAATTAGATACACTATATAGTACATTTTAAAGTTGGTATTTGGAACACATATACACACAAAAAAAGGAAAAGTATATTTAATGTCAATAGCAGATCTTTTAGTCAGAGCTCAGCCTATAACAGTAGAAAGAGAAACCTTCAGCTCATCGTTAGCAATTTCTTTTCTGCTGAGGAGCAAGTGGGTGAAAGTACAATAGTAGCACAGGAAAAGGGAACCAGAGCCTGAAATAAGTCAGTCCAGACTGAAATATCCAAGTAATTGCTCGTATTTTGTTTACTGTGGTGTTTGGAACAACAGTAACCTTCATAGGCACATGTGGTTGAGTCCAGGGAGTGGCACTATTTGGGAGGAATTTGGAGGTGTGACTTTGTTTAATTCAGATAACCTTGTTGGGGGTGGGCTTTGAGGTTTCAAAAACCTCTTTTACCTTCAAACAAATTATTCCTGCTGTCTGCAGAACTAGAGACCTAGAAATCTCAGCTATTTTTCTGGGACTATGTCAGGCTCCATGCTCCTATGCTCCCCTTCATAATGAAAATGGACTAAAATTCTGAAAGTAAAAGCAAGCCCCAATTAAATATCTTCTTTAATAAAAGTTGCTATAGTCATGATGTCTTCTCACAGCAATAGAGCAATCACTAAAATATTTCCTAAAAAGAAATTTGTTATCTGACCACTGAGAAAATGAAAGATTGAGTTATTCTTTACAATACTGAAGGAGGTACAAAGACCAAAGACGTTGCTGGTAAATGACCTGTATAAATGCCTGCTTTAAAGAAAGCATGTAGGGGATTTTCTATTTTAAATCTAAATGATAAATTATCACTGTCAGAAAGCATGTATAGGACAATAAGAACAAGATTTGATAATAATAATAATAAATAATAATAATAAAAAGCTGGAGCAATCACTCAGTAGTAAGAGCCATTGTTGCTCTTATAAAAGCCCTGAGTTTGCTTTTCTCAGAATCCACATAATGACGCACAACAGTATGTAACTACAGTTCCATGGGATCCCATACCATCTTCTGGTATATTCAAGCTGTAGCATAATACACATAACACAGAAATTTGCTCTGTGTGTGTGTGTGTGTGTGTGTGTGTGTATAAAATAAATAAATACATGCTTAGACCTTTTTGTTTTAAATAAAAATGATAAGAACAATAAAGTTTCATTATTCCCAATGGCAAGGAATGTTGGAGCAACTGTAAACCTGATCACCTGATCCTGAGCCAGACATCTAAGCATTCTCTATGACTATATAAATTTGCTAGAGTTTGGTTCTAATGCTTTGAATCTGTGTGTCCAAATGCTTAAGGTCCTTGTCCCATCAATAAAGATGCCAACGGAATTTAGAGCCCAAACTGGCCAACCTACATAACCAAGCAAGGATTACAAATATGAGACTGGAAAAGCAATCTAATTGCACCTTTTGCCTATATAATCTAGGTATCCTGTAAGATGTACTGGGAAATGGAGGCACAGAATATGAGAATGACCAACCTCTGATGGTTCTGATTTGAGGCCCATATCATGAGAGGAAGCCCATGCCTGACACTGCTTGGATGACCAGAAATGAGAGGCTAGATATGCCAGAGACCTATGACAAAAAAATCAATAAATGTATTCCTAATTATATCCTTATATATTTCTAGATTAGTGTTTAGCCCAACTGTCATCAAAGAGGCTTCTGCTAGCCCCTGATGGAGGCAGATACAGAGACCCACAGCCAAACATTAGGCAAAAGGTGTACCAGAATTGGAGGTTTCCATTAAATATCTCCCCTTGGATCTAAGAGAACATCATGATAGAGGGACAGGAAGAAATGTAGGAACCAGAGGAGTCTAGGACACCAGTGGAACAAGAACAACAGACTACATACAGCTAAGCAAGCTACATGGGGGCTCACAGAGAGTAACTTAGCAATCACAAAGAATGCATGGGTCTGTGCCAGGTATTATGCCTATATAGCTTTGTATTTTTGTGGGACTCCTAAGAGTCTGTGTGGGGGGGACTCTTGTCTGCTCTTATGACTCTTTTCCTCTGACTGGATTGCTTCCACAGATGTGAAGGTTTTGGGCTAGTGTTATACGATCCTGTGATGTATTCAGTAGACATTCCTGGGAGTACTCCTCTTTTCTGAAGGGAATTGGAGGAGGAGAGGATCATGAGGAGGAGAAATGTGTGTTGTGGGCATATGTTCTATATATATATTGGATATTAGGCCTCTGCCAGACGTAGACTTAGTGAAAGTCTTTTCCCAATCTGTAGACTGCTGTTTTGTCCTGTTGACAGTGACCTTGCCTTACAAAACCTTTTCAGTTTCATGAGGTTCCATTTATCAATTGTTGATCTTAGAGAGTTTGCCCCTGGTATTCTGTTCTGGAAAGTGTCTCCTGTGCCAATGCAATAAATGTCAATTCCAACTTTTCTAATATGAGATTTAGTGTATCTGTTTGTACATTAAGGTACTTGATCTACTTGGACTTGAGATTTGTGCAGGGTAAGATATATAGATCTATTTGATTTCTTCTTCATGCAGATATCCAGTTAGACCAACAGAATTTGTTGAAGATGTTTTATTTTTTCCATTGTATGGTTTTGGCTTCTTTGTCAAAAAGTCAAGTGTTTAAGAGTATGTGGGTTTATTTCTCTGTCTTCAATTCTATTCCATTGATTGACCCATATATCTCTGTATCAATACCATACAGATGTTGTTGTTGGTTTTGTTTGTTTGTTTGCTTTGTTTTTATTACTATAGCTCTGTAGTACAGGTTAACATTAGAGATGGTAATTTTTCCAGAAATTCTTTATTGTTTAGGATTATTTTTTCTATCCTGTTTTTTTTTTTTCCTCGTGTGAAATTCAGAATTGCTTTTTCTAGGCTTGTAAAAAATTATGTTGGAATTTTGATGGGAATTTCATTGAATCTGTAGATTGCTTTTGGTAAGAGGTCCATTTCACTATATTAATCCTTCCTTTCCATGAGCATGGGATAACTTTTGATTTCCTGTTATCCTTTTCAATTTCTTTCTTCAGGAGCTTGAATTTCCAGTCATACAAATCTTTTTCTTGCTTAGGTATACTTATTCAAAGATATTTTATATCGTTTATGGCAATTGTGTAGGGTGTTGTTTTCCTAATTTCTTTCTCTGCCCATTTATCATTTTGTATAAAGGATGGCTACTAATTTCTTTGAGTTAATTTTATATCCAGCCACTTTGCTGAAGTTGCTTATCAGTTGTAGGAGTTCTCAGATAGAAATTTTGGGATCACTTGTATATACTACTATATCATCTGCCAATAGTGATACCTTGATACCACTTATCCCTTGCTACCTACTGCAGGCAGAAGAACTGGCTCATTGGTCGTCAGAATAGGAAAACAGGTCATTCACCTCACCTGTCCAGTATAGTAGAGCTGGCCCTGGATATGGGGATTGCAGGAGAGTTGGCCCCAAGACTGTGAGTGTGACAGAACAAGCTCTACCTCTTGTCTGCCATGTGGTGGCTTTGAATAGGGAGAGATATATTCCCCTCTCTTTTGCCCTCATCACCAGCAGCAGAATGGAGAGCTGGCCCTGATAGGGTTAAGAGAACAGGAAAATTGTCCTGGACCTTCAAATGCTACAGCACTAGGGATAGCAGGTCCTGCACCTTGCCTGGGCAGCACAGTAGAACTGAACCTTGATGTAGGGGTTTCAGGTGAGCCAGCGCCTAGAATGTGAGCAAAGGAGAGCTTGCCCTACCTCTTGTCTTCTGGGTGATGGTGTTGAAAAGTGAGAGATACCTTTCTCTCCTCCCTCTTCTCTCTCTATTTATGGGAGACAGGAGAGCTGGCCCTTGGGTTATGGGAGTTGGAGAAGTGGGCATGTCATTCCCTGGCTGCAACACATGGGAGAATGAGCCCTGTGCCTCACCTAGGCAGCAGGTTGGAGCTAGACCTGGTTGTTGGGGTTGCATGTGAGCTGGCCCCAAGGTCATGAGAATATGGATTGGCCATCTCTGATTTCTCTCAGGCCTAGATCTAGGGCTTTGCATTGGACCACTCTAACATCTAACCCATAGATCAACTACTAGGGTACATGCAGGGGCTAGTTACACAGGTCCAAAACTACATGATCTCCATAACACAGGGCAACAACAGGATATCTGACAGGATTCCTAGAGAGGTTCCAGTATTGATAGAATAGCAGAAGCCAGAGGTATTATATGAGACCAAAATGCCATTGCAATGAACATTTGCAAGCAAGAAGTATGGGCAGAAGCGAATACTTTATGATAAACTGAGAAACACTAAAGCTCCTTCAACAAGCTTCTTTTACTCTTTTGCTGGAGGGGGGAGTTACAAGGGTGGAGGACAGGTACCAGGAGAGTGAGAGGTAAGTGGTATTGGGAGTGTTACATGAAATTAACAAAGAATGAAAAATTTAAAAAAAAGAGTAATTACATATTCTAAAAGAAGAAATTGCAGGAGAATAAAAACTCTACAACCAGGAAAAAAAATAGAATAGAAGGGATGATTCATAAACTGAGGGAAAATTATATGGAATATCAGAGACAAATGTCAAATTCAGAGAAATCTTCTATTTAACTGCTTCAAAAATAGACTCAAATCTTTATTTACTAGAGAATGACAAACATTACTAAAATGAAGATTGAACTGTGTGTTTACCAGTGATTAATGTTAGTTTCAAAAGCACAAATATATTCACTATGAAAGAATGAAGAATACTATGCAAGAGAGAATTAAGGTGTATATACTACCACAGATGTAAATTCAAAACTATGAAAAACTAGAAAATAAAATATTTCCAGCCAAGAAAAGACTATGCTGAAATACTTTCACTGGGAAATTAGATTAATTATTTAGGGGTAAAAATTACTACTTTTCACAAATTCTTTCTGGAAATAAAAGCAGAAATAACTTTTAACTACTTTTTCAGAGAGGCCGTTATTAACCTAACAGCAAAACTAAATACATATTTGACAGAAAGATATACATGGATGTGCCTTATGAAAATCAATTTAAAAATCCTCAGTGATGCTAGTGAACACAAAGTGTCAGTTTGCTGATGGTTTACTGGGAATTAACAAGTTTCTATATCTAAGTAGTAGTTTACTATATGAAAGACAGCCAATGCCACACACCATATTAGCAGCCTGGAAGAAAAAAATGTATGTCACCACATATTTTATAATTTATTTTTTTGTGGTAAGTACATTTGGTATGTTGCCTACTCTTTTAAAATTGTAATCATATGATAATCTTATTATTCACTATAAACACAAGACCATAGAGCTTCTATCTATAACTGTATGTTTTACATAATTGAAATTATGTTTGCTGTATAGTAATTCCCTCAACCTCTAACCTATCCCTGGTAAATGTAATTCAGCTTTCTTCTGCATGTGTACCATGAAAATTGGATGGAAGTGAAATCATTTCATTTGTTCTACCCCAATATCTTTATTCCATTAGAAAAATACTTTCACATTTTACCCATATAGCTAGACATAATAGAATGGTCTTTCTCCTTTTATCTTTTCTCACTTTTGCTCCCATGTGTACAAATGTGTATGATTATATATGTGCATATTTACACACTTGTATGTGTGAGTGAATATTTGAGGACAATCATGACTGGAAGTCCTCCCCTTCTACCTTGTTTGAGACTGGACCTTTCTTCCCCCCTTTGTTTTAGTGATCCAGATTATCTGACCTGCAAGCTCTATCTCCATCTCTTATCTTACCATGGGCACACTAGCAGCAGAGAAGTATATTTCTGTTTTCAGATTTTACATGGGCGTTTGGTATTAAAATTCATGTTCCCAGTCATTGAACTGCAAGTGCATCACTCATTGAGAGAAATGTTTTAGAATTTCCTTGATTGTAAAGCAGTATTCCATCTCACATAGATGCCAGGTTGTATTGTATATTTTTGGAGATGAATCCAATGATTATTTTTCATGCATTCCAGGGTTAGGCAAGTAAGAGGTGATCTGAGAGGCAAGTTCTTGTATTTCTGAAGGACATTTGTTACTATGTGTTTGGAGAATAAGGAAAAATAGAGAAAATGTAAGTAATCCTGAGAAATATACAAGTCTCATGTAAAATAACCCAGAAACAGTTGGTCTTCCATAAGCTTGGACCTTTGCTATATATCAGGAAAAGTTTCATTATACTGTTCACATGGTGTTTTGGTTGATTATTCTTTTGTGCATGTCATTTTATTTATGTCAGCAGTATTTACTTGTGTGCTGATAATGGTATAACTTTTCCCATCTCTTGTAATTGGCTTATCATAGGAACAAAACCAGCCTATAATGTGAGTATGCAATTTCAAGTCACGTATACAAAAAAAAGCACCATCTTAAGGACAGTTTCCCAAATGTCTATCTAATGCTTTGGGAAGCAAAGCACTCAAGACAATTGTTTATTACCATGCTTTTGGCAGCATAAGAAATTACTAACAAGTTGTGGAAATTTTCATTCAAATGTCACTTTCTCTAAACCTTACTCTAATAATTCTGGAACTGTTAATATCTGTATGGACTTTATTACAAATAATGACATCAATAGCTTCAACCATTCTACATGGCCCTATACACAGATAGGTTACTTTACCTGTACTACTCTTATATCTTTTCTCTATTCTGTCATAAAAGACCCTGATAAAAGCAACTTAAGGGAGATAGAGTTTATTTTATATTAACGTTCAAAGGAGGTATAGTCCATCTTGTCAGGAAATTCCTGGCATCAGAAACTTCAAGGACATTGAATCCACTGTCAGGAAGAGAATTATGTATGCAGGTGTTAAACCTTTTCTTTTAGTCTAGTCAGCCAAGAAGATGGCACTATCTTCTATTAGTGTGAGATATTTCTTAATCAAAATGATGTCAAGGAGATAATCTTGTTTAGATAATCTCTCAATGGCATGCCTGTAGGCTTTTCTTGTCGGTGATGCTAGATATTGTCAAGTTCATAACATTAAGCAGCACAATTAGATACAAGAAAGATCACTTGAATGACCTTATTTAAAAGTGACATTTTTTATGTCACAAAGAATCTAGTAACATAAAGCAAAATTCAAAACAACTGTTTGTAGTTAATTATTGTGGTATATTGAGAGAGAGAGAGCAAGAGAGAGATGTATTATAGGGTTGTGGGTCCTCCATCTATTGTGGGTCCTCCGTCTGCTTTACCACAGGGTATGGTCACTTGGAGAGGTGGGACTCAGGAGGTGACAATGCTTACCTCACCCTGTCACCAAGGCAGTTGTGTGAACCTTGATACTGCTCAGGAGTGGGAAAGCATAGTCTGAGGCAAAAGACAGGAGAAGCTGGTTGAGTGGGGGTTCTCCTAGGCTGGGGCCATGGTTTTCCCAAGCTCTTGGACTTCCAGTCACTGCTGGAAATTGAGGAAGAGCTGAGAGTAGAGTGGGGGCCTGAAGACTGGATCTAGCCCAGGGTCAGGGGTGGGAGGTAGAATGGGGGCTCCAGCTGGTCCCATAGGGAGAGTACTTGGTTTGATGACAGTGGGCTTGAGCTTGGCAGTGGTCCTGGCTGGCAGTGCAGAGAGGCCTTCTACAGGAGACTAGACAGTGGCTCTATTGGTGGAGGCCTTCTCCATGTCTCCCCACAGTGGATCCAGATGAAAAGATTTTAAGGTATTAAGGTTTTAAGGCATTTATTGTTATGGCAGAAATTGGATGTGTAAAACTATACCCTCCTTCTCTGGGTGGGCCTGAGATTAAATACCTTTTGCAGGAGGAATGTCTGGGAAGGAAAGCTTACTGGTTAAGCCTTCCAGGCCTCTATGTACCTCATTAAAATGAAGATCTCTGTCTTGAGCCTACATGACCACAGATCACATCCTCTACATTTGGAGGGGCTTGGGGCATTGACCTTACCTGACTGATGGCCAAAAATCTAGGGGGACACTGTGGCTAGTAACTGGGTCCTGGTGCTGGGGAGCAGGCAAAGCTCCTACCATCCCTTCAGGATCTCTGGGGCTTCTAGCTTTAGCTCTACCAGAGACTACACTATCTTTCACGGCCCCACAGTGTATTTCAATTTTTATATAATTGAATTAAATCTGCAACATAAATTTATAACAATTAATTAAGCATAGATTCCATAGACTTATTTAAATCTCAATATATAACATGGAACAAGACGAAATCATAGTCAAAGACAATCAGTTGTAAAACTCCAAATTTCTCTCAGTATTTGCAATCTATTCTCATGTCATTATTTGAATAAGCATGTTACTGTTGTGAAAGAAGAATGGAAAAAATTCTTTGCAGTAGTAATTCATTTCTGAGTTTGATGGAATAGTGTTTGGTTACAACGGAAGCTATTGTTACAAAATATAGTCAAAATATAACTTGAAAATGAATGTGACCCTGTCATTTCGCTCTAAATCTGTTTCTTAAGTACATAAGCCATAAAAACAAACATTTCTACAGAATCAAAATTTCTTAGGAATATTATGACTTGAAGCATATTATTTAGGTAAGTTAAAATTAGAGTTATGTATTGTACATGTTATCTTTTAGTATTTATTCATAAAAGTGAATTTGGACTGTCAAAAGGATTAATGATATTATCTAACTATACTTTAAAGATATTATGGATTTGGTACCCATTTTGAAGTTAATCATACAAAACATGGTGACTATCTCTGTTACACAAAACCAAGATAAAGAATTAGGGTTCCAAAATGTAAGAATTCTTGACTGACAGGTTCAAAAAGTGGGCAATTAATCTTTCATTTTAAGCTCAATATGACACTGCCAAGCAATTCTATTTTTGTCACTTTGAAAGCATAGCTTTAGGCTGAAGAAATTTTGCAAATTGCAATTGGGAAGTTCTTTATGACTTCATTTTGGAGTTTTGCTGTAAAGCTATACTGTATACAGGTAATCAAAAATGTTTGCATACTTTGGTATGAACTAATCAAAATACCCATTAAGTATGCTAACAAGCACACCTGTTATCATTAAAGGATTTATTCTCTAATTTTATATGATTAGCACAACCAAATTAAAAGGTGAAAACATGTGGATGGTACTCTACAAAGTAAGAGTAATTATTAGTGTAAATAGTATTAGTTGTAGTAGAAATATGAATTACTTGGAGTGGCAAGCCAATGTGGCAACAGTATCTTCATTCATAAATACTATTTTTAATGTAGGAAGGAAGGTCTTCCAAAGCATTTTATTTATTTATTTATTTATTTATTTATTTATTTATTTATTTGCTGAAATCTAAGAGTAGATAGACCTAAAGTCTTTGAATGCTATATTTGCCCAATACGGGCTTTAATTCCCTCCACTAAATTTAGAGCTCTTCCTTCTACACTAGTGATTGGTTCCATTTTCTATTCTACTTATGAGACTGTTGTCCTTTTAATTGTCTCTTCATGTGCAATTGTGTTAGGATATCATCTGTAGTTTTTTGTTTTGTTTTACATAGCTTTACTGTGGTAAAGAGTCATCAATTTTCAAATAGTAGCATGCAGAAACAGAGCTACTCCTGTTCTTGTTTCTCATTGTTCTTGCTACAGATCTTAACATTTGAGAGAAAAACAGTAACAAGGATGCCTCCTCATGCACTATCTTGTTATTTTTGAGGCAGGTTCTCTAATTTGTATTGCACCAGCCAAGTAGACTGGGTTGTAGGATCTATAAATCTTAGGGACGTACACACACACATACACACACACACACACACAGACACACACACACACAGAATGACAGAATGTGTGTGCTTTTATAAAATGAAAAGTAAAAACTTAAAAATGAAATTTATTTTCAACAGTTAGCAATAAGGATTAAATGTATTTGGTTGTAAAAATACAGATTATTCACCCCTGTGTTCTTACTTTTCTCACTCTATAATGAAACATCTAATCAACTGAATGGACACAATATATTTTTGACATGTTTTGAGGAGATATAATAACATAGGAAAGACATGTAAGTCCAAAACTTAATGGCTACAGGACCATGGAAAAATTGTTTGCCATTAAAAATCAAGACTGAGGAAGGAAGGAGGAGGGTAAGAGAAAGGGAAGAGGAAAAGAAAGAAAAAGGAAAGAGAAAGGGAAGAAGAAAGAAATCAGGAAAGGGGAAGAAGAGGTAGGAGGACTAGGCAGTTGGGACAGAGTGATGGAGAAGAAGAATATGAAGATAGAACAAAGAAAGATGAGGCAAAGGATGAAGATGAAGGGTGAAGAGAAGATAGACGTGGACACAGGGAAAAGGAAAGACTGAAACTGAACTAGTAGTAGCACAGCTAGGCTCTACTAGCCCTAGGTGTACCACTCACTGACCCACTCACTGACCCACTTCGAGTTGTGAGTGTTTTCATAGCTTTTCCAGGGAAGAATACACCAGCCTATGTCAAATGATCAGTAATAAAAACATGTGTGTGTGTGTGTGTGTGTATGTGTGTGTGTGTGTGTGTGTAAGTAACACAGGAACTGAGAAAGTTATACTAAGAATCAGAGTGTCTGTATATATATGTAATAGTAATTAATGAAAAGTACAATGATTTCAAAAGAGGACAAGTAGTGGAAAGATTTGGAGGGGCAGAAGTTAGAAATTATATAATTATAATCTCAAAATAAAAGAAAAATTCTGGAACACACATGTTCAAATACATGAGAATGTAGGGTATTTCCCATTCATAATGCATGAACTTGCAAAACGTGATCAATTTAAGAGCCAGAGAAAGCCTCATCTTATAGCTAAATATAGAACCTCCATTTCAATACCTCAAGCCTCTTTATCTTCATGAACATGACAACAAGTTTTATTCATATAAAAATTAAAGGTCAAAGAGGCACTTTGTGAGCACAGACTGGCAACTTCCATCAACACTAACATTGCTATGTGATCTCAAAAGACAGTGAATTTAAGGTCTATGCTTGACACATCTACTAAAAATATAATAGGAAGAAAAAAAATTGACAAAAAAAGAAATTTTGTCAATTATAATGGCTTTACTTTATTCTCAGTTATGTATATAATTTTACCTTTAAATTGAAATTTGATGGCTAGTGTGTCTTTTCAGAATCCATAGAAGTGGTTACAAAAGTTTACAGAGAAGAAAAAATAAGTAGACAAAGACTTGTCAAGAAATTTCCGAATCATCACTTTTATGAGTTTCATGTTCTCACTCCAGGATAGAGCATTTAGTAAGTGGAGGCAGAAAGGGTGGTATTTTATTTTTATTTGGCATTTATTTCTGGTCTGATAGGTTGAGTCTGTTTTAATATAGATCTTGCGGGATCTACATTAGTTTTAGAAAAAGCCCAATTAACATAGAAAACCTGAGCTGATTTTGCTGACAGTCACCTACACTTACTGGCCTGTGGTACTAAAGAACATGTAAAAGGAGAGCTATTTATAGGAAGAGCTGTTTTGTTTTGATTACTTTTGTTGTGGTTGTTGTTGTTGTTATTTTAATTTTACCCGACTAGAAGTTAACTAATATAAAATTCACTATATATTTTCGTGACTAGATTTCTGACAGCTTGTGAGTTGCAAAGTTCACATGCAAAAGCAGCACTCCGACATGGAATTAGTTAATTAGAAGCATAACATGAATTTATGTTATGCCTCAAACTATACTGATGAGCAAAGAATACTGAGAATGTGATAAAGCTTGACTTAGCTATTAATTTTTCATCACTTGAAACCAAAGGTTAACTTTTTTCTTCTTTCTCTCTAAAAATTCCCTGATTTTGGTAAAAAATTAAACTGAAGAAAGAAGTTAAAATTAATTCTTAAGGAATCTATAATAGCAAGGACAATAATAAAGCTTTGGACAATCATGGGATTCTGAAGGTGGAACAGATAATGGTATTCTACTGTCCATGATTACACTGTGAAAGTGAGCTAGCAAACCAACTGTGTTTTTACGGGCTGCGTTCATTACCAGAGAAAGTGATTTTAGCCATAGTGTCATATAATGTGATTCTGGAAGTACTGATAGGAAACCTTTGGTAGGCTGCAGATTGCAGTAAACTCGGAATCCTCAACAGCCAAGAAAGGACTTAAAAGAAGTGGGGAAGAAGAATTTAACAATATATCTATTTTCAGAAAATGGCTGCAAGCTAGTCTCAATGGACATGGAAAGCTGTTCTTAACAGCAACAGAAAGGATGCATACATCCTGTAAGAGATTGAATGAATGTTTCTTTTATGTTTTTACTTGGAATTCTGAGATAAAATGTGATAACCAATAGTAAATGAAGTTTATATCATTAGTTACAGATAGATGTAAAAAATTATTGGTAAGATAAAGCAAGAAAATGTTCACTTACCCTTTGCACATTTACAATGAAATGTTAATTTATGATTAGAAATAAATAAAGCTCATCTTCCTACTAAGACCAACTTAAAAAACATGCAAAAATAAGCAAATATAACAATGATATATGGTGTTTGTTACCATTATGTATACACCTTATTCCACTTAACATTTGTGTCTAGTTTATCATTTTTTAACATTATATCAATTTATAGGTTTTAGAAAAATAAATAGCACACATACATTGATATATTATATTTGTTAATTATTTAGATAAAATGTATTTAAATCATAAGTGTGACGATTAAACATTAAGAATAAAGACTGACACTAATCAAATTCCAAATAAACATTCTGCTAAACACTTTTGGCTCTCAACCAAAAAGATGAACTTGATCACTGTCTGTTTAGAGTTTTATTTTACTTAACAGAAAATGTAAACAAAAATATAAACTAAAATTCATACTTAGGAGCAAAAGTTAAAATCGTAATTTATGTATTGGTTTATATTTAATACCAATGTGAGTAGCCCCAAATTGTGTCGATTTGATTTCTATTACTGTAGGAAAATTTGTGAGTTTGAGTAACTTATCCAGAAGACATGCCCATTTAACTTGTTGAAGTTAAAACTATTAGTAGTTTTACATTTTATGTTAATTAACAACTTTCTATATTCATGGTTTATTGTATATATCACTTAGTGTAATTTATATTATTTGCCATTTAGTTTGTATCTTGTTTGCATTCTACAATTACAGTGAAATTAACTTATTTTAAAATGTCTAATGGTTCAGTTCTTTCTAGCATCTACACATTTGAATTTATAATTTGGAACAAAACTCAGATGAATAAAAATATAATTTACTTATATGTTTAGCACATAGTAAGTTAATTGAAATTTGTAAACTTTTATTAGGAACATAGTTTATATTCTTGTTAACTAGTTATTATTTTAAGCTGCCAATTTTCTTTCTAAAATATTGATTATTTCCCTTTGGCTTATAGAATTATTATAATTTTTCATGTTTAAATGATTCATATCCAGATTCATAAACATTAAAATGCTTTCCACACACACCTCATTAATCTAAGTAAATGTTATAATATTAGAGCTGCTTGACGTGCACCCATTTTTGAATTCTATTGGTTGCTATTTCTGATGATGTTTAAATTCTTTTTATAGTGAGAATTAGATAAGTGTGACTCAATTATTTCATATATAAAGTATATTTACTCATAATTACATCAATTATGAAAATTTCTTTCTTCAGAATTCCCTAGTAAATTTTTAAAAATAAAACATATTTTTAATTTTTCTGTATGCTATAGAGCTAAACATTCATATTTATTTCATAGCCAAAGTAAGCATTTCCTGCTTATATATTTTATAATCTTATCTTTAATGTTAAATGAATAAACATTAAATCTCTGTATACTTTAATTATTTTAAATTTTGAATATATTATTCTAATTAGAACAATTGACTGTACAATTTTCTATTTTAATCTCATATTCAGTAAAGATTTTTATTTCTTACACATTTACCATATGCATCAGCCATTTTTCCCCCCTTCAGCAACTTCAAACATGCATAGCTAATTGCACTTTAAAGATAAGCTTTTCTTTTCTTAATTTAGGCTCTTTTTTTTTTTTTAATAAAAATATTGTTTTTCTTCACATGG
Source organism: Rhynchomys soricoides (assembly GCA_019843965.1). Taxonomy (NCBI): domain Eukaryota; kingdom Metazoa; phylum Chordata; class Mammalia; order Rodentia; family Muridae; genus Rhynchomys; species Rhynchomys soricoides. The sequence continues at coordinate 5,822,714 of JADRCH010000027.1, read as the reverse complement.
ATGGAGTTTAGTGTGTGTATGTGTGTTTTGTATGTGTATGTGAGTGTATGATTGTATATGGGTATATGTGTATGTGTTTGTTCTTTACTTATATTTATATTATGTATTTATTTTCTGAACTTAAGTCATGGTCAGAATAAAATATCATAACTTTACTACCACCTCGAGATGTGGTGGTGCATTACTCGATTTGTATGTTTGAGATAAAAGAAATTATGTGTAATAGGTTGAGGAGTCCAGTAGAGGAGGGTGCTGCAAAGTGTGCCACTGTGTATGACTGACAATCAAGTAGCTTTCCAGGAATAGCTTTTTCAGTATTGATGATGTGGATTGTACTAAGAAATTGCAGAACCTATTTTTAATTCACTAGAGAAGGGCCAAAACAGCAATGAGTGACATTACAAATGCTTAGAAAGTACTGCTTCTTCAACTTAAAATAATCACCACATATCATCTGCAGCATGTGTTAACTAGACTTTTATATGTCTCTCTTGTTCTAGTTCTTTGAATCACCCAATTGGGCTACCTATGCTTCATTTTGGAAATATGAAAAATTGTCAGGAATTGCTCTCAACAACATAACACTGTGTTTTGCTGTTTCCTAGACATGGCACCATGAATTCTACCTCCATTCACAATATGAAGATGCAGTTTGATTCATCCCACACTGCTTCACACACCCATTAATTTAGTTGCAAATGTTCCTTTTATAACTCTTCTTAGAGTATCTATCTGCATAAGCAATAAATTATTAACAAGAATATCGAGTGGCATAGGGTTGTGGAGAAACAATATATTACATGGACATTAGAGATCCATCTTTAGAAAATAGAGAATATAGCAAAATTCATTAATATTATTGTGATCATTTGTTCATCATTAATGGTATCTAAAATGATAGATTTGCAGAAAGGCTATGACATTAAGATTGCACACAAAGAACTTGGATATGAGTCATAAAACAAATGCTGTGCAATCTTCATTTTCATTTCTTTAGCAAAAAGTATATTGAGAATTAAAAGCAAAATAAGGAATGTTCATACATGTAGTTGATTAAAAATAAAATTATTAATAGTTCTTAAGTATGTGTTTTGTGTTTACAATCTCCTCACACAAAGAACATAAAATTGTTATAAAATAATATTTGCTGGCCAAACCTATATCTTCTACTACTGTTTGTAATGAATTAATGTGAAAAATTACACTTAATTTGCTGTGAAAAAAATATTTTCAGAAAATTAACCATTAAAAGTATATACTGCTAGTTTTAGAAATATGTACTTTAACTATTCCACAGCACATGGTAAAATTATCAGATTATTGCTATATTTCACACTTCTTTGTAGGATATTCTTTAATGATATGCATATATTATTCCTAATTTCATAATAGAGTATTGATTATTTCACAATACAATACTGACTTTTAGTTTCATGCAGTATTTTCCCCACCAATTGTTGCCATGCATGAGCTATTTCTGAAGCATTTGCTATTCAGAAAAATCACACTGTAACATTGAAATTAGGCTTAATCAGTAAATATAACATAAACTTAACTATTGTTATTGACACAAATTCTGTTACAATGCCTATATATTTTGCTACATGCACAAACAAGGTTTTGACATTTTTACTTCAAAATTACAAGGTACTTTTTGGTTTTGGTGATCACTTTTGAGTATGTCTTGTATTTCAATTTCTATAATCAGTTCTAACTAAATAAATCAAGACAGCCATTTTCTAAGTTTAAAATTCTTTAATACCTAATTATCATAAACTCTGAAATTTTAGTATAATTAAAATGACACTTTTATTTTATAATGCTATGACATTTATTTAACAAAAAGTTTTCTAGGCTTCATCACACATTTTTGGTTCACATAAAAAGTATTCTCAAAAGTTAGGCATTATTTGATTAGTTATCTCATTATTTTAATATTGCAATTAATCCAAGTTACAGAATTTTTTGAGCACATATTTTGACACAAAGACTCAACAAAGGAAGAGTAATTCAGACTGATTTCTCTTATGAACACTGATGAAAAATGCTCAAGTAAATACTCACAAACCAAATCCAGAAACACATCAAAAACATCATCCATCATGATCAAGCAGGCTTCATATCAGGGATGCATGGATGGTTCAATATATGATAATTTATCAACACAATCCACCATAAAAACAAATTGAAAGGAAAAAATTATATAATCGTCTCATTAGATGCTGAAAAGCTTTTGATAAAATCCAAGACCTGTTCATCTAAAAAGTATGAGGGAGATTAGGGATATAATGCACATACCTAAGAAATATACAGAAAGCCAATAGCCAACAGCAAATTAAATGGAAAGAAACTGAAAACAATTCCATTAAAATCAGGGGAAAGAAAAGGCTTCTCATTCTCTCATTATTTATTCAACATAGTACTTGAAATTCTGGCCAGAGCAATAAGACAAGTAAAGGAGATCAAGGAGTTACACACTGGAAAGGAAGAAGGCAAGTATCACTATTTGAAGATGATATGATAGTATACATAAACATCAACAAAAATTCTATGAGTGAATTCCTACAGTTGATGAACGATTTCAGCAAAGTGGCTTGATACAAAATAAACTCAAAGAAATCAACATCCCTGTTTTATCTAAATGATAATTGAGCCAAGAAAGAAATTACAGAAATAACACCCTTCAAAATAGTCACAAATAATATAAAATATCTTGGTGTAACTCTAACCATGCAAGTGAAAGATGGATATGACAAGAACTTCAAGTCCCTGAAGAAAAAAATTGAAGAAGTTACTGAAAGGTGGAATGATTTCCCATGTTAATGGATAAGTAGGATTATCATAGTGAAAATGTTTCCAAAAGCAATTTACAGATTGAATACAATTCGCACCAAAATTCCAATGTAATTTGTTAAACAGCAATTCTCAACTATAGAAAAACAAAAACCCCGGCAACTAAAACAATTCTGAATAATAAAAGAACTTCATAGCAGCCGTTCATAATAGCATTTTTTTTCCATAGCCAGAAACTGGAAGCAACCTAGATGTCCATTCCTCAACTGAAGAATGGATGAAGAAAATGGTGTACATCTACACGATGCAATAATATTCAGCTATTTAAAACAAAGACATCATGAATTTTTCAGGAAAATTGATGGAACTTGAGAATATCATCCTGAGTGTGGTAACTCCATCCCAAAAGACATGCATAGTATGTATTCACGTATATGTGGATATTAGCTCTAAGACACAGAATACCCTTGCTACACTCTGCAGACCCAAAGATGCTAAACAATAAGGAAGGCACAAGCAAACATGGTTGAATCTAACTTAGAAGGGTGAGTAAAAATAGTCATAATAGACAGAGGGAAGGAGGGAAGTGGATGGAAGTGGGTATGGGGAGAGAAATGGGGGAAGCTTCATGATGAGGTAAGGGGAGATAGCCCTAAGAATTAATGGAATTCTGCAACTGACAGGGTGGTGAGGTAAGAGGAAACCTCCAGGACAAGACAGAGACCTGGGATAAGGAAGGTGCCTATGAATCAATGGAGGTGACCTTAGCTGTGACTCATAGAATTGTGGGACATGGAACCTGAAGAGACCACCTGATATAGCAAGGAAGAAACTCCAGTGGAGCAATAGGGACACCAACCCATCCACAAAACATTCAATGCTAAATTTATCCTATCTACAAGAAATGCAGGGATAGGGGATAAAACAGAGACTGAGGAAATGGTCAACCTATAACTGGCCCATCATGAGACCCATCCTACACTAACAATCCTGACACTATCAATGATAATCTGTTATCCATGCAGACAGGTGTCTAGCATGGCTATCCTCTGAGACCCTCTATTCAGCAGCTTACTGAGACAGATGCAGATACCCACAGCCAAACAGTGGATGGAGATTGGGGATTTTGTGGAAGAAATGTGGGAAAGATTGCAAGCCCAGAAAGGGATAGGAATTTTCCCCAGACTATCAACAGTTTCAAGTAACCTGGAACCTTAGAGCTTTCAGGGTCTGAGCATAAAGGGGCTTGAGGTAGGCCTCCCTGCACATATGTAGCAGATGGGCAGCTTTGTCTTCATGTGGGTCTTGAACACCTAGAGTGTAGGTTATCGCACAAGCTATTGCCTGTCCATGGGATATGTTGTTCTAGCTGGGCTGGCTTGACTAGCCTCAGTGGGAGACAATGCACAAAGCCCCGCAGCAACTTGATGTGCAAGTTTAAAGGGATAACTACAGTGGCAGGGGAAGGCACCTGCTCAGAAGAGAAGTGACACAGGATGGGGGGGGGGGATTATGGGAGGAGGTAACAATAGGGGGGACTGAGTGGAACATAAAATGAATTAAAAAAAAAATTCCTGAATGTAACTCTATGAGATATTTCTTAAGTGATCATTGGTGTGAGAAGGCCCAGCCCATTGTTTGTGGTGACATACTAGGTAGGTTGTTCTTGGCTGTGTTTTGGCTATTCTTGGTTATCAATTTGACTATATATGGAATTAACTAACGCTCAAGAAGCTGGGCCTTCTCGTGCCAGATCTTTATAATGGGTCATTTTGAGCTAAGAAGATTTAGCTTATACAGAGGTCTTTGGAGTCAGACTACCTTACTTAATTTTGGGCCACACTTGATAGTACCCTATATAAAGGTTACAGAATAAGGATAATCTTTATTGACTTTATGCTTTCACTACTTGCCTTCTCCTTCACTGGCAAGCTCATTCCTTCACTGGTATTAGAGCTTACATCTTTGGGATTCTGACAAACATTGAAGACTTTCTGAGACATCCTAAAATGTGGACCAAACAACTATTGGATTCTTGGACTTTCCATGGAAGACAATCATTGTTGGAATAGTCAAACTACAAATTTGTTTTACTTAAGTTCTTGCCTTAACTTCTCTTAATGGTGAACTGGGATTGGAACATGTAAGCCAAACAAACTTTTTCTTCACAAGTATTTTTGTTCACTGTTTTATCAAAGCAACAGAAACCAAACTACGATAAAACATAATATAGAATAGTATGAACCGACAATCAACAGATTGTGCAATTCTAATAAAATTTGTATAGAAAATAATAGATAAGTAGAATAGAATAATGTATCCAAATCTGATGATGCATATATAAATTATATACATGTAAGTATTAAAGATAAAATGACATGTAAATAATGAATGAATAGGAGGTAGATAAAAGATAGATAGTAAAAGGTAGAAAAATATAATATTTTTGATAATCACTTTTGGGTAAATATAAGAAGAAAGCATAAATCTTGATTTTTAATTATACTACATGAAGGACAGGTTCTAGAGGAATATATAAAAGGTGAAAAGGTAATAGTCAAAGTTCTAGAATCACATCCATTTAAGACACAATATTAACTCAATCTGTGCAGAAGATGGCGAATAATAAATACAGGAAGATCAAAAATCACAGAGAATTATGTGTAACAATAATGAAAACAAAAATACCTATACAACACTAGCTAGTTACTCTAATAACAGATGCAAAAGTAGGCTGATCATTGAGCAACATATGACAAGCTGCTCCAAAACAAATCGTGTACCTAACTTCTGTTAGAAATCTACATAGTCAAAACCTTAGAGACAGAATAGCACAGTGTTTGCCAGCACTACATGGCTTAACATAAACTCAGGGGCTAATCACACAGAAGCTGTATGTAAGTATAAACAAGAGGATTGCCTATTACCTGCCAGAAGTCCAGATTTTCTGGTGCTGTATAGACACCTATAGGATGAGTGTGCTGGATACTCACAGAAATCACTTGTAAATATTTGAGGAAAGAACATCAGCTTGATTAGTAGTGCATGTTTAGTCCACTCTAATTTGATTGAAAATGCTAACTGGACTTTGGGCAAGCTCGCACCTCTACTTAGCTTAACATAGTATGGTACTTCACAGAGTTTCAAATGCTCTGGCCTTATCCTCTGGAGCTTCAAGTCCTGTCCCAGCTCTACTTTCTGAAGACACCTTAGATTTCTCCTTCTGTCTGCTCATTAGGAGTTTGCTGTGCTCCAAATGTTCTTCTTGTTACTGGGTAAATGAAAACAACAGGCAAAGCTCTTACCTTCAATTTTTTTCTTGCTCCAACCATGACTAACATTTAGAGTACAAAGATCATGTTCTCATTCTTACAATGCTATTTCACAATATTCCTTTGAAATTGACCTCTCTCTCTCTCTCTCTCTCTCTCTCTCTCTCTCTCTCTCTCTCTGTGTGTGTGTTGTCCTTTCTGCCCACAATGTCTATTCATATCACCTTAGAAAGAATCCTTCCTTATAAAATGTCCAAGATCTATCAAAAAATATCACCTCCTCATATAGTTTTCCGTAACTTTTCCAGCAAGCTTCTGTTCTCGTTTTTCACTGTATGTTGAGTGTCTTTACTAGAAAATTATTTGTTCTTGCTACAGAGGGCTATCACATATGATTCTGAGGAATGTGATTTGTATAAGCTCATGGGCCCTCATCAAATGTGAGTTGATCCTGTGTTTAAAGGTTGATAATAATAGTAAATATGGATAATGTACCTCTAAAGATATTTTAATGATGTATTTGATACATTAAAATGATGATGCATTTTCCCAGGAAATGTGAACAGAGAATGCCTTTTTCCAATTGTTTGTAGATTTTTGTTTTTCTGAGCCTATTTGTGCTAAGTCAATTGCCAAATCTAAATATGCAGTACTATCAGCCAATAAGCCTCTTGATGCCTCCATTCAAAGCCAAAAGAACTGATGTGTAACTAGTGTACCATTTCTATGCAAGCTCTTGATTTGAAGTATTTTCAGTTTTTAAAAGTGACCATTTTTCTACAAGCACCAGTTTGTTGGTGCATTATTAGCTCTTGTATATGCCAAGGTTTACATAACTGGTATGTTGTGAAACTGTTCCATGTACCCAGATGATTTTCACATGGTAACAGACAATAGTCTCTGATGAAGCTTTCATTCACAATTAATTAGCACAGCAAAAGGTTCAGCTTTGGCTCTGTCCTCTCAGAAGATTATACTATGTATGACACAGATTTGCATTCATGCAGCACAGCTGCTTTTCGTGAAAAGAACATTTGCCCTCACAATAATTTTCAAGCATGTGAAGAATAGTTTAATTCCTAAAGGAGTAAACCATGGTATAAAGCATGTGGCTTAAATGTGATATTGACAAATTGTCATTCCAATACATATAATCTTAAATATTTTTGCAAACAACTTTTTCTATTGACACATTGGAAAACACCAGGTTAAAAACATTCTAGGTATAATACAATAAAAATACATCATAGAATTATTTGAGATATAAACCATAAATCTTTTATCACCCCAAGAACCATTCTAAGCCAATTTACCAGATAATTATTCTAATCAATGACATTAATTTATTCAGTTGAAGATAAGAATATCTCACAGCATTTTAGTGAACATTAAAATCTATAATTTTAAAATATGATATCAATATAGGTGTGACCCTTACAAATAACTTAAATACATGAACTTTCTCAAGGCTTGACTCATAACTTCCAGTTTTTTATGTAAAATTGACATTCATCAAATATGTTCTATATTATATTTCTTATTGCTATTAAAATATGAACTTCATATAATTTGATCATACCATATAATTTTAAGAAACACTTAGATACAAGGAAATAATTTCATCATACCATATAATTTTAAGAAACATTTAGATACAAGGAAAATGATGTGTGGGTGTGAAGATATACTTCTACTAAAAATAAATTAAGATATTTTGGGAGATCTGTAATTTTCCTAGGGCTTCCAATAGCAATCACAGGAACATTCAGTGTTCCATCCTAGTCACATGCATCATCGTCCTACCAGGCAGTCTTTTTCACATATGATAACGCTATTATGCTTTAATGCATTGAGGCAGTCTTAATATATTGCATTATTATAATTAAATTTACATGTACATGTTTAGTATTTAGAATATTACTCACTGTTCTGTATGTATTATACATAGACCTGTAGTACAGACGTGTGCAAGAAAATATATACCTTAATGTGGTGCAGAATATAATTTCTCATGTTTTACTATAATAAATTAAAAGCAATAAGCTTAATCCTAAAAATCGATATGATATTGACTAATCTTTCATTGAGAAATAGCTAAATAATATTGAGAGTTTTAGGTGATTTACGATTTTCCATCCTGTAAATTAATGGGGTACCATAAAACTGTCTAACATAGTGGTTCCCAACTGTCCTACTGCTACAATCCTTTAATACAGTTCTTCAGGCTATAGTGACCCCCTACCAAAAAATTACTTTGTTGCTACTTCATAACTATAATTTTGTAATATCTAATAAGCAGGATGTCTGATATGTCATGCCTAAACGAGTTGGGACCCAAAGGTTGAGAACCACTGTTAGATTTAACCTAATATTATCTTGGATTGTACCTTGATAAAATTCTCACCATGCTGTAAGCTGTACCAGGATTGTGTCTTATTCAGTATGCATGATGTTTACTCTTCTTATGTTCATCCAGATAGAACATTATGTCATATTACTTAGGAACTTGGCATGGTGAAGTTAGCAGTGGGATCTGACTACATAACAGGATTTTCTATTGGGAATCACCAAAGGAAGTTTTGAAGACATCATTCATAATAGGATGCAAGACATATACTTTGATAAAAAGTAACTTTTTTTTTCTTTTTTTTTTTTTTGCTGGTGATGGTGGTTTGAATATGCTTGGCCCATGGGGAAGTGGCAATATTACGGAGTGTGGTCTTGTAGGAGTAGGTGTGGCCTTGTGGGAGGAAGTGTGTTTCTGTGTAAATGGACTTTGAGAAATCCTAGTTCTCAAGCTTCACCCAGTGCAGAAGAGTGAGTACTCTCCTGGCTGCATTCAGATCAAGATGTACAATGCTCAGCTTCTCCTCAATCACCTTGTCTGCCTGGATGGTCTCATGCTTCTCACCATGATGATAATGGACTGAACCTCTGAAACCATTAGCCAGCCCCAATTAAATGTTGTCCTTTATAAAAGTTGCCTTGGTGATGAAGTGTCTTCACAACAATAAAACACTAAGACACTATTTTTTTCTGACAGGATTCTTTTATAATACCTATATCTTTAGAAATCCTTATGGCTATCTGAACTTACAGTCCTTTCTTGAATTCATTATGTCAATATAAATTCTCCAGTCACTCTTCTGCATGTTTATATGACTGTAGGTAGTAGCAATGCAAATATCCTGTCACTCCTGCTCTTCAGTGGAAGTCATTTTCTCTCATATTGGATGAACATTATCAATTTCTATTTTCTTTCCAAGGTTAGAGAAAAGTCAGGAAACAACTATGGTTGCTACTTCCTGTGTGGTGGTTATCCAATTTTGAAAATATGACTTCAATTACTGATCATCCCAATTAAAGAATTATTCATTTGATTTGAGCTTTACTGTAGCCATGACAGATTCCAAGACTGGATCCTGTTTGAGCAAAAAGGTCTGCTTCCATGAAGATTAAAGGAGGCTGGGATCTGACTGGCCCTACAAGGTGCCTTACTCAACTGAGCAAAGATCAGAGGTGGACTTGCATTAACTAAGTTGCTGAAAGCTGCATTTTCCCACTGTGTTGAAGGCCCAGCCTAATTTCAAATTAGCTGCCAGATATGTTTTGAAAATATTTGTCTAACACATTATTTAAAATCTGCTGCCACAATATGGTGAGATTTTATTTTATACTGAACACAGTTTCTTGCTAAGTGAAATATTTTGAATAAAAAGTGTACTCAATATGTTAAGAGAATATGTACTTAAAGTTAAGCTGTAGAAGTAAAGCAATGTGTTGCAAGAAAATTAACTATTTAAAGGACACCATGTTTTGGTGGAGTTGGTGATATCTTTCACATCACCCCATCCTTAGAACCAAAAGAAAATTAAAGGGAATTAATCTTTGTATTCATCTTCACTGAGGCAAAACATTTGTGACAGCTAATGGTCTGTAAGAACGGTCTCCTAATAAAACACTAGCAAATTTAAAACTAAGTAACCATTTGTAGTAAAGTATAGTTCTTTTTTTATAAGTACTCTTGAACAGATTGTATAAGTCATTTAATGAAGACCTTACTGGATGTCTTCAATTTAATTTGAAAATATGATTGCATGAAAATTATTAAACTTAAGGGTAACATTAAGTATAGAAAGCTATGTCCATAGATGGATAAATGTAGAGATCATATGTTAAGGTCCTGTATATTTATATATAATTTGTATAATATGAGTTCTGTGTTGCTTACTACTGATATTTTAGAATATAAAAACTCTAAAGTTAGAGCCATTTAATTATATATTTGAAGATACAAAGCTAATAGCTAAGAATCTTCTATTTAAATGTGCACTAGCAGATAAATTTGGGTATTGCTATGAATATAAAATTATACCACTTTCGAAGTTTTTCTTCTCCTCTACATTTGTCTACCTACTAAGAATCAAAACGTTGTCAAACAGCAGAAAATTATTAAGCAAGAATATTAGAACTGAGTCCTTAAGCAGATTAAGACAGTTTAAAATTTCAAGGTAACAGTAAACTAATTAAATTTACTCAGAAATTTTCTGAGATATTACACACTTGTACTTACATGTTTCCTCAGTTCTTATATTTTCTGAATATCATCTAATAATAAAATATTGCAGACTGAGTTGTTTATCTGAATATTTCTCATAGTTCTAGAGAATCAAAATCCAAGATTATAATGGATATAAAGAAGTTTTTCCAGGTTTGCAAATATCACACACTACCTTTTGTTGCACCTTCACAGACATGAGAGGAAGGGGTTATCTGTGTGTTTATAAATGTCACACTCCCTTCATTTGGAGTCTATTTTTTCAGCTTATCTGTTCCTAGTAATTACCCAAAGACTACTCCAAACATCACTCATCATGTTTAGTTCTTCAAATATGAGTAATGGAACACCAGGAACTTTTAATTCATAACATACATAGTAATATATTCAGAACATTTTATTATCTTTTAATAACTTAGCTTAGATATGCAATAAATGATGTTGAAGGTTTTTTATGAAAAATAGAATATGTATCTAATAATTTGGACCTCAGATATGAGTCAAGAAAAAGGAAGACAGGTATAATTACATACCATTTCATATTTAAAACTTGTATTTTCTTCTACTGTGAGAAAAATGATAAATTCCAGCAAAGGATTCTGATGCCAAGAACTCTGGTTCTTGTAGACAAGATGCTAGTAAAACTATAAAGAATATGAATGGCATACTCTAAAATAATTCAAGTTTATAATTGGATATTGGGCATCAAATTTTCAGGGAATTTACCAACAAACTAAAACCTGAAATAAACTGAGTTTTTAGAGAGAGAGAAAGAGAGAGATAGATGTCTCATTTATGCAGAAACAGCCAAATTCATGGACCCTGTATATGACTTAATTGTATTATATTACTGAGTTGAATTTTTAATGATCTTGTTTTAATAACTGAATATTATTCAATTGTGTAGATATATTATGTATTGTTTATCCATTCTTCAGTTGAGGGACATCTAGGTTGTTTTCAGTTTCTTCCTATTATGAATAAACATGCTATGAACATAGTTGAGTAAGTGCCCTTATGGTATAGTGGGTCATCCTTTGAGTATATGCCCCAGAATGGTATAGCTGGATTGAGGAGTAGGACTATTCCCAGTTTTCTGAAAAAATGCCAAACTGATTTCCAGAGTGGTTGTACAAGTTTATACTAGCACTAGCAATGGAGGAATGTTTCACCTGCTCCATATCCTGGCCAGCATGTGTTGTCACTTGAGTTTTAATCTTAGCCAATCAGAGTAGTGTAAAGTAGAATCTCAGAATCATTTTTATTTGGATTTCCCTGATGAATAAGGACATTGAACATTTGTTTAAGACTGCTTCAGCCATTACAGATTAGACTGTTGGAAATTCTGTATCCCTCAGCATCCCAACTTTTAATTGATTTATTTGGTTCATTGGTGTATAATTTACTAAGTTCTTTATAAACTTTGGATATTAGTCCTCTGTTTGATGTAGGGTTGATAAAGATCTTATCCAATTCTGTAGGTTGTCATTTTGCTCTACTGACAGTGTCTTTATCCTTATAAAAGCATATTAGTTTCATGAGGTTTCATTTATTAATTGTTAATCTTAGTATCTAATCTATTGGTATTATGTTCAGTTATTTGTCCCCTGTGTTAATCAGGGCAGTTCCCCACTTTCTCTACAACTATATTTACTGTATCCGATTTTACTTTGAGGTCTTTGATCCACTTGGACTGAGTTTTTTGCAGGGTGATAATTATGGATCCATTTGCCTTTTTCTACATGCAGACATCCAGTTAGACCAGAAGAAATTGTTGAGGATGTTTTCCTTTTTCATTTTTTCTTTCTTTTTTTTTTGATATTTTATTTATTTACATTCCAAATGTTATTTTCTTTCCCATTTTCCCCTCCTGAAGCCCCCTATCTCATCCCCCTCTCTGCATCTTTGAAGCTGCTACCCCATTAACCCACCTACTCCAGCATTCCTGCCCTAGCATTCTCCTTCATTTGGGGCTTCTCTTCCCATTGATGTCAGACAAGGCCATCCTCTGCTACATGTGTGGCTGGAGCCATGGGTCCCTCAATGTGTACTCTTTGGCTGGTGGGTTAGTGCCCCGGGAGCTCTTAGGGGGTCTGGTTGGCTGATATTATTGTTCTTCCTATGGTATGACAAACACCTTCAGCTCCTTCAGTCTTTTCTCAACTCTTCCATTGGGAAACCCATGCTCAGTCCTGTGGTTGGCTGCAAGCATCAGCCTCTGTATTTGTCAGGTTCTGGCACAGCCTCTCAGGAGACAGCTATATCAGGCTCCTGTAATCAAGCACTTCTTGGAATCCATAGTAGTGTCTAGGCTTGCTATCTGTATATGGGATGGATCCCCAGGTGGAGCAGTCTCTGGGTGGCCTTTCCTTCAGTCTCTGCTCCATACTTTGTCTCCATATTTTCTCCCATGATTATTTTGTTCCACCTTCTACAAAGGACTGAAGCATCCACACTTTGATCTTCCTTCTTCTTGAGCTTCATGTGGTCTGTGAATTGTATCTTGGGTATTCCAAACATTTGGGTTAATATCCACTTATCAGTGAGTGCATACTATGTGTGTTCTTTTGTGACTGGATTACCTCACTCAGGAGGATATTTTCAAGTTCCATCCATTTGACTAAGTATTTCATGAACTCATTATTTTTAGTAGCTGAGTAGTACTCCATTGCATAAATGTATGGTATTGGCTTCTTTGTCAATTGTCCATACATAGGTGTAGAGGATTTTTACTGGGTCTTCCATTCAATTCCATTGATCAACCTGTCTGTTTTAGGCAAATAACTTGAGGTTTCTGTTACTATTTCTCTGTGGTATAGCTTGCAATCAGTGATGTTGAAATGTCCACAAGTTATTGTATCGTACATGATAGTTTTAGGTATTGGGTGTATTTGATTTTCTATATGAAACTGAGAATTGCTCTTTCAAGCTCTGTAAAAAATGTGTCAGACTTTTGATGGGAATTGTAATTATCCATAGATTGCTTCTGGTAAGATGGCTGGTTTTACTGTTAACTCTATGTATCCATGAGAATGGGAGATTTTTTTCCATCTTTTGATATCTTCTTCAATTGCTTTATTTAGAAAGAACTTGAAGATCTTGTCATATGTCTTTCACTTGCTTCATTAGAGTTACACCAAGATATTTTATATTATTTGTGGTTTTGGTGAAGGGTGTTGTTTCTTTCTCAGACTGTTTATTGTTTGTATAAATTTGTAGTGAATTTTTGGAACTAATTTTGTATCTAGCCACTTTGTTAAAAGTATTTATCAGCTATAGTAGTTATCTTTTAGAGTTTCTTGGTCACTTATGTATTCATTCTATCATATCATTTGCAAATGATACTTTGACTACTTCTTTTTCAATTTGTATCTCCTTTATCTCTTTTAATTGTTTTAATTCTCTAGGTAGAACTTCAAGTACTGCATTGAATACATAGGAAGACTGTGGCCAACATTGTCTTGTCCTGACTTTGGTGGAATTGTTTTCAGTTTTTCAACATTTAATCTAATGTTGGCTATTGGCTTGCTGTATATGTTTTTAGTATGGTTGTGGAAGGCACCTTTATCTCTGGTCTCTCCAAGACTTTTAATATGAAGAAGTTTCAGATTTTGTCAAAACCCTTTTCAGCATCTAATGAGATTATCATGTGATAATTTTTGTCCAGATTGTTTATATAATGGATTTCAATGATGAACTTTCATATATTGAAGCATCACTACATCCCTAAGATGAAGCCTACTTGATCATAGTGTGTGATGTTTTTGATGTTCTCTTGGATTTGATTAGCTGACAAATATGTGGAACTAGAAAATGTACTGAGTGAGGTAACTCAGACTCAGAAAGACATTCATGGTACACATGCTCTTATAAGTAGACATTAGCCATAAAGTACAGGATAACTATTCTATCATCTGCAGAAACAAACAAACAAAAAACTAGTTAGTAGGAGGGTCTAAGGGATGATGTATAAATCTCACCCAGAAGGAGAAGTAAAATAGTTATCAGATTTGTATAGTGAGAGTAGCTGGGTGGGAGATGAGGCAAGGAGGGGAATAGGGATAATGATCACGTTTTTGGAGCTGGGCAGTAGGAGATGTATGGAAGTAAGAATAGAAATCGGTGTGGTACATCTCTGGGACTACCTAAAAACCTGGAACAGGAGATGATACAAGGAATCTATGGGGTGACTATACTTGCTGAGATTCCTACATACAAGTGGTATGGAGACTGAAGTGGCTACCTTCTGTAGATTGGTACGACTTCCAGTAGAGAGAAGAGGGGCTTTAACCCACCCATAAAACCTTCAGCTCAAAATTTTCCCTGCTTACAAGATGTGCAGAGATAAAGATGGAGCAATGCCATAGGGAATGGCAAACCAAAGATGAACCAAACTTGAAACCCATTCCATAATTGGGTGAAAACCCATGACACTATTAATGAAAATCTGCTATGTTTGTAGAAAATTGCCTAGCATATTGTCTTCTGAGAGGTTTCATCCAGCAACTGAATAGAAACAGATGCAGAGACCTACAACCAAATACTAGGCAGAGCTTCTTGAGTCTTGTGTTAGAGTGAGTGATAAGATTGGGAAAACTGGACAGGTGAAGAGAACTGCAAGACTTGCAGAGTCAACTAATGTGGGATGATGCTAAGACTAGATGTCCCAGGGAAAGTTAGTACCCTATGGGGGGCTTCCCCTCCTCTGAGATAACAGGAGGGGATAAAGAGGGGAGGGATCTATAAGGGTAAGATTGGATGGAAAAGGGGTAGTGGGGTTTCAATAAAGTAATAAAATGAATTAATAAATAAATTAATGAAAAAAAGAAATTATTAACAATTATATTTTTGAGTTTGCATTTATTAGAGAAATCCAAAGGAAAAAATGAAACATGTACACCAGAAACACACATAAAAACTAAAAGCATGTATAGTGTTCCTTGTTCCCTAACTTGCATGTAGAATTCAGAATGGTGCATGAAAACCACATTCTACTGAACCCAAGATAAATATGAAATCAATTTCACTCAGAGTGTACAAAGTAACTGTGGAACCTTGACACCTACTTTCTCTCCAATGAAGAATCTATTTTAAATGTAGAAATCAGTGATTTTCATGGACAACATAATCTATCCAGAAACCAAACACTGTTGGGTACATATGATTCTTTTATAGACTAAATTATTAACATTTGTTTCTTATTTCCGTAATTTATTTTTCTATTCACCTTATATCCCAGTAGCAGCTCCATCTTCTTCTCCTCCCAGTCCCAGTTGCATTTCCACAAATCTCTCCCAAATTATATTCTCCCTTTCCTCAGAGAAATAGAAACCTTCTTTGGGTGTCACCCTGCTCTGGGATACCTACTTCTAGCAGAACTAAGCACTTCCTCCCCACTGAGGCCCAATTAGGCAGTTCAGGTAGAAGAAGGATCCAATTCCAGGCAACAGAGTCAGAGACAGCCCTTGCTATAATTGTTAGGAGCCCCATATGAAAACCAAGCTGTACTTCTGCTACAAATATGTAGTGGGCCTTGACCCAACCCCTACATGCTCGGTTGGTTGGTCAGTCTCTATGAGCCGCCATGGGCCTAAGTGAGTTAACTCAATTGTTTTTTTTTGTGGTGTCCATTTGAAAGTGATACAGAAAAGATATAAGGAGATGATACTTACTATTCTTTTTAGTTCTTCACTTTTTCATTAGACAAAGTTATAACATGGGCACAATATGTGCAATGTGCATATCAAACGTGAAAATATAAACAAGAGTGCTAATTTTCACTGTTTCTGTTGCTCTGGTAAGAATAAATAATTTTGGACAAGTTATCAAACATAAATTTGTATTTTATTTTTTTTATTTATTTATTTATTTTTTTTTTATTGACTATTCTCTTTATTTACATTTGAAATGTTATTCCCTTTCCAGGTCTCTCCTTTGGAAAGCCCCTATACCATCAACCCACTCTTGCCTCCCTACCCTGGCATTCCCCTGCACTGCAACATTGATCTCGCTCAGGCCCAAGGGCCTCTCATCTCACTGATGTTCAACAAGGCCATCCTCTGCCACATATGCGGCAGGAGCCGTGGGTCCTTCGATGTGTTGCCTTTGGTTGATGGTCCAGAACCCGAGAACTCTGGGGGATCTGGCCAGTTTACACTGTTGCTCCCCCTATGGGGCTGCAAAACCCCTCAACTCCTTCAGTCCCTTCGCCAAATCCTCCATCAGAGACCCTGCCCTCAATCCAATGGTTAGCTGCAAGAATAAGCCTCTGTACTTGTCAGTATCTGGTAGAGCCTCTCAGGAAACATCCATACTAGTCTCCTGTCAGCAAGCACTTCCCTGCATCCACAATAGCATCCAGGTTTGGTGGGTTTGTATATGAGATAGATCCCCAGGTGGGGCAGTCTCTGGATGGCCTTTCCTTCGGTCTCTGCTCCACACTTTGTCTCCATATTTCCTCCTGTGAGCATTTAGTTCCCCCTTCTAAGAAGCACTGAAGTATTCACATTTTGGTCTTCCTTCTTCTTGAGCTTCATATGGTCTGTGGATTTTATCATGGGTATTCTGAACTTTTTGGCAAATATCCACTTCTCAGTTAGTACATACTATGTGTGTTCTACACACCTACGGTCACTTGATCTTTGACAAAGGAGCTAAAACCATCCAATGGGGGGTAGGGGAAGAGCATTTTCAACAAATGGTGGCAGTCAACATGTAGAAGAATGAAAATTGATTTATTCTAATCTCCTTGTACAAAGCTCAAGTCCAAGTGGATCAAGGACCTCCAAATAAAACCAGATACACTAAAGCTAATAGAAGATTAAGTTGGGGAAAATCTCGAACACATGGACACAGGGGAAATTTTCCTGAACAGAACACCAATGGCTTATGCTCTAAAATCAAGAATCGACAAATGGGAAACTTATTCACAGATGGGCAACAGCATTAGGAATAGCCCTTGTCCCAGTTTTTGGGGAACCCACATCAAAACAAAGCTGCACATCTGCTACATACAGGAGGCCTATGCTCAGCCCATGTATGCTCTTTGGTTGGCAGTTCATTGTCTGAGAGACCCAGGTTAGCTGACTCTGTTAGTTACCCTGTGGAGTTCCCATCCCCTACAGATCCTTCAATCCCTTCTCTGGCCTCAGTGGCAGAGGATGCACCCATACAGGCAGAAAATTGATGTACACATTTTGGAAGATACCTGGCGAGGACTCCATCCTCTCAGAAGAGAAGGGTAGAGACAATCAGGGAAGGAACTGTCTGAGGAGGTACCTAAAGATGGGGTCAGCGATCATGATGTAAATGGAATAAATAAATTAATTAATGGAAAAATCAACATTAAAAAAAAAGAATTGACAAATGGAACTTCATAAGGTTGCAAAGCTTCTGTAAGGCAAAGGACACTGCCAATAAGACAAAACAGCAACCAACAGATTGGGAAATGATCTTTACCAATCCTATATATTGTAGAGGGCTAATATCCAATATGTAAAAAGAACTCAAGAAGTTAGATTGCAGAGAACCAAATAACCCTATTATAAAATGAGGAGCAGAGCTAAACAGAGAATTCTCAACTGAGGAAACCTGAATGGCCTAGAAGCAATAAAGAAATGTTCAGCATCCTTAGTCAACAGGGAAATACAAATCAAAACACACCTGAGATTCCACCTCAACACCAGTCACAATGGCTAAGAACAAAAACTCAGGTGACAGCAGATGATGACAAGGATGTGGAGAATGAATAACACTCTTCCATTGCTGGTGGGATTGCAAGCTGGTACAACCACTCTGGAATTCAATCTGGCATCCCCTCAGAAAATTGCACATAGTATTAACTGTGGACTCAGCTATACCACTCCTGACTTATACCCAGAAGATACTCCAACATGTAATAAGGACACATGCTCCACTATGTTCCAAGAAGCCATGTTTATAAGAGCCTGAAGCTGGAAACAACCCAGATATCTCTCAACAGGTGAATGGATACAGAAAATGTGGTAATTTGCTCAATGGAATACTACTCAACTATTAAAAACAATGACTTCAGGAAATTCCCAGGCAAATTGATGGAACCTGAAAACATCATCCTGAGGGAGGTACCCAGTCACAAAAGATTTATTTTCAATGTTTGCATTCTCTTCTGTAAAACTGACATTGTGCAATGCCACAATGAATAATAAAGCTCTAGTAACTTTCAATTTTAAATTTTCTTCATTTTATAATATTACATAAAAAGCAAAAACAATTTGACTTTTCCAGAAACAGAAAGAAATTCATTAATAGATTTATCTTCCAGTATTCCTGTATTTAGATACAGATGCTCTAAATTTGTGTTTTGAAATAGGCTCTACAAATGATGAATGGCCATAAGTACAATTGCCAGACTGGGGATGGAAAAATGAAAGACAAAAGAAGGAGAGGCAAAAGATTTGATATAACTGACACTCATCATTGAGTGCTCTTGGGCTTTGAGTGGCTACAGCTGAGTGGATGTTACATGAACTATCTTACTAAAATTTCTAGGTTAATCCAGAGTAAATGTGAAAATATAAGCAGTAGAAAGTGGGGAAACATACAGGAAGCAGAAACATACTCAGACTGTTTTATCAATTAAAAACTTTCACACTGCAGTTCATCAATCTTTCCTCTCTTAGTAACAACTTCTCACTTAACTATGATGATATACTACACCTGCTTTCTGAAGCCTTGGGTCAACAATCAAATGAACCACCCCATAGGACATTGAAACAAGAAATTATATCAAGTGTTGTCTTAGTCAGGGTTTCTATTCTTGCACAAACATCATGACCAAGAAACAAGTTGGGGAGAAAAGGGTTTATTCAGTTTAAACTTCCACGTTGCTGTTCATTACCAAAGGAATTCAGGATAGGAATTCAAGTAGGTCAGGAAGCAGGAGCTGATGTAGAGGCCATGGAGGGATGTTCCTTACTGGCTTGCTTTACCTGGCTTGATCACTTTGCTCTCTTATAGAAACCAAGACTACCATCCTGGGGATAGCACCACCCACAATGGGCCTTCTGTCCTTGGTCACTAATTGAGAAAATACCTTACAGCTGTATCTCATGGAGGCATTTCCTCAACTGAAGCTTGTATCAAGTTGATACACAAAACCAGCCAGTACAAGTGTTAAAGGAAAATATCCTTTATTGAGTGCATATACTTAATCTTAGTATACAATGGATTATATTTGGATTAAATTTGAAAGGAAAATAATAAAAGCGTAAAAGGTGAATTAAGATATAATGTTATAAACTAACCTAGCAAATGCAAGAAAACTACTTACCATGCAGTTAGAACAGATGGTGTGATGTGACAGAGTTTTATAAGCAAACGTTTAAGTTTCTGACTTTGGTGACCAGATATAAATATAAGCTTAGAGGCAGTTAACAGGGCATAAAAATAGTGCATGCCATTTTTAACACATTAAAGTGAAGGTTTTCAAGTAGGAAGAATTTAAAAATAGTTGTTAAAATAGGATTTTATAAGTAGTTTCTTAGCTTAGTAGAAATGTGAGCAAAACATTCAGATTGCATTTCTTCAGAAGATAGGGTCTCAGACTTGAAGCCACAAAACTGAGTAAGATACAAAGCCCAAACTACACTGTGCTGTGCTTCAAGGGCTCTATCACAGAATTTTTATGTATCAATTATAGGTATGTATTAGCATGTTAATATATTTTATATTATATATTATATATAATATTATATAGGTTATAATATATAAATACTTTTTATATAATATATATTAACATGGTTTATATCAAAAATTACTGAGGATAGTACCATACTGCAATAAACATTATGTAGTATAGAATTCTAAATATCTGGTTCATGTCTTGTTCAGTAACTATGTCCTCATGAATGTAACTTCTCTGCTTTAGGGACAAACTTTTAGTTTTAGTATTAATTATGACAGGGCTAATCTTTAAAACAATTTAAAGTATTATCTCTTTTAATGTTAATTATTGTTTTAGAGACAGGAACAAAAACTATGGAAAGCTGTATGGATTAAGGAGCATAAAGTTCACAAAAACAAATTTTTCTATAGGTCCAACATTTATCACATGGTAGTGCAGTGAAAAACTCTGATTCTTGTGTTCTGTTATTTCTAGCTTACAGTTCTGTTTTACATTTTCTGTAACAAAACTTCCCTGATAAAAAAGATGACACCATTTTCTATGCCCAACAATGTCCATGGCAAACAATTTTAAGATCCATGTAATGTGCCTTTCATTAATCAATCTCTCTCTCTCTCTTTCTTTCTCTCTCTCTCTTGCTCTCTCTTTCTTTCTCTCTCTCTCTCTCTCTCTCTCTCTCTCTCTCTCTCTCTCTGTGTGTGTGTGTGAATGAGTTGCCTAATTTATTCCAGAATTGCTGCACAATATTCAGATTTAAATTTCTCTAAATTCATGCAACAGTTATTCTCACGAAAACTCAAATTATGACCCTCATTGGAACAAAAACATGATTTTTAATGATGTCATTCAAACATTCAAACATTCATTTAACCACAAAAGATATATATACACACACATATATACTCTGATTTGCATTCTCTGTACACACAAACACACATACATATTCACAAACACACCATATATATTGTACGTTTATAGGTGTGTATGATGTGCAGTAGATCATATATATATATATATATATATATATATATATATATATATTCTCTGATTTGCTTTCTCTGTACACACACACATGCACACACACACACACACAATCTACTGTGCATCACACATATCTTCATACCTACTTTTCATTTATGTTTCATAAGTTATTTTATAACTAGAGGCTGAGGGTAATTTAACAAAATGTTTTAAATAATTCTGTACATAAAGCAAAGTTGCAGAGTGTAGAATTTCTTAAGTATGCCATTATATCATCCACTTTCAAAACATTTGGACTCAAAATAATACATTTTGAAACAGATTTTCACAGTAGCAAAACTTAAGCTGTAATATTCATTATTAAAATATGAGGGTGAGGAGGTATGAATAGGCAGGTGAGGGAGCATCCTCTCAGAGGTGGGGGGGAAGAAGAATAGGGGAAAGAACTCATGGAGGTAGGACTGGAAAGTGTGGAATCGTTTGGTATGTAAATAGATAAAACTTTTTAATAAAGAAAGAGATACTAACATATGTTTAACATAATTTTGAGAGTTTTGATGTGTATGGCCAATTGACATTAA
This sequence comes from Rhynchomys soricoides, assembly GCA_019843965.1. Lineage (NCBI taxonomy): Eukaryota > Metazoa > Chordata > Mammalia > Rodentia > Muridae > Rhynchomys > Rhynchomys soricoides. Next base: position 5,800,865 of record JADRCH010000027.1, on the reverse strand, counting down.
TTCCTAAAGCATATGTATACATTTACTTTGTTTAAAAGTGTCTCAGTACAGGCATACAGCTTAGTGTTTGCCAAGGATATGCAAAACTCAGAATTCAGTTCCAATTCTATCACAATAGCAAGTAAATTAACTAATAAGCAGATAGCATGTTTCTTATTTATATTATATTCACTGAGTATTATGATGTAGTATAGCTACAATTAAATTAGAAGCATAATTCATGAATGCTATTAAACACATTAAAATTTTACTGAAAAACATTTTTTGATACACAAAAATGAATTTTCACTAAAGTATGGGAAACAATGTTCAAAACTAGACATTTTGATGTCAGTCTAGACTTTAAACAATTATGCTTCCAAATATTTGAGAAATTTGAGAGAACTCAAAAAATAGAGTAACCATGTATAATTATGCTGCAGATTTGCTGTTAGGGTATTTAACAACACTTAAAGGTCAATATTATGCAACCAAACCAATTATAAATCATCAGTTTCCAAAAGTGAGCATCACCCATATACACAGAAAAAAGGAAATAGATAAACCAAACCATTAAACAACATTCAACAAAAGTCCTCATATAAGCAGCAACTTAATAATGAAAAGTTAAGTGAAACAACGTATTTCAAAGGATAATATAGTATATTTAAATATTTCAAGAATTATAAGAGGAATAGGGGTAAAATATTGATTAGTAGCTAGACAGATGCTGTAACAAAAGGAGCCAAAGCGAAAGTTCTTAAAAGATCTTGAATATATTACATAATATAATACGGTTGGACATGTTTTGGAATGAAGAAAAAGTAACTATATTGAATAATCCAAATGAATAAACTACCCATCATTTAAGTAAAGCTTAATAAAGCTGTTAAAATGGAAATGGCTGATGCCATTATTTTGGGGAGGTATTGCAACTTTAGAAGAAAAAAAAGCATTGAAAATCTAGCACAACATGTTACAGTCCAAACACTTTATTATACTTACCCATCACAGATCCTTCAATCTGGATTCACTCACTAACCATCCAGTGACCTGGTGGCTCTTCTTCTCCTAGGATGAGTTCTTATTGCTAGGAACTTTGTCAGATCTCCCAGATGTTAAGCAAACACTATGAAGTATACCACGGTTACTGGAATGTTTACAGAAATAGACATTTTGTCCAATGTGTGCATGAAAATGAAAGAGAATTATACTGGAGATTGGTAGAAATTTTTTTTTTTGCTAGACATAACTTTTTATGAAACATCCTTTAATGTTGTCATGTGAACACAGTAACTCTCATGGCACATAGAGAGAAACATAGTCAAGAATATCAGAGTAACAAGATATGATTGATTTCTCATACCAGAATCAGTATGAGTCTCCAGTTGCCTTAGGGACAGATTCCTTTAGTTATTTATCCAGTGTAAGCTTAATTTATGTTTACATTCAGCTAAAAGCAAGAATTGAACAGTACACGCTTGCTGACCTCTGGCTATTCTCTACCATTAACTTCAGATTCTGTTCTGCTTAATAGTATAATGTTTTGGACAAATTGCTCTGCCCTGGTCCATACCACCTCTTTCCCAGTTGCACAGCTCCTCATTCACCTGGTGGAACGTCACTTCTTCAGGACAGCCTTGCCTTAAAAGTCCTACGTTGAACATTTTGACAAATACTTTCCCTACTATCACACAACACACCAATTCATACTTTTATAATTTACCCATATATCGTTTCTTCAAATATACTCCCCCTACCAACTGAGTGACCATAGAAAACAACGCAAGAACAAGATCATTTCTACAGATCGATACTAAGTTCTAGATCAGTGCATAGTAATTTGTAAGAGCCAAGAAATAATTGCCTGAATGAATAAATCAATATGAGTAAATAAAGCTAACATAATTGAAACAGTTTTTACTTGAGGGTACTGGTTCCAAATGTATCTTGAATTAAGCAGGAGATAACTTTATCAGAAAATAAAGGTTTGTAAAGTTTGTTACATTTGCTGAAATAATATAACTATATACTAGAGTTTTCTGAATTACTCAAAGTTGTTAGTTTTAATGTTTGTTTCTCATAAGAACCTAAGGAAACCTTCCCAAAGCCTAGTCCTTTCATGAACTGCAAATAAGGAAGAAGATCTTATTAAAGTTTCTACAAAGAGAACCTATTCAATGGACATCAGGATTGATTTCCAATAGATTGTGGACCTTGGCTCTCAGGTTCTGAGATGCAATGCATGATCTGAGGAGACATCTTCTATATCATTACATACAGAGACCATGAAGAGATTACAAAGGAAAAATAGATCCAGCTGGAAAAGCTTGAACCCAGGTGGATTTTAAGAGTTAATGGATAGTGGCAGCCCCTGAGTTAACTGCAACTGTGTCTGAAGTTCTGAATTGGTCTGCAGATGGAGGTGTCTATGTGTAGCATCAGAAGCTTAGTACTAAGGCCCAGGAGACACAGTTGATTTTAGAACTGAAGAACCACATACAGCTGTGACTGATTAGCCATGGAATGGTCGGGGGCAACCATGGAGGGGTCTTAAGCAGTTCTTTCAATAGTTCTTAAACTATGGAAAGAAAGATAAAGGGAAAATGTATTAAAATGTAAAATGTATTTTTTATACATTAAAATAGGTAGATAGAAATAGATACACTAGAAGTAGCAAAAATTAGTTTAGATAATCTATTGAATTAAAATATTTTGTTATGTTAATCAAAATGTTAATACCCTTTATAATAATATTCAGATTTGTATATAGTCTGGTTCTTTGTATGAGAAGATATGAAAAAAATCTACTTAAAATAAACTTGTCTCAAAATAACAAAGTTTAATGTTGATACTCCTTAGAACAGTGAATTTTTTCTGGTTGTACTCAGTATGTATTATGAAAGTAGTGATGTTCAAGAGGAGGAAATTTAATCTAAACTGTTCATTTATTTTGAAGTATTCTATGTCATATATTATACTAAACATTTCTATAATAAAACACATGAAATAAAATTAAGATTTTCATCACTTTCAAATCTTAATTTAATTTCCTGTAACAGGAATTTAAAATGCCTGTACTTCTAAATATACAGAAATACACCATGTGAATACTTCAGAATAGTTGGTATATTATTGTTTACCACGAAAATTTGGCTTACCATCTCATTTTGGAATATCATTCAGGGCTGGAGAGATGGCTTAGGCTTTAAGAGCACTGGCTACTCTTCCAGAGGACCTGGGTTCAATTCCTAGCACCCACAATGCAACTTATAACAGTGGTACTCCAGTTCCACCCTTTCACACAAACATACAGGTAGATAAAACACCAGTACACTTGACATAAAAATAAATGAATTATTTTTAAAATTATCAATTCAGATGAATTAAAACTGAAATAATATTAATTTTTGACACAGCAAAGGTATGCACTTTTTATTTTATTTATGGATTATATAATATAATTTTCATGAAGGTATATAGCATAACCCAATTTAATAAAGTACATAAATAAGATGTGTATTTTAAATTAATGTCCCGTCTTCCTTCAATAAGTATATCCAGCGTCTTTTTGAAATTTATTTACATATCTTATCATACATTACTCCCCAACCAGAGTTTTTCCTCCCTCCTCTTCTCCAACTTTCCGCACCCCAATTGCTGCCCTACCCACTTCTCCCCCATTTCTCTTCAAAAGAGGCAGGCCTCCCACATATATTAACCAAATACGACATATCAGGTTGTAATAAGATTAAGCACCTACCCTTATATCAATGCTGGACAAGGCAACCCAGTAGGAAAAAAATGTTCCCAAAGCAGGCAAATGAGTCAGAAACAGGCCCTGCTTCTGTTGATAGAAGTCCCATGAGAAGATTGAGCTACATAAATATAAATTATATGCAGAAGCCCTATGTCAGACCCATGTGGACTTCCCGATTGTTGTTTCAGATTTTGTCAGCACGAATGAGTCCAGGTTAGTTGATTTTGTATAGTTCCTTGTGGTGTCCCTCACCTCATTTTCTCTTAAAATCTTTCCTCCCTCTACAGTTCAAGATTCCCTAATGTTTGGCTGTGTGTCTCCACATCTGTTCCTATCAGTTGCTGAATGAAGCGTCTCTGATCACAATTGGGCTAGCCACCAATCTATAGCAGAATACCATTACAAATCACTAGTTTAAAAAAAAATACACTGAGTTCTAAATGGAGGATTATTTCTACGAATCTAATTCAGAGAAAAACAATTTACAAGCAAAAATTTACAAAGAAATTCTAGTGATGGATCTAATATATTTCAGCATTGATATTATGTAAGTTCTTATAACTAATTTAGAAAAAATTACATGTGGTCTGTGGATTGTATCTTAGGTATTCCAAGCTTTTGGGCTAATATCCACTTATCAGTGGTTGCACACCATGGGGGTTCTTTTGTGATTGGGTTACCTCACCCAAGATGATATTTTCTAGTTCCATCCATTTGCCTAAGAATTTCATGAGTTCATTGTTTTTAATAGTTGAATAGTATTACATTGTGTAAATGTCACACATTTTCTATATCCATTACTCTGTTGAAGGACACCTGGGTTCTTGCCAGCTTCTGGCTATTATAAATAAGGCTGCTATGAAAGTAGTGGAGAATGTGTACTTGCTCTATGCTGGAGAATCTTTTGGGTATATGCCCAGGAGTAGTATAGCTGGGTCCTCAGGTAGTACTATGTCCAATTTTCTGAGGAACTGACAGAATGATTTCCAGAGTGGTTGTTCCAGCCTGTAATCCTACCAATAATGGAGGAGTGTTACTCATTCTCCACATCCTCACCAGCATCTGCTGTTTCCTGAGTTTTTTATCTTAGCCATTCTGACTGGTGTGAGGTGGAATCTCAGGATTGTTTTGGTTTGCATTTCCTTGATGACTAAGGATGTTGAACATTTCTTTAGATGCTTCTCATCCATTCGATATTCCTCAGTTAAAAATAATTTGTTTAGCTCTGTACCTCATTTTTTAATACGGTTATTTGATTGTGTGAGTGTTTCAGTCATTCTTAAAAAGGGGAATAAAACACTCATGGAAGCAAATACAGAGACAAAGTATGGAGCAGAAACTGAAGGAAAGGCCATCAAGAAGCCCCACCTGAGGATCCATTCAGTATACAGTCACCAACATCAGACACTATTGTAGATACCAACAAGAGCTTGCTGACAGGAGCCTGATATAGCTGTCTTCTGAGAGGCTCTACCAGAGCCTGACAAATACAGAGGCAGATGCTCCCAGCCAACCATTCAACTATGCACAGAGTCCCAAATGGAGGAGTTAGAGAAAGGACTGAAGGAGCAAAAGGGGTTTGCTACACCAAAGGAAGAACAACAATATCAACCGACCAGGCACCCCAAAATTCTCAGGGACTAAACCACCAACCAAGGAGTACACATAGCAGGACCCTTGGCTCTAGCTGCATATGTAGCAGAGGAAGGCCTTGTTGGGCATCAGTGAGAGGAGAGTCCCTTGGTCCTGTGAAGGCTTGATGCCCCCAGTAGGGGAAATCAAGGGAGGGGAGGTGGGAGTGAGTTGGTGGGGGAACACCCTCATAGAAGCAGGGGGAGGGGAGATGTTTTAAAGGGTTTCTGGGAGGGACCAGGAAGGGGGATAGCATTTGAAATGTAAATAAAGAAAATATCCAATAAAAAATTTACATAGGAAAGAAGCGTTTAGTGTTAGTATTAAAGAATTTCCTGTTAGAATTATTAGCGTAGGTTTATCACATTTGATAAGGTTAAGTAGAAATGTTGACAAATAGACATGGTCAACAAATCAGATTGGGCAATAGATAATGTACAATCTTTCTCAAATAATCAAGTTTGCAAAATATTTTTTAGACAAAGCTAGAATACAAAAATGTATCTCACATACTTACTGTTTAACAATTCTACTCTGAGCTATATTGCAAATAGTATATTTTATCATATATTTCACCTAATTGAAGAGGTTGGAATTTATTGGACAACTCCTGAATGATAGGTGAGTTAGTAGTGCTTTAACATGTTACACCTTCTGCCTGCTTAAATAAAGTCACACTCTGCATGTAGTAGGGGGTAATTTTATTCTTCACACTTCAAAAATCTGGGTTTATTTAAGTTTTAAAAGAAATTCAAAGCACATGGTGTAAAATTATAGCTACTTTTTAGAGCATTTTAAAGGTGCTAACATGAGGCAGTTTTCTTTCATGCTTAAAATATACTTGTAGTATTCAAGGCAGGTTCCAAATTTGGAAAAGTCAAGTTTGAGGAAGTTCATTTTCACCCCCATTGATTTTCACTGACTGTTTTCACCTCATCGATTTTGATGTTGATTGAGTCATGTTCATCTGATTGGTAAGTATTTGGTAGTTTGTTCATTTTTGATGGGTTAATTTGCCTAGGGTCACTGATCCGTTTCCTTGTGTCTGAGCTCCTGTTTTATCAGAGGATCTCAGGCTACATGTTAGGACACTTAAAGAACATTTTAAGGGAACTTACTATAATTTCCTATAGAATTTATTCAACTACAAATTATTTTTATTTACATTTATAAGAAATTTGATTCATTAAGATTAAGATTAAACACATTGCAATGTTATATTTTAATGTACAAACATGTGGTTTTGGTTACAATACATATAATAAGCAGGAAACTGTGGGAAAAGAGATTCATATAAATGTGTAATTTTGAAATCTGATTGACCAATAAAGTCAAAGGAAGGAGTATTCTGAAACCATGTACTAGAAAAGACACTGAAATAAATCTCCAAACTAAAACCATGATGCTATTGCCCTGTCATCCTAACCTATGGGGAGAATCTCTCCTTTCTAAGTGTGTAGTCCATCTGATGAGCTCTGTCTAAATCTTATTGCTCTGAATATTAATACACATCACACAGGAGCATATCTGGATTACAACTAATTTATTATATTTTTGTGATATGTTTATGAGTTTCTTTTCATTAATTTTTATCTATAATTTTTTTCACTGTTCTGGTAGTCTAGTTTTAAAACAAACACTTGCTATTTTATAATTCTCAGGTGAATCCTTCCAGATTTTAAACTTCAAATATCTGATAACATTACAGTAGATTTTGACACATTATTACATTACAAACCTTTATATCTCTACTTTAGTTTTGTACTCTTATGCAAAATTAAAACTCTAGATTTATAATGTAACATTTGGAATGAATATTGAAAAAAGAATTTCCTCATCTGTATTGGTAAGGCTCTAGTAGAGCATCTCAGAAGAGAGCTCTATTAGGCTCCTGTCAGCAAGCACTTTTTGGCATTAGCAATAGTGTCTGGGTTTGGTATCTAAAGATGGGATGGATCTACAGGAGGATCAGTCTCTGTATGGCCTTTTCTTCAGTACACATGGAGGGACCCATGGCTCCAGCTGTATATGTAGCAGAGGATTGCCTTATCTAGCATCAATGTGAGTAAAGGCTTTTTGTCCTATTAAGGCTCAATGCTCCAGCATAGGGGAATGCTAGAGCAGTGAGGCAAAAAGGGGGCGACCATCATAGAAGCAGGGGGAAAGAGGAATGGCATAATGGATTTGCAAAGAGGAAACCAGGATGAAGGCTATCATTTGAAATGTAAATAAATAAAAGAAGCAATAAAAATATTTAAAAAATAATTTTTCTGTATTCCCCAATCAGCTTTAATCCCAAATAATGTAGATAATTAATGTTCCTTGTGAAAATATTTCTGAAATCTCTTTTCCAGTTCATACCATTTGCCACAATGCTGCCAGTTCTGTTGTTCATGTTGTAAGCAAATGAACTACAGCAGTGAAAGCACACAGTGGATGTCACTGTGATCAGCAATCTAAGGTACCATCTATGATGTAGATCTCAAGTAAATTCTAAAGTATAAAAGTGTAGATTATCCAATATAATATTATTAACTGTTAAATTTAGAAAGGATAATCTTTGGTCTATAGCTATAATTCATTAATGTAAAGAGAGAGAAACAGAGAAAGACAACAGGCAATATCATGTGGTTATATGTGATCAATTTCCAGGTAAGAGTATTAGGCTGACAATTACATTAGAGATCAGGTCAGTTGTGGAAGTCTGTAAGCAAATAATATAAGTACATTCTTTTTCTTAACAAGTAGATCTAATAAAACAGTGAACCTCTTATCAAAAAGTTGTATAGAGTGACTTGACAGATCCTTAAAAGAATAAGAATAGGGAGTAGATCCTGTGCTGCAGCCCCCTACCTCCAACCTGCGCCCACACAGAGACAGCTTAACCCCCAGAAGTTCTGACACCACCAAGCCACAGATGAGTGCCCCCTCCCTACTGCAATATATGGAATAACTGGGAAACCCTGGGGGCTCAGAGAATACAGAACCTCCTGCCCAGCCTGAGACGCAAATCCCTTCTAGTCCCCAACTGTGCCCTGTATTGGGAGCAGATTTTGTGCTCAAGCACCCCTTATCCTGCCCACACAGAGAGTCACCTTGACTCCCAGGAGGTCTGCCACAGCCAAGCCCACAGATCAGGCACTACAGATGCCCTCCTATACTCAGAAACAGCCTGACCCAAGGAGGCCCTACATAACCAAGATCATAGGAAAGATAGGTTCCAGGGAGAGACAGCAAGGCCAGTTAACACCAAAGATAACCAGATAGCAAGAGGCAAGCACAAAAACATAAGCAACAGAAACCAATGTTACTTGGCAACAACACAATCCAATTCTACCACCACAGCAAGCCCTGGATACCCTAAGACACCTAAAAAGCACGATTCTGATCTAAATTTCCATCACATGAAGATGATAAAAGACATTAAGGAGAAAATATATAACTCCCTTAAGGAAATTCAGGAGATCAAAGATAAACAAGTGAAGGAATTGATCACAACCATCCTTGATCTAAAAATAGAAATAGTAACAATAAAGGAATCACAAAGGGAGAATGCCCTGGAAAAGGAAAATCTAGGAAACATATCAGGCATCATAGATACAAGTATCACCAACAGAATACAAGAGATAAAACAGAGAGTCTCAGGTATAGAAGATACCATAGAAGACACTGATACAACAGTCAAGGAAATACGAAGTGCAAAAAGCTATAAAGCTAAAACATTGAGGAAATTCAGGACATAAAGATAAGATTAAACCTAAGAATAATAGGTATAGAAGAGAGTTAATATTCCCAATTCAACAGGCCAATAAACATCTTCAACAAAATCATAGAAAAAAACTTCCTTAACCTAAAGAGAGATATCCATGAACATATAAGAACCCAACAGAACACCAAATAGATTGGGCCAGAAAAGAAATTGCTCCTGACACATATCAAAACACCAAATTCACAGAACAAAGAGAATATTAAAAGTGGTGAGGGAAAAATGTCAAGTAACTCATAAAGGCAGACCTATCAGAATTACATCAGGCTTCTCAACAGAGATTCTAAAAGTCAGAAGATCTTGGGCAGATGTCACAGAGACCCTAAGAGAACACAAATGCCAGCCTAGGCTACTATACCCAACAAAACTCTCAATTATCTCAAATAGAGAAACCAAGATATTCTATGATAAAACTAAACTAAAGCAATATCTTTTCACTAAGCCAACCCTACAGAGGATAGCAGAAGGGAAACTCCACCAAGAGGGGGGAAACTACATCCAAGAAAAACCAAGAAATTAATCTTCCCACAACAAACACAAACAGAATTCCACTTCTAACAATAAAAATAACAGGAAGCAACAATCATTGATCTTTAATATCTCTCAACATCAATTAATTCAATTCCCCAATAAAAAGGCATAGGCTAACAAGTTGAATATATAAACAGGACCCAGCATTTTGCTGCATACAGAAAATAAACCTCAGTGACAAAGACAAATACTACCCCAGAGTAAAAGGCTAGGAAAAATAATTTGCAAGGAAATGGCCCCAAGAAACAACATAGAATAACTATTTTAATATCTAATACAATAAACTTTAGATCAAAAGTTATCAAAAAAGGTGGAGAAGGATACTTTATACTCATCAAAGAAAAAAATTAACCAAGATGAACTCTCAATTGTTCAATTTATCCCCCAAATGCCAGGGTACCCCATTTGTAAAAGAAACTTTATTAAAGCTGAAAACACACATTGCACCTCACACAATAATATTGGGAGAGTTCAACACCCCACTCTCACTAAAGAAAAGACCATGGAAACAAACTAAACTGAGAAACAGAAGTTATGAAGCAAATGGATTTAACAGATATCTACAGAACATTTCAACCTAAATTAAAAAACATACTTTCTTCTCAACGCTTCATAATACCTTCTCCAAAATTGAGCATATAATCTGACACAAAACAAGCCAAACCAGATACAAGAAGATTGAATTAATCCGATACATTCTATCAGATCACCACAGACTAAGACTTACCTTCAGTAACAACAAAAACAACCAAAAGCCCACATACTCATGGAAGCTGAACAACTCTCTACTCAATGATAATTTGGTCAGGGAGAAAATTAGACTTTTTAGAATTTAACTAAAATAGAGGCACAGCACACCCAAATTTATGGAGCACAATGAAAGAAATGCTAAGGGGGAAACTCATAGCTCTGAGTGCCTCCATAAAGAAATTGTAGAGGTCCTACAATAGAAGCTTATCTGAAAGTTCTAGAACAAAATGAAGCAAGTATAACACAGAGGAGTAGACAGCAGGAAATAAACTCAGGGCTGAAATCAACCAAGTAGAAACAAAGAAAACTATACAAAGAATCAACAAATTAGAAGCTGGTTTTTTGAGAAAATCAACAAAATAGATAAATCCTTAGCCAAAATAACTAAGAGGGCTCAGAGGCAGTATCCGAATTAACAAAATTAGAAATGAAAGCAGAGGAGACATAACAACAGAAACTCAGAAAATTTAAAAAATAACCAACAAATCTGACTGCAAAAGTGCATACTCAACAAAACTGGGAAATCTAGTTGAAGTGGATGATTTTCTAAACAGATACCAGGTACCAAAGTTAAATCAGGATCAGATAAATCATCTAAACAGTCTCATAATACCTAAACAAATAGAAGCAGTCATTAAAAGTCTCCCAGCCAAAAAAGCCTAGGCCCAGATGGTTTTAGTGCAGAATTCTATCAGACCTTCAAAGAAGACCTACTACCAATACCAATACCATTTTGGAAATCAATCTGGTAGTTCCTCAAAAAACTGGAAATAGTTCTACCTTATACCACTACTGGACATAGCTCTAACATATATCAAGGACATGTGCTCCACTATGATCATGGCAGCCTTATTTAAAATAGCCAAAAGCTGGAAACAACCAAGACATCCCTCAATGGAAAAGTGGATACAGAAAATATGGTACATTTATACAATGGAGTACTACTTAACTTCTAAAAATGATGATTTCAAGAATTTTCCTGGCAAATGGAAGGAACTAGAAAATATCTCCCTAGTAAGGTAACCCAGAAGCCAGAAGACACACAGAGTATGCAGTCACTGATAAGTAGATATTAGCCCAAAAGCTCAGAATATACATGATACAACTCACAGACCATATGAAGCTTAACGAGAAGGAAGACCAAAGTGTTGATGCTTCAATCCTAGTGAGAAGGAGGAACAAAATAATCACAGGATGTAGAGAGAGGGAGGAGGGACCTAGGAGGGAAGAGAGTAGGCAGAGGGAAATGGGGGGCATGATCAGGTATGGCAATAGACAGGAGAGAAATCTAAGGGGTCAGGAAAATGAATAGAAATAGGTAGTGGGGGTGAGGGGGGGAGTAGAACCACCAGAAAGTTCCAGAAGCCAGAAAAGGGAAAGGTTCGCAGGAACCAATAGGGATGATGTTAGCTGAAATACACAACAGAGGGAAGATAAAACCTGAAGGTACCACCTCCAGTAGATCGACATGGTCCCCAGTTGGGGGATGGGGCCACCCACACTTCTCAAAATTTTTAATTCAGAATTATTTCCATCTAAAGGAAAGACAGGGACAAAAATGGAGCAGAGACTGAAGGAAAGGCCATTCAGAGACTGCTCCACCTTGAGTTCCATCCTATCTGCAGACTCCAAACCCAGACACTATTAAAGATGCCAAGAAGTGCTCCCAGACAAGATACAAGTATGGCTGTCCTCTAAGAGGCTTTGCCAGCATCTGACTAAGACAGATGCATATACTCACTGCCAACCAATTGACTGAGCTCAGAGACCACAGTGTAAGAGTTAGGAGAAGAACGAGCTGAAGGGAATTGCAACCCCATAGAAAAATCAACAATATCAACTACCCAGACCTCTTAGAGCTCCAGGAACTAAACCACCAACCAAAGAGTATACATAGATGGGCCCATGGCTCCAGCTACATAGACAGCCTTATTTGACATAAATGGAAGGGGCAATCTTTGTTATGTTGCTCAAGTGTAAAGGGATATTAGAGGAGTGAAGTGGGAGTGGGTAGGTAGGTGACAAGTACCATCTCATAGGCAAATTGGAGAGGGATGGGATGTGGCTATGCGGTAGGGAGACCCAGCAGGGGTACAACATTTGAAATGTAAATAAATAAAATAGCCAATTAATAAAAATTAAAATTAAAAAACAAAAAAAGGCCCTCTATAGTCAGTACCAGTCACAACTCTTTCAAAGGACCCAGACTCAGTTCCCAGCACCAGCATCATAGAGCTCTCAAATGCACGCAGCTCCAGCTTCAGGGGAATGACACCTTCTTTTGGTACTGGGAGAAAATTGCATACTCATGTCATTATACACATACCTAAAATAAATGGGGTTGTTTGTTTGTTTGTTTTTTATGTTGCTACCATCGCAGTTAAGGCACATGCAACACTGCAGATGTTCTGTTAAGAAAACAAAACTAAGAGTTACCTTAGGTCCTTCTTCTCTCAACTTTTACATCTATTCTTTCAGGATTTTCTCTTTCTGTGAATATTTCAGGAACTCTGTTGTTTATTATCTTCTTATCTGCAACTAAAACATTTGCCATAATCTCTAAACATGTATAATATTCATAAAACTACACTTGCTTTTTTGAAGACGCTTCTCTTGATATTTTATTTTACTCTTACACTTTGATGACCTACTTTCCTATAGAAGACATTAATTATGGAAACCCTGTTCCACTGTCATTGTGTTTCTCTCATTGTGGTCAATGTCTAATCTTACTGTATTGTCCTTTCAATTGGAACATAAAATAGAAATCTGCCAAGTTGATTCTAGTTTTTGAAATTAAAGTAATTCTTAGATATTTTCTCCTATCAAATATTAATCATGAATGATAACTTTTTTTTTCCCAAAATGATTGTTTTCAACTTTATTTTCAGGTCAGCATATTAATTAACTTTCTATTCTTTTTTTATTGCTTATTTTATTTATTTACATTTCAAATGATATCCTCCATCCCAGTTTCCCCTCCACAAACTCCATTTTAAATTTCATATTCTTTTGAAACTTCCTGAGTGTGTATTGCATTGATACCACGTCCACATCACCTTCTTCCCTCCAATTTCTTTCATATCCTACCCATCAGCTCCTGAATGTATGACTTCTCCCTCTATATGTAATACTGTTACCCAAAAAACACACACAAACATGCACATTATTCATATGGACATGCCTTTGGAACTGACCATGTGCAAGTAGATAACCTGTCAGGGAGCTCTTCCCTAGGGAATCTAATTCTCCTCTTGGGGCAGAAACTTATTGCCTGTACCTTTTCATCTAAGCATGAGCACACCGTTAACACCCCACATTCCTATTAGCATGCTCAGGGATGATGTCCTCATTCCAGTCTTATTTAGGTAAACTTACTGTTAATATTTAAATTTCATGGGTTTAGTTTCCTTGTTATATCATAGTATCTTACAGTAGCTATTCTGGTCTTCTGTTTCTTACAGTATTTCTAACCTTCGGGTATATTCCTTGAGTCTTAGATCTATATACTATATAGTAAATATACAAGGTGGGGCTAGGTACTCCACATTCAGTTGTACTTTGTGTTTGACCCATAGAGTATCCCAGGAATACCCTAAATTTATTGCATAAAGAAGCTTCTTTGATGGTGGCAGGGTGTGAGAGCTACAGTTATTGATGGATGTAAGCATAAATAGTTTAAAATAGGTTTATAAAATATCAACATGGTAGGAAAATTTATTGATTTTGGAAAATGATAATAGTAAATATTTCTTTAGTATTGCTGAGCTCTCCAGCCATGGCATTTCTTTAATTTTATAGTGCCAGCCATGACTTTTCCTCTATTTCTATAGGTTTAAGTACTATTAGATAGATATTGGTTATGTCCAAGAAAATGGACAACTATTTCACCACTGGAAATATTTTGCTGAACTCATCATTAGTCATTGCTGTGGTTTATAGGCATTTTATCTGTGTAGAACTAACTCTTCTCTTCTCTTCTCTTCTCTTCTCTTCTCTTCTTTTTTCTTTCCCCTTTGGCAGTTAATGTAGAACCTTTCATGATTTTGAAAGCTTGTTCTCAGGACAGTGGTTTCCACATCAGTTTCAGCTCAACTGCTTCAAGTACTGTATCCAAAGTGTGTAGTGTTTGGGAATGGTGATTTACCTTCAGGCTTATGGAGGCAGACACCAGGAATGGCACTAGACCATTTTTTTTTAATGTTTCTTGGACTCCTCTGACCAAAAATTCAACTTATTTGTAGATCACTTTTCCCAGTCTTTATTTTTAGAGGCGTTACCTTAATTCATCTGAGCACTCTATCTTCAAGTTCTGTAGCTCAGTTTTAATATTTGAATGTATATGAACTATAAATTCCTAAAATAATCCACCTGTGTTGTAATTTTAACAAGCTTCTAACCAGTCATACAACCCAAACCCCACCCTATTGTAGGATCAAATGGAGCCGGATGAAGTGGAGTGAAGTCTCAGCTCAGAGCAGGGCTGTGAGAAGAAGCCCTTGTGAAAACACAGCCCAGGGTGGGGGAGGTGGCCATGAGTCCTGAGAACCAGCCTCTTCAGGTTCCCACGCTCTTGGGCACTGCAGATGCTGCTGGATGCCACAGAAGTGCTGAGAACTAAGTGGGGGCCTCAGCATGTGGAGCCATGAAAGGGGAGAAGTGGAGAAGGGAAGGAATGCAGTGGGATCCCATGGGGAAACTGTAGTTGGGCACCAGCTAATTGTGTTGGTTGGGTGGGTGGCTGCCATGGCTGGGAAGTCTGGGACCCCTTCACAGGAAGCTAGACAGCAGCTCTTTAGGAGAAGGCTGGTTCCATTGTTCTCCACCATGGCAGATGAAGAGAGACAGTCCAGGGTTTCAGTACATTTATTGTAATGGCAGAGAGTGGCGTGGGTGAGACCATACCCTCCAAGACCTCAAGGAGGGGAGAGGTTGAAAGAGTAACTGGGAAGGGAGTGGCTAAGCTTCTAGGTGCCACATTAACATAGGCATGTCTTGAAGCTATGAGACCAGGCCTTTACCTGGGGAGGGGCTTGAGGGGAATTCTGTTTTTATGGTGACCAAATGTCACAGAGGTATGGAGTCATATAGCCACTTGTCAGGAGGTATTTCTAGGAGCCTGGCAAATGTCTGCTGTCCTTTATAAGGCTGCTCCCAGCTGGAGAGAGCCAATTGGGCCCACAAGGTTGATCCTTATCTCTACCAGAAAACAGGCTGCCTCTCAAGGCCCCACACCCTATGACTCATAATTTCAAGTTCTGAAATAGTAAATGACCAGGACCTCTAAGTCTAATTTATTGAATCTAATAGATCCAATATAATAATCCAGAAAGACTCAAACCCTGAATGTTGAAATAATGAACGCTAGAATCGGGAATATTTCTATTCCTGTTTTTTCTTTTCTAATTATATAATACTGGTAGAAAGCATGGGTGTGATAAAAATATTAGTCCAAATTTACAGTATAAAGACAAATTTAAGTAAAAAGTATGTCACCATACTGTCTCATAAAATTTTAAATATTTTTAATAACTTAATGAAGTATTTCCTTGAAGAAACTAGTAAATATATTGATTTGTTGAAAGTTCATTATTTCAAGGTTGGATCAGAAGACCCACTAGTCTTTGCTATTCAGTGATCAAAACCATTTGGGGGTCTACATATGAGCAGATTCACAGTAAATTTGTATATAATCAAAAAGAAAACCTCACCTTAATCTAATAAAAATATTGATGCCACCAATAGAATTTGAAAAAGCTATGTCACATCAAAAATGTGTATGCTGAAGCAGAAGTATTTCCCTGATTTGTATGCCACACTGTCCTGTACGCCTCAAAGTATCTATCTCAGAAAACAAAACAACTACAAAAAGAGAAAATAAGAAGGATAAAATGAAGGTGAATGTAATCTCTGAAAGTATACAGTCATTGAGAGAGAGAGAGAGAGAGAGAGAGAGAGAGAGAGAACGCAATCACTGAAATGAAAATCCTAAAAATTGACCTGATGAAAATAAGTTTTCCATCCAGTTTCAAGAGACTATCCCTGTGGAACTGCTCATAATTTGTGACTATAATGTAGTCCAAAGTGTCAAACTTCTTATAGGTCTGCTGTTTTCTTTTTTTAAGTAACTTTCTACATAGTATATGTCATCTATCATTTAAAATATGAGAGATGGAAATTAAATTATATTTTATTACATTTTTAGTTATTTTTGGCCAAGTACCTTTGTACTCTAGACTAGCTTCAAATTCAAGTATATATCCAAATATGAACTTGATATCTTGATCTCTGTACTTCTATGTTCTAAGTGCTATAAATACAATGTATGGAACTTGGCTACCATTTGTGATATTGATTTTTTTTTGTAAAAGATTTATATTGGTCCAGTATTTCATGTGATCAGCAATGTAAAATAACTTTCATGTAATTACTAAGCCAGTTAAACATACTTATCAATTTTGACCAATTTTTTAATGAGTATAGTTTCAACTCAATAAAATGTGAGTTTACACTTACAGGGTACATATCATTATGAAAGTATGTGTGTTCTTGTTGCTTTTTTGTTATATAAAATTGAAAATATATCAATTTCTCAAATAAGTTCACATTTAAAATGTAATATATATTAATAAAAATTTAAAGCTATTATTGGCACAATTATATTTTTTAATTTTCATCATCAAAGATAAAATACTTTAGAACAATAGAATTTGCAATTTAAAAAAAATAAATAAGGCTTATAGTGGACTATGTGCCACAAAAATATAGCTAAAGTGTCCCTTGCGAATGATTTTTGGTGTGTGCTTATAATTTTGTCTGTGTATATATCAATCTGGATTATAGAAGATTTTTGCTTTCCATTGTAAAGACTGGTTAGATGGGTTTTCACTACTTTCATTTCATAAATTAAAATACATAGGTATTATATATGGGGGCATAGATTAAGTAAATGATCATTGATTCTCATTCCATACTAAAAATAGTAATTGGTAGAAAGTTGTGGCACAAAGGAGAATCATTCTTTTTTGAGAGACATAGTCAGTGGTAGGTTCATTACCTTGTATTTAATAACCCTACAGAGAACTGATGAAATGTTGAGATCAACTAAATAAAAACAAATATCAAGAAATAGGTGTGCATTAACAGTTTTTATAAAATAATATATACATATGTTACATGCACATAATCACATATATCTATATAACAACTAGACTTTTTATCAAGATAAATTTTATTTAAGGAAATCAGAACTAATTTTTTACAATCTTTTCTCATTATATATATACTTGATTTACAATTCAAATGTTTCCCTCTTTCCAGGTCTCCCCTTTGGAAACCTCCTCTCCCCTCCGCCCTCCCCCTGCCTCTGTGAAGGTATTCCCTCAACCCACCCACCCACCCACTCCCAGCTTCCCTCATTGGTATTCCCCTATATTGGGGCATCTAACACCCTCAGGCCCAAGGGCCTCTCCTCCCCCTGATGGCCAACAGGCCCTCCTCTGCCACATATGTTGCCCAAACCATGGGTCACTCCATGTATATTATTTGGTTGGTGGTACAGTCTCTGGGAGCACCAGGGGATCAGGCCAGTTGACACTGTTGCTCACTCCATGGGTCTGCAAACTGCCTCAGCTCCTTCAGTCCCTTCTCCAACTCCTCAATCTAGGACCTCACGTTCATCCCAATGGTTGCTGTGAAGCAAATCTTGAGTATTACTAACTTTTGGGTTAATATCCACTTATCAGTGAGTACATACCATGTTTGTTCTTTTGTGTCTGAGTTACCTCACACAGGTTGATATTTTCAAGCTCCATCCATTTGCCTGTGAATTTCATGAAGTCATTGTTTTTAATAACTGAGTAGTATTCCATTTTGTAAATGTACCACATTTTCTGTATTCATTCTTCTGTTGAGGGACATCTGGGTTGTTTCCAGCTTCTGGTTATTATAAATATGGCTGCTATGAACATATTGGAGCATGTGTCCATATTAGATGTTGTAGCAGCTTCTAGTTATATGCCCAGGAGTGGTATAGCTGGGTCCTCAGGTAGTATTATGTTCATTTTTCTGAGAGTCCACCAAACTGATTTCCAGAATGGTTGTACCAGCTTGCAAGCCCACCAGGAATGGAGGAATGTGCATCTTTCTCTACATCCTCACCAGCATCTGCTGTCACCTGAGCTTTTTATCTTAGCCATTCTGACTGGTGTGAGGTGGAATCTCAGGGTTATTTTGATTTGTATTTCCCTGATGACTAAGGATGTTGAATATTTCTTTAAGTACTTCTCAACACTGAGTTTCCTCAGTTAAAAATTCTCTGTTTAGTTCTGTTCCCCATTTTTTGATAGGGTTATTTGATTCGCTGGAGTCTAACTTCTTGACTTCTTTGTATATACTGGATATTAGCCCTCTATTGGACAGAGGATTGCTAAAGATCTTTTCCCAATCTGTTGATTGCTGTTTTGTCCCATTGACAGTGTGCTTTGCCTTACAGAAGATTTGCAACTTCAAGAGGTCCCATTTGTCAATTCTTGATCTTAGAGTATGAGCCATTGGTGTTCTGTTCAGGAACTTTTCCCTTGTGCCCATGTGTTCTAGACTTTTCCCCACTTTCCCTTCTATTAGATTCAGTGTATCTGGTATTATATGGAGGTCCTTGATCCGTTTGGACTTGAGATTTGTACAGGGAGATAAGAATGAATCAATATGCATTATTCTACATGTGGATTGCCAATTGAACCCGCACCTTTTGTTGAAAATGCTGTTTTTTTTCCGTTGGCTGGTTTTAGCTCATTTGTCAAAGATCAAGTGACCTTAAGTATGCGGGTTCATTTCTGGGTCTTCAATTCTATTCCATTGATCTACCTGCCTGTCACTGTACCAATACCATGCAGTTTTTATCATTACTGCTTTGTAGTATAGCTTGAGGTCTGGGATGCTGACTCCCCCAGAAGTTCTTTCGTTGTTGAGAATAGTTTTTGCTATCCTGGTTTTTTGTTATTCCAAATGAATTTGAGAATTGCTCTTTCTAAGTCTATGAAGAATTCAGTTGGAATTTTGATGGGGATAGCATTGAGTCTGTATATTACTTTTGGCAGGATGGCCATTTTAACTATGTTAATCCTGCCGATCCATGAGCATGGGAGATCTTTTCATCTTCTGAGGTCTTATTTGATTTATCTCTTCAGAAGTTCTAGTCATACAGATCTTTCACTTGTTTGGTTAGAGTCACACCAAGATATTTTATATTGCTTGTGACAATTGTAAAGGGTGTCATTTCCCTAATTTCTTTCTCAGCCTGTTTATCCTTCTAGTATAGGAAGGCTACTGATTTGCTTGAGTTAATTTTGTATCCAGCCACTTTGCTGAAGTTGTTTATCAGCTGAGGCAGATCTCTGGTGGAGTATTTCAGGTCACTTAAGTATACCATCATATCATCTGCAAATAGTGATATTTTGATTTCTTCCTTTCCAATTTGTATCCCTTTGACTTCCTTTTGTTGCCTGGCTGCTCTAGCTAGAAATTCAAGTACTATATTGAATAGGTAGGGAGAGAGAGGGCAGCCTTGTCTAGTCCCTGATTTTAGTGGGATTGCTTCAAGTTTCTCTCCATTTAGTTTGATGTTGGCCACTGGTTTGCTGTATATTGCTTTTACTATGTTTAGGTATGCTCCTTGAATTCCTGATCTTTCCAAGACTTTTATCATGAAGGGTTGTTGAATTTTGTAAAATGCTTTTTCAGCATCTAAGGAGATGACCATGTGGTTTTTTTCTTTGAGTTTGTTTATGTAGTGGATTACATTGATGGATTTCCAGGTATTGAACCATCTCTGCATCCCTGGGATGAAGCCTACTTGATCATGGTGAATGATCATTTTGATGTGTTCTTGGATTCAGTTTGCAAGAATTTTATTGAGTATTTTTGCACCGATATTCACAAGGGAAATTGGTCTGAAGCTTTCTTTTATTGTTGTGTCTTTGTGGGGCTTTGTTAACAGTGTGACTGTGGCCGCAGAGAATGAATTGGGTAGTGTTCCTTCTGATTCTATTTTATTGAATAGCTTGAAGAATATTGGTATTAGGTCTTCTTTGAGGGTCTGATAGAATTCTGCACTTAACCCATCTGGTCCTGGGCTTTTTTTGGTTGGGAGACTTTTAGTGAATGCTTCTATTTCTTTAGGGGTTATGGGACTGTTTAGATGGTTTATCTGATTCTGATTTAACTTTGGCAATTGGTATCTGTCTAGAAACTTGTCCATTTCATACAGATTTTCCAAGTTTGTTGCATATAGGCTTTTGTAGTATTATCTGATGATTTTTTTTTTTAATTTCCTCAGAGTCTGTTGTTACATCTCCATTTTCATTTTTAATTTTCTTAAGTTGTATACTGTCTCTGTGCCCTCTGGTTAGTCTGGCTAAGGGGTTGTCTATCCTGTTGATTTTCTCAAATAACCAGCTCCTGGTTTTGTTGATTCTTTGTATAGTTCTTTTAGTTTCCACTTGGTTGATTTCAGCCCTTAATTTGATTATTTCCTGACTTCTACTCCTCTTGGGTGTATTAGCTTCTTTTTGTTCTAGAACTTTCAGATGTGCTGTTAAGCTGTTAGTGTATGCTTTCTCCAGTTTCCTTTTTGGAGGTGTTCAGAGCTATGAGTTTTCCTCTTAACACTGCTTTCATTGTATCCCATAGGTTTGGGTAAGTTGTACTTTCATTTTCACTGAATTCCAAGAAGTTTTTAATTTCCTTCTTTATTTCTTCCTTGACCAAGTTGTCATTAAGCAGAGCATCGTTCAGCTCTTATGTATATGTGGGCTTTCTGTTGTTGTTGTTGCCATTGAAGACCAAACTTAATCCGTAGTGATCTGATAGGAGGCATGAGATTATTTCAATCTTCTTATATCTGTTGAGGTTTGTTTTGTGACCAATTATATGATCAATTTGGAGAACGTACCAACTTCACATATGCATGGAAGTTAAATAACACTCTGCTCAATGATAACTTGGTCAAGGAAGAAATAAAGAAATAAGGACTTCCTAGAATTTAATGAAAATGAAAGTACAACATAACCAAACCTATGGGACACAAAGAAAGCCGTGTTAAGAGGAAAACTCATAGCTCTGAATGCCTCCAAAAATAAACTAGAGAGAACATATACTAGCCGCTTAATAGCACACCTGAAAGCTCATGAACAAAAAGAAGCTAATACACCCAGGAATAGAAGGCAGGAAATAACAAAATTGAGGACTGAAATCAACCAAGTAAAGAAAAAAAAAAAAAAAAGAACTATACAAAGAATCAACAAAACCAGAAGCTGGTTTTTTGAGAAAATCAAAAAGATAGATAAACCCTTAGGCAGACTATCCAGAGGGCACAGAGACAGTATACAACTTAAGAAAATTAGAAATGAAAAGGGAGATATAGCAACAGATTCTGAGGAAATTCAATAAAACCATCAGATCCTACTACAAAAGCTTATATGTATGCAACAAAATTGGAAAATCTGGATGAAATGGATAAGTTTCTAGACAGATATCAAATACTAAAGTTATGTCAGGATCAGATAAACCATCTAAACAGTCCCATAACCCCTAAAGAAATAGAAGCAGTCATAAAGTCTCCCAACCAAAAAAAAATACTCAGGACCAGATTGGTTCACTGCAGAATTCTATCAGACCTTCAAAGAAAACCTAATACCAATACTCTTCAATTTATTCCACAGAAGGAACACTACCAAATTCATTCTAGGAGGCCACAGTTACACTGATACCAAAAACTCACAAAGACTCAACAAAGCAAAAAAAAAACTTCAGACCAATTTTCCTTATGAATGTCGATGCAAAACTACTCAATAAAATTCTTGCAAACTGAATCCAAGAACACATCAAAATGATCATTCACCATGATCAAGTAGGCTTCATCCCAGTGATACAGAGATGGTTCAATACCAGAAAATCCATCAATGTAATCCACTACATAAACACACTCAAAGAAAAACAAAACAAAACAAAACAATACACATGGTCATTTCATTAGATGTTGAAAAAGCATTTGACAAAATTCAGCATCCCTTCATGATAAAAGTCTTAGAAAGGCCAGAAATAAAAGGTCCATTCCTAAGCATAGTAAAAGAAATATACATCAAACCAGTGGCCAACATCAAACTAAATGGAGAGAAACTTGAAGCAATCCCACTAAAATCAGGGACTAGACAAGGCTGCCCTCTCTCTCCCTATCTATTCAATATAGTACTTGAAGGTCTAGCTAGAACAATTAGACAACAAAAGGAGGTCAAAAGGATACAAATTGGAAAGGAAAAAATCAAAATATCACTATTTGCAGATGATATGATGGTATACTTAAGTGACCCGAAATACTCCACCAGAGAACTCCTATAGCTGATAAACAATTTCAGCAAAGTGGTTGGATGTAAAATTAACTCAAGCAAATCAGTAGCCTTCCTATACTCAGAGGATAAGCAGGCTGAGAAAGAAATTAGGGAAATGACACCCTTTACAATTGTCACAAGCAATATAAAATATCTTGGTGTGACTCTAACCAAACAAGTGAAAGATCTGTATGACTAGAACTTCTGAAGAGATAAATCAAATAAGACCTCAGAAGATGAAAAGATCTCCCATGCTCATGGATCGGCAGGATTAACATAGTTAAAATGGCCATCCTGCCAAAAGTAATATACAGACTCAATGCTATCCCCATTAAAATCCCAACTCAATTCTTCATAGACCTAGAAAGAGCAATTCTCGAATTCATATGGAATAACAAAAAACTCAGGATAGCAAAAACTATCCTCAACAATAAAAGGTCTTCTGGGGGAATCAGCCTCCCTGACCTCAAGCTGTACTACAGAGCAGTAGTGATAAAAACTGCATGGTATTGGTACAGTGACAGGCAGGTAGATCATTGGAATAGAATCAAAGACCCAGAAATGAACCCACACACATATGGTCACTTGATCTTCGACAAAGGAACTAAAACCATACAGTGGAAAAAAGACAGCATCTTCAACAAATGGTGCTGGATCAACTGGTGGTCTACATGTAGACGATTGTGAATTGATCCATTCCTATCACCCTGCACAAAGCTCAAGTCCAAGTGGATCAAGAACCTTCACATAAAACCAGATACACTGAATCTAATAGAAGAGAAAGTGGGGAAGAGTCTCGATCACTTGGGCACAGGGGAAATGTTCTTGAACAGTACACCAATGGTTAGTGCTCTAAGATCAAGAATTGACAGATGGTACCTCATAAAAAAAATTACAAAGCTTCTGTAAGGCAAAGGACACTGTAAATAGGGCAAAAAGGCCATCTACAGATTGGGAAAAGATCTTTACCAATCCTACATCTGATACAGGGCTAATATCCAATGTATACAAAGAACTCAAGAATCTAGACTCCAGAGATCCAAATAACCCTATCAAAAAGTGGAGAAGTGAGCTAAACAGAGAATTCTCAACTGAGAAAACTCGAATGGCCGAGAAGCACCTAAATAAATGTTCAACATCCTTAGTCATCAGGGAAATGCAAATCAAAACAACCCTGAGATTTCACCTCACACCAGTCAGAATGGCTAAGATCATAAACTCAGGTGACAGCAGATGTTGGCAAGGGTGTGGAGAAAGAGGAACACTCCTACAATGCTGGTGGGAATGCAAGTTGATACAACCTCCCTGGAAATCAGTTTGGTGGACCCTCAGAAAAATGAACATAATACTACCTGAGGACCCAGCTATTCCACTCCTGGGCATATACCCAGACAATGCTCCAACATGTAATAAAGACACATGTTCCACTATGGTCGTAGCAGCCATATCTATAATAGCCAGAAGCTGGAAACAACCCAGATGTCCCTCCACAGAGGAATGGATACAGAAAATGTGGTACATTTACACAATGGAATATTACTCAGCTATTAAAAACAATGACTTCATGAAATTTTTAGACAAATGGATGGATCTTGAAAATATCATCCTGAGCAAGGTAACACAGTCACAAAAGAATGAACATGGTATGTACTCACTGTTAAGTGGTTATTAGCCCAAAAGTTTGAAATACCAAAGAGTCACTTCGCAGTAACAGTAGTACTGAGTGTGAAGTCCCAGTTAGAGGGCTTGGAGAAAGGACTGAAGGAGCTGAGGGAGTGTGCAGCCCCAGGGAGGTAGCAACACTGGCAACTGGCCTGACCCCCTGATACTTCTGGAGACTGATCCACCAACTAAAGAATACACATGAAGGGACCCATAATGTTGGCCACAAATGTGGCAGAGGAGGGTCTTGTTACCCATTAGGGGGAGGAGAGGCTCTTGGGCCTGAGGGTGTTAGATCCCCAAGTATAGGAGAATGACAAGGAGGGAAGAT
Organism: Rhynchomys soricoides; assembly: GCA_019843965.1. NCBI lineage: Eukaryota > Metazoa > Chordata > Mammalia > Rodentia > Muridae > Rhynchomys > Rhynchomys soricoides. The sequence continues at coordinate 5,776,068 of JADRCH010000027.1, read as the reverse complement.
GAGAGTGGGTGGGTGGGTGGGAGAGTGGGTGGCAGGGGGAGGTTGGAGGGAATGGGGAGGTTCCAATGGGGAGATATGAAAAGGGGGAAACATTTGAAATGTAAATAAAATATGAAAATAAAAAAAAAAGAGGACACTATAATGGTGGAAGGAACATAAAACTAGACCATGCTGAGTTTATTGATATGGACCCTCTGAGTGGAGATCCCTATTTTAATGTGGAAGCTCAAACAATTAACAAAGGTGTCAAAATTTATTTGAATGTTTGGCTGAAGTACTTGTCATAAGATGACCTACTGAAAAAAGTATATATATATATATAATACATATTGTCTTCCCTTGGCTTAGTGTTCTTGATGAAAAGATTTAAGGCTCAGGGAAATTGCAAGCCTAGTGTGGGTACAGAGTGTAAAACCTAGTCCATCACAATGGGAAGGCCTAGAAGATATGCTCTTCACTAATTCTGTAAGATACAAAATGATAAAAAACGCTTGAACATTTGAAGAGTTTTGTTGTTCCTCTTTTCCTTGTGCCCGACCTTAGGGTTGGAGATGTTGCTGCTCAGTTGGATGAATTAAATGCAATACGTTTAATTGGCCCCTGAAGTAGTAGGGCCAGGTGGAAGCACTGAATAGCCAAAGGCAAGGTTATTGTAGTCATTGGAATGTCAGCATAGACAATGTTCATAATGACCTAACCTATAATTATCATGACAGGCAAAGTAAATTTTATGGTAGCGTGACTCCTATGGCCCTTTGGTACTAGCTAACAAATCATGGTGCTTCCAGGCATAAAATAGATAAGAAGCCTACTGAATTTTGGTTTTATCTCTATAACCAAAAATTATCAAACAAATGAAAGAAGTGTTGAATTGGATTGTGGCTCAGTTTTAGGAATTGAGCCAGTTTTTACACCTAGAACCCTTTAAATTAAGGAATGGCCAGGTTTCCTTGTGTTGGGATCTTGATAAAATATCTACAAGTTTTACTGTTAAACTGTCTTCTGTCTTTCTCTAAAGGACACTATGGGCTTTTACAAGGATATCTGTATACTAAGGAAAAAGAAACAATCAGAATTTCTGGGGTCTATTGGATGCTGGTTCTGAACTGATGCTGATTCTGAGATATCCCAAAAAACTAGGTGGCCCTTCAGTTAAAGTAATGACTTATGGAGGTCAAGCAATTAATGGAGTTTTGGATGAAGCATAACTCGCAGTATGTCCAGTGTGTTCCTGAACTCATCCTGTGGTTCTTTCTAAATCCCAGAATGGATAATTTGGACACATATACTTAGAATTCTCACACTGTTTCCCTGACCTTTGAAGTGAGGGTTATAATTGTTGGAAAGGCTAAATGGAAACCTTTATAGTTGCCTCTGCCAAAAAAAAAAAAAAGAAAATTCAATCAAAACCAGTATTACATTGCAAGAGGAATTGGAATACTTGCTGCAACCATCAAGGACTTATAAGATGTAAAAGTGATGGCTACCATTACATCTCCTTTTAAATCTCTTATCTTATCAGTGAAGAGAACAGACTATGGAGACTATGAAAAACTCAATCAGGTAATCACTGCAATTGATCAGTTGCAGGGTTTTTCTAAATGTGGTGTCCTTAGTTGAGAAAATTAACACATCTCCTGATACATGCTATATAGTCATTGACTTATCAAATGTCTTTTTCTATGTATCTGTTTTCAGTGACTCCCTAATAGCAATTTGATTTCAGCTGGCAAAGGTAGCAACATACATTTACAGTTGTATCTAAATATCATATTAAGTTTGCAGCTTTGTCATAACTTAGTTAGAAGGTAATTTGATCATCTCTCACTGCCAGAAAAGTTCAGATTGTGAACTATATTGATGGAATTATGCTGATTCACCAAGTGAGCAGGTGGTAACAACCACTATGGACTTGTTGAAAACATACATGTGCATCTTAGGATGGGAAATAAAAGCAAGCAAAGTTCAAAGCTCTACTACTTGAGTGAAATTCTTATGAGTTCAGTGGTATGTAGTATGCAGAGATATTTCTTCTAAGGTACAGGTTCAGTGATTGCACGTGGCCCCTTCCATAATAAAGAAAGAAGCACAATGTTAAATGTGACAGCACATTCCTCACTTGGGTATGTTTCTCTGGCCCATATACCTGTATAGTGACTTGGAAAGCTGCTTGTTTTGTGTGGGGCCTGGAATAAGAGAAGTCTCTTCTACAGGTCCATGATTCTGTGAAGGATGCTCTACTACTTTGGATCATATGATTCAGCAAATTCAATGGTACTTGAGATATCAGTGGTAGAAAGGAATGCTGTTTGGAGTCTTTGGCAGACCTCCCATAGGTGAATCACAGAAATGACTTTAGGGATTTGGGGGTCAGACTTTCCCATAATCTGGAGAGAATAATTATCCCCTTGAAAGCAAGCTCTTGTCCTGATATTGGGCCTTAGTGAAAACTATATTTTACAATGGGCACAAAATTATCATGTAAGCTGAGCTGCCCTTCATGGTATGGGTGTTATCTGACCTTCCGAGTTATTAAGTAGGACATGAATTGCAGGAATTAGTTATTAAATGAAAGTGCTATATGTGTGACTGGGCCTGAGCAGGTCCTGAAGATACAAGCAAGTTACATGAAGATGTTTCCCAAATACCTATGGCTTTATTCCCATTAGAATGCTATTTTCTGCAAAGTATTTACCTATAGCCTAATCGTGTGTTTCCCATGATAAGTTGACTGAGGAGGAGAAGACTAGGGCCTTATTTAATGATGATTTTGAATGATGTACAGGCACCAGCCAGAAGTGGATAGCGACAGCAGTGCAATCCTTTCTGGAACAACCATGAATGATATCAGTGAAGGAAAATCTTAACTGGAAAATCTTCAGTGGGCAAAACTTAGAGCAGTACACATGGTCATGCATTTTGCCTCAAGGAGAAATGGGTAAATATACACTTCTTCACTGTTTTGTGGTCTGTAGCCAGTGCATTGATGGATGGCCAGAATCGTAGGAAAAGCATAATTGAAACATTGGTGATAAAGAGATCTGGGGAAGAGGTAAGAGGGTACATTTTTCCAAATGTGCAAAGCATGTTAAGATATGTATAAGCCATGCAAATGATCAATAAAAGCTGACTTTAGCTGAGCAGGTGTACAATAATCAAGGAGATATGGTGACCCATTCTGTGGACAATCATCATCTTTCCCAACCCATTCCTACATGAACAAAATAGCCTTGATGGCAGAGATGGAGGTTATGTATACGTTAAACTACATAGATTTCCATTTACCACTCACTGGCTACAGCTGTTTTTGAGTGCTAGATTTGCCAAAACAGAGACCAACATTGAGCTCCAGATATGGCACCATTCCCTGGAGTGACAAGCCCGGAATCTGGTGGTAGGTTGACCACATTGGACCACTTCCTCCATGGATAGCACAGTGATATGTCTTCACTTGAGTAGATAACTTTTGTAATTATGGATTTGCTGTTCCTGTATTTACTGCATCTTCCAAAACCACCATCTGTGATTTACAGAATGCTTTATGTACCATCATCGTATTCCGTACAATATTGCTTCTACCAAGGAACTCATTTCGTAGCCAAAGAAATGTGACAGTGGATCCATAATCATAGTATCAATGGGTATTAGTATGTACCCCACCATCTTGAAGCACCTGGCCTGATAGAAACCTGAAATGGTCTTTTGATGACAGTCACAATATCGAATAGGCTGTAGGAGGAGCCTGGAGAGTTGGGTCATGGTTCTCCAAAAGTCATGCTTTGATTCAGTTTCCCATAGTTATTTTGAGCTTCTAATGTCTTTAAACAACTGGGCTAAAAAGAAATAACAGTGTTGGGAGATGTGATTGATCCAGATTACTGTGGTGAAACTAGATTGCTTTTCTACAATCAAGGTAAACAAGATTATGTCTGGAATACAGGGGATCCTTTATGGTCTCTCTTGGTGCTACCATGTCAAGTGGTTGTGGTTGTACAAGATTATGCCATGTTAGGTATAATTATGACCTAGTTAAATATATGACACATTTGTAATTACACATGTTATAGTTATATTATATTTTGGTGTTGTTATAACCTTGTTTTCATTTGAAGGTTAACCATGGCAAAAAGACATTATTATATGTCAAGCTTACAAGTAGTGGACTTATGATGGTTAATTTTGGCTATCAGCTTGACAACACCTGGAATGAACTACAATTGAGAAGTGGAGAACACACCTATCAGATACTTTTTCCTTGATGTGAAGTGGATGAATTCAATTCTAGTCTGGACTTTGATGTAGGAAGACAAATACATTTAACCTGGGTCTTGAGCTGGGAAGAGACACTTTGAATTTTGGCCACATCTCTTGTTTGAATCCTATATAAGGACATGAAAGAAAGAAGCTTTTACTCTTTGCCTGCTTGCTAGCACCTTGCTAGAAAAATCTGTTATTGTGCTACCATTACTACTGCTTCAAGATTCCAGTAGGTACTGAAAACTGGCTAACACATCCAGACTTATGGTATATATATTTATTCTATGTTTGGCTACCTTAGAGATATTTAACTAATACACAGTGCAACTCAAAGTAGCCCCTTAGGTAGTTTATATAAAATTTTCTCAATAATTCTCTAAGGAAGTTAAACATTAGCTTTTTCACTAAGGTATGAAAGACCCTGAAAATGACCAACATGTACATCATTATGAGATTACCAGTGAAGATCTAAGTTCTACCAACATAGAACTTTTGTTTTAACATTAAAAGTTATTCAATAAGTTAGGCTAAACTTCAAAACTAATCAAGTTGTTAAAACCAACATATGTAGAAGAGTGATTCATATTGACTAATTCATTTATCAAGAAATTAAAAGCAGTGGTAATGTGTTCTTTCACTCTCATGTTATTTGCATCCTTTAGACATTGCACAACTCCTTGTCCAACCAGTTTGCTGACGAAATGCAGAGTGTTTGTGGTTATGGACACTATACAACCTATGCTTTTATCCTGATGATGTTACAATTCTTAGAAATTATTTTTTTCAGCTTTCTCAGTAGTCAGTACTTTACTGTCTTCTTTTTATTTTTGAGGTATTCCCATTGTAATAGTAGAAACAAAAGTCCATGCAAAGCTGTTGAAAACTATTTTACATTTCTCTTAAGAGTTTGGAGTAAGCTATTGCTGTGAACCTTCATATAGCCTTCTGACTATTTGTTAACAGATGCTGCACTGTCTATTTTCCCAACTTCTGGCTTAACAAAGCCAATTTATTGATGAATTATCTCGAACACAAAATATCAAGAATAAAGCCAGTAAATATGCATTAGCAAATTGATTTCTTTTAGTTGTTCCTATAATTTTCAAGTAACAGTAATCATATGTAATGTAATATACTTGTATATTTTCTCTACAAGTAGAATTAAACTCATAACATGTGGAAGTTGGCATATTGATAGGGTAAGAGAAAATCCAAAACTAAAATTGTGAGATAAATAGATTGCTTATCTCTCAGGAGTACGTATTGCTCTTGCAGTTGACACAAGTTCAATTCTGTACACCCAAATCTAGGACCCCATATTGCCTATAATTCAACTTCCGTGAGAATCCTGTTGTAGATTTGGCCTAATGCTGTTTGTATTATGTTAATTTGGCCATCAAAATTGGATGAAAATCTGCACATCTCAACTTAAGATGGTGAGGGACCCTGCCCAAGTTAGTTTTGATTGGTAAATGAATTGCCAGCAACCAATGGCTGGACAGAGAGACACAGGTGAGACTTATGTGACTCTTAGGATTTCTGGGCAAGAGACTGAGTAGGAGCAGGAATAGGAACAGCTGCCATGTCAGGGAGGAGAGGAGACAGCATATCTGAGGGGTGCAGAGTGCGTAAAAGTCATGTAGGTGCTGGAAAAAAGGGGTTGCAGCTCTGGGTCCAGAGCAGCAAAGATGGAATAAAGATTTTAGTAAGTAATAACTCAGAAATATCAGAGGGGGGTGCATCAGCCACGTGGAGATTAGGAAGAGGCCCAGACATTGACTGTTAAAGGCATATTAAAATAGATATGTTGTGTGTGTGTGTGTGTGTGTGTGTGTGTGTATGTGTGTGTGTGTGTTTTATTCAGGAACCCAGAACATTGGGGTGGGTAGGGAGGAGCAGGATTAATTGGGTACTGCTACAGAATCTGATTCCTTTATTCTTTGTTTACATATCTACCCATGTGCGCATATTAACACAGAGATTTGCACTCTCTAGATTCATGCTACATAATGAGCATACTATGGTGTGTTATCAGTCCATATTGAATAACACATAACACCCTGCACTCCTCCTCTCAGTGTAGGAAAGCTCCTTCTCTGCTTGTCTCTATTTGGTTTTACTCACTGACATTTATTTTATGTAAAGAAGATGCTAAATATAATATTTCTATAACTGACATTTGTACCTAATTTTGTCCTTTCATTAATTCCATCTGTACAGCTTGCTTTCTTCTTAATTAAATCTATCTATACTATAGAGAGTAAATGAAATAATAGAAAGAGCCTGTTACTCATAATGAAGTTCATTTTTCTTCACAGAAGCTCTTTGGTGGTTTGAATATGCTTGACCAAGGGAGTGGCACTATTAAGAGTCGTGGCCTTGTTAGAATAGTACCCTTGTTGGAGGAAGAGTGTCACTGTATGGTTGCACTTTAAGACCACCTCCTAGCTCTCTGAGGAGCCAGTCTTCTTGTAGCAGTTTTCAGATAAAGAGGTAGAATTCTCTGCTCTTACTCCATGCCTGCTGGACACTGCCATGCTCCCACCTTGATGATAATGGACTGAAGCTCTGAAACTGTAAGCCAGCCACAGTCAAATGTTCTCCTTACAAGAGATATCTTGGTCATGTTGTCTGTTTACAATAGTAAACCCTAACTAAGACAGGTTCTAATAGAATTATATACCTTCCATCAGTGACTCCCACATGCAGAACTATGGACATGAGTCGCCAGACTCCATGTTTATTCTCATTTTAAGTATGTCTAAGTTTTTCTCCATACCTCAGTTTCATGCTAAAATATTGAGGAATTATTTAGGCTGAGAACTCTATTACACTCTAGTTGCATATATATTATTCATTAAATATGCAAACTAGTACACTAGAAATAGTTTTCTTTTCTTATATAAACAAGTCATAAACATCTCTTTTTTATTTTTTTTAATAAGCGCTTCTTTAAGACAGATAAGTTGAAGCAATTAAAAATGGTCAGCAGGTGCAAACAAATATGAATATAAAATATTTTTTCTTTTATCATAGTTCTCCTGATGTCTGTCCACATTCAATTCACTAAGAAGCACACCAGCACATTAAATTTTTATTATTTAATTTTCTCAAATGATATAAGATATATAAGACACTAGACTACTGTGGGGGTTTGAATAAGAATGGCCCATGTAGGATCATATCTTTGAATGCTTAGCCATCAGGGAGTTACTGCACAATTTGAGAAGGATTAGGATTAGGAGGTGTGGCCTAGTTAATGTAGGATTTGGTATTCTTGAAATAAGTATATTGTTGGGGATGGGCTTTGAGGTTGCAGAAATCTCACAGAAGGTCCATTATCTGTCTCTCTGTCTGCTTGTTGAGAAGGATGAGAAGTTCTCAGAGACTGATCAGACACTCTAAGTTCCACCATGGTCCATGCAATGCTGCCCACCATGATGAAAAAACTAAGCATCTTGAACTGTAAGAAAGCCCTCAATTACATGCTTTTATTTATTAAAAAATTACCTTGGTTATAGTTTATCTTCACAGCAATAAGACAATAAGACAATTACTCTTAAAATGAAGCTTCTGTTTATAAAAGGCAATGTTAACAATAGAATATTAATTACTTGTTTTGTCAGGGTTTTTAATATTTTATACATCGCCACATTATTAGTTGTGTACTCATCTTGACATTGATATACTTCAAACTATCTTGAGAATTAATGAAGCTCTTCTTAAATGGTATTTGTGTGTGTGTTCTTAATATATATTTCAGTGTGTGTGTGTGTGTGTGTGTGTTTGCATTTGTGAAGGGACATGTAGGAGAAGAGGCACAGTGAGAGGAGAGGGAGACAGAGAGACAGAGACAGATACCAGAAAGAAAACTTGAAAGCAAGAAAGAAAAGCTCATGAACATGTGCATATGTGTATGTGAGAGCATAGAATACAGCCTTTTAAAATTCTGTTGAATGAAATTAATTAATTAAATAATGAAATTAAGTAATTTTTGAGGAGCAGCCAGTATTCTCTTTATTTTATTTTATTTTTATTTATTTTTTACTTTTTATTTACATTACAAATATCATCCCTCTTCCCAGTTTCTCCTCCATAAACTCCCTATCCCCTCCACCTCCACCTGCAGCTATGAAGGTGCTCCCTCACCTGCCCACCCACTCCTGCCTTCGCACCCTAGCATTCCCCTATACTGAGTCATCGAGCCTACACAGGACCAAGGGGCTTCTTTCACATTGATAGCAGATAATCCTCTGCTACATATCCAGCTAGAGTCATGGGTCCCCCCACCCCCATGTGTACTCTTTGGTTCCTGGTTTAGTTCCTTGGAGCTTTGGGGGGTCTGTTTAATTGATACTGTTGTCCTTCTTATGGGGTTACAAACTCCTTCAGCTCCTTCAGTCCTCGCCCTAACTCCTCCATTAGAGTTCTGTCTACACCTCCCAATTATTTCCAACTCCCTGTCCAATCAGACTCATACACTTTCTTCTTCTCATTAAAAAACACACACTTCTAAGGAATTAAAATAATAAAATAATGACAAACTAATAATATCAGAACAACACAAAACATTATTATTATTATTATCATTATTATGATTATTATTATTATTATTAATTTGCTTTAGAGGCTTTCAAAAACCTGCAAAAGAGCAAGATGATGAATGAAAGGATTTCTGGGCAACATGGAAACTGTATCTGCATTTGGTTGTATATTTTAATCAAAATATTAGTAGTGCAAATGTAAAGTTCATTGACAGTCATGTGTTCACCCAAACACCTTTGTTTCTCTGAGAGGCCAGGAGTGATAAAAGGTTAGAGCAGAGCAATAAAAAGCTTCCTGCCCCATAGTCTAGGCATGAAAATATATTTAACAAGATGTTAAAAAAATTAAAAATTACTGTTTCATAATTAGTTTAAAACTAAGCTTTTGTAGCATAAATTCAAGGAAGTACAAATTTCAGAGTAGATAGATCTTTATTTTAAAGAACAGAGTGTTCTTTATCATATCACTCAGACTCAAAAATTTATTTTGTCTCTGTCTCTCTGTATCTGTGACTCTTTTGCTATCTAGCTCCCACTGTCACTTTGCATGTGTCTGTCTATGTCCCTCTGACACTGTTTCTGTCTATTTGTATCCATCCATCCATCCATCCATCCATCTATTCATCCATCCATCCATCTATTCATCCATCCATCTATCTATCTATGTACTATCATTTTATCTATTATCTCCCACTGCTCTATCTTTCCCCTTGCCCATCTTTGGCAACTCTACCTCCCATTTTCCGGTCTTTCTCTCTCCATTCCTTCTTTAATATAATAAAATTAACGCATTTGTGAAGATATAATTGATGTCAAGATTGTTTATAATGTAGCTTATCGTTTCACTGTTAACGACTTATACTTGAAGAACAAGGCCTACATAAGATACAGACTTTGCAAGTATTTTCTATATGTCAACAGCTACCTTTGCATAATTTTCTAAAGAACTTTATCTCTTTCACATACATTAAGTCAAACATATTTCTTTTTATTAAAAATAGATCCTTTTCCTATACAATATTTCTTTATTATAGTTCTCCCTCCCTCTACTCCTCTCAATTCCTCCCCTACCTCCCAGATTCACTCCCTTTCTGTCTCTCACTATAAAACAAAAGTAGTCTAAGATATATCAACCAAACATGGCAAAATGAAATATAATTAGATGAAATGATAATAAATCATAATATTGAAGTTGAACTCTGTGGTTCAACATGAAAAAACACCATGTTGGCTATGATATAGAGAAATGGGAACATTTTTCCATTGCTGGTGGGATTATGAACTTACACAGTCACTATGAAAATCAATATACCTTCTGTGTTAAAAATCAAATATCTGTATGTGTGTTTGTTTATATCTGGGTCTTTGTTTCTATTCCTTTGATCAACCTGCCTGTTTTATATAAATATTGTGCAATTGTATTATTATTATTCTAGAATACATCTTGAAATCAAGGATGGTGGTACCTCCAGATATTCTTTTATTAGACAGGATTATTTGAGCTATCCTGGGTTTTTTGTCTTTCCAAATTAAGTTGAGAACTGCTCTTTCAGGATTTATAAAGATTGTGTTGTAATTGTGATTGGAACTGCATTGAATCTGTAGGATACTTTTGGTAAGATGGCCATTTTTACTCTGTTGATACTACCAATGTGTGGGCATGAGATACAATTCCATCTAGTGATGACTTACTCAATTTCTTCCTTCAGAGACTTGACAGTCTTGTCATATAAGACTTACTTGCTTGATTAATATTACACCAAGATATTTTATTTTGTTTGTGGCTATTGTAAAGTGTGTTGTTTACCTGATTTCCTTCTCAGTCCATTTGCCATTTTTACAAAAGAGAATTACTGATTTTTTTTTTTAAGTTGATTTCATATCCAGACACTTTGCTGAAGGTATTTATCACCTGTATGAGTTCCCTGGTAGAATTTCTGAGAATAGTGACACTTTCACTTCTTCCATTCAAATTTGTATCTACTTGATCTGCTCTAATTGTCTTAAAAAGTTATTTTTATTTTCTTGTATCAAGTGAGACTTACTTTGTATAAACATATTAAGTGGATTTTGAATAATGTTTTATAAGGCACAAAGTAGAATTTGTGCTTTTTTCTGTTTAGATGAAGTGTTCTGTAAATATCTATTAGGTCCATTTGCTTTATAATATTTATTAGATCCAATATTTCTCTGTTAAGTTTTTGTCTCTATGACCTGTCCAGCAGTGAGAGTAGGGTATTGAAGACTGCAACTATAAGTATGTGAGGATCAATATGTGATTAAGCTAAAGTAGTATTTCTTTTATAAGCATGACTACCCTTGTGCTTGGGGTATAGTTAGTAAGAAGTGAAATGTCATCTTAGTGAAATTTTGCATTATTAGTTTGCAGTGTCCTTTCTCACCTTTTCTAATTAGTTTTACTTTGAAGTCTATTTTGTTAGATATACAAATAGCTGCACCAGTTTGTTTCTTAGCTCCATTTTCTTAGAACCTATTTTTTTTTAACAACTCTTTACTCTGGGGTAGTGCTATCCTTGGTGTTGAGATGATGTGTTTCTTGGATTCACAGAAGGGTGGATCCCACTTTCTCATTCATTCTATTAGTCTGTATCTTTTTATCAAGGAATGGAGAACATAGATCTTGATATATATCGATAACAAATGATTGTTGATAGCTCTTACTTTTTTGTTATTTTTGGTGATGGTGTTATAAGTGTGTGTGTACTTCACTACCTTAGATTTTACTGTGTGAGATTATTTCCAGTGTTTTCTTGGGTGTAGTTAACCTCCTTAGGTTGGAGTTTTCCTTCTTGTTCCTTCTGTAAGGCTGGATTTGTATATAGACATTGCTAAATTTAGAGTCTCCAAGGAGAAGTTAGGTACAATTCTAGTAGGTTTGCTTTTATATGTTATTTTGTCATTTTCCCTTGTGGCTTTTAAAATTTTTTTCTTTGTTCTGTATGTACAGTATTTTCCTATGATGTGTTAAGTGACTTTCTTTTTTGTTGTAATGATGTGTTGTATTGTATGCTTCTTGTACCTTCCTAGGCATCTCCTTCTTGAAATTAGGGAAGCTTTTTCTATGAGTTTGTCAAAATCATTTTCTGGATCTTTAAACTGAGTTTCTTCTCCTTCCTCTATACCTATTAATTTTAGATTTGGTCTTGTAATAATGTCTCAGATTATCTGGATGTTTTATGCCAGTGGTGCATACAAAAATAGTTAGCTATCAGGTTTCTGTGAAGTAAATTCCTTTTCTGCAACTAATATCATTTTCCCTGGAAATTCTTTCAGCAAAGAAAATTACAATCTACTAAGATGATATGAATAGTTTAATACAGTTCTGGAAAATTTAAGGATGCCTAGTGCCAATATCATGAAATGACTGCAGTGGACATGGATAAAAATATTATGTAGTAATATATGTTTAATTTCACACTATTTTAATATAATATTTAATTTTTATTCATGTTTTAAAAATAATAATTTATTGATTAATTTGATTTGACTCTGCAAATTAAAACAAATATGATTATTTTGAATTATGTTCCTTGAGTTGATAAAATAATCAGAAGCTTACAAATAAATTTTCAGATTATGGTCTGGAGTTGTTATCCAGTTTTGAGAAGAATCAACAAGAGTGCACATTTTAGCGATTTTCAATATATTCACAGATTTGTATAACTACCACAGCCCTATAACAATGACAAAATTTGTGAAACAGAATTCTGATTCAATTTTCATTCTCCCTTTTTGAAGCCAAGAAATATATTCTTTTATGAAGTGTACTCCCAGATTTATCTGCTCCACGCATTGCATGTACATGGAACCATTCCACATGCAGCTGCCTGTAACTTCTCTTTCTTTCATTTAGAATATTTTTAATATTACTCATGTTGTGAACACATGCATTAAATTCTTTTTTATGAAAAAACATATTTTTCTATTGTGTTAATATAGATGATTAATTTTTCATCTACTACTAGAAATCTGTGCTTGTCTATATGTGGTGAGTATGAATGAAGTTTTTATGACCATGTGTACATGGGATAGCATTTTAACAATATTTCAAATTATTTGAGTTTGCACCAAATAGTGAAATTATTAATCCTGGTGAAACCTCAGCCTCAATTGTGGATATTAAGCAAATCATTATCCAAATCACATTTACTATTTTACCATCCTATCATCAATATAACAGCATACCAGCCATGTGTTATGCTCCACAGGACTTCTTTCCAAATTTTCTGTACTCAGTTTGTTAAAAGTATGATTTTTTCCTCATTGATTATTCATAGCATCCTTGTTAAAAATCAGTTGGCCATAGATAAATGTTTTCATTCATTAAATCGCTTTCCACGTTCACTAATTCAAATTATTATTTACATCCTAGAGCATTTATTTTTGATTACTCTAGCCTTTATTAACTTTATAGTTAGGATGCACAAATAATCTAAATTTCTTTTACTATTTTATTGCTATTGTATTTGATTTTATCTAAACTGCAAAAAAGGCAACTAATACTTTGGTAGGGACTAGATTGACTACTGTTCTTAGTGTGGTAGACTCCTGTCATATTAGCAACACCAAGTCTTCAAATCCATGCACATATGTTAATATTTCATTATTTTTGTTATCTTTAATAATATTTTATAACTGTCAATATATAAGTCTTTAAAATAGTGTGTTAAAAGTATTCTAAGTTTTTGTATCACATTGTATGAATCTTTCTTTCTTTCTTTCTTTCTTTCTTTCTTTTCTATATCTACCACACTTTAAGATGGGCCCCATGTCCAGAAGTAGTTGGCTAATAGAAAACATACTCCATGGTTTTATGTGTACATATTGTACTGTATCAGTTTCGTCCTGTCTTATTGAGTTTGTCTTTCTTTTTTGTTTGTTTGCTTGCTTGCTTATTTGTTTTGATTTTTATTTGGGGGGAAAGGTTGATTAAAAAAAGAGAAAGAACATGAAATTGGACAAGTAGAGAGATGAGAAGGATTTGTGAGGATTTGAACAAGGGAAAGGATAGTGTAAAAATAAATTGTGTAAATTTTTAAATAAGTAATTTTTGAAAATTTGTATTTTCCTCATTAACTTATAATTTTATTTTAATATTAAAATAAATAAAAATTATTAGGATTTGACTACAAAATAAATTTTTATATAAATACAAATCATGATGTTTTGATATACAGAGCTATGTTGTGATAGATTCCCTATAATCAAATTAGTCAACATGCCTGTCACTTGATATAGCAACTTCATATATGGTACAAACATTTGACATTTGTTCTCACAAAGTTTCAGTGTGTAAAGCATTTGAGAAAACTATATTAAACATGACAAGGCATAAAAGGAGAACATAATACTGCATATTCATTTTAAATGTAGATTCTAAATAAAAATTCAAATGTCTAACCCAATAACTAAGAAATTAGACACCAACAAACCAAATAACCCAATGAAAAAAATGGTGTATAGAGCTAAACAAAAAGTTTTCAACAGCGACATTTCAAGTGGTCAGAAAGCACATTAAGAAATGTTCAACATCCTTAGGCATCAGGGAAATGCAAATGAAAACAATTATTAGATTCCATCTCATACCTAGCAGAACAGATATGATAAAAAATTTAAAGACTAGCACATGCTGGTGAAGTTGTGGAGGGAGAAGAACGTTTCTCAGCTGCTGGTGGGAGTGAAAACTTGAACAACCATTCTGGAAATCTATTTGGTGATTTCTCAGAAGATGGGGAATAATTCTGCCTCAAAACTCCTGGGCTTATACCAAAAAGTGTTCTACCGTCCCACAAGAACACTTACCCAACTATGTTCATTGCAGCTTTTAGCCAGAAACTGGAAACAACCTATATGTCTCTCAACTGAAGAATGGATAGAAAAAGTGTTCTACATCTACATAATGGAATAGTAAAACAAGGACATTGTGAATTTCACAGGTAAATGGACAAGCTAGAAAATATCATCCTAAGTGAGGTAACCCAGATCCAAAATGAGATGGATGCTATGTACACACTTATAAGTGGATATTAACCACAAACTACAGAATAACCATACTATAATCAATGTATCAAAAAGCCAAATAACATGGAAGACTCAAGGGAGGATGGTTGAATCTTTTCCAGAAGGGGAATCACAATCGATATTAGAGGTCAATGGAAGGTGGGAACTGGATGGAAGAGGGGATGGGGAGGGGAACAGAGCGATGAGGGAGATCATAGTAGGGAGAACAGAGAAGGGAGAAGTAAGAAAGTCTATAGGCAGGGTGGAGGGAATTCCTAGGATGAGCCAGAGACTGGGATGGGAAGGGACCCCAGAAGGTCTGTAGGGACAGCTCTAACCATGACTTCTAGCAATCAGGTATATGTATCTTGAAATGGCCACTTTCTGTAGTCAGGCAAAACTGGAGGGATAAGGACAGCAACCTACACACAACACTTTCATATGTACTGCCTACGAGGTATGGAGTTGGGGGAAATGAAGCAGAGACTGAGAGAATGTCCAACCAATGACTGCACCAAATTGAGACTCATCCCTTGGGCAAGTCTGACACTATTATTGATACTCTGTTATGCTTATAGACAAGAGTCTAGTATGACTGTCCTCTGAGAGGCTCCATCTAACAGCCAATGGAATGAGATGGACAAACTGACACCAAACTTTAGATGGAATTCTGGAATCTTACAAAAGTGTTGGGAGAGGGAACTGAAGATTACAGGAAATCCAAAGGAAGACCAACAGACACAACTAACCTGGACCTTTAGGGACTCCCAGAGACTGAATTATCAACAAAGGAGCAAGCAGGGGCAAGACCTATTCCCCTGCCCATGCAGATCAGATGAACAGCTTGATCTTCCTGTGGGTCCCCCCACAACTAGAGCAGTGGCTATCCTTGAGCCTGTTGCCTACCTGCCAGTAGATCTGATGCCCCTAAATGGACAGCCTTCTCTGGCCTCAATGGAAAATGATGTGCCTAGACTTGCAGTAACTTGATGTGCAAGTGATGGGATGAGGGGCTAGAGCATATGGGGTGATACCCAGAGGACAGCCTCCACTTCTCAAAGAGAATGGGATGGTGGGATGGGGGAGGACTTGCATGGGGATGTACTGGGAGTATAGGAAGAACTGATATTGGGTTGTGGCATAAGGGGAAATTTCCTAAACAGAATGCCAATGGCTCAGGCTCTAAGATCAACAACTGATAAATGGGACCTCATGAAACTGAAAAGCTCCATAAGTCAAAAGACACAGTCAATGGGACAAACAGGCAACCTACAGATTGGGAAAAATCTTCACTAAAACCACATCTGATAGAGAACTAAATATCCAGAATATTAGAGAACTCAAGAAGCTAACCTTCAAAAAAACAAAACAACCCAATCACAAAATGGGGTATAGAACTAAACAGAGAATTCACAACAGAGGGATCTCTAATGTCAGAGAAGCATTTAAAGAAATGCTCAAAATCCTTAGTCGTCATGGAAATGCAAATCAAAGCTACCATAAGATTGTACCTTACACCAATCAGAATGGCTAAGATTAAAATATCAGGTGACAGTACACACTGTGAGGTTGTGGAGAAAGAGGAACACTCCTACCTTGCTGATGGGACTGCAAACTGTTACAACCACTCTGGAAATCAATCTGAAGATTCCTCAGAAAATTGGAAATAGAACTATCTGAAGACTCAGCTATACCACTTTTGGGAATATACCCAAAAGATGCCCCACCACGCCTCAGGCCCATGTGTTCCACTATGTTCATAGTGGCCTTATTTGTAGTAGCTAGAAGCTTGAAACTATCCAAATGTACCACAAACAAAGAATGGATACCAGAAAAATGTGGTTTATTTACATGATGGAATACTATTCATCTATTAAGAATGAGGACATCATGACTTTTGCAGGCAAATGGATGGAATTAGGTAACTCAGACTCAAACAGACATGCATGATATGTACTCATTGATAAGTAGATGTTAACCAAAAAGTGCAGAATACCTAGGATAAAACTCATAGACCATAGGAAGTTTAACAAGAAGAAAAATCCAAGCGAGGATGCTTCAATCCCACTTGGAAGGGAGAAGAAAACAATCATGGATGGCATAATGGATGAGGGACTTGGGTGAGAGCATGGAGTGGAAGGGGAAAAGGGGAGCCTAATCAGGTATGTGGGGAAGAGAGGAGAAAAGGCCTCAGGGCCAGCCCAATGAATGGAAATTGCAACCTTGGAGATGGGATGTGGGAGACATTCTGGAATGTACCAGAGACCTGGGAGATGAGAGATTCTCAGAACTCAAAGGGAGGACCTTAGATGGAATGCCCAACAGTGGGGAGAGGGGTCTTTTAGAGTTCACCTCCAGTAGAAAGATAGGACATCAAGTGGAGGGATGGGGCTACCATCCCACAGTCAAAAATTCTGACCCAGAATTGTTCCTGTCTAAAATAACCAACGGGACAAAAATGGTGAAGACTGAGGGAAAGGTGGGCCAGGGACCAACCCAACTTGGGATCTATCTCAAGGGGAAGCTCCAAGACCTGACTGATGCTATGGTATGCTTACAGACTGGAGCCTAGTATGGCTGTCCTCTGAGAGGCCTGACAAGCAACTGATCGACACTGATGCAAATACTTACATCCAACCATTTACTGAAGTTGGGAACCCTTGTGGTTGAATTAGGTAAAGGCTGGAAGAAGCTGAGGAGTACAGCTACTCCACAGGAAGATTAACAGTCTCAATTAACCCAGACCCCTGAAATCTCTCAGACTCTGAGCCACCAACCAGGCAGCATACATGAGGTGGTCTGAGGCCACTGACACATATATAGCAGAAGATTGTCTGGTCTGGCCTCAATGAGAGAAGATGTGCCTAACACTTGAGAGACTTGAGGCCCCAGGGAGTGGGGAGGTCTGGCAGGGGGAGGGAGAATCCTCTTGGAGACAGGGGGAGGAGGAACAGGATGAGGAACTGTGGGAGGGGTAAAAGGAGGAGGGGAAAGGCTGGACTGTAAAAAAACAAAAGGAATTAAAAATATCTAAGATTAGATGGTTACCTGGAACTGCCCTTACAGAGGGTGAGAGGAGATGATAGTCAAGGGTATGAACTTTCAAGTATAAGATTAGGTATTAGATTATGGATTAGAATTAATGGTGCATCATGGTCTTATGTTTTGTAAAACTGTTTAATAAACTTCAGCATTATTATAGATTAAATAGACAGCCTTGTTTATTCTTATCCATTCCTGAATATTTAATTTTCAATTTTTCATTTTAATCTATTATTTATAAAATAACTATTAATTGAATAAGTTATGTATATATTATACATGCATATATGTGTTTAAAGACTTGGAGATTATTAAGAATAATTTTGAATTTATAAAATTTTCTTGGGGCAAGGGAGATGGCTCAATTAGTAAAGTGCTTGTCACTCAAAACTGAGACATAAGTTTGATTATCAGAAAACATATAACACTGGGAATAATGCTGTACCCTAGTAATACTCAATAACTAAATTAGAGTAACGTGATAAGACATCCAACATCAACCTGTATCTTTTGAGCACACTGAATCTACTTCATAGGACTAAGGGACAATCAACTGAAAATTTATGTTAATAATGTGTATAATATAATCTTTAACTACAGTTATATAATTTAATATTTTATAATTATAAAATATCTATTGAAGTTGCAATAAATTTCTATATTAATTTAATTAAAATACATTGATGTAATTTTAGATGGATACTAGACATTGCTTGGGGTTTTTATTTCTTTTTACATTATATAATTTTTATTTACTTTATGAAACTTCTTCAGCACCCACACACCTTTTCTTCTTACTTTTCCATATAAAGTACGTAGCTTTGCTGTATAATCTTTCTGGAAAACATCATTTATTTTAATTTATTTATTTCATCCTTTTAATACTTAACTTATTGGTCTACATACCATCTGGCATTTGTCCTTCAGTAGTTGACAGTGAGAGGAAATTTGATTGTCATGCATGGTACCATTCTTTTTGTGAAATTTACAGTTCACAACTACTATCATATGTCTGTCTTCCTTTTTCTTTTATATATTCCTGCAATATTAATACTTTCCCTATTAATTTGTGTTTATCTCTAGTTTAATAGCAATGGTTTCTATAGTGTGATACTTTTAAATTTCAATTCCATTAATATTTAGGTTGATATTTGCATGATATAATTATTTGACTTTAATATTTTGATGTGTCTAAATCTAAAATATATCTATTGTAGTAAAAAAATACTTTCATCTATTATGGTTTCTGTCTTCTGTTGTAGTATTTACTTGTTGACATTTAATCCTAATAATAAACTAGCATTTAGATCCATTTTTATGTCTTTTTTCCTTGCTTATCATTACATTTTGACTTTTTTTTTTTTGAACAATAGCTGTTTTACTATGGCATTTAATTCCTTGTTTTCTAGCCTTCTTCTATGAATTTTAGTTAATGTATAAACTTGGGATGTTCATTTCTGATTCATTTCACTCTATGTTCAGCAACTTACAAATATTTCTCTAATTTTATATTGTAAGGATTCAGGATTCACTGAAGAATGATACCCCATACTAAAATAGTATGTGAAAGCTAAGAGTGTTTTGTCCTGTAGAAATCCAGCATGCTGGAGTATCCCATTACCAAGATAGAGACACCCAGAAGTGAGCTTCCAAGCCAACTTAAAGCACATTATGGGAATTCTGGGGTAGCTGACCTCTATCTTAATCTGCTGGGTCCATCTCTATGGAAATGCCAGAATCATTAGCAGGGCTTGAGGCTAGAAACTGTTGCTAGGGAATTCTGGAAACAATTTTTGACCCATTGTCATCACCTCAAGCCAGGTAGTAGGGCAGCTTCTATCTAGTTGCCTGAAGCCTGGGGATTTTTCAATAACTTACTTTCCTGGGCTTGCCTGAACTTGCCCAGTTCTAGAAAACAGAGATTTAGGCCTAGTTTCCTTAACAGCCAATTTGAAGCCTGTCTTGGAATCAGTCTATTTTATCCCTCTCACTATCAATTTACAACTTGATGTGTATCATTATGCTCCATAAAATTTGATCTTGATATGTTCTACCTCCATCACTGGAGTGTTAGCTATTTTTATATTTCTGTTTGATCAAATAGAAGAAAAGACTCAACCAAATATTTATCTACTTTTTAACATTTTCCTATGCTGTTTGTCTTGGTAGTCTCTGTTTCTTCATGTGTATTTGAATTATTCTGTATAATTTTATATTTTACTATAAATGTAAATGTGGCTTTTATTTCTTTGTATGAAGTGAGGAGATAAGAGCCATACCCAAGCTGTGGGAGTACATGGTTTGGGCTAAGCCCAGAACATCTCTAACTATTCCTAGCCATAAATCTGGAAGCTTCTAGCCTCCATATAATCTAATCTTCTAGCCCAAAGCCTGAAAGCTTTCAGTTTCTAACCTCCATCTGCTAATAAAGACATATAATGTTTTAGCTTCTGAGACTTACTGCTCAATAAACTCATTCTTTGTAGCTCTTTCTGAACTCTGACTGGCTGGTTCAATTCATCTGTTTTGACTCAAACTTCCATCAAAATCGACTGATTCAAATTGGCTTCTATCTGATTCTGACTGGACTGCTCTACTTGAAAAGACAGCCTCTGAACTGTACAAAGAGAGGACAACTTGCTCCTGTCTGCAAGCATAAGAGTATCATTAATAGTATTAGGGACTGGTGCTTGTCCAGTTTCAAGTTGGGCTGGTTATTGGTTGGCTATTCCCTAACACGTTGTTCCCTCCCCTGTGCCTGCATTAATTGTAGACAGGATAAATATTGGGTTGAAAGTTTTGAGGATGGGTTTGTATCTCACTTTACTTGGGTTCCTGTCTGGCTACAGGAGGTGGCTTCTTCAGATTCCATATTCCCAGTGTAGTGAGTCACAGCTAGGGTCAGCACCATTGAAGTGTTTCTCAACCATTCAAGATTCCTCTGTTGAGAATTCTTTATTTAGCTCTGTATTCCATAGTTTTGGGTGGATTATTTGGGTTGTTGGTGTCTAACTAATTGAGTTCTTTGTAAAGTTTGGATATTAGCCCTTTATTAGATGTAGGATTGGTGAAAATTCCCAGGAATGGCTCCAATATAAAAATCCATCACCTTGGCCTTTACCTTTGGTGGTTACTGAGTCTTCTGTTGTATAAATTCATTATCCTTTTGACTTACTCATTTTAACTTTAAACTCAATAATTTTCATTTAGTTTGCCTTTAAAAATAATTTAAATCTCTCTATAAATGCTATATGTGAGTTATCTTATTTTGTTTTCCATACTTTTCCATTAGCTCATTGAACAAAGTGGATGAGTTGAAAATTTTTTCTAGGGCATTTAATGTCTAGACTTGATTAAGGACATTTAGTGCTGACTAATGTTATCCCAGTATATGACTGATCTGGTTCATTGTATGATTATAATTGTTTTTCTTTTTTTACTCATCAGCACTAGTTTTAAAGAAAATAATACGATTACTGTAAAAATCAGAGCTTCCCCAATTATTTTTTATTATTTTGATTGTTATTACTTGTGGGGTATTTTATTCAGCATGGATTCTATCAATTTTTTGTTCATTCTTGGATGTAACCATGAAAAGTTGTGTCTTGATTATGGAGTATATAGTTAGTTATAAGACAGTATCTTTAAATGCCTTAGAGAAATATGTCTCTCGCATCTCTCACAATTGCCTGAAGCCTGTTAGATGTGGGTCATGAAACTGCTCCAAGGTTCCATATTCCACATGTTTTGCTGTAATCATTTGTATTGTATTTGGACTGCATATGAAGGTCAGTCAAAGTTGAGATATTAGGGTGTCTTCAGGTCATACAATGTTCTATATATAGACACCGCATCTTAAAATCCTCATATCAGATCTATCAATAAATGCTTTGGATATCTCTATTTTTTTTATCTTGTAGAAGTTTGGCCAAACTTATGTTTGCCCCAATGGCTTTTTCACATCAGCTATCGACAAACTGAATTGTTTATAACATGGTGAGAAGAGTGATACTCTTACAAAACAATCTTAAATCATGTCAAATAAAGACTAAGTGACTAGCCAGAACAGCCAGAGGGTGGGCATTTCTTAAGCTTGACACAGGATGAAGAACATCAGTGTTATTATTCATTCTCCTCTCTAGTCATAGTATGCTTAGAGATTGTCACAGTTAATGCAAAATTGCTATTTCACAAAGGAATTAAGAGTAAGAAACTGATGGAAAATAAAGGAGCAAATTTAAATATCATCAACTGTTCTAGTTGTAGCTGTTTCTTAAAAAATACTCTGGGGGTTAGTTAAAACTGTTTGGTTAATTTTCAGAATCCTGAAAGAGGTGATTTTGACCTGCCAGTTGGGATGCTTTAATAAGGTAGGAGCTTTTTATAGTCTTTCCTGTGCAATTCTGAAATTATTTCTCACATTTGCACTATCACTAATATTTTCATTCTTAATGTTTTTTGTTATCAAATAATTGAGGCAAATGCCTTAAAAATCAAAATTTGTTGTCTTCTTTAAATTATAGCATAGAATAGAAAACATACTTAGACTTAAAAAACAGGTATTATTTGTCGTTAGTACCAGGTGTTAGCATTTCTATTGTTTTCATATATATAATGGGTTCTTACTATAGAATTTCAGAGTTTATAACTGTTATTCTATAATCTAAATATTATAAATATCATAATCTGATAATATCAATTTAATCTATTCCTCTTCAGAAAATATAATGACTGTAACAACAGCCTAGTTGATGTTTTGGAAATATGAATAGTACTGTACAAGGTGAATTAATTTCAATCCATTTACCAAATTATATCCCAGGTTTACTGTCTTGCACATTAGTGTATAGTGTTCTCATGAAGCTTCCATTCTTCTGCAGAAAATAGAATAAAGCTGAAAAGCCTGACATATGGTAAATAAAACTGTTATAAAGAACAATGAAGTAATGAGACATTGACAAATATATTGTGTTTTTAGTAGAAAGTATCTTCTAAAGGACATAATCTGAATTATTATTTGAAGGACAGTCAAGATTTGAGGGACAGGTGATAGATACCCCAGATGGATATATATATGTGAGACAGACAAATCATGTAAAGCAAATCAACTAATAAATTTCCAGATTATAATCACAGTCAGCTATGTAGTTGTTTGAATATGCATAGCCAAGGGAGTAGCAATATTAGGAAGCATTGCCTTGTTGGAGTAAGAGGAAGTGTGTCACTGTGTGCTTGGGCTTTGATATCCTCTTCTTAACCATGCTGTAGCCAGTCTTCTCCTAATGGCCTTCAGATAAAGATGTAGATCTCTCAGTTCCTGCTGTATCACTCCTGCCAGGACACTGTCATGCTCCTGCCTTGATGATAATGGAATGAACTTCTGAACCTTTAAGCCAGAATCAATTACATGTTGTCCTTATGAGAGTTGCCTTGGTTATCATGTCTGTCACAGCAGGAAAATCCTAACTAAGACAAGGTATAATCACAAGATATGGGTAACTATCTCCAGCTATGAAAAGAAAATCATTGTTTTCAATTTATGATCTCTTTTTATTAAATTTTGTTTATCAAATACAAATTCATTTCCCATATAATATATCTTGGTTATACTTTTCTCTTCCTCTACTCCACTCAATCCTTCCACCAAGAATCTACCCTCCAAATTCACTCCTAGTCTGTATCTCATTAGGAAGAATAGGCTTCTAGGAGATATCAGCCAAATATGACAAAATAAACTACAGTAAGTGTCTTAGTTAGGGTGTTATTGCTGTGAACAGACACCATGACCAAGGCAAGGCTTATAAAGGACAACATATATTTGGGGCTGGCTTAAATGGTCAGAAGTTCATTCCATTATCATTAAGGTAGGAGCATAGCAATATCTAGGCAGGCATGGTACAGGGAGAGCTGAGAGTTCTACATCTTCATCTGAAGGCTGCTGGCGGAAGACTAGCATCTAGGCAGCTTGTATGAGGGTCTTAAAGGTCACATCACAGTGATACACCTACTCAAACCAAGTTGCACCTTCCAATCATCCCACTGAGTATATATAAACCAATCACATTCCACTCTCTGGCCCCCATAGGTTTGTTCTGTGGGGACAATGCTTGTGCAGTGTGAGAAGCCCCATGAGTCCGTCCTGGGCACTGCGGCTCTGGGTGGGACAGGACAGGTGGGGAAGTGGCTGCGTGCTTCAGCCTACAGATCAGGTCAGGCTGTGGGAAGCCTTTGCGGAGACCTACCCATGAGTGGGTCAGGGAGCCATTTCCCGGGAACACGAGGCAGCCATCTCCGTGGGTTCTCTAGCCCGGGGCCCCACAGAAGCCCACTGGGTGCTGCAGACAGGATAGCCAGAGCACAGCTGGGGTTCCTTCCCAGACTGGGTTTGTGGCTTGTGGGGCCTACTAGTTGCTTTGGCTTGGGTGAATGGGTTCCATCTGAGAGCGCTGGGAAGCCCTCAGCGAGAGATTAGACGAGGCTTCTTAATGGAAGGCCGGATCCCTCACTTCCCACAGCGGGTCAAGATGAATAGACAGTCCATAATTCTAAGGCGTTTATTGACATTGTGATGAGTGGTGTGGATGAAATCATACCCTGCAATATCTGGGATGGTCAAGGCAGATATAGTAACTGGGAAGGGGCATGGATAAATCTCTAGGTGTCTCATTAACCTGGGGATGGCTTGGGGCTGCAGGGCCATGCCTCTATCTGAGGAGGGGCTGGGGGAGGGGGCGTGACCCTTTTTTACATGACCAAATGTCACAGACCTTTGGAAAGATATAGCC
This sequence comes from Rhynchomys soricoides, assembly GCA_019843965.1. NCBI lineage: Eukaryota > Metazoa > Chordata > Mammalia > Rodentia > Muridae > Rhynchomys > Rhynchomys soricoides. The sequence goes on along the minus strand of JADRCH010000027.1, from coordinate 5,751,419 downwards.
ACATGTTAGAAGCTGTATTCTAGGAGCCCAGGCAAACAACTGCCATCCCTTATAGGCTGAAGATAGTCTATGGGATATTCAGTGTTCAAACCTTAGCTCTACCAGAAAAACAGATTTCTAATCACGGCCTGACATTGTTCAAACATTTGAGTCCATGGGGTCCACACCTAAACATAGTGTAAAGACTCCAGGGAGCCTTTAGCTTTATGGCAACCCCGAGAGAGAGAGAGCATCACGGAGATGGGGATCGCTGCATTCACAAGTTGATTTTATAATTTCAATACATTGGGGCCATACTACACCTGAAGGAGAGGTTGCGACCCCCCTGTGACCCATTTGTTGAGCCTTTATACAGTTTTCAGAGCAACAGTGTGACTTTTAAACTGATTGGGCCTTAGGGAATGAGGTGGTCAGGACTCCCTTGTCTGCCCTGCAGACTGTGTTTACATGCTCTCAGTGCCTCCCCTACCTGCAGGTGGCCAGATGGTCTTCCCCCATCTGCTCGCCCTACCTGCAGGTGGCTGGATGGTTGGCACCAACCTGTGGTCTAAGGAATGTAATTAGTCTCTCTCTTCTAAAAGGAAGAGAAGCCTACCTCCGAGCTGTGACCCTTCTCTTTTAGGAGGAGGAGAGGTCTGATGGAGTATTCCAAAGTTACTGAGCTGATTTCTCCAATAGCATAATGCAAAATTCATTTAGTCCAACTTCCAGAGTCCCCATAGTCTGTAACAGTCTCAACAATGTTAAAAGTCCAAAATTCAAGGTCTCTTCTGAGATTCATCCATTCAATTAAATGTAATCCCCAAAGCAAGACAGGAATCCAATGGGGCAAACTACAAACTCTGCATTTCCATGCCGGATGCCAAAGCGGTCTTCAGATCTCTAACTACCTTTTTTTCTTTATCGACTGCAACAGATTTCTTTCTCCTGGGCTGTTTCAAATTCCTGTTAGCAGCTTTCCTCATCAGATCCCATGGCTCTGGCATCTCACAAAGTCTTGGGGTCTCCAAGACAACTTTAATGTTATAGCTTCTCATTTCAATGTGTGGAATCCACACGTGCTCTTCTGAGTTCCTTCAAAGGAATGATGTCACATCTCCAGCTTTGCCCTCTGGAGCACTCTAAACTGAGGTTGACTCTGCTCTGCTGCTACTGCTGTTCTTTGTGATTATACCTTGCTGCTGGCATCTCCAATACATTGGAGTCTTCTTCCGCAACTAGGCTTCACCAGTAGCCTTTCATAGGCTCTCTTCATAGTGCCATGTCTTAAATCTTTAGTATGACCATTTCAGTCCTAGGGCGTCAACAGCAACTGATGCTGCATCTTCACCAATGGCCTTCCATGACCTCTCACAGTGCCATGCCTCAGCTGCTCTTCATGACCCCTTCATGCCTTCAAAACCAGTATCACCTGGGTGCCTTTTACACATTACCAAGTACAGCAGCAGCATGAGGTACAACCTTGGCTATCTCTGGAACACAACTTCTTTGTGCTCTCAGAAAACACTTCCCAGAAGATTTCACCTCGGTGATGCTGGTCTATTCTTAATCACCACTAATTTCTTAGCTCCAGCTAATAAGCATCAATTTTCACAGTAGTCTCTTATATTCTGGACTCTAAAGCCAAAGCTGCTGAGGTCTGCTGCTTGATGGGGCTGGAACACAGCACCCTTGTTCTATTACATTATCACCAGCTTTCTGTTTACCATCTCTTTCATTGCCTAAGACTGGCTGTCCTGGAACTCGCTCTGTAGACTGATTTTGAACTCAAAGATCTGCATGCCTATTTCCTAAGCACTGGGAATAAAGTTCTGTACTATTGTGCCTAGACCTAAACATACCTGGGTGGGATCTTGCCCCAAAGTCTCACTCCCTTAATTTGTTATCTCCTCTTCACTTGACTTCCTGGTGCCCCTTTAATACTCAAACCATATTTTATATTTTTCTTTGCTCAGCTTGCTAAGGTTGTTTAAAATGCTCTTTATGAGATGTAACCAGGGAACAAAGTCTTTGATGGGCATTTCTGAGGCTTCCTTTCTCAATTCAATTAATCTGAGCCTCTTTACCTTAGCCTTTGGCAAACTGATCAGACAAGGGCACAAAGAAGCCACATTTTTCACCAAAATACCACAAAACAGTCTCTAGGCCACATACTGAAACTCTTCCCAGAAACCTCTTGGTGCAAGTCTGCACAATTCAAATCATGCTCAGTAACAAAGTCTTCCATAGTCCTACTAGGATAGTACATTAAGCTTCCTTTAAAGCATTCTACTGCTTTCCAAATCCAAAGCCCTCAAATCCACAATCTTCCAAACAAAGACATGGTCAGGCCTACCATAGCAATATCCCAGACCTGGTACCAACGTCTGTCTTTGTTAGGATTTTACTGCTGTTAAAAGACACCATGACCAAGGCAAGTCTTATGAAGGACTACGTATATTTGGAGCTGGCTTAATCGGTCAGAGATTCAGTCCATTATCATCAAGGTAGGAGCATTGTAACATCTAGACAGGCATGGTACAGGCAGAGCTGAGAGTTCAATGTCTTCATCTGAAGGCTGCTAGTGGAAGACTGGCTTACAACCAACTAGTATGAAGACCTTATAAAGCCCACACCACAGTGACACACCCACTCCAACAAGGCCACATGTTCTAATTGTCCCACTCCCTGGGACAACTGTATACAAACCGTCACAATAAGATAAAAAAAAAAGTATCACATTGAAGTTTAACATGGGTACCCAACAGAATGAAAAACACCCCAAGAACAAGCACAACAGAATGAAATGAGCCCCAAGAACAGGCACAAGAATCAAGAGATCCACTCATTCACATAGGCAGTGTTCTCCCCAAAATAAATAGAAAGTTAAAATCTATAGCATACACACAGAAGGCCTGGCACAGAACCGTGTACTCTCTGATATTGCTGCTTCATGTGTGTTCATATGAACCTTGCCCAGTTGATTCAGATGGCCTTGTTTTCCTGGTATCTTTCATTCTTTATGGCTCTTACAGACTTTCTGGTTTCTGCTCTTCTGCAGGATTCAATGGACTCTGAATGGAGGGATTTGATGCAGACATCCTTTTTAGACCTGTGTATTCCAAGGTCTTTATGCATAATGATTGGGTTTTGCTATCTCTATTTGTTCCCATCTGCTGTCAAAAAAAAAAGCCTATCTGATGATGTCTGAAAAAGGCACCAATCTGAAAGAATAGTAGACTATTATTAGAAGGCATCTTTATTTTTATACTTTCTAATATCAGTAGTATTTGATTGTCTAGGATATCAAATCTCTGGTTCTTGTTCACTCAGTGTTGGGTATGGATTACACTAGAGTAGGTTTCCATACCATCATTTATTTGCTCCTCATTTTTCACTCTCTTTGAACATTGCTCCTTCTACCCTAACTCTTCTCCTCTTGTCCACCTGATCGTCCAAACTGCATTATAACCTGATCCAACCTCTCTGGAAATCAGTTTGGTGGACCCTCAGAAAATTGGACATAATACTACCTGAGGACCCAGCTATTCCACTCCTGGGCATATACCCAGAAGATGCTCCAACATGTAATAAAAACACATGTTCCACTATGTTCATAGCAGCCATATTTATAATAGCCAGAAGCTGGAAACAACCCAGATGTCCCTCCACAGAGGAATGGATACAGAAAATGTGGTACATTTACACAATGGAATACTACTCAGCTATTAAAAACAATTTCATGAAATTAGTAGACAAATGGATGGATCTTGAAAACATCATTCTGAGCAAGGTAACGCAGTCACAAAAGAATGAACATGGTATATACCCACTGTTAAGTGGTTATTAGCCTAAAAGTTTGAAATACCCAAGAGTCACTTCACCGGAACAGTAGTACTGAGTAAGAGGTCCCAGATGGAGGGCTTGGAGAAAGGACTGAAGGAGCTGAGGGAGTGTGCAGCCCCAGGGAGGTAGCAACACTGGCAACTGGCCTGACCCCCCATACTTCTGGAGACTGATCCACCAACTAAAGAATACACATGGAAGGACCCATAGTGCTGGCCACAAAGACTGCAGAGGAGGGTCTTGTTACCTGTCAAGGGGAGGAGAGGCCCTTGGGCCTGAGAGTGTTAGATCCCCCAGTATAGGAGAATGTCAAGGAGGGAAGACGAGAGTGGGTGGGGGGTGGGGTGGGGAGGTGGGTTGGAGAATATCCCCATAGAGGCAGGGGGAGGGTGGAGGGAATGGGGAGGTTCCAAAGGGGATATCTGGAAAAGGGGAAACATTTGAAATGTAAATAAAATATGAAAATTAAAAAAAAAAAAAACCTGATCCCCAAGTCTCCCATAACATCTATTCTATTTTCCCCTCCTAGGAAGATTCATGTGTTCTTCCCATCATCTCTTTTATATTCCACCTCCATGAGTCTATAGAATGTAGGTACACTATCTTTTATTTAATAGTTAATATCTACATATAAGAGAACATGTATCATATTTGTCATTCTGGATCTGGGTTACCTCACTCAGTGACTTTTTTTTCTAGTTCCATCATTTGATTACAATTTTATGTTGTCATTTTTTTTAAGCATCTGAGTAGTACTCCCTTGTATACATGTTATAACATTGTCTTTGTTCCATTCTTCTGTTGAAGGGTATCTAGCTTGTTTCTTCTTTTGACTATTCTGAATAACTCAGGAATAAACATGGTTGAGCAAGTGTCCTCATGGTGTGATGGAGCTACCATTAGGTATCTATCCAAGAGTGGTGTGTCTGAATGTCGGGTAGATTGAGTTCCAACTTTCTGAGAAACAGTAATAATGATTTCCATGGTGGTTATTTAAGTGTGCACTCTCAGCAGTAATGAATGAATGTTCTCCTTGTTCCACATCCTCCCTAAGATGAGATGTCATTTGTGTTATTGATTTGATATTGTAAGATAGTTTGTTTGTTTTGCTATGTAAATTATTGAATTCTTTATATTTTGGATATTAGTCATGTAGTGGATGTGAGATTGGTAAAAACCTTTTCCTATTTCATAGACTGCTGATTTTTTTAAAAGACAATGTCTTTCAACAAATGACAAACTCTTATAGAGTTTCCATTACATGAGGTCTCATTTATTAATTGTTGATCATAGTGCTTTCACTATTGATGTTCTGTTGATAAAGGCTTGTTCTCTTCAAAGAATCAGTGAATGCAGTTATGTACTGAGGTCATTGATCCACTGAACTTGGGTTTTGTGCAGGATGATAAGTAAGGATATGTGCACATTTGTCTACATACAGGCATACAGTTGAACTAGCACCACTTGTCAAAGATTGTATCTGATTAAAGTGTGTATGTCTGCCCTTTATATCAAAACTCAACTGTCCACAGGTATGGTGATATATGCCTAGGTCTTCAATTCAATTCCATTGATCAATGTGCCTGTTTCTATGCCAATGTCATATATTTTTTCCCCCTGTACCTCAGTAGTGCAACTTGAGATCTGAAATCGGGTAACATTCAACATTTATTTTATTATTCAGGAGGGTTTTAGGTATTCCACTTTTATTTGTATGTTTTTTGATTGTATTCCAATAGTAAAGTCTGGAAAAATATGTATGGGGATTTTGATTGGGATTGCATTGAATGTATAGAATGCGTTTGGTAAGGTGACCAATTTTTATATTACTTTTATTGATCTATGAGCATGAGAAATATTTATATCTTTGGTTATCTTCTTCAACTTCTCGATTCAGAGCCTTGAAATTTTTTATCATACAAGTCTTTTTAATAATTTTTTAATAATTATCCCAAGATATTTTATATTATTTCTGCCAAATGTGAAAAGTGTTGCTTCCCTGATTCTGTTTTCAGTTCATTTGTCATTGGTATATAGGATTACTACTGGTTTTTATGAGTTAATCTTGTATCCAGCTACTTTGTCAAAGGTGAATATCAGGTATAGAGGTTCCAATGTGGAATCATAAAATCACTTATGTATAGTATCCTATCTCCTAAAAATAAATACACTTTTACATTCTCCTTTCCAATCAGCATACATTTGTTCGTTGTACTTTACCTTACTGTTCTGCCTAACTCTTCAAATACTATATTAAATAGATATGAAGAGAGTAGACAACCATGTCTTATTCTTTATTATAGTGAAATTGCTTTGAATTTCTCCAAATCTAATTTGATTTTGGCTATAGACTTGCTGTAAACTGCCTTTATTATGTTTATATAAGTCTCTTTTTTCCCTAACCTCTTACGATTTTTTTTTTTCTTTTTCGGAATGAACAGCAAAGCTATATTTAATAATTCTTGCCACAAAAAAGCAAGATGTCCTGACTCTATTACCTGACCTTAAAGCAAATAATGAGCCCAACATGATGGCACATACCTTTTTTTTTTTTTATTGTATATTTTCTCTATTTACAATTCAAATGGTTTCCCCTTTTCAAGTCTCTGCTCTGGAAACCCCCCATCTTATGCCTCCTCCCCCTGCCTCTATGAAGGTTCTTCCCTACCCACTCACTAATGCCCTGGAATTCCCCTACACTGGGGCAAGGAACCCACACAGGACCAAGGAACATTTCTCCCACTGATGTCCAATAAGGCCATCCTCTGCCACATATGAGGCCAGAGCTATGGGTCCCTCCATGAATACTCTTTGGTTGGTTGGTTGTCCAGTCTCTGGGAGCTCCGAGGGGTCTGGCCAGTTGACACTGTTGCTCCCCTTATGGTGCTGCAAACCCACTTATCTCCTTCAGTGCCTTCTCCAACTCCTCCTCCGCTGGGGACTCCGAGCTCAGTCCAATGGTTGGCTGTGAGCATCTGCCTCTGTATTTGTCAGGCTCTGGCAGAGCTTCTCAGGATTTTGTCCAGAGTTTTTTGTGCACCTAATGAGATAACCATGTGGGTATTTTTTTTTTTCCTATCTGTTTGTATACTTGGTGGATTGCAATTACTGATTTTCATATATTTAACCATCCTTGCATCTCTGGGCAGAAGCTTACTTGATCACGGTCGATGATCTTTTTTTTTTCTATTTTCGATGATCTTTTTAATGTATTCTTAGCTTTGGTTACAAATACTTCAGTTTGCAAGTATTTTATTGAGTATCTTTTTACATCTGTGCTCAGACGGGAAATTGGTCTATAATTCTCTTTCTTTGTTGAGTTTTTATGTGGTTTCAGCAGCAGAGTAACTGTGGCCTCTTAAATTAATTGGGCATTGTTCTTTCTGTTTCTATCTTGTGAAATAATTTGAGGATTATTGCCATTAACTCTTGTTTGCTATCTGCTAGATTTCTTCACTAAAACATTTAAGCTCTGGGCTTTTTGTTGTTGTTGCTGCTGTTGCTTTTGTTAGGAGATGTTTAATGACTATTCCAATTTCACTAGGAGTCATAAGTCTATTCAAACTGATTATTTGATCTTCGTTTACTTTTGAAAGTGGTACCTATTAGGAAAATAAAATAATCCTTTTTCTCCCCCAATTTTGCAGAATACAGATTTATAAAATATATCCTTAAGACTATCTGGATTTCCTCTATATATTTATGTCTATCTTTTAATTTGTGATTTTGTTAATTTGAGTGTTCTCTCTCCCTTTTAATTAGTTTGAATAAGTGTTTACCTATTTGTTAATTTTCTCAAGAAATAACTCAAACACATTATCTTGGTTATTTGTGTCTTTGTTTCTTGGTTTCAGTCCTATGTTTCATTATTTCTTGCCATCTACTCCTCTTCTTTTCCTTCTAAAGCTGTCAGGTGTGTTGTTAATTTTTTAGTATTTGATCTCTCTAATTAATTTTTATTGTTGTTGGTTTTTTTTTTTTTTTTGGCTTGGTTTGATTTGGTTCTGCTTTATGGTGGGGCACTGTTTGTTTGTTTGCTTGCTTGCTTCTGTTTGCTTGCTTGCCTATGGCTATGAAATTTGCTCTTGGCACCACTCTCATTATGTCCCATTAGTTTGAGTATATTTTGTTTTCGTTGAACTTTAGAAATTCTTTAATTCGTCTATTTCTGTATTGATCTAATCTATATTATTAGAGAGTTGTTCAGTTTTCATGAGTTTCTAAGCTTTCTGTTCTTTCCGTTCTTGTTGATATCCAGCTTTGGTGTATCCGTGGTAGTCTGATAGTCTGAAGATTACTATATTTCTTTCATCTCTTGAGACTTGCTTCATTTCTGAGTACATGGTCAGTTTAGGAGAACATTCCATAAGTTGAAGAGAAGAAGATATGTTTACTTGATGTGTGTGTTTCCATGAAATGTTCTGTAAATATCCATTCGATCCATTTGGTTTTTAATGTGAATTATTTCTCTATTTACTTTTGTCTGGACTATCTGTCCATTGGTGAGAGTAAAGTATTTAAGTCTCCTATTATCAGTGTGTAAGAAGCAATATGTGCTATAAGGAGTAGTAGTATTTCCCTTACAAACATGGTTGCCCTCGAGTTCAGTGCCTAGACAGTAAGGATTGAAATCCATCTTGGTGGATTATTTTTCTACATTAGTATGTAAAGTTCTTTCATACCCTCTCTGATTAGTTTTTGAGTCTATTTTGTTAAGTATTAAAATGGCTACACCAGTTTGATTTTTATTTACATTTGCTTGAAATAGTTTTCCATCTCTTTACCATGAGATAATGTCTATCATTGATATTAAGGTGTGGTTTTGGACTCAGCAGAAGGATGGATCCTGTTTTTGCATCCATTTTGTTAGTCCATATCTTTTTATTGGAACACTGAGATCATTGACATGGCGACATATCAATAACCAATGATTGTTGATTTGTATTAGTTTGTTGTTTTGGTAGTGGTGGTGGTAGTCTCTCTCTCTCTCTCTCTCTCTCTCTCTCTCTCTCTCTCATTCAGTGTGTGTGTGTGTGTTTGTGTACATGTGTGTATACTTCCCTTTTGGGGGGTATTTACTGTTATGGGGTTGATTATTCCCTGCATTTTTATTGATATATTTACCTTTTGTATTTGAGTTCTCCTTCTAGCACCCCCTGAATTGTAGAAGTATAGACAGACCATTTAAATTTGAGATTATCATGGAATATCTTATTTTTTCCATCTATAGTGATTTAAAGTTTTACTGAATATAGTTGTGTGGAATGGAATCTGTAGTCTCTTAGAATCTGCAACACTTCTTTCTGTAACCTTCTGACATTTAGATTCTACATTAGAAGTCAGGTGTAATTTTATTAGATCTATGGTATGTTACTTGTTCTTCTACGCTTGAAGCTTTTAGTATTCTTCCTTTGTTCTGCATGTTTAGTCGCCATGGTGCTTTCATTTCTGGATAATTGATTTGGTGTTCTACATGCTTCTTATACCTTTAGAGGTGTAACCTGTTTGTACAGGTTTAGAAAGGTATCTTCTATGATTTTGTTGAAAACATTTTGGGGCCTTTGAGCTAGGTTTCTTGTCCTTCCTCCATTCCTATTATTTTACGTTTGTTCTTTTTTATAGTGTTCCAGATTTTCTTGGTGTTTTGCGTCAGGAGTCTTTTTAGATACAACATTTTCTTTGCCCAGTGTATCCATTTCTTCTATTGTATTTTGAATGCCTGTGATTATCTCTTTCATGTCCTATACTGTTAGTAAAGTTTGATTTTATAGGTCCTCTCTGAATTCCTAAATTTTTGTTTCTTGAATTCACTGTTTGTTTTCTTTATTTATTCTATTTTTATTTTCATTTTCATTTATTGAACAGTTTTATTCATTTCATATACTTTTTGTGTATTTCTGTATTTCTTTAAGGGATTTGTTAATTTCCTCTTTAAAGAACCTTATTTTCTCCATGCAGGTGACTTTGTGGTATTTTTCCTGTTTTTCAGCTATGTTGGAATATTCAAAGTCTGGTTTGCTAGTGTAGCTGGGCCCTACTGGACACATATTACCCTTGCTGTTATTATTTTTCTCTTTATGTTGATATTTAAGCATCTGGGGCTAGGCCTAGGTGCTGGTTTCTAGATCTGTAGATTGGTATTTTATTCCTTGGTTTCTGTTTTCAATTTGGATTTTTGGAGAGGATGAATTCTGTGTGCTGCTTGATAATGAAATATTTTTGGAACTGATAGATATAGTCGGCGGTAAAATATTTTCCTGGGTATTGAGAGCTTACACTTGGGGATGAGGGTAGGATAGGTATCTGAGAGAACCTGCAGGAGGAAGGAGAACAGAGTGCTCAACAAAGACATGCTTATTTAGTCTCCTTTGAATAATGGGAGACAGGTCAATGAAGAGAGTTTGCCACAGAGGTTTTGCTTTAGCACTAAACAAGTGTCTGGAGGGTTGGTTCTGGAGGAACAGAAGGTGAAGGAATATCTATAGACAGCCTACCTGGTTTTTTTTTGCAGGATTGGTCTGTGAGTTAGTGGGGTATGACTGCTGAAGTCTTGGGTTTGAATAAATTAACAAGTGGGGAGAAAGAGCTTAGCAGGGAAAGGTTTGTGAAATCCATAGTCCATATGGACAGAAAGAAAGGTAAGACTGAAGCAGGTGTTCTTTTGCAGATCCTGGCATAGGTCTGGGGTATTGGATCCGGGGAACAGAAGGAGAGAGAAAATCTGCAGTCAGTTCGAGGCTGGGATAAAATGACAATTGTGTGGGAGTGGAGGATAGAAGGGAAAGATCTGCGAGACTCATAGGAGATACTAGTAAGGGGGTAAAGAGGGCTGCCTCAAGTACTTTGCTGCAGACCAGTGAATGAGGCTGGGATAACTTTAAAAATTAAATGAGTTCATAAATAGTTGAAAGGTATGTTTTTGAAGAGAGAAGAAAAAAATTAATTTGAAAGCACTTAACTTGAAAGCAAGAGAAATATATGAGTGTATGTACTGACTGTGATAGTTTAGGAAACAGAGACAAGACTGTTTATATAGTAATATTTTTATATTCAAGGCAAAATGAAAGAGATTTTATTGATTGAAAATAAATGTCTGTTCAAGCATATTTTTATGCATCGATGGTATACAGATAGAAGAGAGATTTTTTTTTTATTTAGATGAATTACTGAAATGGGTCATTTGCAAGGCAGTGACTGACAAAACTAGAGAAAGATACATATACATGCAGGTCACTTTCTTGAGAGACTACTTTATACTTAGTACATTTTTTTAAATGAGTTGAGTAGGTATACTGTGATTTTTTATTCTTCCTTGTTTAGTTTTTTATTAATTCTGTGAGAATTTCATACTTACCCTCTTTCACACAAGGAAAATATGATTCCAGATCCTCCTCCTCCTCCTCCTCCTCCTCCTCCTCCTCCTCCTTCTTCTTCTTCTTCTTCTTCTTCTTTCTCTAGCTCTTCTTCCTCCTCCTCCTTCTCCACCTCCACCACTTCCTCCTCCTCCTCTTCTTCTTCCCCCTTTCCTTCCCCTTCCCCTACTCCTCCTTCCTCTTGCTCTTCCTCCTCCTCTGCTACTGTTCCATCTTATTTCCCTTTGTCTTTCATAAATTTATCAAGTCACATTTGTGTTACCCATATACTCTTGAATTTGTGACTATCCACTCAAAGAATTATTAAACAACCAGGAACCCTTAAAACCCTTAAAAGAAAATCCTCAGTCTCCCTCTTTCAGAACCTACCAGTAGCCAATAGTTCCTCAGCTAGAGGTAGGAATTTTGTGAATAACTCCCCTGCTCATTCTGGGATTCCTTGAATTTGTACAAAGCTTATGGATGCTTACCTAAACACAGTGAGATGTCTCAGTCAAGGAAATATTGTGACATATCCACCAAAGAAGACCACTTGGGCATGGGTTCATTCAATAGAAAGTCTTTATTACTTTGCCGGCAACTCCACAGATGTTTACATCTGAATGCAATCCCAAGCCTTTTTGTGAGATTTTAAGCACAAAAATCACATTCTGTGTTGACACATCTCAATCTGCAAGAACAGTTAGCTAGATGTAGAACTACAGAAGCTAAAATGCAAAGTTAGTACACTAGGGATTTTACCAGAACTATAATCTTTGGTGTATTAGGATTTTGTTCTCATTTTGGCAGAATGACTATGTTCTGGGTTCTGAGGCCTGATTACTTCAATCATAGCATCAGTTGTTCTAAGGTATAGGAGCCTTCTAAGTTCAGAGGCCCTATTACAAATGCATATTTGAAAGGTTTGCAAATGAATAGAAGAGCTGGAAATTTGAACAAATTAGTAGCTACTCATTGTCAAGGCTGATGGTGATGATGACAATGACGATGATGGGCATGTATGGCTAAAGTATTATGATAGTATCTCTTAATCAGATATAACACTATGAATAATTCAAAGTTCTTATTACAGTACTGTTGAGGAGAATATCAGGAAAAGCTTCAAGTCAGATGATGCACATTTTTTAAAGAATATAGTGAGATCTAAGGTAGTAATTAACACAGACATTTTTTATTGAATTTATCTGCTATGTTCCAAAAAGTAAGAGACCTTGACATGGAAAATAGGTATCTGTTTTGCTAAGAGCCTTAAATCTGTGGTGTTTAAATATCCATAACATTATGGAGAATCTCATCTGTCCTTATTTTCTTTTTTATGCATGATAAAAAGAAACTTGTTTAAAAGATAGTATCTTCTTATGATTAAAGGTATTCATCAAATCATATCAATCAAGTGCTCTTTATTATCTGATCTGGAAACTTTCACCACCAGTCACATAATTTCTCTTCTATCTCACCTTTAACCAGAACAGTACTCATAAGATTAGGCTATTATGTTCTCCATTTCTAAATGCCAAACCTGAGTCAGCCTTAATCATGAATTTCCTGGTGTGAGCATTAATAAATGACCTCACTAGAACTGGAGCTTGTTGCCCAAGAACTTCAGCATAGATGGGCCTTTCCAAATTCGAAATATGCAGTATCAATAGAGAAAATCTTCTGCTAAATGCTGCTTGTTTTATTTTTCCTTCTGAATTTGAAAGTCTATGCATTTAAACCTCTAGTTCAAGCAAAAGGCAGGAAACTGTCTACTTGTGGAAACTTTTGTCTTCCAACAGAATAGGGAGAAAAGGAATGAAATGAAAAGCTCCCACAGATTCCAGAGGGCTGTCTGAGTGTAAAAGAGCTGCAGCGTCTGAATGTGTTTTATATATTGGAGCATTTTAAGATCTTGGGAGGATTACAAGTAAATGATTTAACTGCTTTCAGCTGTCCTGTAAGTTGTTCATAATCACTGATTCTGCTTTTCAGATGAGCATAATAAAGCGCTCAATATAGCTCTTTCAACAGCAGCCACATTGCTGACTCCTCAGTATGAAACACTCGCTCACAGGATATCTTCACATCCAAGCAAAGCTAAAATAAAAAAAGGGAAAGAAAGTCTATGCAGCAGCAGTCTGGCATAGCTTGGGCTTCATTTGTGTGTGCCTGTCTGTGGAGGGGGGTAGGCAAATGTGCTGAGTCTTGGAAAATGTAGATAAGTTTAATTAAATTTAGTATAGTGCCTATGATGTCTGACCTCAGTGATTTGGAAGAATGATTTTTTTTTTTCAGTATATTTTTCTAAGTCTGATCTACAAATTGACTGATATTTCAGATTAAAATGCTGAATCAACTGAAACATTTGGAATACTTTTTCAAGGCTTCTTAGTTTCCCTAGTAAACTAAGACACCAACTGTATCATATTTAAGGGAAATGAGATGTTAACAATCTCTAAAGAAAGAAGACCTTGGCCAAGGATTAAGTTGACATCCATGGCCAATCTTTATCTACTTGGCCTTGGAGATGTGACTTCATCTTCTCAGTATTTGCTTTCAATAAGTTCCACCTTATGACTAGGAACATTCTGGAAATCAATCTGGAGGTTCCTCAGAAAACTGGAAATAGATCTACCTGAAGACCCAGCTCTACCACTCTTGGGCATATACTAAAAAGATGCCCCACCATACCACAGGGGCAGGTGCTCCACTATGATCATAAAGCAGCCTTATCTGTGATAGCTAGAAGCTGGAAATAACCCAGAGGTCCCATAATAGAAGAATGGATACAGAAAATGTGGTTCATTTACACAATGAAATAGAAACACATTTTAAAGCACTGTAAGAGTTGTGAAAATAAGTTACATATGATGAAGCAGTTTGAACTGTCTTTATAAAATTAAAATTTTCTCAAAATTAATTTGGAAAAACTGACTGTGGTCATAAATGGCTGTAATTGATGACCTTAGGAGTCTGAGGCAGGAGATTTGCCACAGGTTCAAAGTCTTTTTGTGTTACATAGTACATTGTAGGATAGCCAGGGCTACCCAGTAAAAGCCTGTGTCAAAAAACAAACAAAAAAACAAACAAACAAAAAACAAAAAGCATCCAACTATCTATACTATTTGAAGTTATTTTAATTTGTTATCCTCACCTTATACAAATGAGTAAAGGAGTGAAGGAAAATGGCATGAACATGCTAATGCATAGTCATGGTTCCTTCTTATTGACAAAGGAAAACAGCAAGATGATTCTGGCCAATGTTACTACAGCAATGAGACTGTGTACTAAACACATGTAGACATGGGAAGCCACACTGTTTTTTTTTTTTAAAAAAATACATCTGTATACAATAGAAATTGTGAAAAGATTCTGATTCTGATTCAAACTATTTTCAATTAAGAAGGAATATCTTTGTTAGCTGAGTATACATTCTTTAATTTGGAAATAATTATTGAGTATCATTTTAAAATGATAATTTTTGTCCCCTCATATATATTAAGTAATATTAAACATTTCAGGCATGAATTCTCTGGATACTAGTATATGAAAATAAACATATTGCTGAGTATTATAAGGTACCAGTTAAGATGAGGAATATATATACATACATACATACATGTATGTTTACTTTCATGGGAAACAGTTCTACCATAGAAATATTTATTTAATTTGTGATATTTTGATTAATACCATGTGAGGGGGTCAATTCTCATATAGAAGCCATTTGTACCCATCTTATTTTGGGGGAAAAGTTATCTCTCCAAACCAGATGATTATTTTTACAGCTAAACCAAAGCCAGTGAGTCCTGCCAGACTATGTACAGCTTGTTAACCCCCACCATAGATATTACAGACTGCCTTAGCACGTAAACTTCTACATAGTGACAAGGATTTAAATGCAATTCCTTGGAGTCATTTCCCAAGCACATTGATTTTTAATAATGTCTAAAATTTCACATTTGGCATTAAGATATTTTAAAATATAATTTCATTAACATTTTAAAAAAATGAGTATATTTTACTATTTTCTTGATTTTTTATTTTTTCCCTGAGGTTAGCATTGCTCTTGCTAATGAGCACTTTAGAATATTTTTTCTGACTTCATGTTAGATTATGTGAGTCAAAACTTCACATTTTTCATATGATTTCTCTTATTGAAATTTTGACAAGGACAATTCTTGGAAATCATCAACAGTCAATATTGAGAAGTATCAATTTAAGAGAGTATTTGAATTTCCTAGATAGATGGTGGTCCAATGAATACTCATATGTCAAAATTACAGATTTAGAAACTTGTTTTATTCACAAAGCACTTGTTGTAAAATTGTTCATACTTTAAAGTATGCTATTTGTATACCTTTTGATATTTAGTGTACTTGAAAGAATGAATCGTTGTTCAAAACATGAACTGAATATATTATAAGTTTCCAATTGCTCAACAAAATTGACAGAGTGGCTGCTGGATCCTCTGTTGTTTTCTACTTTATTGTCCGTCTTGCATTTTGACTTTGCATATAACATTCTGTTTCGTTCTGTGTTTTCTGATCACACTTTTGGCTTAATCACATTTACTTCAAACAAGTTACATTCTTATCTCGATGGTTAAAGTTTTAAAGATGTACTTTTATTATTTTTAATTTCATGTGTAAGGGAACATGTGTGAGTGTATGAATGTATGTGTGTGGTTCCTTGTGGAAGCCATGGCCACTCCATTCCCCAAGAACGTTAGTTACAAGAAGTTGTGACCTTCCCACCATTGGTCCAGAGAACTTAACTCAGGACCTCTGAAAGTGCAGTCCATGTTCTAAACTGGTAAGTCATTGTTCTTGTTGGCATCAGAAACAGGCTTTAAAGTCAAAGGTCACTTCCCAATCCAGAGATGATGGTGACGTCACCCCTAGGTGACCACAAGTGGGCCTGTGCATCTGTTACCATAGCAATCACCATATATTCCCAGGGTCCAGCTGGTCCACCTGCCCACCTTTATCTGCACCAGCAGTGTGTGTGGTAACATCACAACCAAAATAAAAGGCAGACCTCCCTGACCTTCGCTCTCTTTCCTTCTTCTTTATTGCCCCCTTTGTCCTCCTCCCCACACCCAAATAAACCCCTCTCTCCTGGAACTGTGCTGGCCTGATGTAATGTGTCTGGATGAGCTGTGATTCTAACACAACACTTCTAGCCTTATCAATTGGCAAATTTTAATTTGCATAAAATAATTTTATATTTTGATAATTGCTTCTCTCTCTCTCTCTTTTTTTGTTTTGTTTTGTTTTGTTTTCTTCAAAGAGTAGCTTTATTGAGTTCAGGTGAAAACTATCCATTAGATTTAGCAAAAACATAAACAAAAAGAACAACAAACAAGCAAACAAACAAAAACACAGAGCAACAACAAAAAACCTGTCAGTGATCTTTGAACTAGATCTCAGCTTTATTGTGAAAGATTTTTTTCTTCATATAATATATTAAACATAAAATATTTAATTTTTTTTTGCCTAATGCATTTTAATGGTAATTACATTCCTATTGACAAATTGATAACTTTTCACTGATTGACACTCTTGAGTCAAATGTTGTTAAACGCTCAGTTGTCTTTGTGATTACAGAGTATCAACTGGAAGAGCTGAAGTTATGAATAAGGTTAGTAAGCTTATCTTTTTTTTTTAAATTGTGCATAAAATTTATCTAGTAAACTTATTTCTAGGAATTTATGTTGACAGAAATATATATGTACTGTGGGATATCTATCATAGTATTATATACAATTGTGAATTATGAGAAACATGTCAAAATTTAATACAGAAGTAATAAATTATGAAATTATTTATAGATATTTCTATAATAATTAAAATGCTAATATCTAGGCTAAAACTTTAGAAGCCAATATTATCATCATCTTATAATTTCACATTATAAATATGATTAAAATAAATTAACTCACTTTGTAAAAACATCATGCAATTGGAAATTATTTTTGACAGATCAACTCTCACAGTTTTATAGGCCATTCATTTTTCTTTTTTGAAATGACAAAGGAAAGTTGACTCCGGTCAAAATAGCACACAACCTAATCTCATAAATCACATGTTTAATGTTACTAGTTTTCAATAGGTTTTAAAAACCTTACTACTATCACATTCAACTAGAAATAAGTTGACAACTCCTGACTAAATTTAAAGAAAATAAATATAAGTCTTCTAAAATATACAGACTCGCCAGGCAGTGGCGGCACATGCCTTTAATCCCAGCACTCGGGAGGCAGAGGCAGGCGGATTTCTGAGTTTGAGGCCAGCCTGGTCTACAGAGTGAGTTCCAGGACAGCCAGGGATACACAGAGAAACCCTGTTTCAGAAAAAAAAAAACCAAAACAAACAAAAAGTAAAACAAAACAAAACAAAAAACAATAAAATATACAGACTCACCTCCCTAATGTGACCATAAAGTTCAAATATCTCCAATGTTCTCCCTGGAAGATATGTTAGCTTCACTCTGAGCAAAGAGCAACATTCCTTTGCATATCCCAAGGCCATTACATTGAGATTCATCAGATAACTATAACACTTTCAGAAGTTACCCCTTAAATATTTCTATTTGACCAGTACAAAGTGTCCTTCCTTAACTTTTTTGATAACTTTTGGTTGAAAGTTGATTTTATTTGATATTAGAATGGGCTACTCCAGCTTGTTTGAGGCCATTTGGTTGGAAATTGTTTTCCAACCTTTTATTCTGAGGTACAATCTGTCTTTAACACTGATGTAAGTTTCCTGTATATAGCAAATGCTGGATCCTGTTTACATATCCAGTCTCTTAGTCTATGGATTTTTATTAGGGAATCAAGTCCATTGATGTTAAAAGATATTAAGGAAAAGTGATTGTTGCTTCCTGTTATTTTTGATGTTATTTTTATTTTATGTTTGTGTTGCTATCTTCTTTTGAGTTTGTTGAAAGAAGATTACTTTCTTGCTTTTTCTTGAATGTAGTTTCCCTCCTTGTGTTGTAGTTTTCCATTTATTATCCTTTTATAGGGCTATATTTGTGGAAAGATACTGTGTAAATTTGGTTTTGTCATAGAATATCTTGCATTTCTGCTCTCTTAGGGTCTGTATGAGATCTGCCCAGGATCCTCTAGCTTTCATAGTCTCTGGTGAGAAGTCTGGTGTAATTCTGATAGGTCTGCCTTTATATGGTACTTGACTTTTCCCTCTTATTGCTTTTAATATTCTTTATTTGTTTAGTGCATTTGGTGTTTTGATAATTATGTGAGGAATTTCTTTCTTACTGGCCCTTTAAGTTGGAAATCTTCACTTTCTTCTATAAGTATTTTCTGTAGGTTTGGTCTTCTCATTGTGTCCTAGATTTCCTTCTTGGTTTATGTTAGGAGCATTTTGCATTTTGCATTTTCTTTGACTGTTGTGTTAATGTTTTCTATTGTATCTTCTGAACCTGAGATTCTCTTTTCTATCTCCTTTTTACTGTTGGTGATGCTTTGCATCTATGACTCCTGATCTCTTTCCTAGGTTTTCAATCTCACAGGTTGTTTCCCCTTGTGATTTCTTTATTGTTTCTGTTTCCACTTTTAGATCCTTCATGGTTTTGTTCAATTCCTTCACTTGTTTTGTTATGTTTTCCTGTAATTCTTTAAGGGGTGTGTGTGTGTGTGTGTGTGTGTGTGTGTGTGTGTGTGTTTCCTCTTTAAGGGCTTCTAGCTGTTCACCTGTGTTCTGCTTTATTTCCTTAAAAGAGTTATTTATGACCTTTTAAAAGTCCTCTATTATCATCATGAGAAGTGAGTTTAGATCCCTTTAGATCCAAATCTTGCTTTTCTGGTCAATGGTGTATCCAGGATTTGATATGGTGGGAGAATTGGGTTCTGATGATGCCATGTAACCTTGGTTTCTGTTGCATATGTTCTTGAGCCTGCTTCCTGCCATCTGGTTATCTCTAGTGCTACCTGCCCTCCCTTTATCTGACTGGAGCCTGTCTTTCTTGTGGTCCTGGCTGTGTCAGAACTCCTCAGAAACCAGCTGTCTCTGGGATCCTGTGATTCTGGGATCCTGTCATCCTGAGATCCAGGGTTATGACAGAGATCCTGGGAGTCAAGAGGCCTCTGCAACCTTGAGATCCTGGAGTGACCAAGCTCCTGAGATCCTGTGATCCTGGGCATGTTAGAGCACCTGGGAGTGGAGTTTCCTCTGGGTGTTTTGGGACTGGCTGAGGAGTTTGCACCCAAGGTCTGCTCAGGGCCCAGACAGGAAGGAACCTGTGCCACTGGTCTGATGGGGTTCCTGGGTCCCTGGATCCTGCTGGTCCTAGTTACTCCGGGTGTTGGGACACATGATATGCTCTCCTCACCTCTAATGTTATGATCCTGGGCGTGTTAGAGCACCTGGGAATGGAGCTTCCTCTGGGTGTTGTGGGACTGCTACTTCTCTTTCTTAACTATTTGTTTCTGAAATTCAAAGCATTCCTGAAAAAAAAAAACAGATTAAAAAATTCCATAGAAAAACAGTAAAATTTAAACCTTAAATGTTATTATATAAGCAAGGTATATTAATTATATGTAATAGTATTTAATTTATTCAATATTTTTATATATATAATTATGAGTTTTACTTTTGGTAAGAATTAATGTAATATGTAATATTGAATCTTATGTATATGTGATACCTTTTATTTTTCTTTATTTCTCTAAAGATAATTTAACTTCTTATGATATTTAGTCTCGTTGTTTGAACGATGTTAAACATTTCTTTCACTTATAGTGTGTTTGAGCTTTTGAAGAAACATGGACTAGAGAAACCAGTTTCTTTTGTAAAGAACATCCAGTCCAACTCCCAAGAGGGACGCAGCCTGATGATTCAACTGGCCAGGCACACTGGGTGGAAGTAAGTGACAACCTTGATTGACTGAAGCTCCTGGATGTTTGTTTGTTACTTTACTTGTTTTCTTTTTTGACAACCAGTCAGTTATATACTTTGTCAATAACATTCTGCAATTATAAGGTATATAATCTGATAAGGTTTGATCTATGCATATACTGATGATACATACCATCTTGGTATTCAGAATAATGACCAAAGCAGGTAGTAACCCTTACATTTTGCCTCTTCATAGTCCCTGTCCTCTTTCTCATTAAGCTTTATCCACCCACAGAGCTGCTACTGACCATTTTTCTATCCTTTTAGATACTAGTTTCTGTCTCTGATTATTTCACACAGCATCAATTATTATGCGGTTTATCCATGTTGTACCATTACTTGATAGAGTATACTGTTTCATCTACTGAATAGTACCCAATGTGTTAAACTTATTCCACAATCTATATATGCTTATCTATTAGTGGACATTCGAGTGTTGGTGAATTGTGACTTTTACAAACACAGCTTTTATAGATATTGATTTCTTCAAATGAATACATTTAATTTCTTTTTTATGAATACATAAAGCTAGACTGGTCTCAAACTCATGATTCACTCACTCTCTTTTTTATCTTTATTGGATGTTTTAAATTTACATTTCAAATGTAATCCCCTTTCTTTGATTCCCCTGTCCCTCAAACCCCCTATCCCATTCCCCCTCCCCTGCTTCTGTGAGGTTGTTCCCCCACCCTAAACCCACCCACTCCCACCTCACTGTCCTCAATTCCCCTACTCTGGGGCATCTATGGAGCCTTCATAGGACCAAAGACTTCTCCTCCCATTGATGCCTGACAATGCCATCCTCTGCTATATATGCAGCTGGAGCCATGTGTACTCCTTGGTTGGTGGCTTAGTCCCTGGGAGCACTGGGCCATGTGTGTGTGTGTGTGGGGGGGTGTCTGGTTGGTATTGTTGTTCTTCCTATGAAGGGGTTTGCAACCCCTTCAGCTCCTTTCTCTAACTCCTCCACTGGGAACTCTTTGCTCAGACCAATGGTTTGCTGCAAGCATGCGCCTAAGTATTTCTCAGGCTCTGGCAGGCTCTCTCAGGAGACAGCTATATCAGGTTCCTTTCAGCAAGAATTCCTTGGCATCCACAATAGTGTCAGGGTTTGGTGACTGTATATGGGATGAATCCTCAGGTGGGACAGACTCTAGGTGGCTTGTTCTTCAGTCTCTGCTCTACATTTTGTCTCCACATTTGCTCCCGTGAGTATTTTCTTCCCTTTTGTAAGAAGGACTGAAGTACCCCACACTTTGGTCTTCCTTCTTCTTGATCTTCAGGTAGGCTGTGAATTGTATCTTGGGTATTCGGAGCTTTTGGGCTAATATCCATTTATCAATGAGTGCATACCTTGTGTGTTTTTTTGCGATTGGGTTACCTCACTCAGGATATGTTCTAGTTCCATCCATTTGGCTAAGAATTTTATGAGTTCATCATTTTTAATAGCTGAATAATACTCCATTTAAATGGTGTAAAAGTACCATATTTTCTGTATCCTATTATTCAATTTTCAAAAGAATTTTGATATTTATATCAAAATTTATTTATGTGAAAAATTTATATTTTTGTTAAATTGCAGTTATATAAGAATGGACATAAAACTGCTTAAATAATGTCAAAACAAAAGAATATTTCTAGAAAACCTATGGGCTAAATATTAATGATCTTCTATCTATTTCTGCTAGTGTTAAAATCTAATGTCATATGCTCATTTTTGCATATGTATGGTTGTATGAGTATGTATTGTATATATGCATGAGGTAAATGTATAGGAGTTTGTGGCCATGCACATACTGAAGGTAGACAGAATATTAAATATTTTGCTCTATTGCTCTCTACCTCAATGTCTCATGGGGTTGAGTGTTTGCTATTTCAGTTGGCCAATGAACTCTTGGATTCTACCTATTTTCACTCTTCAAAACTTATGTTATAAGCACACACAGGTATGACTGTATATAAAAAAACATATTTTTATGTGAGTGCTGAGATTTTGACTCAGTGCCCAATGCTTGCAGGGCAAATACTGACACCTACTGAGCTATTTCAACAGCCCTTGAGTTACCATTGTGAAATATTGGCATGGTCTATAACAATATTCCTATAATATTTATACTTGGAAATCCTAACCCATAATGACATAGTATAGAGGTCTTTGGTGGATTATCTGAGTTAAAGGAAAAAGTTTCTCACTAGTTTTGAAATTGATTAAATTAGGAGATGAGAAAGAAGAAATCCATTAACAAGGACCCAGCATTCAAATTGACTCTCTGACCTTCAACTGATAGCATAGAGAACTGAAAGAGATACATTTCAAATGGTTATGTCAATGGTTTTCATTGTTCTTTTTGTTGTTGTTGTTTTGTTTTGTTTTGTTTTGTTTTATTAAAGAATCTTATGGAAGACAACTGTAGTTTACCCTCTATTTCCCCTGTATCTTCCACATAGGTTCTCCCCTCATTTATCCTCAAAAATTACTTCACAGTGTTTGCAATAAGGCCATATATTTGTTAAAAATAAGTTGGCCAATGCAAATAAGTAGCCTATTATATGTAGATACATTTTAAATACTTATTGTTATAAATTTAAATAATACTATTATAGTTAAAATTATATCTGTAAAAATAATGATTTATATCTGTTTATATTTTTATTGTAAAACCAAAATTTTACAGATTGCAAAAATATATACTCACCATGTTTTATGTTAAATTTTCAGATTCAAGCATATAAACTTTTCTTTATCAAATCTATATATATCAAGCATGTTCTTATATGTGTGATTCCTTTATTTATACTTATATTTTATCCAACAAATAACAGAAATTTAAATATATCATTCTTATATTATGCATGAATAATAAATTAATGAAACATTGATTCCATATTAGATCATTTCTATTTTTATATTATACCAAAGTGCACTCAAACGGGAGAGCGATCTCATGATATTTCTAATCTAAGAATATTTGATTAAGGTATCTGCTTTATAAAATTATGTTTTATACCAACATACTTAAATTTTGATACCACTTTTATGTCTTTTTAGAAAATAAAATGGACCTTCTGTAAACATTGATAATGAGCATGACTTTGAAAAATTATTGCTTTGAGGACTGTTGCCTTCAAAAACGAATCCATATACAAATGCAGGTAAATTTATGGATTTAGGAATTATATATGTGTATACAATGACCATATTTTTAGTAAACAGCAAGGAGGGATACATGGGAGAGTTTAAAGGGAGGAAAGAGAAGGAAACAGTGTAATTATTTTAAAATCACAATAAATATGAGAAACAACTTTAAAACTAATGTACAATGGGCAGAATTAGTGGCTGCAATATTGCATATCAAAATCAAATTCTTAATGGATTCTGTGAACCCACTAAGGAGAAAATAACAAGCCAAACCTGGAAGTAAGCCTTCAGAGCCCCTTAGTCCCTCTAAATAGTTTCAACTACATACTCTCAAATTTACCAAGTACTGTTCTCCTGCAGGGCTGCACAGTGTGTGGAAGAACTCTAACACAAGGTTAATGCATAGAGTGGGCAGAGCGATCTCCATCAGTATTCAAAGCTCCATTTAATATATTATCTTCAAATAAAGAATGGACTTTATATTAAACTAATAAGAACAAATACTATACTTGTTCTTATCAAAAATGGCCAAGAAGCAACAATATTATCCAATTTGAAAGAAATTATTATTTTATTAGACCAGGAATAATACCCGTTAAAAATCAGATTTTTTTTTAAACCACCATTGGAACATATTAAAAACTGAAATAGTTTGATATACATTTTAAATTGTCTGCATTCTTGTCTTTTTCTTAATTGCAAATGCTTCCACTAAATAATACATGTAAGGAGCTACACAACTCCTGTACATCTTGATTGTCAACAGCACTCCTTTAGCCATTGTCTGAGTGAATTTCTTTTAGGGTCTTTATTTACAGGTGCACTGTGCTTACACATCTCTTCCACTCTCTCGCCACTTCCTTGGTCATCCTTCTTTCTTCTCTTTCCTATCATTTGTCTTTATTTCCTCTCTCTGACTTCCTTCCTATATTTTTTCTTCCCTCCTTTCATTACTTAAGGCCTTTTTCTCTTCCTCCCTCCCTCCGTCCCTCCCTCCCTCCCTCCCTTCCTTCCTTGCAAGCTTCTTTCCTTTCTCATTTATTTTTAAAATATAACTATAAAGAATTTTCTACTTTCATCTTTGTTTCAGGTTTCAGCCTCAGTCCTGGTCACTAATCTAGAAACAACCTCCATATAAAGATTTGTCCTGACAGCAGTCATGAGATGGTGTAATGCATTTCATTTGATTTTAAACCAATATAAGGCACAAAACTGATAAAACACTAAATATCAACTTTTAAGGTAACACATAATTAGAATATTAGCATTTCACATGGATGTTTCTTTCTCTTGATGTTCAAAAAGTAGATGCATAGATTTTATTTTATTTTATTTTTGATAAATGTCAGAATTGTGAAACATACCATTTATCAAACAGGGAAGGTAAGGGACTTGCTCTCTGGGCTTTTGGCTTTGCTTTTTATAGTTCTTCCAGCGACTCCCTTGTGACCTTCAACAAATGGAGCTCAGTTGAGCTGGCTGTAAAAGGAGGATAGACATAGTGACCTGTCTTCCAGTGGTGTTATAAGACTCAATAAATCAGAGCCTACAAAGTTCTTTAAGGTTCTCAGATGAATTGTGCTGTATAAGGGTGAAATGTCAAAGTAGAAAAACTGCTTGTACCTTTTATGCGTCAGTTATTACGAAATGGCACTACAAAATAGGATCCCTGCACACCTTCATAAAACCTGTCTCATTTTCTGACAGAGCATCTAGTTCAGGCACTTCAAAAAACTGTTTAATAGATTGTGTTAACCTCGGAAAGCTACTTTTACTTAATGTATTCAATAAACCTACTCTGCCCTGTGATTCCTGATAACCAGCATAAATAAAACCTATTTTAAAAAATCATGGATTCATCCGTGTATTTTATGTATTTGTGTGCTATAGTGCTTTTGCATACTCCCCAGAGGTTATTTGGAGTTGATTAACAGCTATACTGTCTTTGCCAACTCAATATATAAGGAGTTGGTGATATATTTTAAATCATCTATATTCAAAGTTGAAAATTAATTTTGTGTTGAAATTTTTTAAGCATCTACTGATTAAACTTAAGCAGCTAAAACATCTTAGGCATTTAACTTCAATGTTGTGTCCTCCCCTATCAGAGAGAAATTGGGCATTTTCCTATACACAATAGAGGAAAAAAAGCAATTAGTATCAATCAGTGACTAAGCAACAGATTGGAGTATTTAGAAAGACTCATTCATACACAGATTTGCAGCAGTGTTCAGCTCCTCTGATTAGATTCCATAGATTTTAAATTGTAGCTAATTAGGCTGTCATAGGTTCATTAATGGCTCTACTGATTCAGCACTCCCTCACCTGCGTGCACATCAAAGCTCATTAGCGCCCTTGTCTAAAATACCACCTGCATTAATTACTGCCGGTGCACCAGGCCTCTTCAGAAAGGCTCTTCTGACGATGATTCTACCTGCTTGTAGTGCCCCTTGCCCCTGTAAGCTCTTCAGGAGAGCTCCCACATAAAGTTCACGGTGCTGCACACGTGGCGGACCTGCAGCTGGTATAAGGGTAGCCAAGCCTGTTTCATGCTTAACAGCAGGATATAAATAATTAGTGATGCCTGTACTGTAGGCCTTGACACAAGGCAGCTACAGCCCATCCAAAGCCTCTCTTAAACCATTCCTCCCTAGAAAATAAAACCCATGTCATCTTTCTTTTGATTCTGGATTCTTTGAGCACCTTCTACAAAAATCTAAGGCTAAGTCAGAAGAAGAACCCTAGCCTTTTCTGAGTTCATGGCCTTTGTCCTGGGGTTGTTGGAGGCAAGCCCCAGAAGAGCTATTGAAGGAATCTCAGTTCCCAGGTACTTGAAAAACCCATAGTCATGTCATCCCTAAACACAAAATATTTTTTATTTATCTTACTTATTTCTGCAGAAAAGCATTTTCCTCCTTGTAGTAAAAGTTATTGAATTCAGTCTCCAATAGAAACTCCTGAAAAAAATCTAACTATGCAGTTTTGAGAAAGTTCTAGAAGTTTTAAAAATTAGCTAGCACATATGATAATGGTTTGAAAGGTGGCTGATGGTAAAACTAATTCTTATTTTCCGATTATTTCTCCTTACTGTTAAATACTTGAAAAGTAGCTGCTAAGTCCCAGGCATGACATCAGGGAGTATTCATGTACATCCAAATTTATTATCATCATAAATTTACTTTTATAAGCTTAAGGATGAACAACCAATTTCAATTAATTTCTTTCTAAATTGTTTACTAATGGTATATCATTATTTCTATTATCTGTTTAGAGTTAATACATTTTCTATTTAATTTAAATTTTAACTAATAATGAATAATCAATATCATATATCAAATATACATATATATCTATATACATAAATATGTATATATACATATGCATACGTATATATGTAGAGAATTGTTCTTTTTATTACGTATTTTAGGTGATCTCACTATGTAGCACTGGCTTGCATCACACTCACTGGCCTAGAACTCTCAACTCGTAGAAACCCACCACCCACCTATCTCTGTTTCCCAACTGACAGAGTTAAATATGTTCACCACCAGCTCAGTTCATGATTGCATTTTTAATAACCAGGAATGTAAGAGAATCATCCATGAAAAATGAAAATCCATTATGAGGAAGAAAAGAGAAGTATATAAATAAAATTTATATTAGGCTGTAAAAATATAAATGAGTTACATTTGTCTTACCACTTTTCTTCCTTCTAGTATTTAAAAATAAAATGATCTTAATTAAAATATGTAAATATAGCATGAAGCATATGGAGTTACATAGGACAAGGTTGCTTTAAAACAAAATATATTTTTCACTCTTCTTACATTTATGGTATATTATTTCATATTATAAAATTCATTTGTTTATACATATTATGGATAAAATACTAATATAATTTAATAGCCGTCAATAATCTCAAGTATCTTAGTGAATCCTTGTTTGCTGTGGTTGTCATGTTTATTTACCGAAGCAAAGAACACAAAAGTTATTGATATGAAAGAAGAGAAAAGACTCTTACTAATGCCATACTTACAAATAAATCCTGTCTGCAGACCTTCTTCATAGCCTACTCCAGATTGTGACAAAGGTTAGCAAAGTCAATTTCATAGCAAAGCCAAAAAGTAGTTATTGTCCCAGGAGTGGAAATATTAATAAAATATACCCCTGGGGCTTCAACTGTTTTCCTCAGTTTACCACAAACCCAGGTTTTGTGTGTCTCAGATCTCGAGAACTATTATGGTTAGTAACTCTTCTACGTTTTCTCATGGGTATGTTGCTATCCTTTAAGAGTATAAATGGTTGCTTTGAGCACAAATTCGCAACTTGCAATTGATCAGATGTAGTGCTTTCAGCAAAGTGTTGACTGTGCTTCTTTACTTGTTTGTATGAAACCACTTCCTCAGGCATTTGGGTAATAATAGTCACTTCTAGGGGATTTCAGGAGCAAAGGTTGAGCTTCTTTAAACACCAAGACTTAGTTGAGCAGGACCCCTGCTGAGAACCCTAGGGCCTACTTTAGCAGCATAGCTCTTTAAGAATGACTGGCTATCTCAAGCCTTTCCTTCCTTTACTCAAGTCACTATGCCATTCTTTATTTTTCTTTATTTCTTGAGATTATAATATAATTATATGGCTTCCCCCCCTTTTTTTCCCTATCTACAATGTTTCCTATACAGTCATTTTACTCAAATTCACGGCCTTTAAAAAATTGGTTTTATGAACATACAAACAAACACATACGAATGTATGTATTTACATACGTATGTGTTCCTACATTCAAAAGTACCCTTTTAGTCTGTACATGGTTACTTATATGATATAACATCAGTGCTGATCACTTTTTACTTGGACAGCCATTTCAAATCTCTTTCTTAGGGAGAGCCAAATGCTGGCTCATAGAATTTCCTGGTTGCCTATAAATATTGGCTTTTATAATTTTCATTTTATTATATTCAGAGAAAAAAAGTTACTGTATAGAACTTTTTTGGCTTTAAATTAAGGGATATAGTTAACTTCTAAGCTCTACTTACCCAAGAACAGATAGCTTCCTGGAATGCTAGAGTCTGTTGCTCATATAAGATAACAAGCCATGTGTTTTTACTTCAATAAACAATGTTGGTTGACCCAACCACACAATATGTGCTTGATCACAAATAGGCAAGAAATACAAAGGCAGGACGTATGTCAGAATGTATGTATGCCTTCTACTGGAGGAAGGCAGGAGTGTATACCTTAATGAGCACCTGGCCAACATAGCTCATACAATTTTTCTGGGAAAACCAGTTATGACCTGGATAGTGTTCATCTTTCTGGCTAGTATTAAATACATCTTGCTTTAATCAAACAATAGTGAATATAATTTATTTCCTTGCAATTTTCTGTTTGAACAAAATGAATGTTAATTTATTTAAACTGTTTTAATGTGCATTTCATTATGTATCTTTCTGCTACTATTTATATGTTCACCAATATGAAATGTCTGATTTTCCCCTCATCCTTTTTACATAATTTTCATCTCTAGAGGTTTTGATTTGAAATATTTTATACATATCATGTCTGTGATATTTTGGTGGATGTGGAATTTAACTACAGCAGTAGTGTTAACAGCTTATAATAGCTAGATAAAACATAACTTGCATGAAAGTTATTCTCATTAGTTTAGTTAATTTTTATTTAATCCCATACCTTATCTACTTGAATACTAGTTTATTATATTATAGAAATAAATTTCTCCTTTTGAATGTTAGAATATTTTTGTCCTTATTGTCTCTTGTAGGGATGCAGGCAAGTATTCAAACTATTTTGTTTTAATCTTTCTAACTAGTTTTACAATGTGTTAAATATGACACAAGCAAGAGTTAGCAAAGTTATAATTTTCCTTATAAGGTAAATGAAGATTCTTTTGTACAGCCTAATTACTGTCTTCAGGTTTCTAAGTATCTAGCTAATACATTTCATAGAGCATTGTTTGCATTGTGTGAATTCTAGCTCTTCCACTTACTAACATTTTTCAAGGTGATATTCTTACCAGGCTTATGTGTCCCTCATAAAAATAACTTGAGCCATACTCCCATACCTGAAGAAGACTTGATGACATACTCTACAGAGACCCAAGTTTCTTAATCAGATCTCATTTCCATAAGACTCTGACACGCACCAGCTATAATCCTTGACGTGAAGGCATCTCAAATGTGCTTCTTGAACTCAGTGTTCACTTTGCTGGGACATTATTTATATTCCACCTGCTTGTTTTTGAGCTGTCATTTTATCTTGTGGTAAACTGAGTTAGTACTAGGAATCATTTGTTTTAGGCCTCGTAAGTTTTCCTGCCTTGAATAAATGTGTTCTCCATGTATTATGGGTTACTTTCCCATGCATTCCTCCCAGGTTTCAGCTAGTTTCAAGTTCGGGTATAAATGTATGCTCCTTTTTTCCATTACAGGTAGGAGTACACTAGCAATGGGTTATGTTTTTTAAAAAAAATAAATAAATAAGATATTATGTACAGATTAACTTGTCTTTCAGTTTGCTTTATTGTGAATTTGCTTTCAAAACACCAATTCATATAAGTGAAAATCTTCTGTTTCATTTTCATAGCCTCTATGCCAACAATGAATCTCTCTATATTAAAATGACAAGAGGTGGTAAAAACACAGAAACCGCCTTGTTTTCTCTCATATTGCCTAATGCTTTTGGTGTCAAGATTGTAAATGACAGCAAAATCCATGGATAAAACAATTAAATGTCAATTATCATAAAAAGATAAGGAGAAGCCATTGAGGATGAAGTAAGGAGATCTGCAAATATTTATGCATAGAAGTTTAGCTTATTATGATTGTAAAACTCATGATTTTAGGATGTTGAAATTTTTTATTAAGTTTGTTTAAATCTTCAAGAAACATCATGTGCCAAAATAAGTATCTGTAAGATTTAATATCATTTACATCGTTATCCTTTGGAACCTGATTAGTAAAAATTGGGTAGAATAAGAGTCACCAGAAGGAAAAATGTTCTTTAAACTGCCTCTAAAAGTACTTTATTGTGTGTTTTCTATTTTTTCTGTCAACTATTATCCATCAGATCAAAAGGCAAAATGATTGTGCTACTCAGAACATCTGAAGCCAATACACTGCAGCCAAGAAAAGTAGAACTGAACAGTTTTTAAGATCTAGAATAACCTCCTGGGGCATTGTGAATGAGAGTTCAAGGTGACTGTAACATTCCCTCAACAGTTGACAAAGTACATTTATCCACCAGCTCTTGGTTTTGCTCTTTTCTGCTTTCCACATTCTACCTAGAACAATGCAAGGAGATATTTTACACCAGTATCACCACTACCAGCAACTTCTCTTAAAAAAAGGAACTTCAGAACTTCCTTCGGTTTCCAAGTTAACAGAAAGTCATTTATGTCTTGAAATGTTGAGGCTTGTTTTACTATTGTCATTTAATTAGAGAAATTTAATGAGCATGCATGTGCCAGTGACTACATTATGCCCTGAGAAAAATGATGACAGTAAGGTTGCTAGGGATTGAGTTAAATATATAGTGTAACTATTCCTGAGAGTCCTACCCATATTAATTTATTAAGAGTAAAGTGAAAGTGTTGTACATGTGGTCTATAACAAGAAGGAAGCTAAAAGTTTAGAAAGAAAATAACAATTGTATAAGCATAATGAGCATAAATTGATAA
>JADRCH010000027.1:5590306-5720479 GCA_019843965.1 Rhynchomys soricoides | reverse complement strand
TGAGGGTCCTCTATTCTCACTGAAGCCAGACCAGGCAGCTCTCTGCTGTACATGTGTTGGTGGCCTCATATCAGCTGGTGTATGCTGCCTGGTTGGTGGCCCAGTGTTTGAGTGTCCAGGTTAGTTGAGGCTGCTGGTCTTCCTATGGGGCTGCTCACCTCTTCAGCTTCTTCCAGCTTTCCCTTAATTCAACCACAGGGATCTCCGGCTTTTGTCCATTGCTTCCGTATTAAGTATCTGCATCTGACTTTCAGGTGCTTGTTGGGCAGTTTGGAGGACAGTCATGCTAGGGTTCTGTTTGTAAGCAAACCACAGCATCAGCAACAGTGTCAGGCCTTGGGGCCTTCCTTTGAGCTGGATTCCAATTTGGGCCTGTCACTTGACCTCCTTTCCCTCAGGCTCCTCTTCATTGTTGTCCCTGCAGGTATGAATGGGGGTGTGGGGTGTGAGTGGAGGCAGGTAGGAACCTGGGTAGGAAAGGGGACATGCAGGGGAAAAGGGGAACATGATCAGGTACTGGGGGTAAGAAACAGGACTGAAGCCTTGAGGGCCAGCAGAAAGAATGGAAACAGTCAACCTCGGAAGGTAGGAGGTGGTGGGATCCTCTAGAATGTACCAGAGACCTGGGAGGTGAGAGACTCTCATAAATCGAAGGAAGGGAACTTAGGCAAAATGCCCAACAGTGAAAAGAAGGAACTCGGAGAGCCCATCTTCAGTAGAAAGACAGGACATCAAATGGAGAGATGGGGTTGCCATCCCACAGTCAAAAACTCTGAACCAGAATTGTTCGTCTGAAAAACTCACATTATTTATGAAAATATATATTCAAATCTTCTGAATACCAAAGGATAACTCTTCTGAAAAATATTTTTTAAAAGTCTGTTATGGACAAATTAGACTCAGAAAATGAGACTATATGATAGGTAGTTGCCGAATAAGACAAAGAAAAGAGCTGAGCCATATACTATGGCATTAACATTTTAAGGCTTGTTTGTATAAATTCAGAATTTGTCTGTTCAATATATAAATAGGGAAGCTGCATAAGGAGGAACTAGATTTGTAAGACTACTAAGTGACATTTTCCCACCATCACAGAAGAAATCAACTATCTCAATATAAAATATATACATTACATATAAAACTCCATTTCATCTATATAATCTGAGGCATTACAAGAGTACATACAAATAAAAATCTACAGATATATACATGTTATATATTTTGTTATAAACCATGTTGTTTGGTGACTGGCAAGACTTCTGCACAGGTAAGATCACTTGCTGTTTCTTACTTTTTCTATTGCTATAATGATACACATCCCAAGGTAACTTTTAGTAGAAAGCATCTATTGGGGGGTTACATTTTCAGAGGGTGAGTCCATGATCATCATGGCAGGGACCACTACATTAGGCAGTGTGGGGAGCAGTGTTAAAAGAAAATAATCTTATTGTCAAGAAGAAGACAGAAAACTAGCTGGAGATAGTGTGGGCCTCTGAAACTTCAAAGCCATCCACCAGTGACATACCTCTAAAAATAGGCCATATCTTCTAATCCTTCCCAAACAGTTTCACTAGCTGGTGACTATATATTCAAACATATAAGACTATGGAGACAGTTCATATTCAGTTCACCACATGGTTCACACAAAAAACACTTTGGTTCCCAGCAAGAGCATAGAGGCTTACAAACATCTTTAACTTTAGTACAAGGGATTCATCTCCCTCTTCTGGCATGCTTGGAAAGAAAACACATGCAGAGTTCAAAATACTACACATAAAATAAAATATTGATTAATTTTTTTTGACAAAATCATGTAGTTTGCTGCAATTGTGCTGATTTATAATGGTGGAAAAAACTTCCCGTAAAATATATTAAATATGATATATGACAGAATATAAGTCTTATTCATATGTCTATACTCTTATTTAAAAGTTTTACTTCATGATTTGTATAGATTATAATTTCTAAGTGATTATTAATATATATTTGCAACTAGGAAAATCACCATTGTTTTTTTTTAATTTTTAATGAATTATTTTATATATTTACATCCCAAATATTACCTGCTCCTCCCGGTCATCCCTCCCAGAATTCTACTCTCCTTTCCTCCTACCCTTTGCTTCTGAGAGGGTAATCCTCTAACTGCCCCCTACCCCAGCATCTCCCTTCCCTAGGACATCAAGTCTCCAGAGGATTAGACACATCCTCTCCCACTGAGGCCAGAAAAGGCAGTCCTCTGCTTAGTATGTTCCTGGGCCTCTGATCAGCCCATGTATGCTCTTTGGTTGTTGGCTTAGTCTCTGAGCACTCACAGGGGTCCAGGTTAGTAGAAACTGTTGGTCTTCCTATGAGGTTGTCATCCTCTTCAGCTCCTTCATTCCTTCCCCTAATTCTTCCATATGGGTCCTAGACCTCAGTCCAATGGTTGGCTCTAAGCATCTGCACTGTCACAGTCAGCTACTGGTAGAGACTCTCAGAGGACACCCATTCTTGGCTCCTCTCTGCATGCACAACATGGAATCAGTAGTAGTGTTAGGGCTTGATGCCAGTAATGGGATAGATCTCAAGTTGGGCCAGTCACCGGACAGTCTTTCCTTCAGTCTCTGCTCCATTTTTGTCCTTGTATTTCTTTTAGACAGGGACAATTTTGGATCAAAATTTTTGAAGGTGAGTAGGTCCCTCTCAACAGAGGAATATTGAATTGCTGAGAAGCACTTAAAAAAATGTTCAACTTCCATAGGCATCAGGAGAGTGCAAATAGTAATTATTCTGAGATTCTATCTTTACATCTGTCAGAATGCCTGAGATAAAAACTCAATTGACAGCACATGCTGGTGAGGATGTGGAACAAGGAGAACACTCCTCCATTGTTGGTAGAAGTGAAAACTTGTACATCCATTTTGTAAATAAATTTGTCAATTTCTCAGAAAGTTGGTAATAGTTCTACCTCATGACCCTGCTATTCCACTCCTGGATATATACCCAAAAGTTGCCCCTATAATGTAGGGACCCTTGCTCAACTATGTTCATAGCAGCTTTAATCATAATAGCCTAAAACGGGAAACAATGTAGATGTCTCTCAATTGAATGGATAAAGGAAATGTGGTACATCTGTACAATAGATACTATTCAGCTATTATTTAAAAAGACAATTAAATTCACAGGCAAATGGATATAAATAGAAAATATCATCCTGATTGATGTATCCCAGACCCAGAAAGACAAGCATAGTGTGTATTCACTTATAAATGGACATTATTAGCCAGAGTACTGAATAGCCATGCTCCAATCTACAAACCCAAAGAAACTAGATAAAGAGTGTCCAAGGGAGGATGAGTGAATGTCACTCAGAATGGGTGATATAATAATCATTGGAGGTAGATTGAAAGAGGAAACTGGATAGAAGAAGGAATGAGAAATAGAATAGGGATTGGGTGTGGATAGGGGGAAAGCAGGTGAGAGCTGGGATTGAGGGTAAAAATCATGGGGGGGGGCATCTCTAAGATTAACTCAAGACCTAGGAGAGAGAAGAGTCAAGGAAGTGAAAGGAGTGATCCTAATTTGAGACTCTTATCAACAGGGGATATTGATACTAAAATGGACAACTCATGTAGCCAGATGGTACTCCCAGGTGACTTAGGGAAACATCAAATCACCCACAAAACCTTCGACCCAAAATTTCTCCTGCCTACAACATGCACAAGGATAATGATGGAGCAGAAATTGAGGGAAAGGCCAATCAATGACTGGCTCACTTGACAGCCATCCCATGTGAGAGAGCCAACCACTAACACTATTCATGTTATGCTGCCATTCTGTGCAGACAGGAGCCTAGTATAACTTCCCTCTAAGAGGCTTCTTCTAGCGGGTGATAGAAACCGACACAGAGACCCAGAGTCAAATATCTGGCAGAGTTCTTGGAGTTTGTGGAAGTGTGGGAGATAGAACTGAAATAGCTAGAGGGGTTAAGGACAACACAAGAAGACCTACAAAGTCAACTAACCTGGGTCCATGGGGGCTCACAGAGAATGAACCACCAACCAAAGAGCATGTAATGACTGCTACATGTATGTAGAAGATATGCAATTTTGTCTTCATGTGGGTCCCATAATAACTGCAGCAAGTCTTTGATTTTGTTGCCTGCCATTGGATTCCCTTAGCTAGGCTGCCTTGTCTGGCCTCAGTGGGAGACAATGTAGTTAGTCCTGCTGGACTTAATAATGTAGGGTGGGGTAGTACCCAAGGTAGGTATCCCATTCTCTGAAGAGAAACAGAGGGGGTAATTGAGGAACACATATGTAAGGGGGAGGTTGGGAATAAAGAAAGTAGGATGATAACTGCGATCGAGATGTTAAGTTAATAAATAAATAGTCATGACTTTGTTAACTAAAAATACTGACAGGAAACATGCAGAAACATGAATGGGAAATAAGTTTGGGAATCATTATGATGAGTGACAAAGAGGAAACAGCTTCTTTCCACAGGAACTAGTTAGAAAAGTAAGTATTTACTTCCACATTTGAAATTAGAAATGGTGTTAAGTTTCAGAAAAAAAAATTTATAACAATGTTTGATTCAGCACAGTGTTTAGAATGATGTCATTGTGTCTGTCTTTGATCAATAAATTCTACATATTTCAGCAAAATGTCTGATTATTAATGGTTAGTAGAGACTTAATAGCTTTACAATGATGTAGTTCCAGGCAAGCACAACATAGTGAAAGACGGAAGAAACAGGAAAGGATTTCTCATAAAGTATCAAAAAATAAAATAAAAAATTACATATTCAAAAAAAGCCTTAAGCAAATACTAACTCAAGACATAATTAAGAGCACTCAGGAATTCATATGTTTATACATCTTATTCCTGCAAAACTTGTCTGAAACTTACTTATACAGTGACAATCGCAGGGGGAAAGTGAATGATTCAGCAGTCTGTAACGAGACAGATTAACAGCCTCTGCTCTCAGACAAGTTAGTCTCTCTTTAAAATTATAGTGCCTTTAGGTTATCTTAGAAGAAAAGAATTAAATATATGATAGATCTTGTGTGTGTGTGTGTGTGTGTGTGTGTGTGTGTTTCCTCTCAACACTGATGATCAGACAACATGAAGTATAGGCTCAACATCTGCACAGCATTGTTGTGCATATATATGTGAACATATTTACATATATACATATATATGCACGCATAAATCACAAATAACTATAATGTAAGAAATGCCAAATAGTTTAATGATTAAAGCCATGTTCACTGGAAAGAGAAGCTGATGTTTATTAGCAAGTCTTAAAAGTTTAAGATAAACTCTAATTCATTCCATAACAACTGCAGCATCTCTCATTTGGGGAATGACTCCTATGGAAGATTGGAAATGCTTGGAAATATTTTGTAGTCAGGAAAACTCGGTGATGATTTATATATAGTTGTTAAGGAAACCACTTCTGATATCTTATATATACATTGTCCTTAGAGAAAGAGGGAAGATATGTCAGATGTTTCCATTAAAACACACAGACTTTTGTAAATACTTTTCTTGCATTATCATATAATACACATGCATATATATTTATGTAACCTGTAACTACATGTGTGTGTACAAAGCTACATGCATGTATGTATGCATTAGTAACCTTTTTTGTTGCTGTGATCAAATTCCTGATTGAAAAAAATCATACAAGAAGATGATTAGTTTGGCTTACTGTTTTGCAGTATATTCTGTGAGCTGGGTAAAGTTGGACTGCAGAAAAAGTTCTAGATGGTGACCTCAGGACTGTGAGCTGTTTGTTCATATGAACAGATCAGGAAGGAGAAGATGGGGAAATTACCATGCTCAGCCAACTTTATTCATTTTTCCTTTTTATTTAACCAATACTCTATACCAAGAGATATTCCTACGCACAGGAATGGCCTTGGACTTCTCCCCTTAGTTGATCTGTGGGAAAGCCCTCATAGACTCATCCAGAGATCTGCTTAACCACTCTCTTATAAGTTTTAAAATCCAATTTGGTTCATAAGTGAAATGAACCATCACATCATACATTTCTATGACACAAAATTATCTCTTACTATGAATTAGGATGAACCTTTCTGATATTAACTGACACTTAACAAGAGATTTAGTATAGAAAACTAAGCCTAAATAGTTACAACATGTAAGTAACAGTGATTTTTAATTCTACTATACATAATTTTGACTATTTGGTATAATTTAAGATTTTCTCAAAAATACAAGAGTACATATTTTTAAATAATTAGTTTTTGGAAGATTTCAAATGGCAAATCATGTCACAGCAATGAAATTTGCCTTCAAAATTCTCTTTTCACTATTTCAGCAATTATAAAGTAATAAATTAGGTGGTCATCTCCTTTATCTCAGGATAAATTTATTAACATCATGATGGTGACACTTAAGTTTTGATAGATAGTTAATTCATTCCTAATGCAAGATAATGGTGCCATCATCCATCTTGTCTCCATAGTGTTGATGATTGCCCAATAGGGAACTCTCCTCATACATTAAAATGATAATATTCCATATG
This sequence comes from Rhynchomys soricoides, assembly GCA_019843965.1. Taxonomy (NCBI): domain Eukaryota; kingdom Metazoa; phylum Chordata; class Mammalia; order Rodentia; family Muridae; genus Rhynchomys; species Rhynchomys soricoides. The sequence goes on along the minus strand of JADRCH010000027.1, from coordinate 5,713,942 downwards.
AATTGCTTTGGTTATTTCAAAAATGAATATCTGAAGTGCAGAAGTGAATTATTAATGATAAAACAAGAAAAAGAAAATAAAACAGCTTTAATTACCTTCTTGGTAACTCCTCCATTTTTTTTTATAAATAATTATAAACAACTTTTGAACTACTACTATGTGTCAGACATTCTGATGAACTTGGTGTACTGACAACGTTATATTTTATTGATATATTTATTGCTTTGCAAATTGAATATTATTCTTCTTTCCTAAGTGTGAAAATTGAACCAAAATATAGTATTGTGGTGGAGATAGTAAGAAAGTCCCAATTGGTTTGTTTCTAAAGTTTCTAATCTCTCTCTCTCTCTCTCTCTCTCTCTCTTTCTCTCTCTCTCTCTCAGGCACACACACACACACACACACAAACAAATATTCTCTCTCTCATTTTCTTTTGTCCATACATATATTCAGAAGGCAATGTGATATTTTGATGTACATATTTTAATTATTATTATAGTTATGTATGTGAATATATACAATATTCGAACTTGTATTCAGAAGATACTGAGATAGGCATAGCAGCTCATGCCTGTAATACTAGCTTTCAGTTGGCTGAGGTGTTTGTTAGAAGTCTAAGCTCAGCTGGGATGTATTTTAAACTCCTAACCAGAACACAACTCTAAAATTATACACATTTATTTGCTATACTGTATATTATATATACATATATGCATACATATATCACCTGTGATCTCTATGCCAGCAAACATCAAGTGTCCAAAATGGATATTTTGCTCTGATTTATTGTAGGAATAATGAGCCATACAAAACAATAGTTAAGACAATCTTTGTCATACTTAATAAATTAAAGTTCAAGATTTATGTATAGAAACATGAGCTATATTATCCCAAGATTCCATTAGTCAAATCTAGGCTTAAGCATCATCCTAGTAACTATGCCCAATGAAAGAATGCATTTTCTATCACTGAGTTCTGAAACTGAACAAAAGGTCTTTGAAAGGTGCCGTGCTGGTGAACAATCACTGGCGTGTAGAATTTGTTTTTTTTCCCCCTCTCTCTCCTATTTTGTTTACAGGAACTTAGTTCTGTTTAGCTGGTGAGAAAAGGTCTTTTATAAAAGGTCACAATTTGGTTCATCAAAATCCAAGCTTTTTTCAAGAAAATGTTTGTATGCCAATGACTAAGCACCCACATGCCTTGAGTCATACAAAACACTGAAACAGCTCTTCACAAATGCTCTAGTCTTATCCTCTGAAATTAGGCTTTATTTTGCTAATTTTAAATGCAATCGAATAAGTTTATTCTATTTTAGAGATGAAGTATCCCAAACTCAATGGAAATAATATACTGAAGATAAAAAAAAACATAGGAAATATCTTAAGAGGAAGGCCACAATGTGTCTGTAATATGATCAACTTTTTGTCACTATCACACAGATTTTGAGAAAAATCATCTTAATATAGGAGAGTATTGTGTTGGGGACTTCAGTGAGACTGAACATCATGATGGAGATATGAGAAAAAATAGAGGACAACATGGAGGGACAAGGAGAGGAGAGGGAGAGGGAGAGGGAGAGGGAGAGGGAGAGGGAGAGGGAGAGGGAGAGGGAGAGGGAGAGGGAGAGGGAGAGGGAGGGGGAGAGGGAGAGGGAGGAGAGGGAATCTTCATGTCTTCTCCAAGATCACACAGACAATGCATCTCTTACTTGCTTTGATACCCTACATCCAAAATTAGCAAAATGGGCTGCCAATCAAGTCTTCAACATACAAGCCTTTGTGCTACATGTTAAATACAAACTGTAATAGGTACTCAGTAATGTCTGCTTCACATGGAAAGGGAAGTATTGTATTACAGCTCTGCTGTATTGTCCTACCATAAGTTATAGCAGTAAAATTAGTTTATAGCACTGTCTTATGTTGCTTGAATATAGAATTTAAGCTATATGAAGACACTAGAGAGTGTTATGGACAAAATACTTCTGAACACAATGAAAATATCTTCAGGTAATAATAACTAAAATGCATCTTAGAATAGTTTCTGGTCAGTGGTTCTCCAAACCAAACACATACATGAGAGTTTCCTATACCAGAGAAAAGAGGAAAGTCAAACCATTAAAGTTAAAATTTACTGATGTTTGAAAAATATTATAAATGGATTTTTGGGACAGTGTAGATAGGTGCTAATAATAAATCTAAATTTGCAGCTAATACAGTTATCACCCAATGAGTTGAATGAAATAGTATACTATATCTGTTCTTAATATAATTGCTAATTAAAAGTAGATATGGGTTTGATGATAATAGTAATTCAATTTCATATAAATTGATATTATTAATGTTAAGAATTTTAGAAGAAATGCTGTATATACTTGGATGCTGAAATGTATTTACATGTTTCTTCAAACATGTTTTCAATTTTCATACTTAAATGTGACAGTTCACAATTTACTCTAATCACTGACAATCAAAATAATAAAGTTTTAAAATCAGATACTGTGCATGTGGTAGCTTCCCTCAGTGGCAGTTTGCTAAACTTCTACAATACAATACATAGAGATGCTTAGTACAGGTCTCCAGCAAAGACATACTAACTTAACAAAAAGCCAGCAAATTCTCTATAAAGAAAAGAAGATCTGCCATTTGGATATCTCCTGCTGTGTTTAAAATTTCAGCTACCATAATTAGCAGCATGGTTTCCTCCTTGCCATGATAGGCAGAAAGGAGCATCTGCAGAAGAGATGCAAAGATATAAGCCAGAGGAGACTGTAACAATGGAGTACACAGCTAGCTGCTTGATCAATGGCCACAGTTGTTGTAAACATACTTTATAAGGAAACATCGAACTCTGTTCAGTAGAAATTAGAACTTAAATCCATAAACTATTCGTGAATTTGAAAACCATGTCTTAGTTTTGTGATGTTTAAGATTAATGAAAGATTAAGTATAATTGGACACAATTGATTTAATACTAACAGTACAAAGAGTGTATCTGTTTACCTGAGGTTTATAGAGATTCTGATTGTTCCTAATCATGATTTTGATATATTGGTAGCTATAAAAGTCAGAGTATTTTATTCTACAAAAGCAAACATCACAGAATATTTCTTTGGCATCATACAATCACCTTAATATTTTAAAAAACCTACTATGTTTTGCTCATATATGTGGATTAATGTAAATATGCAAAGGGAAAGCTAAATTGACGATATATGTTTTTAAAATATGTCATGAATAAGTTCTTGAAATTATGGATGCCTTTTTGAAATGCCTTGTTAATAAGAATGTATATCTTGCTCTTAATAAGAACAAGTGTATAAATAAGCTTTGGTGTAACTGAGATTGAAATCAGGAAGAAAAAGAAGCTACCATTCACTCTGCATATCCATCCAAGCAGTATCAATTCAGTGGTCTATGTAAAAACCAACCAAAAACTATGAGAATTGAACAGCTAAACTCTTATCTATGTAAGCACTAGTGCTGGGAATAAACATATGTGATAACTGATAATGTGATGGGATTTAGGTTGAAGAGACTCTCCCAGGTTAAGCCTCATTTGCTGCCAACATCTATTTTTAGAACAGAAATAAAGAAAAGGCATCAACCCATTTTAGGCTCAAATGGGAGAGACTTTGCTATTGCTGTCTTGTTTCTTCAATAATGAGAAGATAAATATATATAACAGGCAATACCTTTGGGGAAAAGTATCATCACTAGAATTATTAATGCAAAATCCATTTAAAATTTTTAGCAGGAGATCTCATTCTTCTCTAATTCTGCTTAGGACTCAGTTTAGTAATATTCTGTGCCTTAGATTAATTACCCTGATCTAATTCATTTAGTGGAGGACAGCTGTGGTACGTGGGTTGCTCACTGATGTATTGTGTTAAATGACGCCCATCTGTCACTGCAGAATATCAGCATGGATTCAGTGTCATCCACTTCATTGGTTCTGCTGAGATGTGAAGTACAGCTACAATGTTTACTACTGTTGTTAATTTAATATCTACACCTTTAATAACCTGACTGCTGTCACTCGCGAAACAATGATACATGATGGGCACTGAAGAACCGGATAGAATGCATTAACAAGACAGCACAGCAGACCCTCTGGTACAGTTAATTAGAACATTTGTGGGCAAAGTTGCTATGGGGGCCCCTGTAGGGCATTCTCCTAGGGAAATTCTTGACTGGGAAATGAAGTTAAAGGAATCTGTGTTAATAGCACTTCTGACAAATTTAATCATTAATTAACAATTAAATACCAGGAAATTCAATCATTTATTTTCTCCAAGTGGAACTATTTTAAGTCATTTTTTATATTTAATATTTAATATTAGACTCATAGTCTCTTCTCATGCTTTTGTTCTCCTTCATTTAAATTCCACAAATATGCACTATTTGTGCCTACCAGGAAATCAGCTGATGCAGTAAAATACATCAAATATAGTGTCCTGAATCAAGGATTGTCTTCTCAGATAAAACAACTTAACTCAAAATATAGTAAGAAGATTAAAAATATAGATTTTGTCTAAAATGCTTGTGTCTAATTTCAAAAGAAATAAATAATAACATATCTGATACATTCATTTGTATAATTACTTATTTCTAAAATAGTAAAATTAAAATACATAATGCACAAGTTACATATTAAGTCCATTAAATAATTATAGAAAACACATAAAATTATAGAAAACATGGAAATAATAAATATTTAAACATAGGCTAATATATACTTTTATACTTAAAAATATAATTGTACAAAATAAAGGTAACTTTTCCATGTTCTTTATTATTCTTCATGTTATTGCATTTATCTGCCTCAGTGACTTATACTACGTTTGTTCTTAGTGAATGTTTCCAAATTATGAATCACTTCTTCTAATTTTTCCTCAATTTTTTTGCCTTGAATGAGCTTTAATTTATCACAGTATTACTTTTTGCTGTATTATTGTCATGTAGTCTCTGCTACATTCACCATGTTCTGTCCTCCAAGATATGAAACAAAGAACTAGTGTCTTTGTAAGACTTGTATACTACCAATGCACCAATATTTTATCTTTATTTACCTATATATTTCTCTATGTGAAATTTAAAATTATAATTTCTAGATAAAATATCTTAAATCCTTTATTTCATGAATATTGATGTTTAAACCACAAAAATCAAGATGATTCCACTTAGTTAAGCTAGAATATTAACTGAAACAAGTCATTGTTATTTAGTACCAAGGAAAGGTAAAATATAGATGCATAGGCTCTAGTACATAATTGTATATTATGTAAAGAAACAAGAAGATGTGATATACACACCATTATGAGAAATAAAAAAGTCAAAAGAATTTTAAATATAACCTGAGATAAAGATTTCGTAGAAAAGGATGTGAAATATTAAAGGAGAAAAACCTCCTCAAACAGAAGCAAATTCTTCTAAACTAATATTTATAGCAGGATAATCACTAAATAATAATTATTAGGGTAATCCTAGTTTTTTTTTTCAAAATTGATGATATAGCAACAGAAAGTTCTCCAACAGAAAATTTAAAATGAAGAAAAGGAATGATTTTGAAAATCATAATACAACTTCAAACATTTCTACAAGTCTTACCAATGTTTTTGAGAGCAAGGATGAAAGTAACATAAGAAAAATATTTAAGGAATCACATAGTTGGGCTAAACCCTTAAACTAATGTTTATAAAATATTCATATTCCTGTCTGATTGGTGTTTAATTTCTGTGGGAACAAGGCAATATTATTTTCTTTGAATACCTGACACTGGTCATTTGTGTTTTCTCTCTCTTTTTTCTTAATTTTTCAGTTCTTTTATTACTTTTTCTTATATCACCGTTTTCTGCTCTACTTTTTATTTTGTCTCCTCTAGCAAATACAGTGCCTTTTTTCTGCTTTTCATTGAGTTTCTACTTCATGGCATTGTGTACATCACTAATTTTCAACGTCACCTAGTGGTGTCTGAAAGTTGTTTTTTTGTTTTGTTTTGTTTTGTTTTTTCATACTTTATTTACATTTCAATGTTTCCCCCTTTCCAGGTCTCCCCTTTGGAACTTCCCCATTCCCTCCTCCCTCCCCCTGCCACTATGGGTGTATTCCCACCCCCACCCACTCTTATCATCCCTCCTTGGTATTCCCCTATACTGGGGGATCTAATAACCTCAAGCCCAAAGACCTCCCTCCCCCTGACGGCTAACAAGACCCTCCTCTGCCGCATATGTGGCCAGCATCATGGGTCCCTCCATGTGTATTCTTTCATTGATGATCCAGTCTCTGGGAGCATTGAGGGGTCAGGCCAGTTGCCACTATTGCTCTCTCCCTGGGGCTGCAAATTCCCTCAGCTCCTTCAGTCCCTTCTCCAAGTCCTCCATCTGGGACCTCACACTCAGCCCTACAATTGCTGTAAAGTGACTCTTGGGTATTTTGAACTTTTGGACTAATAACCACTTATCAGTGAGTACATACCATGTTCATTCTTTTGTGACTGCATTACCTTGCTCAGGATATTTTCAAGTTCCATCCATTTGCCTGCGAATTTCATGAAGTCATTGCATTTAATAGCTGAGTAGTATTCCACTGTGTAAATGTACCACATTTTCTGTATCCATTCCTCTGTTGAGGGACATCTGGGTTGTTTCCAGCTTCTGGCTATTATAAATATGGCTGCTATGAACATAGTGGAACATGTGTCTTTATTATATGTTCGAGCATCTTCTGTGTATATGACCAGGTGTGGTATAACTGGATCCTCAGGTAGTATTATGTACGTTTTTCTGAGGGTCCGCCAAACTGATTTCCAGAGAGGTTGTATAAGCTTGCATTCCTACCAGCAATGGAGGAGTGTTCCTTTTTCTCCACATCCTTGCCAACATCTGCTGTCACCTGAGTTTTTGATCTTAGCCATTCTGACTGGTGTGAGATGGAATCTCAGGGTTGTTTTGATTTGCATTTGCCTGATGAGTAAGAATGTTGAACATTTCTTTAGGTGCTTCTCAGCCATTCAAGTTTCCTCAGTTGAGAATTCTCTGTTTAGCTCTGTTCCCCATCTTTTGATAGAGTTATTTGGATCTCTGGAGTCTAGCTTCTTGAGTTCTTTGTATACATTGGATATTAGCCCTGTATCAGATGTAGGATTGGTAAAGATCTTTTCCCAATCTGTAGGTTGCCGTTTTGTCCTATTTACAGTGCCCTTTGCCTTACAGAAGCTTTGTAATTTTATGAGGTCCCATTTGTAAAGGTTTTATTCCTTTTTTACTATATTGTTAAAATATTCAGACCCCAGTTTCCATATATAAACATGGCCAAAATTCACCATGTTCTGTAGTACTTGTATCTATGATAGAATTATTTAATTTTTGTTAATAAAGGTTAGACTAATATTTCGATATCAAAATATTGAAGACATGAAAGTGTGTAAATGAATGCTTTGCTGAGTTTCCAAAGTGTTTCCAGACATGCTAGCTAGGCCAGCCCTTCCTTTGAGACGTAGAGAGTCTCAGTCCAGCTCAGATCAGCCATGATCCCAATCTCGAAAATGTGCTTTTGATATGATATCTGCTCCTGGATATCATTAAATCCCATTGGAAAATTTTACATTCTGGAGTTTAATTGGTATTCATATTTTATTCTGTTTTGATGAATAGAAAGTTCTCTCTCGGAAACTCTCTTTTCTTCCTTCTTTTCTTCATTCTTATAAGAATGGACAAAGACATCAGCAAGAGTCTGCAATCCTTACCAGTTGAGGTAGGGTTGGAGGAGGGTCAGAGGGCAGGTCATGGACATTCAGAGAACAAGAGAAAAATCAAGCTGGTTGTGACCTGGAAGTTTTATCCTATTAGCTAGTGCTCATAGTGCTGAAAGGTGCTATGCATGCCACCAGATGAGAACAGTAATAATCAGTCTTACACGGCTACAAACCCTGATAGCTATAATAAAGACCTGTCTGGCAAGAATAGTCCACTAATGCAATTGAGGAACAAATGTCATGGGAATAATAAACCACTTTCAAAATGGATTTAAGGCCAGGAGATGAAGCTTATACTTGACACTGTTAAAGAATCTAAGAACTGGTCAATAGATATGTCACAGTAAGACCTAAGATGTAGGGAAGAACCTCGTACTATTATTTTGCTAAATACACATGATATTTAAATGAATTTTTATGAGGTTGAACATATGTCTTAGTATATCAAAGCACTGGATGCTTTTCCAGAATTTGCCCAGAACCCACATGGTGGCTAAAACCATCTGTCACCCCAGTTCCACAGGATCCAAAACATTCTTCTGGATTTTGTGGGCACTTGGAACACTTGTAGTACACAGACATTCATGCTAGCAAATCAACTCTCACACATAAAACTCTAAAAAATTAGACTTCTCATTATAGCCATAGGTTAGTGTTATCTCAACCAATATCAGCAATACTACTTTTTTAAGCTAATGGTGACTAACACTGAGACTCACAACTAGTTAGGGTACATAGACCAAGTGATTGTGGAGTGTTCAACCTTAAACAGGACACTTCATCCCAGCTAGATGGCCTAGTGCTCAGAGATCATTGAGAAAAGGCTGAAAAGTTTAGTGGTCTAATACTATAAGGCAGTGGTTCTCAACCTTCTTAGTAATGTAACACTTTAGTACAGTTCCTCATTTGTGTTGATCCCTGCTCATTAACCGTAAAATGATTTCTTTCCTATTCCATAACTGTAATTTTGCTATTGTCCTAGATTGCAATGTAAATGTCTGATATTCAGTATATATGATATGCAACCACAAGAAGAACACAACATACAGGTTGAGAACTGCTACTATAAAGGAACCATGTATAATCACAATTGGGCAGCTGTCCATCTAAGCTCACAGCAGTTGTGACAGCATATACAAGACACTCAAGGTAGAAAGAAATGGACTGGAGAGGCAAGCATGAAATTCCAAAACTAGCTGAGGAGCTATTGGTAATTGATAATGTTTGAGGAAGAAGAGGTCAGTTGTTTTTGGTTTTTGGTTTTTGTTTTGTTTTGTTTTGTTTTTTTTTTAACATGTGAATCCTGACAGGTCTGAGATGTTTCTGGCAGGTCTGAGATGTCCACACACTAAGGAATATAAAGGCAGAAAAAATTGGTCTTGATGGTTTGAAATAAATGAATGAAGAAAAAAGTTTGGTAGATTTGGAATGCAGGAATGTATGTGAAGAGAGATGAATAATGTGATTAAAATACAGTCTAAAAAATTCACATAGAAAATAAAAAATATTTGAAAAGTTAGCAATTACTTATTTATCTTTGATCTAGTAGTTTATACTAGGATGATTTCTTAGGTTATACAGTGAGCTACGTTATAAGAGGGCTCTATCTTGCTATTTCAGTTTATTCTATGTTTTAGTGCAATATTGTCTTTACTGAGTGTTAGGAGAAGTAAAAGCATTATATATCAAAATTTCTAAGGGAAGTTTTAAATTCCCTTATTTATGACTTAAAAACATATTTAGGAATTCAATTTATAAATACAGTTATGAGTTACTAATAAGTTCTTTATAAGTATCTTTTTAAAGGTGGAAATGAAGAGCTGTCCCATCTGATGTTTTTGATTGTAATGTACAAAAAAGACTTGCCATAGAAACAGCATTCTGAATCTTGATACAAGTAAGCGCTTTACATATCAAAAGCATGAAAGTAAAGTCTTCTTTACTGTTTCTCCTATATCTTCTCTCATTGTTTTAAATAGTATTTTAATTTACTCTTTGAAACTTTCATAAATATTCACTTATCTTAATAAAGTAATAGTATTAAGTGACAGTATCAAATCAAATATTCAATGAATTTATTTATGTTCTTGAATTCACAATAACTGCACTTCAAGCTCTACTTTCTTTTTTTGATATTAGCAAAGCAAATATTTATTATTGAAGGGATGATATCAGTTTCATATTTTCTTGCAGATCCACAACAAAACACTCTGTAAGAAGAAAGACACACACAAGTAGATGAAGCTGTGTTCTATTTTGTTTCTGACATATAAGGAAAAGGTTGTCTTATCTTATGGTGAACAGTGGAATTAAATGTGGAATGGAAAAGGGGAGTTTCCAAGCCCTGGGAAGCTGATGTGATCCATTTGGGTGCCAATTATAAATACAATGAGTATCTGGTAATAACCAGATACTTACCTCGGGCATGCATGCATGTGTATGAAGATATGGTGATATTAGGTGTTTTCCTCAATTGCTTCTTTACCTTATTTTCTGAGACTGTATCTCTTGATGAATCTGGAGCTCAGCTCATGGGATGGGGAGACTGAGAAGCTAGTGAGTCTCTGGGACCATCCTGTTTCTGCTTCTGTATACTGGGGTTACAGGTACACACCACTTTATCCATTCTTTTTATTTATTATGGGAATCCAAAGTCAACCCCATACTTCTTTAGCAAGCATTGTACCCACTGAGCCATTTTCCACAAGCTCTACTTTCCTTATTTGGTAAAATATAAAGTTGAGACTCATAGAAAAAATATTAGTCTAAAAATTTTCCAGGAAAAAGAAAGAAGTCTTAGTTACCAATGTATACATAACTTTAAGAGCATTGAAGTGTTTCAAACACAATATTTGATGGATACATTAATTTCAAAATAAAACATATAACTATAAGTGCTTTCAAGTCTATTTCTTGACTTATCATTGTTCCAATTAAAATAGTATAGATATTCTTGTGTATTTTAACTCTAATAAAATGCCTTCATTCAAACATTATGACATACTACTAATGCAGACTACATACAAATGGGAGCATTTGAATTCTTTTTCACATTTATAGTTTTTAGCCATATTTTAAAGAAGCAAACAACTATAAAATATGATGTCCGATTTATGTGGAGAACCCTGTTTGTTACCAATCTAAACTGTTCTCAAACAAGTCCTGTGCTTAGACACTTGCAGCATTTGTCACTTTAAACCTGAGGAATATGTTTGACTTAATTTTATCAGGAAAATTTAAAAAATTGAAATTATGCTTTAGAAATAACACAAGTTAATTATTTGTAACCCCAAACATATTACCAGTCAAACTCTGGTATGTGAGGCTGTATCCAAATTTCATTTTCTTTTCTCAGTGTCTTCAGTCACAACAATAGGTCAAACCCCTAATAGAGTCTTAATATTCTGAATTGAAATTTCCTTCCAAGCATAGATTGTTTCTTATCTGTAGTGCTGCTTATAAGCATCACTTCACTTATTCTTTAAGACAATTTATATATTAGATATTATTGACAATAGATTTCAAAGCAAGAGTGAACTTGAAAAATCATGTCTCACATTAAAAGTAAATGGCCCTTGTTAGGACCCAGCAGCAGTACAATTAAATTATAAGTACTTAAATGGGAAAGAAATGATAAAGAAGAAAACAAAGGGAAAAAATTGGTTTACATGATTTTCTCTTTGTAGTGAATGCCACTATCACACTTGGAGAGGATGAAAATCCTGTTGTTATATAATAAGCATGCCAGCACAGTGAGCAAGGAATAAGACTAGATATAGAGAAAGGAAGAGTAGAAAACAACCCTTGAATTCAATCTATCGATGTGGAAAATCCTTCCATTATTTACCCTCAGGCTTAGAAAATTCTTAAAAGAAAGCACAAAGGTTACAATATTTTAATTACTAGATATAATGGATTTTCAAAAACTTTTGATAGAGGATAGAGAAGGAAGTTTGCCCATTTTGTGTTCATTCTATAATAGGATATAAAATTTCAACCTCTGTCTCATAATTAAAACACATTTGCTGAAATTTGGTAACTGTGTTCAATATACATGACTAAAACACTGACCACTTTTCTTTGTATAGAATACAGAGAATAGAAAAGAAGTTTCCTATTTTATTCAGAAAGGGTCATAGAATGGTTTCAAATCAATCTACATATACCATGGCATATATTCTTACTAAATATGTTGCTTTGTTTATTTTATTTCCATTGATTTGGACGTTGTGGAAACCTCTTTCAAAGGTCATTATTATTACCTAAGTATCCTGGGTTCTCATTTGGTACAGCCTAACTACCAACATTTTGTGAGGTTATGCAAAGGACTAAACAAATTATGGTCTGCTGTTTGAGTGATTGCTAGAAAAATATAGATGTTAAATTTGTTGAGCTTACACGTGCATACAGAGCAAGCATGGACAGTATTTCTGAAACTGACATTCAAACTATTTGCCATATTATTATCCAACATTGGTGGATGTTTCCTCTGGAGCATACATTCCTTCCTCAAGATGTATATATGTATGTTCTAGATACAAAACCTGAGAATCTAGAGAAGATAAATAATGTATCTTAGTCAAATCAATATATGCTGGTATCTTAATTTTAGCAAAAAATCCAAACCAAAACAACAAAAGATTGTATAAACATTTCAAGAATTTCCTTCAAATACATGGATAAGTACTTAAGGAACACTTTACAACAAAATTATGCCCATAAACAAAAAGAACAAACAGTTAATACATGCATCAATGTAGATAATGGCCTCAGGCATTGTGCAAATAAGATCATGGAGAAGAGTGAGTCCTCTATTCAGTTTTGCATATTAAGTTCAAAAGGCACAAATTTGATATATGTATAAAAACTCACAATTGATTGCCGATTAGGATTTTGAGATAGTGATCCATACAAAGATTATGAACAGACTTTATGAGGAATGGAATATTCTAACCTCAATAAAGGTATTGGTTACATACACATATTAGTTTACCAAGTTCACTATATTGCTCAGTAAAGATTAAACTAAGAGCTCTGAAACAATATCTTTAAGTGATTATTGCAAATGTTAGTATGTAGAAATATAAGCAATTTAATACTCATTTAGAAACATTGTCAATTGTTATAAAAATTAAATATGTCTTTTATGTTAAAAATCAAAAACTTTCATTGATAGGTACATGTACCTGAAAACATATGGGTATATATGTACTAAATTTTATATATGAATTAATATTAATTCTCTAAGCACATGGTTAAATTTAGATAAAATTGACTATTCTGGCACATAGCTATAAACTATCATATAAATTAATCTAATATAATAAAATCTAAGACTATTAATAATTTCTACTTATATTTATATAACTATGATTTTATATTTTGTGTAACAACAATTACTATATAATAAAATTCCCATATTTTCTTGTAATATAAATATATTAGGTAACAGAATATAACCTGTAGAATATCCATGATGAATCTTGCAATATTCTGTTATAAAGCACAGTTCAAAATTGTATATTTATCTATTCCAACTGCATAATATCAAGGAAATATAAAATACATGTGTGTGCATATTATATGTCTAATTATTATATGCTCAGTGAAAGAAACTATATTTCAAGATAGTTGGTAATTAAATAGATCAGAATTGTTTGTGCTCAAGAAGAGACAGGAGCTCCAGGTTTTTCTGTGTTTTGATGGTTTAATTGATGAGTGTTATATATCTATAACAGAATATTACTTCCTTGAAAGAAAGGTTGACCTACAGATACATAGTGAAATAGCAATTTTTCTCAAACTGATCATGAGAATTTCTAAAGATAACACATTGTGTGACTACACTGTTTTAGAATATTCAGAATAGGTAAGAGATGTTCAGAGAACATAATGATGATTAAAACTGCAATAACAGGGCGTTCGGTGATGGCTCAACATTTAAGATCACATGTTGCTGTTTCTGAGGATCTGGGTTCACTTCCTAGATCCTATCATGGTTTATAACAATCTTCATTTCAGTTCCAGGAAATTCAATCTCTTTTTCTTACCTTCACAGGCACAGGTCACATGGTGGCACATATATAGGTAAAAAATTCCCACACATAAAATTAGAAATAATTTTTTTAAAATATTATGAAAATAAGGGACTAGATGCTTATTACTAGGAGTTAGGGGAATTATAAAAATGTTCCAACATTATTTTACAGTAATAAACATAGTTAAATTATGTTCTTAAAAAACATTGAATTTTCCACGATCAGCAAAATGGTATTCAAGTTGCAACCTTAATAAAAATAATGAAATGTAAATATTTTCAGTTTAAACTTAATATTTTTTAAATATGATGGTCTGAGGATTTCTGACTGGGTTTCAGTCTTATAGTTAAGCACACATGAGATTACTGTGCCTCTACTGCAGTCACAGATTCCCAGAGCATCTTTGTCTTCACCCTTTTGTCAGAACACAGCCATCATCTAATCCAACACTGATGGAATGCCAACTAATCTGGACTTGCTCTGATTAATATTTCTTTTTTAAGGTCCTTAGTTTCCAAACCCATAAGCCAAATCTTGTTCACCTTGGTAGGAATAGAGAAATTTTAATATTTGAATGGATCATGCACTCCCCATAAAAGATTACAGATTAAGGTTGGAGCTAAGAAGTCACAAATAATCACCAAATTCTGTCAAGAAATGGGTTTACTCAGTGTCCCTTTACACAGCAGTAATGCAGGTAATGCAGCATTGAGGCTATGCTACACCAACAGTGGGATCAGGAGAGGACTAGGAGCATAGTCATTTCTTTCTACCATTCTACCTTCAAAAAATACAGCTTTTGACAGTGAATTTACTTCTCAAACTACAGCATTTTAGTCATCAGGAGTTATTTATTGAAGGATAATTTGGATATATGATTAGATGGAAAATGACAAAACCGATATTAAACCACTTTTCACAAAAGATATTTGAAAATTTGCATTGACATTAGGCATACCTACCTTTTAATTTTGAAAATCAGTTCACATTTGCATAGCTTCTGTGTCATAGATCATGGGAAAGTATGAAGAAGCTGCAATCAGAGCTTGCAACATCTACCTTTGTCATTACCCTCCCATTGGAAGAAGCGACTGAGCTAAAGAAGGTCCAAAGACAGGCCCAAATTGTGATTCAGATCAAGGGGAGGCCCTAAGGTTGGATACTATTATTGATACTATGTTGTACATACAAACAGGAGCTTAGTATGACTGACCTCCAAAGAGCCCAACAAGCAGCCGAAAGAGTCAGATGCAGGTTTTTGCCTTCAACCGATGGACAGAAGCTGCTGATCCCTGTGGTTGAGTCAGGGAAAAGCTGGAAGAAGCTGAGGAGGAGAGAGACTCTATATGAAGACCAGCAGTTTCAAGTAACCTGAACCCCTGAGATCTCTCAGACACTGAGCCATCAACCAAGCAGCAAACACCAGCTGATATTAACACACACACACACACACACACACACACACACACACACACACACACTCAACACATACACAGCAGAGGACTGCCAGGCCTGGACTCAGTCAAAAAAGATGCACCTAACCCTCAAGAGATTTGAAGATCCAGGAAGTGGGGAGGCCTGATGGGGTGGGAGTTGGGGGTTGGGTTGGAACTTCCTCTTGGAGATAGGGGCAAGGAGGAATGGGTTGTGGAACAGTCAGAGGGTGGACAGGGAAGGTGATAAAGTCTGGACTGTAAAAAAAAAAAAAATAAGGAATAATAAAAAAGAAACAAAAAGAAAAAAATTAAGTTCTAAATATAAAAAAGGACTTATCTTCTAGTGCAACATAAATATCTTAGGCTCATCTCAGATTTTTCTCACATTAGATTCTATTTAGTCTACTCTTTTATAGAAAACTGAATTTTTCTCCCAAATAGATTTGAAATATTTTTTATATAAAAATAACTTTTGGGGAATACTAATCTTTGACTTTATTATTCAATCTATTTATATTTTTGATGTGGACTCTTATGAAATACATATATTTATAAGTATATGATATGTATAAAATATTGATTTAAAAATATGATGTTTTGTTATGTATATATTTTATTGTTTATTTATTTTTATGTGTATGGCTATTTTGCCTGCATATATGTATGTATATAACATGTATGCAGTCCTACAGAATCCAGAAAAAGATATTGCCTCTTTTATAACTGGAATTGCAAATGATATTCAGTCTCCACTGGGTGCTGGGAATTTAAGCTAGGTCTTCTGGAAGAACAGCCAGTATAATAAACCTCCGAGCAAACACTTTATCCACCTATGGTTATTTCAAACATTTAAATATTATCCATGCTGAAATAAAGCTACAAAACCTAAGTGGATGGTAACTGAGCAAACTTTTATTAAACATTGAGAGTATAATGAATCTATAAGTTGATCTTAAATGAAAAATAAAATCAGCTGCTTATTGCTTTAGTCATCTGGCATGGTGTTGTAATTTGTAGCAGTAGCAAATTTGTGAGTCCAAGTTCTTGCATCTACTGATTATATAAAGAAAAAAAAAAAAAAACAACATCTGAAGCTACCATTGTAGCCTGTTATAAACCACAGTTTATATAGATGAATTTGCTCTTTTAAGCTGCTTGGGTTTGGATGAGCACTGAAGAAAGAAAAAACAAAGAGTCTGATGCAAATAATGCTGCCAACTCTGCTAGAACCAGCTTTTTGTTTCCTCTTGAGATTATCTTTGGAGACACACAACCCATCTCACTTCAAACAAGTAAATAAATCCTATAAGGTATCAAAAGTATTCTGAAGTTAAATATAAAACCAACATTATCTCATCCAGAAATTTTAAAAATAAAATGTTCAGGATTAAGCAGGAAAACAAAAGTTTCACAAGCTATCAGCAAATCTCCAGTAAATTTTAATAGTTATTTTTAAAAGAGAGTCTGTGTTTACTTGTAAATATTCAGTTTCCAGAAACACATTTTTCCAGAAGGCTAATTAAAAAAAGTGGCAAGTCATTGAAGTCAATGTCCTCAGAGGAGCCAGATCACATATTGTGATAAAAAGGAAGAATTATTTAGTTATTTTTAAAAACCAGTTCCCCGTGTTCCTTCACGTTTATGATTATCTTAAAACAACCATAACATGTTTAAAGGGTAGATAAGATCTTGCCATTTTTCTTCTTCCTTACTGTGTCATCGTCTGCCCATTTAAGTAAATTTAATGTGTTTGGAATTCTGAGATTTGCCTTTGAGAAAGAGAGAAAGAAACAAGGACTTGATAATCAATTGTATTCCTTCTTAGTCTGCTTATGAGGGTAATTCATGTAAGGTCATGTGATGTTAGAAAAATCACACATGGAAGTTTATTCTGAAGAATTTGATATTTGAAATTAAGTATATACAATCCATAAGAGACAAAAGTACCAAAGCTTCACACAGAAAGGAAAAGAAGTAACAGTATTTCTAAGTAGTAGTTATAGAGGTGATGAAAGATAAACAATTTCCAGGACATGATGACTTGAATTTTTAATGATGACAGTCTTTAGCAATTAAAAGTTGATTAAGATTGGAGTACAACCCGTAGATAGTATGAACATATTCAAAATTAAAATGTAAACAAAAATTGAAGAGTTGGGCAAAATAGTAAAAATAGCACATATGTACCTTTCTTTATTTCCATTTTCTTATTGGTTATTTTATTTATTCAAATGTTATCCCTCTCCCCAGTTTTCGCTTCACAAGCCCCCTACCCCTTCCTCCCTCCCCTGCCTCTATGAGGGTGCTTCCCCACCAGCTCCTGCCTCGGTAGCCTAGCATTCCCCTATCCTGGGTCATCAAGCCTTCACAGAACCAAGGGGCTCCCCTCCCTGTCATGCCAGATAAGGTAATCCTTTCCTACATTTCCAGCTGGAGCTGTGGGTACCCTGTGTGTACTCTTTGGGTGGTGATTTAGTCCCTGGGAGCTTTGGGGGTGGGGGGGGCGTCTGGTTGGTTGATACTGTTGTTCTTCCTATGAGGTTGCAAACCCCTTCAGCTCCTACAGTCCTTCCCCTAACTTTCCCATTGGGGTCTCCATTCTCAATTTTGCTGTGTATATCCACATCTGTATTGGTCTAACTCTGGCAGAGTCTCTCAGGGGATAGCTCTATTGCGTTCCTGTCAGTAAGCATTTCTTGGCATCAGCAATAGTGTCTGGGTTTGGTGTCAGCAGATGGGATGGAACTGTAGGCGGGGCAGTCTCTAAATGGACTTTCCTTCAGTTTCTGCTCCACTCTTTGTCGCTGCATTTCCTTTTGACAAGAGGAATTCTGCATTAATACTTTTGAGATGGGTACCTTTTCAATGCTCCGCATATCAATCGAAGTTCAGCGAATGGGCCATGATCAAAGAACTACTTTGGCAGGCCATTTGCTATTAATAATCATTTGGAAATGTTTCTTTTGGTATGAAATGTGGATGATAATTACAGGTAGGCAAACTAAGATATATTTCCTTTATATTATGTGTGAGTGATTATGATAGAATTATTTTGAAATATATTGTTGAAACAAATACTGGAATTATTACAATAATCTTAAATAATTTAGCCTATAGAGTATACATATAAGTTGCTGTGTCTTACATACACATGCACACGCACACGCACACACATATGCAGACACACACACACACATGCACACGCGTGTATGCGCATGCATTTGTGAATTTGAATAACTACCAGGAAGCTAATCACTGGAGAAGACTGATTGGAAATGACTGATTCTTTATCTCCTATAAGCCATTGACTGCTTATATGTCTGGAGTAGGAAGCTATATTGTTGAGATTTCATAGGTACAACATCCCTTTAGTTTTTAGAAAACATTTCATAGCTACCATCTTGTTCTAGTTCTTTCAATCTTACTTCCCACCCCTTCTGCACTATTTCCTGAGCTTTAGATTTCTGTGTCGCATGGTATGTGTATTAATTGGAGTTGGATGCCCTGTGGTCTCTTATTTTCTTCACTTTTTATTCTTCTTTCATATATTACAGCTTGACTGCAGTTTCCCCTCTTTTCCTCCCAGACTATCCTCAACTATGTCTCCTCTCTCTCAGATCAACTCCTCCTCTGCTTCCCTTCAGAAAAAGACACACTTCCAAGGGATATAGACCAAACATGACATATCAGGATGCAATAAGACTATGCACCTCCTTTCCTATTAAGGCTGGACTAGGCATCCCAGTAGGAAGAAAGGGGTTCAAAAAGAAGGCAAAAGAGCAGATCATTTTGGATTTCCTTCTGTTACAAAACAGAGATTCTTTGATGAATATGAAAGGTACACTTAACTAAGGATATAAAGATAAGTATCTAGAATACAAGAAGAAACTATGTTTATTTAGGAAAGCATCAGCAGAATGTTCTCTCTGGGATATATGACATCTTTATCCATGGGTAGCAGGTTTAGTCACAGTGCCTAGCATGAGTTCCCACCTACTCTATGCTTTAATTCCAATAAGAGACTTGTCACTTATCCCCAATATAAGTGTTACTATTACATTATTGGCCATTTCTTGACAGGCTAGTCACTGTGGGGTATAAGCTTTGTAATTTGGAATGACTACTGATTTCTTTTGCTGCCCTGGCAGAATGCTTAGCTTTCGTTATAATGAGAACTAGTCCATAAGGAGAAAATTTCCAAGTCAGTTCCAGTCTGATTTTTCTGAGCTCTCTGGCCAAATGGTGTTGGGTATTTAACAATAGGGGCTTAGCTTCAAGTCCTAAAAGGCAACCAAGGACAATGGGTGTGGTCTGTATTATTTTGGAAGTCTTACTAACTCCCCTAGTGAATATCATAAAGAGAAGTTACTTTTTATGCCCCCTTTTTTTTCTGTATTGTTCTTCTTTGCTTCTTCCCAGTTAGGAATATCTCCTTCTCAACACCATTACCCTGTGGTTACACCAAAACCAGAGAAGTAATAATATGTAGGATTTGTTTTTCGGGTTCTAATTTAACTTACTTAATCTTTTGTATCTATTTGTCTGTTATTAATAGGACTTTATTTTTTTTTTAGAATTGAATAGTAGGTCACTATGTATATGTACTACATTTCATTATCCATTCATCTGTTGGAGAATATTTATGTTGTCTTAATTAGCTAACTATTTTGAGTATGGTATCTATGAACATTGCTGAGAAAGTTTCTGTCATGTAGAATATCAAGTTCTTTGGGCATACTGGAAATTGAGTTATAGCTGCATCATACGGTAGACTTAATTTTAGTTTTGGAAAGACTCTTCTCCCTAATATAAAGAGTGGCTGCACCCATTGTAATCCCCACCAACACTAAATGAATAACCCCCTTTCCCTACATCCTTGTCAGTATTTGCCTATTGTATGTTGTTTTCTTGATATTTGCCATTCTCACCAGTGTAAGATGAAAATTCAAAGTTGTTTTCTTTTGCATTTCCTGAGTCAAGTAAGTTGGAAGAAATAATGAATATCAAAATAGACTGTAAAAGCCACAGAATCTGAGAGTTTGCTATGATTGTATCTCCTAGTAACATAAGAAGCTACACCAATAAAGTCTCACCAGCATGACTGCCAAAATTGGGTTGAACAAGAAGGACACTAAACTGTGTGGAGAAAATCCATGTACCATTAATCATACACAAAGAATTACAGGTAACTGCAGAATGCTGGCAAGACAAGAAGTGCTCCTCCCCAGGAAAGAACACTCCACTTGGTTGTTCAATGCCACATAATCAGCCCTGAAAACATACGTACAGGATCCCATCATACAGACTGGAGAAGTTGAAAATAAAAAAAGGAGGCCAGGACTATAAAAGAGAAAAGGGAGGGATATATTGAGGGTTTGGATTGAGAAAAGGTAAAGGAGAAATTATGTAATTAAATTATAACCTCAAGAAACTTAAAAAAAAAAAAAAGAAGTCTATCATCTATAAACTGAGATATTCTAAAGTATTAGCCTAAATAAACTTTTTAGCTTCAAGAAAAATTTAAAACATCAATTAATGAGAAGAACAAAGAAACCAAAAAACAATAAAAAGAATAAGTGCTCTAAAAGCTGGTCTTGAAAAGATGTAAACAAGTTGACATCTTCAGACTGGAGTCCTTTGAGAGCCTTCTGTAGTGCTGGGTTGGTATTTAGAAACTGCTTAAACAGGTTTTTATCACAGACTGTTTTTCATTCTCTGTCAATTGTGATTGATAGTTTTTCCTGGAAATAAAAATCTGGACTGGCATATGTGGCCTATCAGACTTTGTAGAACATATCCAGAAGGTTGTAAGCCCACAACTACAATTCTGTGTTACAGGTCAATGTGTATGCTTATTTAACTTTCTAGTCAACATTGACACCTTCAGCCAGTGTCAACCATAGCCTGATAGATCTAAGCTGGGATTTGATCTTTTTATATTGCCTGGATCCCCTGACAATCTTATTGAATGAGACTTGAAAAACTGAGAGATGAGGTCATTTTCTCCTACAGCTGCTACTTTCCTAAAGAATGCATTAGCTTCAGAGTTGTAAGCAGGTTTTTGTTTGATTTTTTGTTCATTTGTTTTTGATTTTTGACTTTTTTTGTAAATGCTGTGAATGTAGCGTTTTTATTTTAATTTTAATTATCTTACAAAATGTGGACTTCTAAATTTTATACATTCTTTGTTTAAGTGAATCTACTCCCCTGTTCCTTTTTCTCCCTGAGAACTTATCTCCATTACAGTTATACTTTATAGCCCTGGATGATCCCTTCTGTGTTAAAATCGCTTGTGTTATAATATCCTCCTCCCCAGTTAAGGTCTCTGACCTTTACAGATATTCAAGGTTAAACACATCAATCTAAAGATTCAAAGGTAAGATCCACATATGAGAGACAGCATTTCATCTTGCACCTCTCTTTCTTTGAAGTTTAGGATGTACCCAGAAGTTATATTCATCCAGCCTCTGTCATGCAGGATTACATGCAAGTGCCAACATGCCTACCCCAGAACATTTTTCCTTTTTATTAAAAATAGATTTTTTAAGCAATAATAATGTATGATTTCTCCTCCCTCTTACTTTTCCCATTCTCCCTATCTCCATGCCTGTCCAGATCTATTCCTATTCTGTCTCTCATTAAAAACAAACAGGCTTCTAAGAGAAAAATATTATGTATATGTTATATTATTGTAATATAATGTATATTATATATACATATATATGTAATATTTTCTCTTAGAATATATATATATATATATATATATATATATATATATATATATATATGATACACAGAAAGGAAAGAGCCCACTAGAAAGCACAAGAACAGTGGCCCATGTGTTCACATACTCAGGAATCACAAAAACCACTAAACTAGAAGGCATAATATAAATATACAGAGGACCTAATGCAGAACTGTGCAAGCTGCTTCAGTCTCTCTGAATTCAAATGAGCTTTTCTCATGTTAATTTAGAATGCCTGCTTCTTTGGTGTTCTCCATCCCCACTGGCTTTTACACTCTTTGCTTCCTCTTCCACATGATTCCCTGAGCCCTGAGGAAACAGATTTGATAGAAATATTCCATTTAGAACTCAGTGTTCCAAAGTCTCTCAGTCTCTGTGTAGTCTGGCTGTGGGACTCTCTGTTTTCCCATTTGCTACAGAAGAAATCTTCTCTGATGATGCCTGAGCAAGACATTGATCTATTATAACAGGCTGCTGTCATTAGGAGTCATTTTATTGCTACTTTTTATTATGTTTTAGAACAATAGTATTTTGTTTTTCCCTAGGTTCCTGGACTATATTTGGTCTCAGCTTTTTGTCCATTGATATGTGGCAAGTATAGGATCCATCTCATGGAGTGGGACTTGAGTCAAATCAGATATTGATTGGTTATTTCATAAACATTATGTCACCATTGTCCTATCATATCTTGCAGGAAATTCATGAAAGATAAAATAGTGTTTGTGTCTGACTTGGTGTTTACAATCCTCCATTGGTAGCATACAGAGTACCTTCCTGTATTAAAGCAGCTAGTTTTAGGTATACAGGCAACAGCCTGACTTCTCTATATTTAATGAGTTGTATAGGTGTTTTCTTCAGCAATAGGTCTTGAATCAGGTTGTGGAGAGCAACCTATATTCTTGGCAACATTCGGGGTTGTTTGTGGATTCCCATGACATGCATTTGGTCAGCAACTCAATTACATATTATCCAGTCCTTGTACTGGAAGCTTTATTTGGTGACAAGAGGCTATGTCTCCCCTTTATTGCTGATTTCATTTAGATACCATTCATTATGTATATTTTTAAGACGGTTCTACTGTATTCGGTTTGTATACTACTCCCCCAAATGACCTTAATTTTAATGGTCTCTCCCTGTATTTCTTCCAATGCCCCCCCACCGTGCCACTCCTCACTTGATCCTGTTTCATTACTACCATCCATCCATAGCAATCTGTTCTATCTCCCTTCCCTAATGTGAGCCTCTGTCCTTCCTTGTCTCTTACTCTAAACCTAATTTCTGTGATTCCACAGCTTGGTTATCGTTAATAGCTAATATATGCTTAAAAGTGAATATATACCATATTTGTTTTTCTGGGTCTGGGATACCTGCCTCAGTATATTTTCTACATTTTTTCATTGCTAGACACTTGTGAGACTTTCCAAATTTAAAGAAATCCCAATATTTCTATCAATTTATTTCTGCCTACTTCAGTTAATTCTTTTCAATTAGAGTTAAAAAGCAATTAACTGGATATTCTGTAATAAATACCTACATATTGTATACAGACAATATGCTTATGAAAGGGATTAAATTACTATGGCCATATATACTAACATATATTAGTATGATTAACATAACTAAGTATAATTATTCAATTTGAAATTGAACTTGTATACATTTAACTCTTGCACAAACTGTTAGTCCAATTCCAAATTTAAGGTCAGTTTTCCATTTGCACACATAGTTGCTTCCCGTATAAGGCCCAATGTGCATCACTACACAGTTCTTAAAACCAATAGCCTTAGCTGTAACTCCACCCCCTTCAAAAGCTGAATTGTACAAATCATGGTATAACAACTGGTTAGCTATAAATATCTACATTTGGGTCTGTTGCTCTGGTGGATAGAACCTTAGAGTCCTTACAATCAAATGAATTGGAATAAGAAAAGAATATTAAAGGTTAAGGACTACATTTTCATTATAATTTTCATTGTACTATAATGAAAAATGAAAAAGAAGATTAAAACTGATTTAAAAATTAATCCTTAAATCTCTTCTTCAAGTGATTTTGGTTTTCAATTAATGAGATCTTAAGATTTTATGCTATACACAATGAGATTTGTGTTATTGTTATTGTTGTTGCAAATAACCCTGGTCTGGATTAATTTTAAATGAAAGTAATCCTTGACTTCCATTTTAGTGAAAGATTTGATCTGTAAGAAAAAGCATTAATCTGTATATTACACATTGCTATACTGACTTCCTGCCAAATTGATATTATTTAGGTCTAAATAAATACCCCCAAATAAAATAGTGCAAAGTCAGCAGTGAAAGCCTAGGAAATGCTGATTATTTTGGTGAAATGTTTTCAGTGTATGCACACTTCACCACCTCTCTTAATTATGTCCAAAATAACCTGGTACAAGTTGCCAATTTTGACCTTTTAGAAAACCATTTGAGAGAAAAATATTGAGTTTTTTAATTTAAAAATGGATCAAATAAAAATGGCTACAAAGCACTTCTCTTAGAATTTATTCATGGGATGGTCATGTTTCTAGGAAGAGGAAACATCATTAACCTTTATAATAAATAATAGTCACAAATATTTTGCCCATTCACTCACAGTTAATTTCCTGCTCATTTTACTATTGGATAAGTACTATACAATGGTTAGCTGTGAATGAAGATTTAGAGTATTTTTTATACAATCTTACTTTTGATTTTACAAGAGCCCTCTAAATATCAGTATCTAAAATTTTCAAGATCAACTAATTACTAATAAATTTCTACGTATAAAGTTGAAAGCAAAGAAATAAAAGGTTTGATTCTAGGTAGACCTATTCTAATGCAATCTGTTGTTTATTACAGTTATCCACTATTTACCAACTGAACTCTGAACTTCATATGTATGTAGATTAGAGATAATGATACCCAACTTTGACTATTATTGTTAAACATTTTAATATATGTTGCTCAGCAAATATTCATACATTCAAAACACACTAAAATGTTACATGAATGAGATGTTCACTTCTTTTTATTGTAAAGAGAAGTAAAAATCATTTTGTAAGATTCTAATAAAACCCAGATGTCATTGTATATATTTATGCAAGTTCTCATCTCTGAATTCAAGGTGCACCTTTTAAATCTCAGGAGTTTTAAATTGGGAAGAAGGATTAGCAGATAGCAATACTTGTTACACAGTCTTGAAGAGTTGTGATCAAATTGGCATGTGTCATATAAGAAGTGTGGTGTGATCCCAAGAATTCGTGAAACACAAAGGTTTGGTAAGCAGAGATAGGAGGATCCTAGGGGATTGCTGGCTGCCAGCATACCTACAGATACAGGGAGAGATCTTTTCTCAAGAGTAGAAGACGAAGAGTAAAAGAGCAGCCAACTGAATTAATCCTCAGGCTTCTGCGTATGTACAGTGTGTGTGTAGCTGTGTATATAGATATACAAATGGAAGTGCAGATTTATACTTATAAATGTACATAGACCACACACATATAATGCATACACACACACACTAACACACACATACACACACAGAGGGGATGAGAGAGAGAGAGAGAGAGAGAGAGAGAGAGAGAGAGAGAGAGAGAGAAAGTTAGTTCATGGGTTGACTATTTTGTCCCAAGATGATGATGCTACAGAAAAATGGTAAAAATTTAAGATTTGGGGTTCATTTGGAGAAAGTAGACAACTCAGAAACTGATCCATCACCAATTAAATGTTTTTCTTTTTAAGAGTTGACTTGGTCATGGTGTATCTTCAAAACAATGGAAACCCTAAGACAGAGACTTCCCCTTATATAAAGAGGAGAGATTAATTTGGGAGGGATTTTTAAGGGCAGAACTTGGAGGAAAGGAGGAAGGGGTACTCTGATTAAAATGTAATATGAACAAAAAATAAATTATGGGAAAAAGGGTTTGAAAGAAGAGAACAGTACAGAATATTTTAGCGAGTCAAACAAGAAATAAATATCTGAAAAATTAAATTGAGATATTGACGCTTCTCTCTCTCTCTCTCTCTCTCTCTCTCTCTCTCTCTCTCTCTCCTCTTCACCCTCACCCTTCCTTAATATCACCCTGAGATAATTAGCTTTCCCGTGCCAAGAGAGGCAGAAAACTTCAACATGAACCAAAAGCAATTAGGCCACATGGACATGGACAAAAAACTTTGGAAAACACACACCAAATTAATCCTTCCTTTGTGTTTTGCTGATATTTTTTAAGTACTTTGTTTTTGGCAATGGATTTCTGGCTAGCATTGGCATTAAGACTTAATATTTTGTTATTCAAAATATAAATGTACTATACATTCTTTGTGAGTCATGTGTCCAATGTCAAGAACGCACCACCTCTGTCCTCAGAGGACTCTCAGGCAAAGGGAAACATATGCAGCCACATGTGCATAGCTTGACACAATAGCCACATAGTTATTAATGTTGACCGGTATAGTCTTAAGTAATCACATATTACCTGCAAACATATCACCTAAAACCGAAAGGATGAATAAGAACTTTTCTGATGACAGCAGAAGCATCTTGGCAAAACATAGCATCCTAGCTGGATTCCATCAGGTGATATTATTAAACTCATCAGGAAATACAATTGCAACAGTAACAAGCCTCGAATATAATTTCTTGAGAATTACGTTTTAGGTGAAATTGATTTTAAATAGTTTCAAAATGGAAGTGTCAACACTTATACAACAAATAGTTTAAAATGTAATATTTATGGCCAATAGTACTAAAAATACATACTACTTTCTGTTGATACATTATAATATTGAAATATAGAGGCAGGTAAAAATATTTAGGAAAAGAAACCATTATATGGGCCAGAAATGTCTAGAAATGTGTAAAAAAAAATAATATTCTCTAAGGAAGAAGTATATTTTTATTTCTGAACTTTGGTCAAGAAGAGAAATAGACACTTGGAGTCTCTATTCTCAAGGACATGAACACAAACATGGACATGAGCCTATTTCTTAGTTTGCATGAATATGCAAGTCAAAAGTGGTCTGTGTCACACTGAGCATATTTCAC
This sequence comes from Rhynchomys soricoides, assembly GCA_019843965.1. NCBI lineage: Eukaryota > Metazoa > Chordata > Mammalia > Rodentia > Muridae > Rhynchomys > Rhynchomys soricoides. Next base: position 5,686,936 of record JADRCH010000027.1, on the reverse strand, counting down.
TTAACTAAATAAAGGTAATTATTTAACACAACAATTCTATATATCCCTCATTCTTCCTTTTTTTCACAATATCTTAATGATTATTTGAGAAATTCACATTATGAATCCAGAGCGCACTCACTTTCCAATCTTCCCAGGTTGCCCCCCCCTACCATTTTAACCTCCCACACAAGAAGAAGAAGAAGAAGAGGAGGAGTAAGAGGAGGAGGAGGAGTAAGAGGAGGAGGAGGAGTAAGAGGAGGAGGAGGAGGAGGAGGAGGAGGAGGAGGAGGAGGAGGAGGAGAGTACCTCAATGGAGCATGGTCAAAGATCCAGTGGCCAGTTCCTTAAAGAAAACTGAGTTCTTCTCTATACCAGCCCCCCCCACACACACACAAGAGCAGTCTTCATTTGTAGAGGTATACCCCTCAGCATACACATCATAATTTTTAGGAATTCTCATAGAAAACTTCCTGTCAAGACTGTTACTTCAGGGAGGGGGACAGATAGAGGTTGTCACAGAACCCTTTTATGTTCCTCTATCTCAACTGGTGAATCTTCAGTCATCAACATCATGGCAGTTAAAGTGTAGGCTCACAACCAAAAATAATTCTCTTATTTTTAAATAAATAAAAAGAGTAACTTTCTAAAGGGTACAAGACATTAGCAATGTACATTTAAATTTTTGTCTCACCTTGGAATATTTAACAAATTTATAAACATTCCTATAAGCACACCAATTAAAAGAAGGTAAAATAATTTGGTCCCTCATGTAATGATAAATACAAAGCCAAATCCAAGGAGGAAAAGAGCTTCCCCCTAAATACTGAGTTCTTCCTGAAAAGGCAAGTAGAAAATAGAATGTAATTTCTAAAGTGGATCTTTTATAATGTTACATTGTGCTGCTTAATGGCACATAGTTCCTGATGAGCATTCCAAATTACAAGGTAGTTGTTCAAATAGAATTTAAAACCAAGGGCTTCATTGATGTGCTTTCTAAAACAAGGGGCTCTTTTAATTAGAAAAATCTATGCTGCTTTCTTTCCTGGCTTCATTTGTGGGGTTTCCCATCAGAAAGTTCTCACAGGCAGCCAAATGTGGAAAACACACAGACATTCTTTGCTTTGCAGAGCCGCCTAGCACCTCATGCTCTATATATCTACCCCTCAAAGCCCAGAGATCAGTGATTATTGTGCCATCTTAATAGATTTTAAATAGTCAGGAAAATACCTCTTTGATATATAAATTGAATGATTTGGAGCACCAGTAACTTCGTGTCCCATTTATTAAACTGCAGCACTGTAATACAAGGTGTCCATTAATTGGTCATCAGTTCTTTGTCCAGGAAGGTCAGAAGAGAAAACTGTTCATTATCAATTGAATTTTTCATCCAAATGAAAATTTCTATCTTTGCTGAAAATTTTTTTGAATATATATACACACGTGTATTGGAAAATTGTGGGTATCCTCTGGTTGACAGCCTAGAAATCTTTCTTAAATGGGGCTTCTAGAATTTCTATAGTTTGACAGCTCAATCTGTTGATGTTTCTATTTCACAAAAATGCTACTGACATATAAGCATTGCATCTAAAACAATCATTCTTTTATTTTGATATCTGTAATACAAAGTAATACCCACTTCACACAGTGGTAATGTCTTCAAATATTTTGTTAAAATATCATAATACAATACTGATACCATGAACATACTACTCTACTGACATGACATAATCCATGTGGACAAGTGATGCTCAACCTGTGGGTTGTGACCCCTTAAGGAGTTTAATGACATTTTCATAGGGGTCAAATATCAAGTATCTTGCATATCAAACATTTACATTATGATTCATAACAGTAGCAAAATTACAGTTATTAAGTGGTAATATGCATAATTATATGGTTCAAGGATCCCCACAACATGAGCAACTGTCTGCAAAGACTAGAGAATTGGTAAGATTGAGAATCAGTGAACAAGACCATTAATATCTTCCTACCATAACATGTTTGAGTTAGTACATGTGCATATTTAATTTTAGTTCCATGCAGTGTGATTGCATGCATAAACTTGCAGATTTCACTATAGTGGTCAAGATATGAGCAGTCTTTCTTTTATTTTTCAAAAACAAGTGTTCTTTATTTTGCTCATAAAGTCTTTGCAACTCTTTTTTACATCCAACCTCCATACCCACTATCCCTATTACATTTTGTCTTGTAATCATGTTTTACTGGACCTAGAATTAATAATCATGCACTTTAATAATATACTTTTTAAAAATAAATTTAACATAAATTAGCACACAGTATGCAAAAAGTTAACAAACCTTAAATAAAAGTAAGATGCATATGTGAAGTTATGAAAAGTGAAGTTTAGGAAATGTTATAATTGCTAAACATTGTCACCAACTTGCAGAGATGTTTATTACTGCATTTGAATGAAATTGGGAATATGTAAGAAGTAACTCACTTTGTGTTAGTAACTGAATTCTGGGAACCATCTGATCTTAATGTACCACTGGGTTTTCAAATGGTTACAGCTTTAGTTTTTTTACAGGGTATTGATTTCTGTTGTCTTTGTTGTCATCACATTTGTCTATAGGAAAGCTCTAGGAAGCAGTGTAAGTGACTGCTCCCTTGACAGCTCAAAAGAAAGCATCGGAAGAGGAGTTTCAGCTAACATTCAGAAGCTTCAAGGCCCCTATCAGGACAGCCCAGCAAAGAAGAAACTAGTGGAGCTCATAGGCTCTGGTCCCTAACTCCTGGGCATAATATGATAGTGATTGGATTGAGCTTGTGGTCTTTTCTGGCTCACGAAGAGATATTGTCTCCAAATTTCTACCTCACAAACATCTCTAATGGTTGTAACTTGCTGAGTCAGTTGAGGAACCAGTAGGGAAGAGGTTGGTGAATGGTAGGCCAGAGAAGTGGGATTCACATAAGACATCCACCCTAGGAAAAATCCTTATTTTACTGAAATTATTTTATTTATTTTAATGAAGCTTGGGTTGGTTTTAGAGCCCAACACCATGAGTGTAATACAGACTTTAGAAAGAATATTATGGTCATGTAGTTAAACAATTTGAGGCCGAATAGAAAGAGAGAGAGAGAGAGACATTGTAGGATAAATGAAAAAATTAAATATGGTAGCAAAATATATAGACACAAACAGAATCCAACTGTTTGAGAGAGAGAGAGAGAGAGAGAGAGAGAGAGAGAGAGAGAGAGAGAAGGAGAGAGAGAGAGAGATCTCAATTCCCAAATAGAAGTATATAGGATGCAAGTTATCATTGGCAACTTTCTTTTTTTCTTTCCTTTTTCATTTTTTTTTAATATATTTTACTGCCTTTAAATCTATTCTAGATTTGCTATAAAAGAATATTGTCAGAGAGAAACACATGTATTATATTTTTGGCCTTGTTATACACGTTAGTCTTATCTAATTCTTCAGATTTTATAATGACCCTTAAAGCAACATAAAAGCATAAAATCTATGATTACCAGTTGTGTAGTTTGAATAAATATTGCCCATTTTAACTGACTTTTGTACTTTCTAAAAATTTATTTTTGAGATTACACTATAAATACAATATTTACTAAACCTTCATTCCTAAATTCTACACTAGTTACTTTGGTTTTTCCTGTCTCTCTCCATTTTTTCCCTTTATTATCAAGATTGTAAATTACCAACTTGTTTCCTGAAGAAGTGTATGTGATTGTGAAGCAAGTGGCCATACACAGACCATAAGTTGCAACGTACACTGTCTAGACTTCCCTACAAGAAGATACCAATAAAATTATGATACAAAATGCTTTCCATTTTTTTCAAACATAGCACATTTTGCTTTCCCTTGTTAATTCCGAGAGTAACAGAAGCATCCCACCTCCTTCTGAGCAAGTATTTGTATACCACTGATTCTATGATTTCTATGGGTTAAGAACATTGCCTGGAGCTCTAAATTGTATATAGTTCAGTTATTACATTTACAAGGAAAACATTTAATTTTTTTTCTTGTGATTTTTTCTGAAAAAAAAAATGATAGAAAAATAAATTAAAAATATAAAAGAAACTATTATGCCAGGTAATAGAAAATGAATGAAAATTAGCAAGACTCAGCAAGAGCAATACTACCCATACAGAAAGCACAGAGTAGCTCATCATAGAAGCAGCATCTTCATCCTCCTTCATAGTGTTCTGTTCGAGCTTCCTATAACATTCAAACTGATTTCAAATTAGAGTGTCTTCTAGGAAGACAGTATAGTATTTAGAATTTATTCATATAAGTTGGAGAAATATCCCTCCAGGTAAGAAAGACTCAATTTTTCATGTCTGTCTTGATAAAACAGAAACTGTCTAAAAGAATAGGACAAGATAAAAAAAAATAATGGAAGTCCAAGGAAAACTATTAAATCAGGAGGGAGGCAGATCTCACAAGGTTGACAGCCACTATAGATTTTCTTAATCTTGTAATCTCTAATTTTTATTTAGAGTTGCAAAGAATGAGATTTGAAATAATTGTAAGATTTTCAATAGATACATTTTTTTTGTTGTTGAATAATGGGAAATAAGAGACAATTTCAGAATAAAGAATAAAGAGGAAGGTAAACTACTAAGTGCTAGTGGGAGATTTGATGTTCAAATTCCATCACGGAAAATAATTGATACATTAACAGGATAAATTTAAGTAAGGGAGGTATTGGTATTAAGGCCAGTTTTTATTACCAATATATTCATGGCATATTAAACTATGTGTTAGCATTTGGTTTGCTCATACAAATCCAGTAGTTAATGGATTATAAAACAATTACTGAAAAGGCTTAAAACATCTCCTGCCTTTATCTGTAAACTTAGTAAAGATACAACTCACCTTTATAATACTGAGTTTATCATAATGAGCTTATTTATGAGATTTACATATGTTACTATTTAGTACTGAGGGTATTGTGCTATATGTGTTTTGTATGTGCATGTGAGCATGGGGCATGTATTCTCATATGGCAACCAGAGGAAGATGCTGAGAGTGTTCCCTGTAACTCTTTATCTTATTGCATTGAGACAGGGTCGTAAACTGAACTGGAAGCTTATTGATTTGGCTTCACAGGTCTGCCAGCATTCCCTATCAGGTATGTGCCTCTGACCTATGATACTAAAATGAGAAACACAGTAGTTATGCCTGATTTTTACATGGGATCTGTGGACTTAAATTGAGATCCTATGCCATATGCAGGGCACACTCTTACCCACTAAGCTGACTCACTAGTCCAATAATGAGTTTTGGAGGAAAAAAGATTCATTTTATTGTAAACATTGTAAAAACTAACTAACTAACTAAATAAATAAATAAGTTAAATCATATCTCAGTAAAAAATACTCTATCAAAACACAAAACAAAAATTCATTTGATTTTCTTGAATATAATATATTTTAATCATACTCTTTCTACTTTTTCAACTTCTTGCAGGTTCTTTCCATCACTTTTCTCATGTAACTTCATGTTCTTTTGAAAATCAAAATAATCAAGGGCAGCCCCAGTGAGAAAAGACAAAAATAAATAAAATAAAATTAGAGGGGGGGGGCAGGAGAGAAGGGAGGAGGGTAGGAGACAGGGAGAGAGACAGAGAGAGACAGAGAGAAAGACAGAGAGACAGAGATGAGAGAGAGAGAGACAGAGATGAGAGAGAGAGAGAGAGAGAGAGAGAGAGAGAGAGAGAAACAAACAAATGCAGCTCATTTTATGTTGTCCAACCTCGACGGACATGGGACCTACATTGGAATGTGGTTGATACAGCCAGTGACATACCAGTGGAGAAACTGATTTGACCCTTTCAAGCAGTTATCAATAGCATAGGGATGGGATTTGAGTGCTCCTCACTTTCTCAGTCAAGTTTGAATCTGTGAATGTCTTGGAAGTTCTGTCACAATCCCTATGAGTTCACATGTATCTCTCTTGAATCTTTTGACATGGTTTTCTTGGAATTATCCATTACTTCTGGTTCTATCAATCTTTCTGCATCCAGATTCCTGAACCTTGTGGGGTGGAGTTTAATACAGAATCATTTAGAGCTGAGTACTCAAAATAATTTTGTTTTCTGTAAATTTAAGATTATTTTTTCTTCATTTTGCATCATAATTATTTAGTGCCTTTTTTGTTTTTTTCTATTTCTATAAGAATGTATCTATTGATAAATAATATGCTATGTTCAAATGCTGTTTTTTATGTTCTTCCCATGGACTAAAGGAAACATTCATAAAGTGATATATAAACACATATTGTAAACATGCTTTGTTCTGTTATACTCTTATTCATTTAAGTAATATAGTTTGATTTAGTGAACAGTTAAGGAATAAGTCAGTACTTGTGAAAACACAGCAGGTAGTCTGGACTAACATAAGAGGTAGCAAAATAGAAAAGAGATAGAGAAGTTCTCTTGTAGTTTAAAACCCTTTCATCAAATGTTTCATATCATTGTTATGAAACCTATAATTAACTTAGCCTATGAATTAATTAGTTTTCCTGCTGGTTTGATAAAGTATTCCAGCTAGAGCAGCTTTTGGAGAGAAGAGGGATATTTTTTTTTCTCAAAGTTTGAATGCACAGTCAATTATGGCAAAGAAGGCATAGCAGGAAGAACTTGAAATGGCCAGTGACATTGCATCCAGAGTGAGGAAGCAGGGAATATTGAGTCCTCTATCTCAACTTGTTCTTCCTTTTTATGTAATACAGAATACTTCCTATACTGATAGTCTCCATTCTTCATCCATAACACTTGTGTTGTACCAAATGATCTAGCTTTATTCCTGGGAATCTCACCAGAGGAATGTATTTGCTACCACAGAGATACTTGGAAATCCACGTTCACTGTTGCTCGAGTCACCGTATCACAATATCCAGTGAGGTACTCACTTAAGTATACCTTTTCTGACATGTTGAGCTTCCTAACTCTGTCTCTACAGCTCCCTTCCCTGCCAAGTGGCTACTTCTCTGCCTTGTGGCTGTCTTCCATTTTGGTAAAAATGGCATGGTTTCCCTCTACCTCTCCTCTCTCCTCAATGCAGCTATTGAGACTCATGGCTTGCTTGCCGGGAATTATTTTTAGTGACACTGTCCTTGAGCTGTGTTTTTGAGTCCACTTGTAAACTCTTTATTAAGGAGATTAAGAACCCAAGGGGAGGTGGGGAGGGAACCCTGGTTTCCCCCATATCGCATGCACGATTAATTTTCTAATCTATTTCTTATTTTAAAAACTTAACCAGTATGTTGTTTATAGCCAGTTGAAATTTGTGCATGCCCTGAATGTGTATGTGGTCAGAGCCAAATTAATGCACTTATTTTTTTTTTAATATTTTAATTACATGTGAAGCACACAGTTTGGAATGAAGAACAATTGATTTGTGGTATCTGTATCAGTCATCTGATGGAAGCAGAAGTTTGAGGGCCAATTAGAGAATACATTTTATCAATTTATAATGTTCAGAATAGGAAAGCTTTGACTAATCACAAAAATTAATTAAAACTAAACGGCTTCAAAAGTCCACTTTACAAAATTCCTAGTAAAATAAATTTGTATAATTCATCTTAATCGGTGTGGTATTTGCTTTTTTTTTTTTTTCTCAGTGTAATTTGATAATATTAATGCAGCTATTCAACACTAGTTTGATACTTCTGTGACTCAGGTTTTAAATCAGTTGTGTCCAAATAAAAGATTGTGATTTAGAAATGTATATGGGACTTAGTCAAGTAATGGAAGATTATTCAAATAAAGAAATGTTAAGATAAAAATGAATTTTTTCTTTTTTTCACATTATATATAATTGATATTTTTTTTTGTGTAATTCCCCCTTTCAAATATTTTTTGCAATTGCTCCTCCTCCCCTCCATCCTGATTCTAACGACTGGGGTTGTACTCGCCTTGAACTGGGTAATGGCTTCTTCTTGCTTCAACCATTCAAACTTCCGTTTGACTCTGGACTCATTTTATTTTTTTTATTTTTTTGTCAAAGCAGGAACTCACTTTATTAAACTAGGCACTTGCTCATATAGAGAATGCAAGGAGGTGGGCATTTTGGTATGGGAAGAGATGATGTAGGAGGCAGGGAAGGGTGATGGAGGGTAACTGACAGGTCCAATAAGTTCATTTTACATCATCAGTAGCTAGGCAGACAAGGGCTGGTGCAGGTCATGCTGAGTCATCCCCAGGTGGAAGTGATAGAGATAGGTCTCAAAAATCAAGCTAAGATTAGGCTTTCCCACAAGGCCACAGAAACTTGAGCCAGGCTCAGATTTGTCCTCAAGGCCCAAACCAGGGCCAAAATGGAGCTCAACAGTTGGGCAAGACTGTTGATTCCTTCTCTTCTTTGGAAATTGTGTGGTGCGTTCTGGTCCCATGTATGCTGGTCCTCCTGGAGAAAGCTTTCAGTTTGGTTACAGATCCAAGAGACATGGCAAGATGTTCATTCTTTTATGACTGCATTACCTCGCTCAGGGTGATATTTTCAAGATCCATCCATTTGTCTGAGAATTTCATGAAGTCATTGTTTTTAATAGCTGAGTAGTATTCCATTGTGTAAATGTACCACATTTTCTGTATCCATCCCTCTGTGGAGGGACATCTGGGTTGTTTCCAGCTTCTGGCTATTATAAATATGGCTGCTATGAACATAGTGGAACATGTATCTTTATTACATGTTCGAGCATCTTCTGGGTATATGCCCAGGAGTGGAATAGCTGGGTCCTCAGGTAGTATTATGTTCATTTTTCAGAGGGTCCGCCAAACTGATTTCCAAAGAGGTTGTATCAACTTGCATTCCCACCAGCAATGGTGAATTTTTTTCTTTAATATGTACTGCTGGTTCTCTTTCTATGGTGTCTAGCCCTAAGGTTCTACAAAGCTTAAGTTCTTCACCTTTACAATAACTATATAAGACAGATCTTTGGAGTAAATCTTTATTGGTCAATCAATTTGATTTTCCCTCTCTCTTCTGTCTTTTTATGTGTTGTTTTTTAATCATTTATTTTATTTACATTTCAAATGTTCTCTCACCTCCTCGATTCCCCTCTACAAATCCCCTATCCCTTCCCTTCTCCTCCTGCATCAATGAAGGTGCTCCCCCACTCACCCACCCACTCCTGCCTCACCGCCCTAGCATTTCCTTAAGCTGAAATATCAGCCCTTTACAGGATCAAGGGCCTCCCCTCCCACTAATGACAGATAAGGCCATCCTCTGCTACATATGCAGCTGGAGCCATGGGTCTTCCATGTGTATTCTTTGGTTGGTGTTTAGTCTGTGGGAGGTCTGTGGAGTCTGGTTGGTTGATACTTTTTTTTCTTTCCATGGGGTTGCAAACCCCATCAGCTCCTTCTGTCCTTCCCCTAACTCCTCCATTTCCATGCTCAGTCTGAAGGTTGGCTGTAAGCATCCAGATCTGTATCTATAAGGCTTTGGCAGAGCCTCTCAGGGGACATCCATATCAGGCTTCTGTCAGCAAGCATTTCTTGATATCAGCAATAGTGACTGGGTTTGGTGGCTGCATGTGGGATGGATCCCAAGGTGGGGCAGTCTCTGGTTGGCCTTTCCTTTAGTCTCTGCTCTACACTATGACTCTGTATTTCCTTTAGAAAGGAACAATTCTGGGTTAAATTTTTTAGGAAGGGTGGGTAGCCCCATCTTTTAACTGGAGGCTGTGCATAGTTTCTGAATATGGTCTCTTAGAGGTACATTTTCCCCTTTGATGGGTATTTCAGCTGTCATCCCCATTGGGACCTGGGACCTTTTTGCTTTCTAGGCATCTGGGAGTTTCTGGTGGCCACCCCGAGTTCCCCATCCCCCATTGCTACACACCACTGTTCAATTTTAACCCTCTGTATATTATCCCCGTCTCCTCTCATACGTGATCCTGCCACCTCTTTTCCCCTATCCTTCGTCTCTTCCTCCCAAGTCCCTCTCACTCTCTACCTCCTGTGAGTATCTTATTCCCCTAATAGTTACTGAAGCATCCACTCTTTGGTCTTCCTTCTTCTGGAGCTTCATATGGTCTATAATCTTTTTTCGTAATATCCACCTATCAGTGAGTTTATACCATGTATGTTCTTTTGTGACTGTGTTACCTCGTTCAGGATGATATTTTCTAGTTCCAACCATTTGCCTATGAATTTCATGAAGTCATTATATTTAATAGCTGAGTAGTCCTCCGCTGTGTAAATGTATCATATTTTCTGTGTCCATTCCTCTGTTGAGGGACATCTGGGTTGTTTCCAGCTTCTGGCTATTATAAATATGGCTACTATGAACATAGTGGAGCATGTGTCCTTGTTATATGTTGGAGCATCTTCTGGGTATATGACCAGGAGTGGTATAGCTGGGTCCTCAGGTAGTATTATGTCCAATTTTCTGAAGAACCATCAGAATAATTTCGAGAATGATTGTACCAACTTGCAATCCCACCAGCAATGGAGGAGTGCTCCTCTTTCTCCACATCCTCACCAACATGTCCTGTCACCTGAATCTTTGATCTTAGCCATTCTGACTGGTGCGAGGTGAAATCTCAGGGTCGTTTTGATTTGCATTCCCCTGATGAATAAAGAAGTTGAATGTTTCTTTAAGTGTTTCTCACCCATTCAAGATTCCTCAGTTGTAAATTCCCTATTTATTTCTATACATAGTTTTATATTATTTGTGACTGTTGTGAAGGGTGTCCTTTCCCTAATTTCTTTCTCAGCCCATTTATCCTTTGAGTAGAGGAAGGCTACTGATTTGTTCAATTTTACATCCAGCCACTTTGCAGAAGTTGTTTATCAGCTGAAGGACTTCTCCCGGGGAATTTTTGGAGTCACTTAAGTATACTATCATATCATTGCAAATAGTGATATTTTGACTTCTTATTTACCAATTTGTATACCTTTGGACTCCTTTTGTTGTCTAATTGCTCTGGCTAGAACATTAAGTACTATATTGAATAGATATGGAAAGTGGGCAGCCTTGTCTAATCCCTGATTATAGTGAGATTGCTTCAAGTTTCTCTCCATTTAGTTTGATGTTGGCTACTAGTTTACTATATATCACTTTTACTATGTTTAGGTATGGGCTTTGAATTCCTGTTCTTCCCAAGACATTTAGCATGAAGGGGTATTGAATTTTGTCAAATGATTTTCAGCATCTAATTAGATGATCATGTGGGTTTTTTCTTTGAGTTTGTTTATATAGTGGATTATGTTGATGGATTTCCTTATCTTGAACCATCCCTGCATCCCTGGGATGAAGCCTACTTGATCATGGTGAATGATTTTTTGATGTGTTCTTGGATTTGGTTTGAGAGAATTTTATTGATTATTTTTGCATCGATATTCATAAGGGAAATTGGTCTGAAGTTCTCTTTCTTTGTTGGGTCTTTGTGAGGTTTTGGTGTCAGTGTAACTGTGGTCTCATAGAAAGAATTAGGTAGTGTTCCTTCTGTCTCTATTTTGTGGAAGAGTTTGAAGAGTATTGGTATTAGATCTTCTATGAAGTTCTGGAAGAATTCTACACTAAAACCATCAGGTTCTAGTCTTTTAGGGAGTGGGAGAATTTTAATAACTGCTTCTAATTCATTCGGGATTATGAGACAATTTATATGGTTTATCTGATCCTGATTTATCTTTGGTAACTGGTACCTGTCTAGAAAACTATCCATTTCATCCAGATTTTCCAGTTTTGTTGAGGATTTGTAACAGGATTTTATTTTTTTTTTAAGTTTTTAGGTTTCTGTTGTTTTGTTGTTGGTTTTTTTTGTTTTTTGTTTGTTTGTTTGTTTTCTGTTTTTTGAGACAGAGTTTCTCCGTATAGCCCTGGCTATCCTGGAACTCACTCTGTAGACCAGGCTGGCCTCAAACTCCTCTGTTGTTATATCTTCCTTTTCATTTCTGATTTTGTTAATTTGGATACTGTCTCTGTGCCCTCTGGTGAGTCTAGTTAAAGGTTTATCTATCTTGTTGATTTTCTCTAAGAACAAGCTCCAGGTTTTGTTGATACTTTGTACAGTTCTCTTTGTTTCTACTTTGTTGATTTCAAACCTGAGTTTGATTATTTCCTGTCATCTACTCCTTTGCAGTGTATTTGCTTCTTTTTGTTCTAGGACTTTCAGATGTGTTTTTAAGCTGCTAGTGTATGCACTGTCCAATTTTGTGCTGGAAGCACTCATAGCTATGAGTTTTCCTCTTAGCACTACTTTCATTGTGTCCTTTAAGTTTGGTCATGTTGTGCCTTCATTTTCATTGAATTCTAAAAACTCTTAATTTCTTTATTTCTTCCCTGGCTGAATTATCATTGAATAGATAGTTGTTCAGCTTCCATGTGTATGTGTGCTTTCTGTTGTTTTTGTTGTTACTGAAGATGAACCTTACTCTGTGGTGATCTGATGGAATGCATGGGATTATTTCAATTTTCTTACATCTGTTGAAGTGTGTTTTTTGACCAATTAAATGTTCAGTTTTTGAGAAGGTAGCATGAGGTGCTGGAAGAAGTTATATATTTTTTGGTTTTAGGATGAAATTTTCTATAGATATCTGTTATATCCATTTGGTTCATAACTTCTGTTAGGTTCACTATATCTCTGTTTAGTTGCTATTTCCATGATCAGTCCATTGGTTTGAGCAGGGTGTTGAATTCTCCCACTATTATTGTGGGAGGTTTAATGTGTCCTTTGAGCTTTAGCAATGTTTCTTTTATGAATGTGGGTGTCCTAGCATTTGAAGCATAGATGTTCAGAATTACGAGTTTATTTTGGTAGATTTTTTGTTTTGGTGAGTATTAAATATCCTTTCTCATATTTTTTGGTAACTTTTGGTTGAAAGTCTATTTTATTGTATATTAAAATGGTTTCTTCAGCTTTTTTCTTGGGATCATTTGCTTGGAAACTATTTTCCAGTCTTTTACTCTGAGGTAGTGTCTGTCTTTGTCACTGAGGTGTGTTTCCTGTATACAGCAAAATGTTGTGTCCTATTTAAATATCCAGTCTGTCAGTCTATGTTTTTTATTTTGTTTTGTTTTGTTTTTTAAATTGGGAAATTGAGTTCATTGTTGTTTAGAAATATTTCTAAAAAGTGATTGTTGCTTCCTGTTATTTTTGTTGTTATAGGTGGAATTATGTTTATGCAGCTATCTTGTTTTGGGTTTTTTGAAAGAAGATTGCTTTCTTGATTTTTCTGGGGTTTAGTTTCCCTCCTTGTGCTGGAGTTTTCCATCTACTAACCTTTGTAGGGTTGGACACGTAGAAAGATATTGTTCAAATTTGTTTTCCTCATGGACTATCTTGCTTTCACCATCTATGACAATTGAGACATTTTCTGTGTATAGTAGCCTAGGCTGGCATTTGTGTTCTATTAGGGTCTGTATGACATCTGTCCAAGTTCTGTCTTTTACAGTCTCTTTTGAGAAGTCTGGTGTAATTCTGATAGGTCTGCCTTTATATGTTACTTGACCTTTTTCCCTTACTACTTTTAATATTCTTCCTTTGTTTTGTGCATTTGGTGTTTTGATTATTATGTGTTGGAAGGAATTTCTTTTCTGGTCCCATCTGTTTGTGGTTCTGTAGGCTTCCTGTATGTTTGTGGACATCTCTTTCAAGGTTAGGGAAGTTTTCCTCTATTATTTTATTGAAGAAATTTACTGACCCTTTGAGTTAGGAATGTTTGCTTTCTTCTATGCCTATTATACTTAGGTTTGGCCTTTTCATTATGTCATGGATTTTCTTGATATTTTGGGTTAGGGAATTTTTGCATTTTGCATTTTTTTGACTGTTGTGCCCATGTCTTGTATGGTATTTTCTACACCTGAGATTTTCTCTTCTAACTCTTATATTCTTTTGGTGATCCTTGCATCTAATGCCTTCTGATCTCTTTCGTATGTTTTCTATCTCCAGCATTGCCGCCCTTTGTGATTTCTTTATTGTTTTATTTTCATTTATATATATTTGGATGGTTTTGTCTAATTCCCTCACCTGTTTGTTTGTCTTTTCCTTTATTTCTTTAAGAGATGTATATGTTTCCTCTTTAAGTGCTTCTACCTGTTTAACTTTGTTCTCCTGTATTTCTTTAAGGGAGTTATTCACGTCCTTCTTAAAGTCCTCCAATATCATCATGAGATGTGATTGTAAATCAGAATCTCACTTTTCAGGTTTGTTGGAGTATTCAGGGCTTGCTGTAGTGGGAGAACTGGGTTCTGATGATGTCAAGTATCCTCACTTTCTGCTGCTTATGTCCTTGGCTTGCTTTTCACGAACTGGTTACCTCTGGTGTTAGCTGGTTTTGTTGTCTCTGACGGAAGCTTGTCCCTCCTGTGAACCTATAAGCCTGTGGTCTTAGATTTGTCAGTTTTCCTGGGAGACAAGCTCTCTCTGGCAGGAGTAGGGTGCAGATAGCAATGATCCTAGGTGTATCAGCACTCCTGTGAGACTAGCTCTCTCTGTGATCTTGGGTATGCCGAACTCCTGGGAGACCTGCTCTCTCCCGGCAGGAATGGGGTGTGGATAGTTGTGGCACAGGGTCAGCTCCAGGATGCAGATATAAACTGGAAGGGTCATCATGTCCTCTGCGACTCTGCCCTGTTTTTGTGTACTACTGGCTTTACTGAGAATGAGTCTTCATTATCAGGTGGTTAAATGTGGACAAAGAAAACTTAAACAATTTTTAAAAAGTTCTCCTATATAAAATGATTCCAATTCACAAAGCACTATCAATACGATCCAACAAAAGAAATATACTCCTTCCCTTTGCTTGTTTTCACATGATCTAGTTAGCTATCAAACCTGTACTGAGCTAAGGTAAAGAAACAAATCACTACATGCTTTTCAGTGGACTGGTCTTAGCGAAGACATTTTCCTGTCTTTTGACATTTATAAAGGTCAAAAGTTTGCAATCCTACAATTATTTTGCAATTGAAAATGATGGAACTAAAGGTAAATCTGAATTCACTTTAATAATAGCCGACATTTAGATCTGAGGGATGGGTTTAATGTATTTCTGCAATTATCCTAGTTTAACCAGCTTCCCTGCAATACCACTCAGACTTGGTAATTTTGACAAAGATGGGTTTTGCATGACTACTTAATGACTGAACATCAAGAAATAAGTGATTCTATGAACTTGAAGGCTATGAAAGCTTCTTCTTAATCTGCTTTATACCAAATTGTCAGTGTAAGTAATTTCGGCAAATGTGGAAGATTGTCTATCACTGCCATGAAAAATATAATCATATGAGTTAGGGGAGCAAGAACTAGAGAAAGTGACTTATAAAACCTATCCTGATATTGTGAAAAACTTGAAGAATATGTATTGTATATAACAAAGACCCTTAAGTACTGGTGGCCTTTGCTATGACATTATGAACTGTAGCTTGAAGATTTCTATGGAACTCTGTCTTTCCGGTCAGAATTGTCTGTTGCTGTCCTGCAATCAGAAATCAGAGCAGAAAAAGACCCTCACAAAGTTGGGCCTCATTCCCATTTCACCTATTCTATGACTATTATTTGAAGGAATGGTTAAGAATAAAAAAGAAAGAAAATACTTTTGTATGTAAATAAAGTCATAGACATGTGTGTACCATATATACTTGTGGTTTTTGTTAGGGTTTTCTATTGCTGCAATGAAACACCATGACCAAAAAGTGACTTGGGAGGGAGGGGTTTATTTTGGTTAAGCCTCCATATCACCACTCATCTTAAAGGATGTTAGAGCAAGAGCATAAAGCGAGCAGGAACCTAGCGGCAGCAGCTGGTATGGAAGCAATGGAGAAACGCTGCTTATGGCTTACTACCTATGCCTTGCTCAGCCTGCTGTCATATAGACTTCAGGACCATTAGCCCAGGGATGTTGTGTACATAATGAACTGGGCCCTTTCTCATCAATCACCAGTGACGAAAATGGTCTGTAGCCTGATCTTATGGAGGCAATTCCTCAATCATGATTCCCTCCTCTCAGATGACCAGAGCTTGTGTCAAGTTGATATAAAACTAGCCAGTACAATTTTTAAATATGTTCCATATATTCTTGCTTTATTTATAGACTTATTCCTAAATATTTGTGGGATAATAGTTTTCTATGTAATTGTGGATGTATATGCCTATAAGTGATCAGGTTTCCTTGGAATTAACAAAAGTTGATTTAACATATATGTATCATCATGTACTTAAAATCATCACTAGATTTCTTTATAACAACTATGTGAAAATCATAAGATTTTATTATTAGAGAATAATGACAGGCAAAAGAAAATTTGAGATGGTATAGATGTAATATATTTTTCATATATTCTTATCAGGAGTGTCCTCAAACTATGAATGTTGGAATCATATTCAAGCAATTGCTTGTACTTAGGGAAACCAAGTCCATAAGTTCTAGTTGAGTTTAAATAACACTAACTTAATCTGTAGATACTCACCTCTAAGATGTAGAGCTGTGACCTTTCAGTTCATTTATAATTCCCCATATGTTAAGAGAGGAATCTGATTGGGCAATAAAAGTATTAATTTAATAAAACCTCAATTTCAAAGGCCACACAGAAAACAAAAGCAATGAAACCACTAGCATGCAAAAGAGAATCTGAAGAAAATTTGGGTTAAATTTAATTTACTCAGAAATATCACTGGAATATAAAGGTCACTCTTTGACTTGGAATTTCATTTCTAATTTGTTCTTTAGTCTAAAACAATGTAACTAGGAGCTCTGTGAAATACCTTGGCTTTAAATGTCAGCCATAAGCACACACTGTATATATATTCATCTAAAACTCTGCACTGTGAGTTAAGTATGTAGATGACAGTTCATTCTTATAATGAGACCATCTAGTTGTGTAATTTTTAGTGAGTAAATCAAAGCCTCTAGTGCTTTAAATTTTCAATTCTACCATTTGTAGTTAGTAGTATATCTCATCCATTATAATTGTTAAAATTATTCACAAAACATACATAACTGTTCTTACTATGCATATTATGAATATATATAACAAAATGTTTTGGGTTATTTAATTTAAGTAGACTGATTTCTAGTAAGTCAAATATACGACCAACCTAGAAAGAATATACTATAGTTTCAAACTGAGAGAAGTAAATAACTTATAGATAGTAGGAGGAATATAATAGGAACACCTATAGAGAAACAAAATAAAGGTTATTAGACTTTAAAAAATTATAAGCAATCTAAAAACATAGAAAATTGTCCATGATGCTTTTAAAATTTTGTTCTACTTATTGCTTCTGTTCAGAAAAAAAATTAATATTTCATGTTATAGTCCATCAAGCCAAGAAATAATTATTGTCTAAATCTATTTAAATAAAAAATTAATTCATTTATATGTACATGTTTATATATGGATACATCAAACTATCTAAGAATACAAATCAGGTTTGGTGATAACAAGATTATTAAGTATGAAAAAGATACATTCAGATATAATTATGTTAAAATAAATGAATTAATATTATAAATGAGGAAATAATACCCACTGATATCAAGAGATAGGTTAGTTAGAGTACTTTATATTCTAGGTTATATTTTTTTAATACTTAAAACAGTTTTTGAATTTAAATATTTTTGATGATAGTCATTCCCTCTCCCAGGTCTTTCCAGAACTTCTCACCTCTCTACCCATCTAACTTTAGTTTTTTCTCAACAAACAAACAAACAAACAAACAAGCAAACAGTACAGCTATAAACTTTCCCAATGTCAGCTCCTAGCTGGCAGGTCCAGGTGAGAGGAGAGAACCCGGTCCAGCAGAGTCTATCCAAGGCTGAGCAGGATGGCAAGTGTCGGCAGCCAAAAAGAAACACACCAGGCCAGGAGTCTTGTCGAAGCAGGAACTCAACTTTAATGTAGCAATTCCTCTCACTTATATAGAGAAGGCAAAGGGGGTGGGCACTTAGGTATGGGGAGACATGACATAGGAAGAGGGGAAGGGGAAGGAGAGACTGGCAGGGCCAATGGCATAGCTCCATGTCAGCAATGACAGGGTAGAGGGAGGGCAAAACGGGTCTTGCTGAGTCACTCCTATGTGGAAGTGACTGAGACAGGTCTCAGAACTAGAGCCAGGCTTGGATTTGTCCCCAATGGCCCAAATCAGGGTCAGATTGGGGCCCAAGACTACCGTTTCTTGGGATCCCACCCTCTTGCCCTCAGGACAGTGGGAGGAAGAGAACACTCCCAGTGCCCTGCCGTAGGGGTCCAGTTCAGAGCCCTGGCCCAGAGCTGCCACAGTCACTGCTGCAAACCTGGGGCCTCTGCACCCCACTCCTATGGCTGGAGTAGCCCCAGACTGCATGCCGTGCACCCCTCTGTGGGCCAGGGAGGTGCGCCCCATGGCCGTCAGTGGCCCCTGCTCCTCTAAAGAGGAAGCCGGGCCATCTCCCCTTGTGCCATTGCCAGCTTGAATCCTGGGACCCTCAAACAGGCTGCCTTGGGCCCCGGGCCCGCAGACAGACGACCTTGGGCCCTGCCGTCCCCCCAGACCACGTGCAGAGGGCCGTCACCATGGAGATGCCCCCAGTTCTAGCAGCACCTCTCTGCTCACAAACTGTGGCACAGCCCCCCAGCATGAGAAGCACAGCCGCTCCAGATGTGGCTGTGCTGCTTGCGATGTGGCAGCAGAGGCGCTGCCAGAGGTCCAACACCCCAAACCAAGTAAAAACAAAAAACACACCCAAAAAGCAAAACAAACAAAAAACCTGACAAATTGTGACCACACAACAAACAAACAAACAAACATCAACACAAACCAAACTTGGTGCTGGTCAAGTTCTCCTGAACATGAGACCTGTCCTGGAGTGGTTGAGATACCTAGTGTCACTCTATTGGAGAAAACTGATTTTTCCTCTCTTAGCAGGTATGTGATAGTTCAGTTGTTACCCCCCACTCAAATGGTTAGATTTTCATTCAATCAGTCAATCATTCATTCATTCTTCTATTCATTCTTTTTAAAATACATCAAAATTAATTATAATGAGATAAACGAGAAACTAAATCATTGAAATTATATCTACAAATACCCAAAAGTCACTTCACAGCAACTGTAAGGCTGAGTGTAAGGTCCCAGATGGAGGACTTGGAGATGGGACTGAAGGAGCTGAGGGAGTGTGCAGCCTCATGCAGGGAGCAACAGTGGCAACTGGCCTGACCCCTCGATGCTCCCACAGACTAGTTCACCAACCAAAGAATACACATGGAGGGACTCATGGTGCTGGCCACATATGTGGCAGAGGAGGGTCTTGTTAGCCATCAGGGGGAGGAGAGTCTCTTGGGCCTGAGAGTGTTAGATCGTCCAGTATAGGAGAATGCCAAGGAGAGAAGAGGAGAGTGGGTGGGTGGGTGGGGAGAATGTCCCCATAGTGGCAGGGGGAGGGGGAGGGAATAAGGATGTTCAAAGGGGAGATCTGGAAAGGGGGAAAAGCTGTTGCCTGTTTGTGGGATATGCTCTTCAAGCTGAGCAGCCTTGTCTGTCCTCAGTGGGAGAGGAAGCACCTATCTTTGCAAAGTTTTAAGTGCCAGGGTTTCAGGAAATCCAAGGAGCTCCCACCAACTCAGAGATAGAGTGGGAAGGAAGATGCAGGAAGAATTGTGACTGGGAGGGCCAGTGGGCATTATGTAAAGTGAATAATTTTTAAAAATTAAGTTAAATTAAATTAAGTTTAAAAAGTAAACCTAAAAATGAGATCACAGAATGCGCCAGTGTTAGTGTCATGTTCCTCGCATGATTTTTCCATCATTGATTTCCAAATAATTTTCGTATAAGAGCATGTGCACTATAAATAATCATACCAAGGTCCCTGTGAGTTCACAGAAAAGTAATTTAAAGCTGACTTTGCTTACTTACCGCTTCTACAGTGTAAGAGAGAATTGCAGAATAATCAGGGTCAGAGTAGTGTACAACTCTCTACAAAAGCTTGTCATTTGTCCCATCTATGTTTTCATTTTGTTAAACACATGCCTCGAGATACCTGTCTCCTATTCCTGGTGCTTTCACTTGGTAAACTCTCCTGCTTAAAATCTGACAAATAGGCATTATTTTTGTTTTTGTTGTTGCTCTGTTCTTCCATAACAATTCAGTTCATCGTAACATTTGATCAGTTCCAGAGATTACTTCAGACTCCCTCACAACCTCATTAGTAACAAAAACTTACTTTCTAGCTAGCTAAAAACTTATAAAAATCATCTTAAGTCTGGATATAAGAGAAATAAAAGCCACTTTGCCCTCTTTATAACAATAAGGTTCAATATAAAAAAGACAGTATTTTCTTTCAGGATAGATGGCATACTTTAAAGTAACACTTTATGATAGGAAAAACTGATAAAAAGGGACTCAAATAATAAATTATTATAATGTATTAAGGAATGTTAAGCTTTTCTGTTAAAATTACAAAGAATTAGAATCTGTCAAAAGGCTGGAAAATGATGGAAGACAGGTTTATATGCAAATGTTGTATGTGTTTCTGTCTAGATATAGTATATCCATGTTAAAATGTACTTCAAGGATTATTTTGTTGAATAAAGAAGAACTGATCCATTTTTAAAGGCATAAATCATTTTTTCCTTTGTACTTATATTTACTCCCTGGAACACCTAGTACAGTTTGGACCCCAGGTAAGCACTCAATAAATGTTTGAGTGAATGAATAGCACTAATATAGAATGTTCTTGGGAAAGAGATAAAAGAATATCAAACAATGACAGAAAAGATTGTTAGGAGGAAGATAGCAATTGATTAGTAGTTGCCAGAACCCATTCAATATTGTTCCCACATCAACAAAAGAGGACAAACACAGGCAAAGATCAATTTTCCTTTTTACTGTGTATTTCTAAAGCAAACTCCCACATCATTTCCCCCTTTTAACTTGGTAAGGAACACTTTTGCACTGTTCCTGGATGAGGTAAATTAGCACTATTACCTATTCTGTTACCTTCTTTGCCTCCACTATCCAAAAGTGGCATTATCACACTCAATAGAAATGTGTGAAAAGACACATCAGGAAATACAGTATACTTCAATCTATTTAAATCTTATTTTACCATTTGGTCCCTGTACAGCAATATATTGAACTTCCTTTCCCCATTTTCTCTCATTGACAAAGCACTGTATCTCTCTATTTTTTTAAGAACTAGACACTCCTGATATTCCAGAAATCTAGTTGCTTGTTGAATTTACAAATATCACACATGTTAAATATAATTGAGCGATTCTGAAGTTCAAGGGAGCAAGCATAAGATTACAAAAGTATAGGAAGATAAGTAGAAGAACAGTGCAGAATGATTCTCTACTTTAAAACAGATTTGTGTAAATCAATATATAAATATAGTATATGTAAATACTTTTATGTATTTATATATACACACATAGATAAAAAGGAAAAATAAAGCAGTAAGTATTCATTATTAAGCTGTAGATGAAAAGTGACACATGTAAGGTACAATGTAAGATTCATGGTGTCATAATTTTCTCACTGAGACTTAGTCACAAAACTTATTTCAAACACTACAAATGTAAACATATCTACACATCTATCATTAAGTGAAACACAGGGAGCATTATATGATGAGCATCCCATTAGCAGACACTGAACAAAAGAGAAAATGCTGGCACCACAACACATGATTTCTGCTTATCTCTTCCTGCACTAAAGCCATAAGAGCGGCTCCAAAGCAATTATCAGCAGGTACATTAATAATTTAGTAAAAGTAACATCTGCTATTTGTGGAATTACCTGTCTTTTAATTTGTATCATTCTTCTTAATACAAATATACACTTACGATTATAGCATTTGAAAGGATATGCAAACAATTCTAGAGCTTTGCCTTTTTATGAACGACAACGATGTAACTTAATCTAGTATGTGTAAGGTTAAGTTTTACTTTGCCTTCTAGTTCTACAATAAAACATTAACTGAAACCAAATCCACAAAGAAAGAGATTGTTTCATTTTGCAGTTTACAGTCCATCAGTTAGGGAATTTATGGCATAAACTTGAAAGCAAAAACCAAGGACCAAGGTTGTTTTGAAGTGGGAATTTCTGGTTTCATTGGAGACTCAGTTGTATCATGTTATGTATTTCTGGAAATTGTCTTAGGAGAGGATGTTTTGCTTAAACGGACATATGAGAAGATATTTTGCTCAGAGCAGATACATGGACTTTTCTGTACATTGCATGGTGAAAGGACATGTGATATTTTGCTGGAGCAGATTCTTGGGAGGCTCATAATGTTTGGAAAGATATAAATACTAGGCAACAGGCAGTGGATGATGACACTCTTTTTTTGATAGTTTATTTACATTTCAAATGTTTCCCCTCTCCATGTCTCCCTTTTGCAAACTCCCTATCCCATCCACTTCCCCCTGCCTCTATGAGGTTATTCCCCCATCTACTTTTGTCTTCCCTCCATGGCATTCCTCTATGGGCATCATGGAACACTCTCAGACCCAAAGCCCTCTCCTCCCACTGATGGCCAACAAGACCATTTCTGCCAGATATGTGGCCAGCCCCACTTGCATTGGTTCACCTTGAAACTCTTCTCTGGTCATTGCTGGACTTTGCTGAGGCTGGCTTTCACTGAAAACACTCATAAATTGGTTCACCTTGCTTTTTTGGCTGATCATTACTTTTCATGGCTTTGTAGGAGAGCACACCAAAGAACTTCTGATGGCATTCCAGCTATTTCTTGCTGATTTAGGGGATTTGTGCTCATCTTCTGTTTCTTCCAGATCAACCCATTGCTACTTATTTGTGTTTTATGTTTGCCAAGTGGACTGGACTGCCACTGCTGATTTGTGTTGATATTTTGCTAGTGGACTGGAGTGCTGACAATGAAGATTGGAATCATCCCAAAGAACTACTTCGAAACAGTTTCACAAAACCCATATTCTATTAACCTTTCTTCTTCCAGATTGAAGCTTTGAAGAACCATAACTAAAGTAGGTTTTAAAAAATCTAAGCCTACACTGTTTACTTGCAGTCTTCTTTTGGCTTTTTCAACCTCCTTTCTTATAATGTCTAAGACAACTTTCTTAGGCATGGCATCACTTAGAGTGCCCATCGACCTCATACCTCTATTCACAAATTAGAAAATGACTCACAGATGTTGTTCCAGGACAATCTGAAGGAGGATATCACTCAAATGTGGTCCCCTCCCCTGAGGTATGTCATGTTGCCACTGAAGCTAACTATGACAGGCAATATACAGAACCTAAGGAATGTAATAAGTTTGCATTTGCTTCTGTGCTATGCATGTGTGTGTGTGTGTGTGTGTGTGTGTGTGTATACACATATATATATGGATACACAAATATGTTCATAGGAACAGATGTAGAGATCAGAGGCCCAGTCCCAGTGTCATTTCCAGGAGCCTCACATTATGTTTTGAGACAGTCTCTTTGGCTGAGAAATTGCTGAATTGGCTAGTCTTCCTAGTAACTAAGCCCTGGATCTGCCTATATGTGCATTGCTAGTACTGTGGTAACAAATGTATGCCATCACCCTATCTTTTTAAACATGGTTATGAGGATAGAACTCAGTTCACATGCTGCCAGGAAAAGCCTTAACTAGGAAGCTGCCTTCCTAGTCCCAAGATTGATATTTTCAAAAGAAAACTCCTGGATCTGCAGAAATGCCTCAAAGGATAAGTGCACTGATTGCTCATCCAAGGGGCTGGGGTTCAACTGCCAGCATGAATATATATGATGACAAGGAAATATGTGTAACTCTACATTTCCCTCTCTTGGCCTCCACAGGCTTGGCATGCATATACTGACCAGAGATAATGCAGGGAAAATACCTATAAGTACAAACATGGAAAACACTAATAAATTAAAAATAAGAAAAGGTCTCAGTCTAAGCTCTGTATTTAAATTAAAAATATATGCTAAATGCAGGATCTGTCTTAGAATTATAGATGTTTAAGCATTTTAATACTGCTAACAAAGAATAATGGTGATAAATAGGTTTATAATATTGCTAAATTATTTAAACTTCTGCTATTTGTTCTTTGTATTGTTTGTTTGTTTCTCTTCTTTTTATGTTCAGTACCCTGTTATTGGAACTTTCAATGAAACATAGTCTAATGTTACCAGTGAAATTTTTGAGTGTATATTTATGTGTAAATGAGCACTTCACATATTTTTGTCTGTACACACACACACACACACACACACACACACACACACACACATCTACCATCCAAACTCATAGGATCTCCTGCAGTCTAGCCCTTTATGATATGTGTCTGTGCCAGAAATCATTTCTTTTCCTATGGATATATTTTGATCTATCTGATTATATCAGGAACAGAGACTTTCTACCCATTTTCACCTGATTGTGACAGTCTCCTTTAGGTCAGAATTCCTGTGACTTAACCTCAAGCAAAATCATTTCTCTATTTAGTTGTGCCACTTAGCAGTGGGAGAATTAACTGAATGGGTACTAATCCTCCCGTTTTAATACTAAAAAAATTTGGCATAATAGTTTATACACCTTAGAATCTTCACCCAGAACTAATTAGGCTAATATATTAAGATGCATGAAAAACCAAAAAGAAAAAAAAAAAAAGTAATGACTAATACATAGCTTTCACAAAGTGTCTACTTTATCATTAGCTTCATTATAATCTATTCATTATAATCATCTTCTTTATTTTGAGAAAATCAAAACAATGAGCAATCATGATTTAACAAGATCTCTTTACCCTTTATCAGTTTACTTGGAGATATTTTTCATTACTTTGACCATTCATATAGAATTTGTTCTGGAAGCACATGATTCCTAAAGGTTATGCCAAATTATCCTGTATTTCTGTAAAGAAATAACAAGGGTACTCAGAAATCTTGACATTTTGAAATAGCTCATATATGTTTCTTTAGTGATATCATCTCCTCACAAAGCTTGGAGTTTATCAGTGGCTTCCCTCAAAGACAAAGAAATATATAACTATGAAGGGAAAGAAATATCTAGTTCTTTAATTTGAATCCAAGTGTTGAGGAAGTGTGCCTTGTTCAGATTAACTCCCCATGAGCTTATGCATACATTCTATAAGTAATAATTTTAATTTTTAATAAACATAGATATGATTTTATTTTTTTTTCAATTCACAAATATGACTTTCAAACTGTTACAAATGTTAATCTATGCATATACAAAGGATAATTATCCAAACAAAACTTTTAGGAGTTTTCTCTTTTGTTTTGTTTTGTTTTAATTTTTATTTTAGATTAACAGAGGAAAATTTTTACTGTATCATGACAAAGAACATTTGGGATTTCTACTGGAAATATGCTTTCTATTTGTTTGTTTTGGTTTTGGCTTTTTGAGGCAGGGTTTCTCTGTGCAGCTCTGGCTGTCCAGAAACTCGCTCTGTAGATGAGACTGAGCTTGATTCACCTGCATCTGCCTCCCAAGTTGTGGGATTCACGTTATTAATACTGAACACACAAAATGAAAAACAACAACAACAACAACAACAACAAAAACCTAAATAGTCTCTGGACGGTCATTACTTAGGTACTTGCTAAGGAAACACGGGTTTATTTATTTACTTATTTCCACTCCAGATTATTTTCCCTTCCTAGTCCATCCTTTGACTGTTCCACATTCCATACCTCATCCCCCCCATCTCCACAAGGATGTCCCCAACCCCAAACCCCACCCCACCAGACCTCTAAACTCCCTAGGGTCTCTAGTCCATGGAGGGTTAGGTGCATCTTCTCTGACTGAACCCAGACCCAGCAGTCCTCTGCTGTATATGAGTTGTAGGCTTCATGTCAGCTGGTGTATGCTGCCTGGTTGGTGGTGGTCCAGTGTTTGAGAGATCTCGGGGTCCAGGTTAATTGAGACTGTTGGTCTTCCCATGGGGTCGCCCTCCTCCTCGGCTTCGTATCTTTAACTACTCTATACACCAGCAGTGAAAATACAAGCAGCAGGAATCAAAAATCTGCTTGGGCCCAAAGCTTCAAGATGCTAGGACCTTACTGATTGATTACTTACAAACAAACATACTTGAAACTGTCAGGTCAGCTACAAGAATATCTTTGATACAAAATATCTTCCCCAAGGTATAGATCAACATCATTTGTTTACTTATTATTTCCCCTTAAGTGTTCTACTGATTTAGCAAAATTTTTGAAGCTAAACTCCCTTGGTGATTATCAAATTTATCATGTTCATTAGAAAAGATTACCACTAAAGATTTTTGTAAGTAGAAAAACTATTATAAATCAGGACTTCATGATAATGTATGATGATGTTTTCAAAGATGACCTCTGGCTTGCATCTATAGATCCATTCTGATGGTTTCTCAGGTTTAATGATTTAATGTCATTGAGACAAATGGAAAAAATAATACTGTAAAATGATAATTACTTACTACTTCTTAATCTAGATAGTTTTTAATGATAGTGGCTTATGAAGCTGTATTCTTCTGTTTCTTATACTCTATTTCAAGACAAACTGCTTCAAAAGCAAATGAACAAAAATTATTAGTGAGATTAGAAAAGATACATAAAGTGTCTAAGTAAATGAAGCGTTCTCATGAAAACTATTAAATTGATAAATTAGATTAAAATGTCATTGCCATTAAACTCTGTTTAATAAATGTCAAATAAATGTGCTAGCTGTGCTCTGAAGCCTCATGTCTATTACTGTATTTGTCAGTGAAAATGATACCAATTGTTTTTGCATTTATGTGTTTTACCTAATTAAAAAATGTACATTCCATCTATAATTGTCTTTTTCAGCCTTATTGATGAAACCAAATTCTGAACACTGTAGGACTCAACTAAAAAACATTTTAAAAACAGATGGAATTTTTCCTAAAATTTTGCAGTGCAATCTACATACACACACACACACACATACAGAGAGCGAGAGAGAGAGAGAGAACATTTTTAGTGCACAGAAAATGATATGTGTTTTAGTGCATATGGAAACATAGCAAGGAGAAGTAATTCTGTAACTAGGAGTTGTGACTTAGATATGAGGTATATGCACAGCCTCATATGCTGTAGCTTACTCCACAGGCAGAAAAGCTGTTTTGGAAGGTTGCAGAACAACACAGGAAAAGTTTTATTAATAGAAACTAGAAATCCTTGTGCAACTTTTGAAATACAACCAATGACTTGAATTATGTGTATAGTGTACCTCTAGCAGGCAAAACTGAATAATAATGTAAAGCATATTTTTACCAAGAAGAAAGACAAAAGCATCACTTAAAACTGCAAGAGTTTATATTTTGAGTTTCTAATAATTCTGACCTTTGATTGTAACAGAGGAGAACTCTCAGACATAAATTGAGTAGTCAAAAACTAAAAATAAGAAGAAAGTAAGTTTAAGACTGACAACCAGTTTCATTTATACTCTATTCACACACAAATAAGATTTATACTTTAGCTAAAATTTTCTTTCCCATGTAAACCACAAAATAATTTTGAAAAAAATTTAAACATCGGAAGCAAGGGGATAAAGAAGAGAAATAGTAAATAATTATGAGACAGGTGTTTTATTGCATGCTTCACCTCAAATGAAACAAAAATAACCACTGTGAAAAAATGAATGCTTATTGAAGACTGTTTGAAAGTTGGAGAATTCAGTCCTAAGATAGATCTACCAAACACCCCAACACCCAAGACTCAGACATTTCAGAAAAGAAAGTAGAAAGATTGTAAGCGTCAGAGGATCAGACAGTTTGTGATGAGATTTTTCTTTCCAAGTACTAACAGAAGCTATAGCCATAAAGTCTCAACAACATGACTGCCTAAACAGAACGGGAGCTGAACAAGGACAAGGGCAATAGGCCATTCAAATTAGATGGAAAAAAAAGCCGATGTGTGTAAGTCCTCAACCTTACACAAAGAACTTCAGACAAATGAAAGAATGAAGGAAGCTGTGAGAAGGAAGGCTGGTCTTTCCCAGAAATAAGCCACCAATTGGTTGTTTGGCACCACATGATCAGCCCTGAAAAATATATCTAATCAACATCCTACACAATTGGATAACATACAGAAGGACCAAGTTAAATCCATTGAAATGAAAGCAAATGGGATACAATTTTGACAGTCGCATATTTAAAATTCTGGTGTAAAATCTATATAAAGAAATTATTTTAGTTACTAATTACTTCATTTTATTTTACAGTGTTAAAGCAGCTTCACTTCAGGATTTCACTCAAAAAGTTTTAATTGTAAAATACAACATGGTGTAGCAGTAGCTTGTAACTCATTCTTCTGGCTCAGTGTAAGACATCTGCTAAGTGTAAGTCCCCTCTTCCCCAATAATTCTCTTTAACACAGTGTTTTTCATTTTTCAGGGATAGATAATTTCCCTCCAGCAGTAAATTATTTTTCATTTATTTATTATTCACTTATTTGCCTACTAATTTTGCCTTTGTCTACTACTGGAACAATCATTATTGTCTGGGATCAAACTTCCTTGCACAGTACCAGAGATTACTATTTTCTTTTTTTCCTTCCTTCCTTCCTTTCTTTCTTTTTTTTCTACCAGCTTTATTGGAGTAATTTACAGGACAATGAGGAAGGAGTTGTTGAACCGAGAACAAAGAGATTCAGAGTCAATTGTTACCCTATAATGTGAAATAAGCATTTGATTAGAATTATGAATACCGGATACTCGAAGCACACTTCACATCTGTAGGCGTATTTATAGAATAAGAATATGCAGTCTTGGTGGCTCAGTTTTCCAAATATTCTTTGAAGTTTAATGTTTCTGAATTTGTTCATTGGAATTAAATATACAGAATGATGCCACTTTTATTAGATATTTTACGGTTGTATTAAAAGCTTAAATAATTTCCTTTTGGAATTGATTCTTTCATTCCCAATGAATGTGACATACAATACTATATTCAACTGGCTTCCCAAGTTGTCTTTATCTTGTAACATTTGAGGATGAACAAGAGATTAGTATTTTCATTAATTAAAACTTTCGTTGCTTTGTTGTTGTTAGCAGTGATGTTTAGTTGTTTTATTTGGGTACAGATTAAGAAGAATTCCTTCTCATTTAACTTTAGAAATATGTGATTATAATGTCAAGGTTTAAAAACTTTACGGATATATTCTTTGTATTGTGAAGAATTGGAAACAGAGACAAACATAGTATTTATTTCATTGTCTTTTATTTCATTGTAGTATTTTATTAATACAACATATTAATGAAAGTGGGAAGCAAATGAGTGAAGATTCTGAAAGTATTTAGTTATTTCATTGTGTACATTTAAAGATAGACTAGGTACATCAATTGCTTTAAATGATTCAGATATATAGAATGCACAAAAATACTAAAAAATAGGTTAAAAAGTCAAATTTTAGATAAAACATTTTTCTAAATGTTAAATATTATTAAAACTAATAGTGTCCAAAAGTTAAATTATAAAATTAATTGTTGGATATTAAATGTTAAAAATATTTTTCTACATGTAAAGAGACATTAAGATAAGGTGAGAGAAAACTTTCAATTGACTGTATTTATTAAGTGTGGCATATGAACAAAATGAATCAATAAATTTAAATTTTAATAATGTTGTGGGAATGGTTAGAAAAAGCTTTTCATTATGCCGCTAGTCCTGAAGCAATTAATTTTCAATTATACATTCAGATATGACTCTCCTACTTTACTCCACCCTTAATTTTCCAAGAAACTGAACAAATGGGTCTCTCATGATAAACAGATCGAAAATATTACCATTTGGTTTGAAAATATTAATTAGAAAATGCACAGGACATACAGTGACAATAAAAAATAGATTTGGAACTACTCTCTCACTTCACATGTATCTTATAATTTCTAATCAATGCATTCTAAATAGATATTTTACAGCATTTAGCAATCAATCACCTGTCATCACTAGAGTCTGGCTTTTACAATAGATAGAATCAGATATAACTTCAATTTAATCCAAAGCAAAACCAATGAGTTTAGGCATATATAGCAATGGATTGCATAGAGTTGAATAACCAGAGTAGGTTCATTACTAGAAAATGAAAAAAAAAACTCCAATTAAAAAATAATTTCTTACATGAATTATTCAATTAATTAACTCTACTTCACATGAAAGTATCTGCCCTTGAACTATTTAGACTAATGAAGTAATAGAAAATTAATGCAAAAATTAATATACAAGCATAAATTATCACTTTTGTTACATGTTTCAAACATGTCTACAATTGTTCTTCCTATTAAGAGGATAAGCCTAATTTTTCTTCTCTTGAATGTGGGTCAGATTAAGTGATTTGTTTTGAAAAGTAAAATACTGTCAAAGTACAACTGTATGAATTCTGAGATGATATCATACAAAGAGACCGAGTTTCTGGTCTGTCTTATGGAACTCATGAGCATGCTGGAAGGAAGCCAAGCAACAAAATGCGAAGGGCAAGTGTGCTTGTCTGGTCATCACCCCAGCCAACATGCAGATCCATCATCAGCCATTTAAATGATGATCTTCTCATGATTTCAATTTCCTAGCTTGTGGATTACTGGAGCACCAGTAAGCTGACCACATATAGCTTCTGCTAGATCTTAAATTCATCAGAAAATGAACTGTAATGTTTTAAATCAAGAAATTCTAAGGCAAATTATATATGAGAATTAGATCATGTCATAAAGGACAAATGAAAACTGAATACATAATCAGT
This sequence comes from Rhynchomys soricoides, assembly GCA_019843965.1. NCBI lineage: Eukaryota > Metazoa > Chordata > Mammalia > Rodentia > Muridae > Rhynchomys > Rhynchomys soricoides. Next base: position 5,656,320 of record JADRCH010000027.1, on the reverse strand, counting down.
AGGGAGCTGAAAAGTATATTTGCTGAAATGTGGAAAGATATTTTATGTTAATGTTTACGGGTTGATTAATTAAATTAAATTAATATTTGTAATAGCCTGTATATATTTAAATTATGAGATTTTGTGGCGATGCTGCCAAATAGAATAAATAGTAAAAAGACCAAGTTAATTTCTCTCACACTCAACATTCCTTCGTTGCATATATATATATTATATACATATAACATAAATTATTTAGAATAAATAACATTATATAAATTATATATGATATAACATTATATAAATTATATATAATATTACATTATATAAATCACAATATATATATTATATCTATATTATATATATATAATGAAAAAATTTTTCCAAGATTATGAAAAAGATTAATGACACCTATAAGGGAAAATTTAGATTTAGATGGAGGAAAAGGAAAGGAGAAATTATGTGATTAAATTATAGTCCCAAAAAAGAAAATCAATGAAGTCAAAATAAAAAGCCAGTAGCTAAAGAGATGGATCAGCAGTTAGAGCCCTTGTATTTGATACTGTGGACCCCGGTTTGGTTGCTAGCATCTACATGGTGGATCATAATCATCTGTGATTTTAGTTCCAGAGGATCTAATATCCTCATACAAGAATCTACATTAATATGGAGCTCAAAGCTATATGAAAGCACAAAGACACTTTCATGTAACTGAACTAAAATAAATATGAATATATTTAAGATAATAAACAGATACATGATGCTCTTGTTTAGGCACAATCCTGTGTAATACTGCTCCTCAGGTTCTTCTGTTGCTAGTGGTTATAACCTATCAGTCTATTACTTTCCACAACTGTATTAATTAAAATCATGTCTTTTGTACTAATTTGGTGGGTTATCTGGATTGTTACTGGATTGTTACTAATCTGGATTGTTTCATACAGAATGATTAACTTTGAGTTTATTATATTTTCATGTTTAGTTTACTTCATTTTTATATCCTGGGGGTATTGATCTAAATGTACATTCCATCATAATTTTTGATGGTTCATTTTTAATGGACACAAACTGTGTAGCAGTGTTTATTATGATGACTAAATATATAAAAATGAAACAACATCCCATACTTATTATGGGAATTATGAAAAAATAGATTTTTGATAGTTATAAGTTTGATGTCTCATGAAATTCTTAGTCTATCTGGGTAAGGTAATTCAGGCCTTAATCCTAGGGCTTGAGAGGACAAAGAGGGAGAATTGTTGAAAGTTTGAGGTAGACCTGAGTTATACAGTGAATTCTAGGACCTACATGTACTAAAAATTGAGGTCCTGTCTCAAATATCACAACCATGACAGCAAGGAATTTATTGAACTCCTTTCAAAAGTGATTCTAGCATCATAGACTCTACATGCTGGCTGCTCTACCTTTCCAGTAATACTCAGAATATATAGGTTTGGAATTCAATTATTTAAATGGAGATACTGCAACATCTCACTATGTTTCAATTTTAAGTTTTAGTAATTGCAAACTATTTTAAAGTGTATTTTGTTTGGCTTCCATGTCCCTGTGTCTTATCTTTTCTACTTTTGTATGGTATTTTTCTTGTTAGTCTCAAATATATTAAAGGTTATTGAAATATGTAAGACACTAGTACTTTTCTTCCAGTTCTATTTGTCTTTCCTTTTCATTTGTGAGCAGTACACTTTAAGTTTATTTCACTTAATTTGATTAATATAATATAATTTAATTAATATAATTTGATTAGTATAATTAATACTGACTTTTCACAAATGTTATGAAGTAATAATAGAAGCTTAGTTTTACATGTTTGGTATTTATCTAACATATATTCCAAAGTTTTTCATTTCTCCATTCTAATGGCAGTTGTCTTAAAAATCACTGGCCATCTATTTACTAGCTGACTTGTATTAAATTATGTCAGTTTAATGAGTTATTTTGTTCTTTGATATTTGTTGGGTTTTTTTTTTTTGGTCTTTTATTAGTTTTTATTGTTTATTTCCAATAATATCTTCTGACACAATCCCTCCTCCCACATCTGTTCACAGACCCTCTGTACTGTTCTGTTTTTTTAATGTTATCTTTAAGCAGGTGTAACATTGTCTTCAGTATTTTTGTATGATTCTACTTTAACCTTTGATAGCTTACTAGATATGAATCTTGGCAAAAGTATATTTTACTTGATGTTTCAGGCACATATATTTATTTTATCAGCAGCAAGATTAATCATATTAAACCAATTCACTTTCAGAACATCAAGACATATATCTACTTGTCATATGATTGCTTTTGAATTATTTTTATTCATTTTAAAATTTACATTATTTACATACTTATTTTGTACCTATTTTCCATTTTCTGGTCCATATTTATTGCTCTACATTTTTAAACATTGGGAAGAAGAGTAAAGAGAATAAACATCTTACTTTCATTTATGATTTTTAGAGAAAATGTTTTTAGCTTTTTGCATTCTGTAATATCTTGGCTCCATATTTTCATATATGCATCAATAGGGGCTATGATCCTTCTGTTCCTCGTTTTTTAATGTTTTTATCATAAAATATATTAAATTTTGTCAAATAATTTTTCTGCATTCATTGAAACACTAGTGCCTTTTATAGTTCCTTCAACTAATGGGCTGAATAATATTTGTTCATTCAAGTTAAAATACTCTTAGATTCCTTGTAAGAAACCAGTTTGATCATGTCTTTCTACTTATTTTGCCTTGACCTACTAGTTCTTCACTAAGAAGGGCTTTGGTTATTTTGGATCTCCCTGGTTTTCAGTATGAACACTTAGCTTTGAGTTCCCTCTCATGGATTCCTTATGTTACTCCACATGCTTTAAGCAGTGAGGCTTTAATTTCACTTGGCTCTAGTAATTTATTGTTTTAAATTTGTTTGTTTATATGTTTATTCATTCTATCATATACTACATCTGGACTGTAGTTTCCCCTCCTTCTTCTCTCAGTCCCTCAGTCATGCTTCCTTCCCACCCAGATTTGTTCCTTGCCTTCAAAAAGGGCAAGTCTCCCAGAAATATCAACCAAGCATGACATATCAGGTTACAATAAGACTAAGCACCTACCCTCATATTAAGGTTGAGAAAACCCAGTAGGAGTAAAAGGGTCCCCAAAGCAGACAAAACAGTAAGAAACAGGCCCCACTCCCACTGTAAAAGTCCAGGAAAAGAAAATCAAGCTATATAACTATAACATATATGCAGAAGCCCTAGGTGGGACCCATGCAGGTCGTGATCCTTTCTAGGCCTAGGTTAGTTGATTCTATAGGTTTTCTAGTGGTCCGCTTGATCCTTCTAGCTCCTATAATCCTTCCTTCTGCTCTTCCACAGGATTCCCCAAGATCCACTTGTGGGCCTTTGCATCTGTTCCTATCAGGTACTGGTTAAAATTTCTCTGATGACATTTGGGCTAGGCACCAATATATGAGTACAGCAGAATATAATTTGGCATCATTCATTGAACTCTTTTTGTGACAGATGTGTTTAGTTTTATTCTAAGTCTCCGTGCCATCCAGGATCTTGTTTCTGATCTTCTGGATAGTGTCAGGGATGGGCTCCCTCTGGGGTCATGGCACAACTCTTTTAAGGTGGACCAGTCATTGGTTGGACACTCCATTAATTTCTGTGCTACCTTTACCACATTACATCTTACAGGCAGAACAAATTATAAGTCAAATGTTTTGGGACTGGGTTGGTATCTCAATCTCACCACTGGAAATCTTGCCTGGTTACAGAAAATGGCTTGCTTGTTCAGGCGCCATATCCCACATTACTAAGAGTCTTTGCTAGAGTTACTGTGGTAGATTCCATTGTTCTAGGTTTCTACCTTACTGCTGAAATGCCACCAAATTCTAATTGTCTCTCCCAGAGCACTCTCTCTTCATCCTTCCCTAACCTGATCCCTTCTCTTCCAATCTCCACCTGCCCCCTGTCCATCTATGATACCTATTCTATTTTTCCTTCCCAAGGAGATTTATGTGCCACGTGCTTGAGCCCTCTTGTTTACTTAAAATTTTTGTATCTGTGATTTGTGGCATGATTACCCTTTAGAGCTACTATCGACTTATAAGTAAGTACATATCATGTTTGTCTTTCTTGGTCTGGATTACCTTACTCAGGATGATTTTTACTAGTTCCATCCATTTGCTTGAAAATTTCATGATGCCATTGTTTTAAATAGGTGAATAATATTCCATTGTGTAAATGTACTACACTTTCTTTATCTATTCTTCAGTTGAGGGATATCTAGGTTGTTTCCAGTTTCTGTGTACTATGGATAAAGCTGCTAAGAACATGGCTAATTAAGTGTCCTTGTGGTAGAATCAAACATCCTTTGGGTAGATCCTCTAGTGATATAGCTGGGTCTTGAGGTAGATCAATTCCCACTTTTCTGAGAAACCATCATAGTGATTTCTAATGTTTACACTTCCAGCATCAATAGAGTCAGCTTCCCCTTGTTCTACATCCTTGCCAGCATGAGTTGTCTTAATTGTCCTGACAGAAGTAAGATGAGATGTCAATGTCATTTTGATTTGCATTTTCCCAATGGCTATGGATGTTGAAAATTTCTTTAAGTGCTTCTCAGTCATTTGAGATTGCTCTGTTGAGAATTCTGTTTATATCTGTACCCAACTTTTAATTCTATTATTTAGTTTGTTGATACCTATTTTTTTAGTTGTTTCTATGTCTTGCAAATTAGTCCTCTGTCAGATATGGAGTTGGAGAAAAACTTTTCCCATTCTGTATGTTGCTGTTTTGTCCTATTGACGATGCCATTGATGTACAGAAACTTTTCAGTTTCATGGGGTCCTGTTTATTAATTGCCAGTCTTAGTGCCTGCTCTATTGGTGTTCTGTTAAGGAAGTTGAATCCTGTGTCAAAGCCTTTAAGGGAATTTCCCATATTCTCTTCTATCATGTTCAGTGTATCTGGTTTTATGTTGAAATATTTGATCCACTTGAACTTGAGTTTTGTTCAGGGCGATAGTTATGAATCTATTTGCATTCATCAGCAACATTTATGGAAGCTGTTTTCTTTTTTCCCTTTTATGATTCTAGCATCTTTATCAAAAATTAAGTGTCCGTAGTGTGTGGATTTATGTCTAGGTCTTAGATTAGATTTTATTTGTCAGGGTGTCTGTTTTTATGCTAATATAATTCCTTTTTATTGCTATAGCTCTGTAGCACATTTTGAGATCAGGGATGATATGCTCAGAAGTTCTATTATATAAGATTGTTTTGTTTTTCCATGTGAAGTTCAATAGTATTCTTTTGGAGTGTATAAAGAGTTTTGCTGGAAATTTGATGGGGATTGTGTTCAACCTTTAGATTGACTTTGGTACGATGTCCATTTTTACTGTTATTCCTACTGATCCATGAGCATGACAGATCTTTCCATCTTCTGATACGTTCTTCAATTTCATTCTTGAAAACCTTGAAGTTCTTATCATATGAATTTTCACTTGCTTGATTAGAGGTATTCCACGGTATTTTATATTATTTGTGACTATTCCTAATCAGATGTCCCTCTTATCTTCTTTATAATTTATATATAGAAGGCCTATTGATATTTTTTTAATTAATCCTGAATCCATCCATATCGCTGAAGGTGTTTATCAGCTGTAGCTGTTGCCTGGTAGAATATTTGGGTACTTACGTATACTACCATATCATCTATGAGTAGTGAAACTTCTTTTCCAATCCCCATCCTTTCACCTCCTTTAGTTGTTTGATCCCTCTAGCTAAAACTTGAAGTACTGATTGGATAGATTTAGAGAGAGTGGACAATCTTGTCTTGTTTCTGATTTTAGTGGAATTACTTTTGAGTTTCTCTTCATTTAATTTGATGTTGGCTATTGGCTTGCTGTAAATTGCTTGTTTTATAATTTATATTTCCCTTCAGTTGCTTTCTTCTTGTCCTTGCATTTTTATTTCTTCAGCTCAGGATACAATGGATTCATGGATCAGTGAGCTAACAGTTCTCAGCTAAGTTCAAATGTGCCATCCCTTCTTTTCTCTAATTACACTTTTGTGTCTTCTTACTATCCTATTTCCTCTCCATTGAGGACTCATTTACACCTTATTAGGCTGCTTAAAGTTGTCTAATAGCCACTGACATTCTGTGGATTTCTTCACATTTTTGTTTCTAACCTTTTGGGCTTGACAGTGAATAGTCTTTTTCCTTCCCACTGCCTAAATTTCAGTAAATCCTATAGGGCTTGATTTCTTGCTATGTCTTTTAATATTTCTAGAAATCTGACTAGATTATGTATTTTCTTAGGATCTATATTATCTGATGTTCTGCTATGTTCTTAAGCATATGGACAATAGTTTCAATATCAGTATTAACTGATTTTCTTCTAATTTTGTGACTTATCTTTTTATTCTTTTTCTTTTTTTGTGTAACTGCCATCACCTGATATTTTCTTTCCTACATTTGTAATTCCCTGATTTTTTAAGTACCTGAGGATATTTTTCACTCATTTTAATTTTATTTCTTTAAGGTCTATATACTCTAAAATGATTATTAATCCTACTTTCTTTATTTTGTTTCAAGACAAAATTAAATTATATCAAAAAATTAGGAAGAAATCTTTCAAATTTTATAGGTAAAACTGGAGATTTTGTTTAAAAAATATTGCAGACATGTGACACTCATGTATATTAGTATACACGGTGCTTGCATTGTGTCTGTTTTTGTTCTACAGTTCAGAACTGGATAATTTCTATGGAAACTACACACACACACACACACACACACACACACACACACACGCTAACATGCACATGCTCACCAGGCTGCCTAGCTCTTTACAGAAAACCATTTACGTATACCTGCTTTAGTGGCCTTCTGAACACTCTTCCTCACAGGATTATTCTCCTTAGATTCTAGGGTATTACTGTCTCTGGTCCATGATTTTACACTAAAATCAATTCTCTTTTTTATTATAAGAGTCTTTATTTTTAAGCTTGATAAATATTTTCACATGGATATTCTTCTTTTCACAGCTGAAGACTAAAGGAATCTCCCTACAAAACACAAATACCTCTACCTGTCTAGAAAGCTCTCTTGGTGATGTTATAGTCCCCTCAAATCATAACTGTCCCCATTTCCCAGAAATCTTCTTAGGATCTCACTAAATTATGACTGTTCTAATGACTGAACACTTTTTTAGAAAGGTGGCTTTGGAAGTTAGTATTTGATTAATAATATTTGATTTTTCATTTTAGTGATCAAAATCTTTCACTACCTGTTGAGTAATATTAAAAGAAAGCAAATATTGGGTACATTAACTGTCTGTGAGTCAAAGTAAAGAGTCCCTGGGACAGGACTTACTGAAAACTGAGAGTAGTACTTTAGACAATTTGATTAAGAAAGTGGGGTTCTTTTTTGAGAATTATTAATTTAAATAATAAGTAAGCTCTAAGGGGTGAAATAATGAAAAGACATGTCAGGCAGAAAGTGAATCGTTTGTGAAGGTCTTATGATCAGTGTTACAAGAATTGGAGAAAAACAAAGGGGTAGAAATAAATATAACCCATTCTCACATCTCATGTACAGTAAAGAGGTGATCAGTGGAGACGAGCAGTCACATTACAGTGTATACAAATAACAAGAGAAGACCATTTATGCATGTTTCTATCTATGAACTTATATAAAAAAAAACTAGACTTCTGGGGTCAGATTTGACTAAATGATCTTCAGCATTTATGCAGATTAATAGATTCCTCAGATTAATAGGAAAACAAATCTAGAAGAATAGATTGGAAAGTAATAATATTAGATTTCTTACATTTCTGAACAAGAGAATCTGTTCCCATTCATCTTTGTTTTGTTGTTCTTTCTAACACGTCACTCCAATTATGCTGCTAGGTGTGATTCCTACCCCCATCTTAGTGTCAGAAATATTCCTTATCCCAACTTAGAACCTTCTTTGTTTGCAATATTTTCAGGTACATGCCATGATGTCAATTCCAGGTGCCCTCAATAATATCACTCATAATATTTGCTTCATATCATAGCAATAAATACAGTCTTTAATTGATATTGCACGAAATAAAAATTTTAAGGAAGGCAGAGTGATGAGCTATACATCAGATGGTAGAAAGGGAGAAGAAGATGGAAACAAATGGGAAAACAGAAAAATTAAATGATTCTTGCTGAAATATGTGATCACTACTAGCTCTATAAGTAAAGAAATTTATCTCATCATGACTGAAGTTTTCCATGACAAGAAGTATAACATTTTTTAAATCTGACTGTGATATTTTATTTGTGATTTTAGATTATATAACTATCAGTCTGTGAGAAACTCTATGGACAATTAAATCTTCCTCTAGCTTGAACACAGAATGCTTATTTTGCAAACACGTTGTTTTATTTTATTTTTTTTTTTTAATTTTTGCAAACTCAGTAATAGACCACATAATTGAGGAACAGTATTCAATAGTCACTAGTACTACAAGAAAACCAACTTTAAGCAGCTAAAAGCAAAATATAATCTGTCCCCTGTGGCATCCTAAAATAGCCATATGCCTTTTACTCTTAAAGATAAAGTCTTCTATTTAGACAAGCAAAGTATTTTCATTGTGGCTTTCTACATTTGTGTAAGACTAAATGCAGCTATAAACATGATATGGAGACTTGTGTGGCCTACAATATTCCAACCTAGTGAACCCCAACATTACTCCATTCAAAACTCTCTAGGAAGCTGAAAATCCACTACAAGCAAGCATTAGTCCTTGGATCTAATATTGAAAAGAAACTGAAAACAACACTGTAATGAGATTTTTGCAACATGGGTTTAAATGCCTATTCCTAGGCTCCAGAGAGTCATGTGTATCAACAGTTAAATGCAAAAGAAACAGGATGGAAAAAAGAAAACAAATTTCATAAAGCTATGGGATATGTTAACAATCTTTAAGGAGAAACAAAAACTAAGTAAGGATATGCAAGGAAAAATGAAACTTCTCTTATAACTCTGAGTGATGATGGTAAGCTGAAAATTGAAGGTAACTGTGACAGCTAGACAATCTGATGTTTCGTGGACATAATAGAGGGTTCCTTTATAACTTACCAAATGTAATCTTCCTTCCTCTACTTCCACAATGTTCCCTAAGCCACAACTGCATAAGCTGTAATGTTGAAGTGTACGTTGGTTCTGGGCTCGCTATTTTCTGTTCTCTGACTCATGTTCAGTGGTGTTTTTCAATGATATTGTCCATTTGCTGTGAAAAACAGACTTCTTTGATGAGAGGTAGAAGAAAACTTTTTGTTCAGGCACCTAGCTCATTTTGTTCAGGCACCTGGAGTCCATTGGCTTTTGTGGTTTGTTGGACTTTTTGGTTTTGAGTTCTTTGTATACTCCAGATATTAATTTCTAATGGTATATATACTTTGGCAAAGCTTCTTTTCTACTTTCTATTCTGTGTTTCATCTCCACTGCACTGTTTGCTTCCATTACAGAAGACTTTTACTGAATTTTTATAGACTTTTTTTTTTAAGAGCATTTCATTTATCAATGGTTGGCCATAATTCTTCAGTTGATTGACTCCTAATCAAAAAATTTGTTTCCTATACCTATATCTTTTAAGGTGCTGGCTCTGATTTTTCTCTAGCAGTTGCACCATTTTAAATTCCACACTTTGACCTGTTGTGGAGTTGATATTTCATGCAGGGGAATAGGTGTTGATCTCATTTCCTTTTTCTACATGAGAACATCCAGTTTTTGTTGCTCAATCTGTTGAATGTGAACCCTTTCTTCTAGTGTGTATTTTTGGCATTTCATCAAAGGTGGCTGTAATTATCTGTACTAATATTTAGTTTTTTTCAATTTTGTCCTATTGATCTGTGTTCCTACTTTTATGGCATACTATGCTGTTTTCATTACTATAGTTGTCTAATATAGCTTTAAATCTTCTCTGGTAATCATTCTAGAATTGTTTTGGCACAGGATTTCTTCAGCTGTTTGGGGTCTATTGCACGTCCATATGAATTTTAAGAATTTTTTGGGTATATTTCTGTAAAGAATGCCTTGTGGCTTTGATTGGGATAGCATTCAAATAGTTCATGCTCACTTTCTTAACATACAGTCTCTAGCTACAGACTTCAGTATTTGACAAGAGACCATATGGCCAGGAAAACCAATACTATTTACTATCTGTGACCCTGCAGATAAATGTATTACATGCAATTGGTTTGGAGTAAATAAGTCTTGTCATGTTACAACAATATGGTTTCTATTTTGAAGACAGTTTGTTTGTTTGTTTGTTTGTTTTAAAATAAAATATACCATTCACTAATGCTGGTAACTGAGAAGTCTTATGATGTATGATTCCTAGTATCCTCAAATTGAAGATATTGTGTTAGATAATTCCTTGGAACTATATTAACATGAACATGTATAGAATAGAATACGTGGTTCTCCTATGAAAGTAGTTATTACACACTTGTTTTGTACAAAGATCTTATGCTTGTTGCTGAAGTATTGGAAGTATAATAATGTATTCATAAATAAATAATACAAAATATTGACATTTAAATTATTCAGTGAAGTTTGCAATCCCAATTAGATAAATGCATAACATTGAATTTTGAATATTCTATAATTAGCTCAATTTAAAATAGCAAACTAATCTTAGCAATGTCCTATGCCTCCAGCATCTCCACTATTTACTAAAACATGGTTCCAAATGAAATACACAGATTTTGTGTATTAACATTGGAAGTGACTTCAGATGTTCGCAACAGCTTTGGATCAGCCCAAACCACACAGGTTTAATAGACTCAGCAGTAGTACAAATAATTAAAGTATTGTGCAATAGAGAAAAGGTGGCAAATGTGAAAAAGAAGCCTGATATCCTTTAAATCAAATACATTTTAACAAAATAGAGAGCAGAAGCATGTACTTACAATGATGCTTCCCTGATTTTTCAAAGAATTCTGTGTAAAGTGAAAGGAGAATGTCTATGGTTGAACACAAAGCAGGTACAATAATCAGGACAATAAAATGTAAATTTCCACTTAGTTCTTTCCAAGGGATTGAAGTAAATATAGAAACACATGTTAATAGTGCTTTCTTTTTAGTAACAGAAGCAATAAATGTCACAACGGAGATAAATACTATGATTTGCAAAGAGAAAATAGGAAAGTATTAGATATTATAGATGTATACTTATAACAAAACATGTTAAAGAGATTTTTTTAAATCACAATCAAAATTAAAAGATGTTATTAGAGAATAAAAATGTATTTGTGTAAACCTAAGAAAAAATAAATAAAACCATAGTATATAACTTTAAGAATGAGTCACAGTCTAGTAACTACACATTTTACATCAGTGGCATTAACAGAACAGAAAGACAAAGGATATAATTTTGTTTTTATTCAGCAATATAATACAGAAACACCTCAACACCAAATGAATGCTTGATAATAAGGCCATTATAAACATACGAAAACAATTCTGACCAGCTCAATTGCACCTAGAATAGTATCCGATTATTATTGAACAACAAACACAGGAAAAGAGCACTATAAAGATTTTGAATAGTTGAATACCCAGCTATTGAGGAGAAACACCATTGTTCGGTTGCAGCAGGTGAATACATTTACATTTATTTGACCCATTTTATTATTGGTGGCATAACACAATTTCTTTAGAAATAAACTCCTATTGACACACATTAATTCTACTGACCAAGAACATGAAAGTCATCTGTAACATGTGCCATACTTTTTACAGCATGAAAAGATTTATTAACTATTTATTATAGGTATATGACTTTATCAATGTGGCAATAATGACTCTTCCAAGTGAAAAATTTCTCTAAATTAATATGACCAGCTAGGAGGCTATGGAATCTATGTATAATGCCTTATATCTGATCTGTAAGCTAATTTTAATATATACAAAACAAAAATATTTAAACCATCTACACAAATTATACTTTCATACATTATGCTTTTATTCCACTATATACTGAAGAGATTACTACAGTCTGAAGGAGCAATCTGCCCCCATATTTCATTCATTCTAATTCAGGAGGGGAAAGAACATTGGTTCTGATTAATCATTAGACCAAGTGTCATCACTACTAGGGCTGCATGGGTGTGTCACTGTAGAAACCAGCAATAAAACGATCTATTTAAAACTCTAAACTGTTCACTAAACAGAGAGGTGCTTAAAAATGAGCATAAGAAGAAACATCAAACCCATTGAGATTGGTACACTTTGCTCTGTTGGTTTACTTTTAAAAACTGTTTTTAGACAACTTCTAAACACTGGAGTGAAATTAAATAAACTAAGGTTAAAAACTAATCAGCATGATGTTTTCTCTGTTTAATTGAAACAGAAAGTGCATCCCTGGTTCAGCAACATTGCTTAGCGTTTCTTTTAAGCTCCCCTGCCCCCCCCCTTTTTTTTTTTTAGAACTGCTCTCCATTTAGCTGGTGAAGATGAGCAGTAATGCAAGCAAGCCTGAGCTAACAAACAGAAAAGACATGATGGAAAAGGGACCGCATCTTCACTTCTGATATCCAAATTACATTTTTATTCAAATCAGAACAAAAGTCTTTATGATTTTCAGAAATAAGGTCATTGCAATCTGTCTTCCTGCTTTCCTCAAGACTACATAGGTATTTTCTTCCCACTTCATTAGCTTCATAGTAAGGTGTTCTCTTTGTTGTGTGATTATTCATTTCACCGTCCAGCATGTTTTAGCTTGATAGATAGGCGCAACAAAGTAGAAGTTTTCAACTTCTCTGGCTTTTCTCAGATTTTTTTTTCTGCTACTCAAACTGTAATTCCTCTTTCTCCACCAAGGGAGGGGTCTGAAGAAGAGATGCATGAAGGTCGTCACTGAAGGGTCATAAACCATTGTGAATAATGTCAGAACTATAATTTAATTAGAGCCCCATCTGTCACTTTCTGTTTGATGAGCACTAAATGTCCAATTATCATTTAATATCTGCTCTAATCAGTTCTGGCAAATTTTGCAGGCACACAAGAGATGACATTAATAGATGAAAGTGAGGCTACTCTTGCCACATTATCAGACAAAAATCTTGAGCAGCACTGACTTACAACAGGAAAGGTAGGCATTTATTCCAATTAGTGGTAATGACATTTTCTATCAGTCCTGTTGTGGGTTATCTAAAACGAAGAATTCTCTTTGTTCTTGGAAGATGTAAATGAAACAGACCTACCTGAGATTCAAGAGAAATTCTTGTTTAGGTCCTATGATGCTTGAAATATCACTTTCTATTAAATTATTTTTATACAATGGCTTTTGTTCAGATTTTTGCTGGATGAAGGTATTAGGTATTATTGGACTATACTGTATGTATACTGGCTCTCTGGGAAGACTATAAGGCAAAACTGCTACTGAATCAATTTTAAACATCATCTTCTATGATGTAGAGACATAATTAAGTAAAAGAACAATAATAAAGTAGCTTTAAAGTAATTTGTATGGAAGGGAAATGAGTTTATTTATCATTATCAAATAATGCAGCAGTTTTCTACTTGATTTACACAGCATGGAATATATGTTTTAACAAAAATAAAACTGGACTCTCTCCATTCACTATGAGAAACTACTAAAATGTAATTTGTATTTGACACCTTGTCCGCCAGCTGCTGGAGATGTAGGCATGGTACAGCCATGTCTGGATTTGTTACACAGGTGTCTGTAACACTACAGGAGGAAAGACAATAGTCATAAGGTGTTAAGGAATCCAGCAGTTTCTTTAAACTGTGGCTGTAAAGTCAATAGGATTAAATACATTTGAATTCTAAATGTAGTTATTGGAATTATGATAGCATTATTTGTTTTCTGCATGAACAAAAATAAAAGCTCAGACTTAGATTGTATGACTTTCTGTGCATAAATATAATTGATTATATTTGAAATATTTAACACATTCTCACATGGTTTGTTTATTATGAAATCTTGAGACTAAGTCCCTCCACAACCAGACTCTCCTCTGTTGTCCAGTGATTTACTTTATGCAATAAAAAAGAAAACAAGTAACTTACGCTTATTTGCCTAGAACATGAATAATAATAGAAAACAATTCTCAAAAAAACTTTCATGTATTCTCAAATCTAAATGTTTATAATTACATGATGAATTTAAGTCCATTACTCTTTCTTCAGGGTTTGATATTATTTTTCCTAATATGTTTTCTCTTCAATAACTAATAAAACTTTGTATACCTTTTATTGTTAATGAGAAACTATAGTTATGAATCAGAAAATATGTACTACGACGTCATTTTTGTTTCTAACTATTATGCCTTATCTTCACCAAAGTGTTCTCTTCCTACAAAAATGCTTGTGATGAACTGAACTTTGTATGCTGCTTGGTAGTTGAAAGTAAGGCCAAGAAACAGTTTGACATGCCTTCTCCAGTGTGCATAGCTTACCATGTGAGACAAACCATTTGCAAGTCAATGCAAGGTTAAGCAATGTTTCGTATGTGGAATTTATAATTGTACTAAGATAATTCCCTAAATCTTTGGACTTGAGATATGTATGTCTAATTGTGATTTGGTTTCAGCAATTTTTAGTCCATTGCTTTCCTATTTGTCTACTAATTATTCTATTCTTACCAAAACATGGTTTACTTCAAAAGCACCAGAGAACAGACTGTTGCCACAGAGATGGTGAAGGAATGCGTTCTACTGCACATCAGGCTGAGCACTTGTTAAGCACAGCTCTGGATGTATCCTTTCACCTACAACTTTTAAAACTATGTTAGGATCATAAGACAGGACTTTAATTGCCAGATTTTAAGGCACAAGCCAAGAGACCACAAATCACAAAGAAAGGGGATTTTTAGGAAAATAAAACAGCAAATCCAAGCAGCAAATTTAAGCTCCAAAGTAATCTCTCCCCACAGGAACAGTTGATTATGTGAGCTATTTTCTAGGAGATGGAATATTATTGATCCAAAATGCCACCTTTACATTGCATGCCTCAAAGAGCAGCCTCAATTTCAAAGAATAGTGCAAGGTTCGATGAAAAATGTTTCTAGACTTCTAACCCTGTGTTATGAAATAGAATCCTTTTGCAACCATGGAGCTTATTAAGGTAGCGCAGTGATGTTTGTGTCCCTTAGTTAAGTACTCATTCTTGAAATATCTTCAAATACACTGAGGTATGGGAGAGCAGTTTTCAAACCTCAAATAAGTTTCAAGTTCCATTTCTACTACAGGCATATCCTTAGCCCTTCGAGAGGAGCTCTATTCAACCACAAAAGGTTGGCAGAACCCAGGCAAACCACAAATTGAAATCTCCAGTTTCTCTACTAGGTCAACACCAGACCTTCCTCCTAGTAACTTCATATATTGCATATGAGCAAGTAAATTTACTCTTGTGCCTCTGAGCTGTCACTCCCAGGAAGTGACTCTCCATTCCCTGTTCTGCTCACTCACAGTACATTTCAAAGACTGCAGCATCACTGGCAGCTGGGTAACACATTACAGCTTCCTCACCTATAACCCAAAGGGACATGACATCTCCCAAGCAAGATGCATTCATCCCAGCTCTCTCTAGGTTACTGCATATGAGGAATAACTCATTAAACTGCATTTAAATCAGAAACCAAACAGAGTAGACAAAATGTCAAGAGAGGGCATTTCTTAATTTTCTAAAGTTCTGTGAACTTTAATTAAAAATGCTGAAAATCTATATCATCTGTAAATTCATTCTTTTTATTTAATGACTTGGACTTTGTGTAATCACTCATTTGCAGAAGAATTTTCCTACGGGAAATGAAAATGTGAGCACCCATATGAAAATCTTTCTCCAAAGTCTCTTGTGAGAGCTTGAACTTTTTGGCCTCTCACAAAAGACAAATGTTATGAGAATTAAAAGTCTTGACATTCTCACCAGCTAGAGAGTATACTCCCATACATTGCATCTCAAAGAAAACCTGGACCTTAAATATTGATACTAAGATTTTATTCTGATATTATCTACAGTCACAAAGAGTTATCAAGACAATTCTGCAAAGACACTAATTCAGCTAATGTCTACAAATGAAACCCACTTGAAAACATTATTACTGATGGCTATAATTTTGATTTTCCCATGGTAGATGTGAATGAACTCTTCAAAGGTCACAAAAGTGTCATTTAACACACTTCTTCCCCTTTCTATATAAGAGAAAATGTCCATTTTATTATCTCCTGGATATCTTAGTGACCCCTTGAATTTGATTCCTTGTTCAAAGTCTCCATTCCAACAATTTGAATTTGTAGACCTAAAACGTTCACATCTCCAGCTTCACTGAGTAATCAAGTTTCTACACTTATTGCCAGCTTCTCCAGAAAGGCAGAGGTAATTTGACCCATTCTCAGAAAGAATTATCAAGACAGTCAAACACTAGAAAATTTGCTGGAACAAGTACAGTAAATAATATTGCTTCATTAAAATTCAAGCTGGTGCTTCTAAAGCAGATGGGTTAGCAGAAATATCTACACAGCTCATGAAAGAAAATAGCTTATTTGCATTAAGAAAAAGGCTGGAGTTGGGACCACATTCTGAAAAAAAATAGCTTGGTGAAATCATGAAACACAACCTTAAAGCAACACAACCTCATTTCCTTCTCTAGAAATTTAGACTTTTGAATTGAATATAATTTTACCATAGTGATATTTTTATTTTCTTATAAGAAATAAAAAATGACTTTGTAAGATCACATTCTTTTTTAAATAATATGTTTTATGAATTATATGCTAATTTCATATAACTTGATCATCGTCTTGCACCCTGCTTCTCTCTGATTCATCTTGTCCTCCCTTTTGTTTGTTTGGTTTTTTCCTTCCTTCTTTGGTTGGCTTTCTGTTGTTGTTGTTTCAGAGGACTTGCATTTGGTTTCCAGAAGCCACATGGCAGCTCATTGTCAGTTACAATTCAGTTTCAGTTTCAGGAATACAATGCCCTGTTCTGGACTTTATGAGAACCAGTTGCCTGCATAGTGCACATGCATACATATAGGCAAGACATACACCCAAAATCTAAAAAAACAAGAAAAGTGACTCAGTACAATTTTTTAAGGACTTATTTTATACGTGCATGGAAACGTTTACACCAACACCTCCTAAATGCTCTCAATATTGTGCAAACATGTGCTTTCATCATTAAGTTTTATTGCTGAGAGTTTATGGATTTCATGACAATTGTCACCTACTCTGTGCTAGATACAACTCTTCAGCACCAGGCTAACAGACCCAGGTCCTCAGTCTCATAAAGCTTATGGTTCAGACTTGACTAACCCATTATTTTAAGAATGCTTCTGTGAAGTTTTTATTTTAAACAAAGCATATCTAAAATAAAAGATTTGATTCTAGTAAAAAAATATTTTAGAAAATAGTACTTTTGGAAAACGATCATACTCTATGCAAACAAAAACATTGATTTTACCCTTCATAGTTTAACTTTATTCTTCTATAATGACTTTGCATACTTTTATTTTACAATAAGAGAAAATAATTTTATATTAAAGCATGAACAATATAGATAATTTAAATATATAAATGGGTATTAAAAACAAAAACATTAACTTTCATTAGAAGTGCTATGATCAATTTCATAACTTGTAATAAAAATTCATAGCTATCCATGGTTGGACCCAAAACTAGGCTCTGCACTTGCCAGTCTGAAACACAAGGATAAAAGTTCACAGTCATCCCAGGCTAACCTATCTAGGGTGTACAAGTCATAGCTACATGTAAGACCTTGTCATAAAAGACAAAAATAACAATGAAATAAATGTGGCACTATCTTCTCTGAAAGATTGCTAAAGGTCTAAGATCTTAGTGTAGTGAAAAAAAAATACCCACAATCAACGTACTTATTAATAACAGCTGCCAGTCTCATCCTTTTCGGAAGACTGGCAGTGACGATACAACACATACATATTAAGGGAACTAATTTTAGTCTAGGAACCTGTAATTTTTGTGTCACAGCTAAAGTGTGCATCTGTTCTTGTCTCTCCAAGAGAAACTGTGCTTACCATTTGAAACTAATTGAGTGGGGTTTTAACAATTTTTTTTATTGATACATTATAGTAAAAAAAGGAAAATGAGAATCAAAATGAACTTTATAGATTAAATGAATTGTGAATGTCATCAAGATGAATCTAAATCTCTCTGAAAGTTATCTTGATATTATTGGTGCAGTTTCAAAAGGACACAATGCTAAATAATGATACTGAAACAATCACCAAATACATTTATTAAGTTATTCATCTACATGTGACCACACACATACCACATCAGGTTTTTAAAGGTGAAATGTGTTATGGCTAGGAATTTTGAGAGCCCCAAATTGAAAACTGATTTTCTTAAGTTTTATGGATGATTCACAAAACTTTGTGACTCCTAATGCTTTTTAAAGTAGTTTCATTTCTGACAATATGAATAATTTTCAAAAGAATGATTTTCAGGGGTGAAAATTAATGACCACTCCATGCATGACCCTTAACATGACATCTGGTTCACTCTCCCTTAGTCCCAGCAAATATCAAAGAAAAGACAGGAGAAGTACTCTGGGATCCAGCAGACAGGGAAAAGCAAGAAGTCCTGACTTTTCTGAATTAGGCCCAGCTGAAGAAATTCTAAACACATAGAAGTTTTGAGCACTTGCACAAAACCCCAAAGAGAGCAAGAGAGGGAGAGAAGAGGGATAAAGGGAGAGAGGATACGATGGAGAGATGGAGTCAAATGGTTAGGAAAGTAGTAAATTGTAAAGAATGACTTGAATGACTTTAGGAGCAGGAGTAGAGAGTCAAGAGAGGCACTGAGGTTGATGTGACCATAGTGTATTGTATACAAAAGTGACCACATTGAAAAATAGCTGGGTTAAACATAAAATGAACAATCCTGGAAAAAGAACTGGGTCTTGATGGGAAGAGAAAAGGAATTATTATGCATGGGAGTAGAAAAGAGCCTGTAATGGGGTGAATATAACCAAAATACATTGTATACATATATGAAAGTTCATAATGAACCCTACTGTATGTGTAACTAATAAATGCTAATCAAAAATGTTTAAGGATGAAGACCACCATCCAAGTATCAATAAGCACGAGGACTAGGGAAATTATGATATCAGATAAATACTTCATTGCTTGATATTATAGCATATATTAAATGATTGTTAGTAATTTTTAGTACTTACTTTTCTAGAAATATTAAATTTGTTGGAATGTTAATGTGTATTATTCTGAATGAAAATTTTGTGTAAAAAACTTCCTTGAAAAACATGACACACAGCTATTCACCCCAGAAAAGAGTCTATCAATGAACAATTATGGATACTACCAAAGAACTTGCAAATGTATGTGTTTTATTGGGCTGATCTGCAGAATATGAGTGAAAGGTTACTTACTAAGTCTAGACTTATAAGGACTCAAGGACAGCAGCATTATCAAAGCTTACCCAATACTTGTGACATCATCTCTCAAAGAGAGAAGCCTGGAGCATACTGCACAACTGGCAGACCACTCAACAGGTTGCAAAATATCCTTTGCTGATGGCTCTAAGCATCTTCCAGACAGCCTGGTTGGTCTGTGCTTCCTCTTAGGCAGTTCAACTGGTCTATTTTCTTTACAGGAAGACAAGATTGCTGTTGACTCTTTAATGAGTAATTCTCAGCAGTTTTTATTATTTACATGATCTAATAAAGGAAGATTATTATCTGGTCAAAGTCAGGGACTTCGTGATCAGTTTACCTCCTGCCTTAATGAGCTTCCTTGCACTATTTACCTACTTAGAATATCCTGTTGTTCACTTTTCTGTAAACATCCTGTCTTAAGAATTTTACCAGCAGAATGTAATGTTTTAACCTCTAAGGAAACTGTTACACAACAACACAAGCAAAATGTGTTGGTTAAAATTAAAAGTTATTTTTAAATTAAAACTGAGTGTTCATATACAATATATATGCATGTTATATTACATATATGACATATATGTTATATAAAATATAAGAAAAAGTATAGATTATTGGTAACAGTATACAATATTAAGTATTCTAGAACAGAGTTAAAGGAAAATAAAAATTTGTAAAATATAAGTGACAGAATTTTTATGCAGTATTCATTGAATAACTAGCAAAGTTATAATTCTATTTTTTCATATATATATACACTCTTAATAGGACAAAACAACAACCCACAGATTGGGAAAAGATGTTTAACAATCCTACATCCAATGGAGGGCTAATACCGAAAGTATACAAAGAACTCAAGAACTTAGACTTGAGGGAACCAAATAACCCTATTGAGGAATCTCAAGTGGGTGAGAAGCACTTAAAGAAATGTTCAACATTCTTAGTTATCAAGGAAATGCAAATCAAATCAACCTAGAGATTCCACCTCACACCAGTCAGAATGGTTAAGATCAAAAAGTCAGGTGACAGCAGATGCTTGCGAGGATGTGGAGAAAGAGGAACACTCTTCCATTGCTGGTGGGATTGCAAGCTGGTACAACCTCTCTGTAAATCAGTTTGGCGGACTCTCAGAAAATTGGACATAATACTACCTGAGGTCCCAGCTATAATACTCCGGGGCATATAACCAGAAGGTGCTCCAGCATGTAATAAAGACACATGTTCCACTATGTTCATAGCAGCAATATTTATAATAGCCAGAAGCTGGAAACAACCCAGATGTCCCTCAACAGAGGAATGGATACCGAAAATGTGGTACATTTACACAATGGAATACTACTCAGCAATTAAAAACAATGACTTCATATAATTAGCAGTGGATTTTTTCCAATTGATTGATTGTTTCCCTTTTCTGAAGAGATTTTTATGAATTGACTCCTGCTGGATATGTAGCAGAGGATTGCCTTTTTGGGTATCACTGTGAGAGGAACCCCTAGGTCTTGTGGCACCTTGATGAGCCAGGGTAGGGAAATGCTAGGGCACTGAGGCAGGACTGGGCAGGCAGGTGGGGAAGCACCCTCATAGAGGCATGGGGAGGGGATAGGGGAAAAGGGGTTTGTAGAGGGGAACTGGGAAGGGGAATAACATTTGAAATGTAAATAAATAAGATAACCAAAAAAAAAAAAAAAATAAGAAGAGGTTGTGTGGTCATTATATCTCTTCACAGCAATAGAACACTGACCAGAGCACACTCTAACAAGTGATGATGGTAGAACTTGATATATGATTGTATAAAAATTAAAATAGAATTTACCTCCCACTAGGTTCAAGACCTAACTGTAATTCCAAGAGCCTTCAAAGTTTTAGAGAAAACATGAGCAAAGTATTTCAACTCATAAGCAAAAGTAGGCATTCTGGACAGAACTCCCACAGTACAGAAAAAAGAAGTAGAAGTGAAACAAAACCCTTTTTCACAACAAAGAAACAGAAGAGCAAACAGACACTATACAGAATGAGTTAAATATAATCTTTGCAAATTGCACATTAAGCAAGGAGTTAAGATCTGCAATATACCAAGAACAGTAAAAGTTATAGATAAAAAATATCAAATCAATAAATGGTCTAATAATCTTAATGTCAAGTTCTCAACTGAAGAAAAAACAAGTGGATGCTAAATATTTGAAAACAAGTAACTAACCTTAGATATCAGGGAAGTTCAAATTCAAAATGCTTTGAGATCCCATCTCACCTCAATCTGAATACCAGTCCTGAAGGTTACAGAAAGCAAAATATGCTGGTGAGAAAGTGGGGAAGTAGGGAAGAGGAACTCTTGTGCACACCTGGTGAGAATATAAACTAAAGCAGCTACTATAGAGGTCAGTGTAGTTGTCCTCCAAAATCCTCAAAATAAATCAAGCATAATACTCAGCTCTGTCACTCCTGTGTGCATACCCAAAGGCCTGTGTGTCAGCATTCCAGAGACTTCCACATCTGTGGTGCTCACAGTGTTTATGAAATTGAACCAACATAACCTTCTATCATCAGATGAATGGATAAAGAAAATATGAAATATATACACCCTGGAATTCTATAAAATTATAAAAATTATGTAAATCATATCTACAGAAAATATGGATGCAACTACAGACCACTTTGTTAAATTAAATAAGTAAACTCAGGAAAACAAGTAGCATAGCATTTGTTGTCTTTAGACTATAGACTGTGAATGTCAGTGTGTCTGTGTGTCTGTCAAAAGTACAAAGTGGACTGTGAGGAAAAAGAACAGGGCATCAATGAAGGCAGCAAGAAGGGATAATAAAATGCAAAAACCTTAAAAGTAAAGAATGGTCTATCTGTAAAGAGGAAAGCTATCAATAAATACAGAAAATGTCTATGGGGCAGGACAGTAGGAAAAGAGTTCTATAAAACCAAAGTACAATCACAACACTGTATCACTTTGTCACTATTGGAAATGTGAAATAGTCAGAGTGCATGGGAAAGCTATGTGACATTTCTTAATAAAGTAAACAGAAACCTGCTGTACAACATAGTTAATTACATTCTTGAGTATTTATGCCAGGAAATGAAAACTAATAATGATATAAAATTTTATGCAAAATCCCATAGAAAATTTGTTTGTGAGATCCAAACACTGAAAACTATTTGGGTTTGGAAAGGGTTACAAAAGAAGTGGTATGTATGACCATGCCATGGGATACAACTCAGAAATAAAAATAAAGAAAAAATGTTACTGTACAAAATAAGCTGGGAAATTTCCAGAGGGTTTTGCCGAGTAAAGTAATATGACTAAAAGAAGATGTACTGCATGATTCAATTTAAATAAAAGCTCATTCATATATATATATATATATATATATATATAACAATAGCTAGTGGCTACTAAGAATAAAAGCAACTGCACTTGGAGGGATGTGCTGGGGAGAGGTACATAGAAAAGTTTGGAGAAAAGAGAAAGAAGGTCAAATGGTATACTTTATTATAATGTCAAAATATTTTATGAAATATAATATAAAGACTCTTGTGATGATGGATATATTCCATTCGAGAATGAACGGCTGTGTTGCGGAGTGATGTGGTATTCCATAGCTTATGAGATGCTACCATTTTTTCACTGATGGAAATTGAGTAAAGTATTTAAAGACTCTTTAGGATATTCCCTGCAGTTTAAAGTGAACCTTGAATTATCCAAAATTAAAGAGTATAATTAACACAGTATTTTTGATTACCCATCTAGTTTTCTGTTATATAGTATGAACATTAAATAGGAAGTACTTATCCTCTCTTGCAGTCCTCTTGAACTCTATGCAATTATCGAGTGAGCCTTCTTCATTCTCCTTTCTTATTTGCAACACAGATTCTAAAGAAAGGTCCTGCTTCAAAGACAGTTGTGGATAGGATGCATGCAATCCATCTAACTCATGTCCTTTACCTTCTGACAGAAAATACTTATCCCTCTTTATGCTAATTTACAGATCCAATTCCCTGTCTGGATGCTGTGCCTGGCTAGATTCCCAGAGTTGTCTCTTTCATTTCAATAACAAACATATTTTTTCAAACATCTCAGGGGGATTAGATCAAAAGTTTTGCATTTCTTGGTTAAATTATACAGCACATTTTTGTCCCTTGGTTTTAGAAAACAATGTCATGGGTTTGTGTGGATAGTTATGCTTTTTAAATTAGTAAGTTTCCACATGTATTATATGCAAAGTTTAAAAGGAAAGATATACCACACTCTGCACAGCAATATCATAGTGGAGGTGTATTGTATCTGAGATCAACATCTCAATTTTAAGCCCTTTCCCTCTCAATTTACTTTGGTCACAAGGAGTTAGGGTGAATATATGTGGTTGATCTCAGTGCTCATAGCCCAAGAAATCCCGAGTCCATTTTGTCTCTTACATTGTTGATCTCTTGGCTCCTTCAGATATCTGTGAATAGAGACCAGGACACTATCCCATGAAACATGCAATTTTGTGTTAAATTACTGGTCCTTATTTATTTTATCAACACTATTGACACTACGATGTATTTAGCTAGATTCTTATCTTTAATCTAGATTATCTTGAATGTTTCATACAATTCAATGAGTGGCATCGTAATAGCTATCAAACCCTTCAAGATATAACTAAAGCTAAATGAAATAGCACAAATTAGTTGTTTGTGATTTTCTAGGACATACCAGTTTACAGGCCTCTAAGGACACTGTTCTTTCTACATAACGTGTAGAAGCCCTTGCTGGCAGTATGGGAGTTGCTAGAGATTGAAAAGGAGAGAAATATCAGTGCAGAAAGCAATCTAGCAGGAATGATTGATCTTGGTCATACTGGGGCAAACACCACAAACATAGGTAGCCTAGAGTAAATTGAAATATACCTGAACAGAGAGAAAGGGAAAGGCCGGCAGTAAAAGTGTAATGGTTATCAGAGCCAGGATGGAGGGATGATATCATAGAGGAAAGAGAAGCAGATGACATATGATTGACTGCATCCATACCTTTTACACATGGCACTCACTGACTCCAAGTATTCAGGTGTCTCTAGCTTTCACAGTGGTAAATTGTCTTTCATTCTCTACAGATTAAGTATACCTTTTAAGTTTTGTGTATTTTCTAAATATGAAGACAAGACTGAAAATCTCTGAACTTTTCCCACATATTAGAATTTTTTATTATTATTCTTTATGATTTTCAGTTACATTTCTTACCAAGCCTTCTTACAGATTCAATTCTATCTACAAAGAAATACAGATGTCTATGATCATATATTGTCAGTCATACCCAGTTCCCCCCTATGCAGGGCCTAATATCTTTCATCAGACATGAAATACTTTATTGTCTCACTTTCAAGAATAATTTATTCCAACAAGAATATTATTTTAATAGTAATGTCCTAGTTACAGGCAGAATCTTACATGACCCCGTGACCTCCATTTTTGTGTTAAAAACATAAATAATCTCCTTCCCAAAAATATGTGTGGACGTGCATCAGTCTTCTATGGATAGAATAGAACCAAGACAAAGGGGATTTTCAGATGTAATTAGAGATTTAGGTCAATCAGATGGAAGATTATCCTGGATAGGCCTAATTTAATCAAGTGGTATCTTTGAAAGGAGGGGACTGGTCTGTATTTGAAGTTAAAGATTATCTTTTCAGTCTTGATAAATTAGAAGCAAATCAAACCAGCCTTCAGGTACAAGCCAGAAAAACAGCTGGACCTTCTGTCATACAGCATGACTCAAATGATCTAGTCTAAAAGAAAAGAGGAGAATGGAATAGGAGAGGAAGTGGGGTGGGGAGAAAGCCAGAAGCATTGAATGTTTTCTCTCAAATGTGGAAACTATATTTAAATGTCTTCAATTTTCTTTATGTCTCTGTCTCTTTTTCTCTCTCTGTCTGTCTTTGTCTTTCTATATCTATCTTTGTCTCTTTGTCTCTATCTCTCTGTTTCTTTCTCTCTGTCTCCATGCCTTCCTCTCTGTCTCTTTGTGTTTTTGTCCCTCTCTGTCTCTCTCTGTCTTTGTCTCTCTGTTTCTGTCTGTCTATATCTGTCTTTGTCTCTGTGTCTCTGTCTCTCTCCTCTCTCTCTCTCTCTCTCTCTGTCTTTCTCTGTCTCTCTCTCTCTCTCTGTCTCTGTCTCTCTCTCTCTCTCTCTTTCTTTCTCTGTCTTTCTCAACCATCTCTCTCTTCCAGACACTGGAATGAATGAGTTACCTTATGGATTGCCTTTCTATATAAGAATGTGGCCAAGTTAATATTTTCATTGCAGCTTATGAGAATGTGGCTATGTTAATATTTTCATTACAGTTAAGAGAACAAGCTAAAACAGTGGTCTCATCCTCAGCCAAAGAAAACTGTGGCATAATAAATATTTTAAGTAATATTAATTTATGTTGCTTTGAATATTGCAATAGATGTAGGTATGTTAAATATTTATTATGTGTTTTTGCTCTGTTTTGCTTTTGTTTCTTTCTTTCTTTTTAGAATAAATATTTTCTCTCATAAAACATTTGCATCACTGAGAACTTTGATGAGACTATCCATAATTATGACTTATATTTCAAGGAGTGCATAACAATTGAGTAAAAGAATAACTATAAGGAGATAAAGATTACAATAAATATAGTTAAGTAAGCTTTCCTGTTTGTTGGACCTGTAATAAAGACTACTGATCACAATAATTTGTTGTTAATAAATAATGAGAATTGCTCAAAACTTTACATAAAAATAATATCATTATTTACTAATTCAAACATCAGCATTGTACTTGTATATTGAAATATCACATAATGTCCTTTAAGTACATGTAAGTATTGCACATTACCAAAAATTAAATACACAAAGGAATGTAATGTTCACTACTCTTATTTGGTCATTACACATTGTGTACACATATTGAAATATCATACTATATCTCACTAATTGCAAAAATAAAATAGACATTAAAAAAAAAACTAATTTAGGAAATACAAAAAATAAACATGGAAATAGAGTCAGAATTTAAATAATTACAAAAATTGCAGGAGTCAATTCACAAAGATCTCTTCAGAAAAGGAAAACAATCAATCAATTGAAAGTAACCACTGCTAATATACAAGTCACATGACAGATATGATTTTAATATTATTAACTAAACTAAACAAATTGATTGGTTTCATGGTTTTAAAAAAATTCCAATTATTCTAAAAACCATCCACAATAAATAAATCACCATTTCTATCAGAATAAGAAAATGGCTGTGGAAAACAACTCTTTGCAGTCCTCTAGCCAAACTTTAACACAAAGCAATACCACCCTGTCACCATTTTGTAATTCCATGATGTACAATTGAAAATGAAACCTCTGTAGGCTATCTTGTAATTATGAGATTCTTATCAAACAGAAAGACACCACACACATGTGATATTTTATTCTTTGAAAGAAATGCTTATAGGGGCATGAAAAGTTAAAAGGAAAGAATAAAGCAGAAAATGCTAGATAAACTATGTGATGGGAAGGCATGGGAAGAAATGTAAGGAGGAGTAACTAGTACTAAAGACACATTTTAAAATTTCATATGGAAAACTAATGCTATATAGCTTCCTAAAATATATGCATACAATATGAAAAATAAATTTAAATGTAGTTTCCTATAATAGGTCAACAGCACCCTACTGAAAACCACAAACTTACAAATGAAAAGCCCAGTGACAAGAATAAAGGGTTGGTTTTTTTTTTTTTGTTTTGTTTTTTTTTAATAGCTGTTGGCAAATGAAATCCTATAGACCATCAACTGCAGACTATTGCTAGTGATACCAAACCTGGGGGTATTTTATTGCTCAAAACACCACATACTTGAGTCTTAGAACATGAGGAAATCAAGATGGCACTCACCTGAAGTTTCATCGTTATTAGCTACCCAGCATGGTGAAAGGTGCTATACATGCTACTGGAATAGAAAAGTAATCACCATTCTTACCCAGCTATGATCTCTGTAAGCTACAATAAGGAACACCCTGGCAAGAATTGCCCACTAGTGCAATAGTGGCAGAATATTATTAGAGAAACCAGCTTCGAATTGGATTTAAAGACATACCTGGTACTAATATTGAGGCCAAATAACCTTGGATTATACAAAAATCATAGACTCTAGTTAAAAACCTATTACTAATAATTAGATCAATTGGAATAGTACTGACATAATTTCTAGTGGTTCATTTCTGAGTTTTCACTAGAGAAACTTTTTGTTTTCAGTACATGGTAATTAATGCCAAGTCCTGCAACTAGTCAAAGTGAAGCAAATATGAGACTGTACAATGCTCAGCCTTAAATAGGATATTTATAACAAAATTCCTCTTTCCTAAATTTAGAGATAACTACAGAAGAGGAAGAGGAAGAATATGACTACAAGCAAAAAATTATTTTCAAATATGTGTAAGCTCAACTAGGCAAAATGCTAGAATAGACTGGAGAAGAATGGGCAGGAAGTCCCTCTCCAAATTAAAGAGCCAATAGTAATTGATAGCTGATGAGAAGAGAAATGTATATTCTTTAAAATGTAGCCTAGGAAAGGTTGCTCTAGCTGCAGTGGAAGGCCACATACCTAAGTAACTATAAGAAGCATCAACCTTTTTTTATGGCATCTTAGTCAGTGTTATATAGCTGTGAAGAGACACTATGACCAAGGCAAGCCTTATAAAAGAAAACATTTTATTGAGGCTAGTGTACAGTTTCAGAGTTTAGCTCACAATGATCATGGCCAGAAGCATGGTAGCACACAGGCAGAAGTGGTTCTGGAGACTACCTCTGCATCCATGGGCAGCAGGAAGAAGAATCACTGGGCTTGACATGGGCTTTTGAATCCTCAAAGCCTACTTTGAATGGCATACTTCCTCCCGCAAAGCCTCAACCACTCTAACAAGTCCACATCTACTCCAACAAAGTCATGTCTTCTAATCCTTTCAAATAGTGTCATTTCCTAAGCCTTCAAAGATATGAGACTCTAGGGGCCATTCTTACTCAAACCAGGCACTCAGAGGCTTTGCCATATCATAGTGCAAAAACGTATTCAGTACAAGTTCAAAAATCCCATAGTCTATAGTTTCAACACTGTTTAAAAGTCCATTGGTTCAAAGTCTCTTCTGAGAACCATAGCAATTACTGTAATCCCCTGGAAAATAAAAAAGTAAAACATGTACTTTCAACATATAATGGCACAGAATATACATTACCATTCCAAACAGAATGATAAGGATCATGATGAGGAAATAGCCAAAACAAGACTGAAAGCCAGTTTGGGCAAACTTCAAAGTCTGTTATCTCCATGTCTGATGTCAAAGTGCCATCAGATATCTACCTAGTTCCAGCTTTGTTGACTACAACACAATTATCTATCTTGGGCTGTGTTCACCCCTATAAGCAACTTTTCTTGGCAGATATCCCACAACTCTGGCATCTCCAACATCTTGAGTTCTCAAAAACAATTCAAGCTTTACACGTAGAGCTTCACACAATGGCCTCTCTAGGCCTCCACAGAGAGACACTACTGACATATGCCTAGCCTTAGAAGCTTTCCTTTTCCATGGGAAGATATCTTATAATCCCTTTCTTATATTCTAGACCATAAAGCCAGAACCACAAGGCCAAAGCTGTCAAGTACTTCTGTTTGCTGGATTTAGATGGTTTCCTTCATGGCTTAAGCTTTTCTTTACTTCATCTTCACAAACTGAAAACTTAGGTGGGTGTGGTCTTTCCCTGAGGTCACTTCCATTTAGCATGAGGCTTTTCTTTAAACTTTTTATCTTCTTAAGCACTGGACTTAAACAGGAAGAGAAAAACACTGGGTCCAGAATGAGCTTTTGAATCTCCAAAGCCCAACCAAGGTAACACACTTCCTCAAACAAGGCCACATCTACTTCAACAAGGCCATACTTTTGAATCCTTTCAAACAGTGTCACTCCCTAAGCCTTCAAATATTTGTGGCTATGGGGGCCATTCTTATTCAAACTACCACAGAAGGGTTTTAAACAAACAAATGAGGGGAAAATAAGTGGAGGATTAGGGGAGGGGAAGTGGGATCTGAAAGAAATTGGGGAGGAGTGACTATGATTAAAGCACATTGTATAAATTTCTTGAGGAACTAATAGAAGAAAAATAAGATTACATGATGAATAGGAAAAAATGTGCACATTTATACATACAATGTTCTACTTGACTAAAAAGACAAAATTGCTTACAGTGAAATCAGAACATCAAGTTTTAAACAAATGATTAAATATTATCAATAACTATACCTGAAAAGGTAGAAAAGGTAATATAGAAATCAGTAAATTACATTTAGAAAAAAAAAAAAAAAAACTGAACTGCAAAAATAAACCACAAAAGCCAGGAGAGTAGGCTCAATGATTGGGGTGTTGTCCTTAAAGACATGAGTTTGGTCCCCAGAACTGACATGAAAGATGAATGCCACTGTAACTTCAGCCGCAGGAAATCTGATAGTCTTTTAGGGTATTAAGCAAGCAAATGATGCCCAGATTGGCCAGAGGCATGTATCTAGGAAAAACACCAATACTCTAAAAATTTAAACAATAAAAAGGTAATAAATCTTACTTGGTAGGTGAAACACTTTATGACCACATGGAAATATAATGATAAACTTGTACTGTGAACTTTTAATGAAGATATTAGAAAATTACAACTGGAGGATATTTTCTTGTCAAAACCATGTTCATATTTTGATATAATACTGACTTTGAGTAACAAAATATATAAAATATAAGCAGACAAACAAGCAAATGTGGATTGAATATTTGATAATACAAAGACTTCAGTCATCTTCTAGAGACAGAACTGCCCTGTATCTCTGGCTGGCTTCAAAGAAATAAAACAACTTTTTCCACATCTGTAATGTTGGGTTACAGTCATGCAGTGCTTCACATGACATTATGGATCTTTATCTATGATGTTGATTAAGTAAAAAAATTTCTGTTATTTAGAGATTGACTTTGAAATCTTTACAAATAATATGAAATTAAGACTGGCATTTTTCAAAATAATCCACTAAAGTGAGGAAAGATGTAAAATTTGGAGACATGAATCTATAAAATGAATTGATAATATGTGTACATGTATACCCAACACTATCTATTTCTATATACTTTGAATTGTGTTACAAACTATTAATTAAAAATTGTCTTAGCTTTTAAGGGAATGGGATAGAGCCTATATAGTGTGACAAAATGTTTACCAACATCTTGTCTAGTGAATGACTGTTAATAAACAAACAAACAAGTAAATAAATAAATGCAATTCAAACAACTATCAAAAATCAGCAATAAGAAAATAAACTTTTTGAACAAGAAAAAATATCATCAAAGAAGATTTACAAATGGCAAATACTCATTTAAAATGTAGGTGCATTGAAAGATAAAACACTGTGATGGTATCGCTCAACTATGTCAATGGCCTAAATCCAAACCATTGACACTATCAAAAGTGTGTGAGAGAAAGGCAGCAGAAATGCACATGCATTGCTTGTGACTGTACAAAGCAGTAAACCTTCTTCAGATGACCTGTAAAGCAGCTGGACAGTTTCTTCTACTAAACATTCTTTTCACATGCAAACCAGAAATCATATTCCTTGTTACTTAGTCAAATGAGTTTAAATACTTAAATCCACCTGAAATTGTCAGAATGGGAAGTCACTTCCATATTGTTTTAGGCAGGCTTCTCTAGAGATGTAGAACTGACATGATAGTTATTTATAAGAGTTGCTTATAGGCTGTAGTCTATCTAGC
The DNA here is from genome assembly GCA_019843965.1 of Rhynchomys soricoides. Taxonomy (NCBI): domain Eukaryota; kingdom Metazoa; phylum Chordata; class Mammalia; order Rodentia; family Muridae; genus Rhynchomys; species Rhynchomys soricoides. The sequence continues at coordinate 5,625,109 of JADRCH010000027.1, read as the reverse complement.
ACAACAATGGCTGTTTCCCAAACAAAAGTCCAGAAATTTAAGGAGTTTTACTCCATAAGGCAGGAAGTAACAGTGGGTATTCAATATTTCACACAGAGAGACAGAGAGACAGAGAGACAGAAATATAGACAGAAGGACAGAGCAACAGATCGGCTTTTTAAGAACCCAGATTAAGCTTCTGGCTCTATCCTGAAATGACAAGAAGAAGCCTTAGTGTGTGAGGAGAACGATCAGTGATCTTATTTCACAGGTGAAGAAACTGAGACACACAGAGGCTCCATGGTCATTCTTGTTTCTTGTATCCTGAAAGAATAGGCTATGGCTTATATTTTGGCCATATATTTCCATGGTCAACTTACTTAAAGGGACTCTCAAAGGCAATAGTGGCCTGCCATGTGGGACATATTGTGTCCCTAGATTATTCTTTGCTGATCCAACCAAAATTTAGAGTATTGCCCACAGGAATAAAATGTAGAAAGAATCTGATATAAAAATATCATGTCCTATTCTGTGTATGTTGTATTCTGAGAAAGATAAATAGGTAGAGACAGATTGAAGAAAACTGACTTTGCGTGTTAAGAAAGAATAGAACCAATGTATGTAGGGAGGTTTAGGGCAGGGAACTTATTCTTTATGATAGTAAGCATTTGCCCAAATTCATTAAAAGTTCAAACCCAAACTTAATCCTTATGTAAGAAAAAGACATTTATGATGATAAAATCAATGTGAAATCATTACTATAATAAATATGTCTTTGATAGAAGGGAAAGTGCAAGTTTTGAGGGAAGCATGTATACATACAACATGATTGTGTCTACTCCCCATTCTCCCCTCTCAGTTTCTCCCTGACCCCTCCAAAATGCTTCTCAATACTGTTCTCTTCTTTTTTTTTGGATAACTTTTTAAATCCTGTGAGTATGCATGCATGAGATTTGAGACCATTTCAAAACAAGAAAAAAAGAAAAGAAAGAAAGAAAAAATGAAATTCCCTGTCCCAGCAACTATCCACTGCCAATAGCTACTCAGTAAAAGGTAGGCCTGGAGATTATCTATCTCATCTTACCCCATCTATGTTGGGGGTATTGATCCTTTGACCTTGTGTACTTCCTCTTCTAGTAGTCTTATTTTGTTGGTTACTTTTGTTATCTGACAATTCATACATGAGCAAAATACATTCTAACAGCTCTCAAACACCCCACCTCCAGCAATTCCCTTCCCAGAATATGACTTTGGTTTGTTTTCCTGCCTGTTTATCTTAACCAATGTCTGTATAAAAAATGGTTTGAAGTTATTCATTGGAGTTTAGCAGGTATCTTCACCTAAATGCAAATGATTCCATCCTCGTCTATCTCTTCTTTTTTCTTTATTATTTTCTTATACAATATATCCCAACTGTTCTCTCCCCCTCCCTTCACTGTGCCCAGATCCACTGCTCTATTTCCCTTCACAAGAGAGCATGTTTCCCAGAAATGTCAATCAAACTAGGTATAAAAAGATGTAATAAGACTAGACATAAACCCGAATATCAAGGCTGGATGAGGCAACCCAGTAGGATTGGAAAAGCATTCCAAGAGCAGACAAAAGTATCATAAACACCTTTATTCCTACTGTTGGGAATCCAACACAAACTCCAAGCTAAACAACTATAGCATGCATGCAGAGAGCCTAGAGCATACTAATACAAGCTCCCTGGTTGCTGCTTCAGTCGCTGTGAGCCACTATGAGTCATATATAATTGATTCTGTAGGCTGTGCTCTCCTTGAATATTCTACCACTCAGACTCCTACCATCCTTCCACTCCTTCGTTTCTGGGATCAGGAGGTCTGCTTACTGTTTGGGTGTAGTCTCTGTATCTGCTTCTATGAACTGCTGGGGGTCATTTCTCTGATGAGGATTGGGATAGGTACTGATCTATGAATACAGAAGAATATCACTAAAAATCATTTCATTTTTTAAAATATTTATTTATTTATTTATGCATATATTTATGTCAGTTGTGTTTGGTTCTACCCTAGGTCTCTGAACCATTCAACTTCTGGATCCTGGCCATCCAGAAAGTGTCAGGCATGGGTTCATCCTCTTCTTGAATCTATCAAATAGTTCAGCAATAAGTGATAGGGACCCCTAAATCTCTCCTCCATCCATACATGGCTACTGAAGAGTTAGGTCTTGGGCAGACCAATCAGAGGTATCCACAGTGGCTGTGAGTTCATGATTAAAATGGCTGTGTCTATTCCAGAAGAGGTTTTTTCACTACCCTCCCTGCCATCTTCTGGGTTTTGTATTCTTTCCACTCCTTTTCCATCAGTGTTCCTTGAACCTTACCTAAGTCTTTATTAGGACTGAATATCCATCTGCCTCTTATTGTCAGCAACTTGCTCTACTTACAGGACCAAGAGACTTATTCTACTTATAAGTCCAAGAGCTATTCATATTCAGTATTTATATTTCCTAGTCCAGGAGCAAAGATAAAAAGTCATTCAAACACCAACATGGGACCTGAAAAAGGAGCAGCAAGCCCTGATGTATCCTCCTTTACTATCATTAGTGGGCTGAAAAATAGCTTTAATTTTATTTGCACTTACATATAATAAATCACCAAAACTCCTAAAGGAAGCATCTTTATAATATACTTTATTTTCTATTTTTAAAATGAGAAAGGACTTGTAGACATTGAGGAGCTTAGAAAATCAAATGAGACAGTATCCCAGGTAATACAGCATGTTTAAGGAATACACATCTATTCTGAATTGTGAATAATCATCACAGTTCTTAGTCTAAATGTTAATGAAGCTGATGACATAAGAATCAATTTTCTTTTTATAAGGAAGACTAGAGCTCAAACTAATAAACATTCTTCAAAAATTCTTATAAGGAAATTAGCAATATTTAAAATATGAATAATTTATTTTAAATTAGAATTCTTCTAAACAAATAAAATTAAAAATATCTATAAAATTTCTTTCGATGGAATATTGTTTTCTTCATTTAAATGACACTATGATGTGTTTTCTTGTTCACAAAGAAATGTTAAGTATTCCCTGTGGTTAAAAATAGTAACATGAATAAACTAACATTTTCATATGAATGTTTTATTTCCAATCTGTTCAGTGGACCATAATCTCACTGCATTATCATATCTGTAATATTTTACAAACCTCACATTTCTAGAATGTGTCCATATGATACCATTTAAGAGAGAGTAGAATTTGTCCATTATAATGAAATAAATGGTAAACATATTAAAATCACCATTTAGTCATTTCACTTGGCAAGTATTGAAAACAAAACAAGATGTCTCAAACTGGTTAGCTTTTATATAGACTGTAAACCAAGAGAATGATATTATTCAGGCCTGTGGAAAAGAATGAAAAGTGGTTTGAGAAGAACTTATCATGGGCCAGTACTTGTGCAGGGTAAATGGATTACTATGTTTAATTTTATAAAATTTAAATAGGTGAAAAGGAGTTTGAAATCTTTCAAGTTAAAACAAATATAAATATGTGCACCAATTGTAACTGTAATCTACAACTATGCATTTTAATTGATGGTTGATTTCAATTAAATGCATTTTAAATGATTGGGTGTTTTGTTTTGTTTTGCTTTTTTCTAATGGGCTCTGTTTGTTACAAAAGAAGGTTCCTTGACAAGGGTAAGAATTACACATATCTGTGTGTATAAGGATGAATATTTAGAATGCAGTTAGAGGTTACGTTGGTGTATTAAAGTGGCATAACTACTGCACCCAAACCTCAGGGATCATTGTGGAGAGGGTTCTTACTGTCATTCTTGACTATAAAAACCAGAAGATAAAAGGAACATGAAGCCATACAGATAGAGGTATTGTTGCCTAAACATGAGATGAACAAAGAGAATAACAGTAGACATCCTATTGTGGAAAGGGATTACTTCAACCCTAGAAAATAACTACAGGCAATTTAGGAATGCTGAGAGAAGCAGAAATAGTCTCCAAAAAAAACCACATTAACTGTTTATCTAATACCAAATAATTAACCCTGAATATATTCATGACAGTAACATTATACAGACTGAATAAGTTTTAGATTTCTTTTCAGGAATATGCATACATAGACATATATGTGTATGTATATAAAATATACTTATTGGATATATGTAAATGTTTATTTACATATATGTGTAAAAACAACTAATGAAAAAAAGGTAATGTAATTGAAAGAAAGTGAGGAAGGTTTATGGAAGATTTGGAGGGAAGAAGAGACGGGGAAAGGATAGAATTATAGTATAGTAACAGAACTAAGTGAAATATTTTAAATATGCATAAATAAAAATTTTAAATCTCAACATCATTTGAACAGAAAAAAGAAATAGCTTGAGGAAATTATCGAAGAATTGGTGGAAATTTGATGTGTAAGTCAGAGCATTTTAATGGGATACTTCTTCCCCTGGACACTAAATGCTATTTTTGCTATCACTGCCACACTATGATGCATGTCACTACAAATATCATACTGGCTTTTCTCTTCCACAGTCTTTCCAGATTCAAAGTTCAAATTCAAGTGAAGAGTAAACCAGCTTACATTATATATTTTCTGTCCTGGTGTCAGAATTTAGGAACCAATTTTTACTCAGATCCTCTCTCTCTCTCTCTCTCTCCTGTTTCCATAAAACAAAGTACTCAAAAGTGAGCTATTTCACTATTTCTCTAGCCCTGATCTCTCCCTATCTTAGTTTCAATAAACATAAGAACAAATCTATTACATATTGGTTTTAAATTCTATTTAAATTAAATTACTGTAGATTACCTTTTTATTTATGTATAAAATATATAAACAATAAATGATCTATTCACTTCAAAAACACTAGATAAAATTTACATTATATACTATGTAGGATTATTAGGAAGATTGTAGGAATGATAACTTAGTCATAAAGATACTACTTAGAGGTAAATTAAGAACTATGTAGTCTGCAAAGCAAAGTCTTGATACGGTCTGAGTTCAGAAGGACAGGACAATTTTAAGAGAATTCTTAAGAATAGAAAACAATACCTAATCATTACACAAACATATAAAGTGATAAAATAAAAGAATTTTATTCTCAGGAAAATATTACTCCATCCATACTCACTCTTATTTTGTTAGGGAAAATGGCATTAAAGAAATGCCTACAAATAGAGACTACTACATATATTGGTATATAATTGCAATGCTTTTCTTTGTACACTTGCTAGAATTGAGGTATAAATATAATAACCTTCAACACCATGACTAACCCATTACCAGCTCAAAATGACCAAGGCTAATGACCTAGATATAGGGGTTCAGATTGGACAAATCACAGATAAATTCTATTTAGTAAACGTTGACATAATTTCAGCAAAATGTCACATTTAAGCAAACAAATCTTTTAATTAACACTCCCTGATAGTTATTTGAAATTAAATAAACCAAGGTAAAATTAGGCTTAGGTCATCATCGTATATTTTCACAGGTTCTGAACATAATAATATACACATAACATCAAAATAGCAAGTGGCAGTCACTCCAAAGTATTGAGAGAGAAGCACTTCCGGAGGTGATAATTTTAAAATTAACATAAAAGCTAAAATGAAATATAATTATACTAAATATTTGTGATAGAAGCTATTTAATGGCTAAATGCAACACATGATGCTGAAATACAAATTGTACAAAAGGACTAAAACATAAACTGTTCAAGTCTCCAATTTATCTAAATTCAAAACTCATTTGAAAGGCTCTGCAGAATAGCTCAGTAGATAGGAATGCTTATTGTATAAGTACAGGAGGGCATCTCATGTTTTCTTGATTCTACATATATGTCTCTACACACAACTATATCTCTACACACAAGTCTACAGCACACACACACACACACACACACACTTCATTAGTAGTTTCATAGATTTAACACAATGAAAATATGAATCAATATGTAAATGTAAATTATACAAATTAACATATAAAATAAAAAGGAAATTGACCATTAAACTCAAATTATAGCATATTTTAGCAAATTTAATATATATAAAAATTTAAATGTTAATACAAAGAATTGAGAGATATTTATATTGTTACTTAAATATATAACATCATTACATTATTTCAAGTTAGAATATGAAATTAAGCATAGTATCAAGAGAAATAGCTCATCTGTTGAGTCAAATTGAGGTATCATTTTGATAATTAAATAAAAACATATATGAAATAGGCCTTCCCAGTTCTCACTAACATTCTGTCATCTATATTCTAGAGACATCTAGAGAATGAACTAAGCATTCCCTATGGACACACTTAACACAGTACTTAGTGCCTCAGGAATTATCTGCTATCACTGTATTTAATAAGGCTCAGTATTGAACTGACTAATACTAAACAAGGTTCAAAAAACCTCACACATTTCTGAATTAGGCATGCAAAATGCATACTCACAAAAATTTACATTTGTCACCACTTATACAAGCTTTGCTCTTACCAAATAAGTGGAGGATTTAAGTGTTGAAAGATCAATGAAAGATTGGTTTAATAATTAAAATCGCATTCCATTGGACAAATAGAAAAGAAAATCCTCCAAAATATCCTAAATGGACTGGTAGAAATGTGCTTGACTTTAAAGTACAAGATGTAATAAAATATTAGAGGTATTAATAACAACAATGAGGCAAAAATGACTGTGATCCAAAAGATGATGGAGTTGTCCTTTATTTAGTAAATCAGTAAGATAAGAGAAAGAACTCAAAAAAGAGATGAATAATATTTCAAGTTTTTGTTTTTGTGGTTCATGACATTGTTTCATTCAATTAAAAATTTCTAAGGCCCTCCCCTGCAATCTTTATACCAACAGTTAGAAATATTCATATGGGAAAAACTGAAAAAAATAATTGTCCTTATGAAAACATTAGTCAATTTGATGTAGTTTCTATCATTAAGATTCCCTTAATTTAGAATTTATTGAAAAGATTTCTCCTCTGAGTATACTAATTCTTATAAACTCCAAAGAATTTAGAATTTAAGCATCAAATTTTGGGACAAGCCTTTGTGTTTGTATAAACATTTTTCTATAATAACACATCCTCTATATGGAAATTACCTCAGAATTCTCAAATAGATATTTTTATGGTCACTTTCATATTGGTATGTTATACTGAAAATATAGACTTTCACATATATTTTAACTTTTCAATTATTATGATAGTGTATTACATATAAAAGACATCCCTCTCTTGTTAAAATGTTCAAAATAAGACTATAATCTGGTCAAGTGAATTTTTTTAGAATTATTCATTGTACATAAGAAAGTATGTGTAGCAATTATTAATGAACAATTCTACATGATACTAGCATTCTGAAAAACCAAGCAATTTTAGATGTAGTTTTGTACTGAATCCTTAATAACCTACTTAATAGTTTGTGGGGAATGTTGCCAACGCATGCTAATTTTTGAAAACAGAATGCTTGTTTAAGGGTAAAGATTGTAACACAGGTCAAGCACTAAAATTACTAGAATATTTGTATTGCTAATCATACAATGTATTAGTATCAAAATATCTAAGAGCCAATGCTTACATATTTGTCATATCATAATTATGAAACCATTCTCCTTCTACATATTTAGGATGGACTAAACTTTGTTTGAGCTTATATTGGGTATAATGAAATTGGGAATTTTTAATTGAGTTCATTTATCAATGAATTATATTGCTAGTCCAGATGCTTTGTAGCCAAAATTTCATGCAAAGGGATACACTATTCAAGTAAGCTCCAGTATAACCGTCAACCCTGATCAAATTAATAGGGTAATTGCTAAATCACTATTTTGTATAGAACTACAAAGACACACATTTACAGACCCTGTGCTGAGTGTTTCAAAGCACTGAGAATATTTTTAATCTAAGCAGCACCCCAGAGCCAAATAGACCCCACTGCTTTCCTAGCAGTGACCTACACGCTGGGAATAATGCAATTAATAAAAATCCCCTGAGTCTAAGATGAAAATGCAAAATATTTTTGTTATTTCTCTGGAGTCATTGAGATGTTCATTTTCTCTAAAACCATATCTGTAAAAATTATTCAAAGCTAAGCAAACTATTCAGAAAACAAAGAAAGGCATTTTAATTAAAACAAGTGCGTGCCTTTTGTTTGATTTCTTTTCTTAAAAAATTCCAAGGCTGACAATAAACCTCAAAATCCAGATTGTCTTATATGTGACATTTGCTTTCATAAACCATGCAGTTATCAAGAGCTAATCCTGTAGAGAAACTAATCAAGGAAGGTGTTACACAAATGCAAAACATATGATTAAAAAGGGGGAAGGCAGATTTCATGCAAAGAACTGAATATTGTAATGAAATTGTCACTGAATGGAGATGTGAAGACTTCAAGCTCACTTTAATTAGGGCACTGAGTGGAATCCCCTTAGACCAACAAGAATTGAACAGCTAATAATCAGTTTGTTCTTCGCTGATTACCAGTTAATCATGTCCCAAATATAACCATGGTCCCCTCTCTAATTATGAATACATTTTCAGACCTCTCCTTTAATCTCCACACTTTTTAGGGGTACACAAGTCTTAATCAACTAACTGTACAAGTGCTTACAACCAACAAATGCCTTGAAAACCCTTCCTACTGTTTAACAAGTAAATATTTGCATCCTTTTGTACCACAGTGGTAAACATTGGCTAATCTTCTGAGGAGGGAAGAGCTCAGAAGGCAAGGAGCGAAGAGTGTAGGGCTCAACTTTTCCAAATAAAGATTTACCTTCCGTACAAATTGCATATTCTTTGTGAAAATTTTTTGAAAAAACATTGAAAAGTGAGAGAAGGAAAGACATACCCATAATTTCATCATCAAAAGAAAGCCATTAATACAAATTATTGTTATTACTTTTACATTTTTTAAGAAATGTTTTGCCTGTATGTGCCTACAGTTCAAAAAGTATTATATATAATATATATAAATAATATAAATAATAATAAAACACACACACACACACATATATATATATATATATATATATATATATATATATATATATCTGTAATCTATAGTTGTAGGTTTAATTGACATGGCTTTTCAAAAGACCTTAATGTTAAGTGCTCTTCCCCTTATATCCTACTTTATCCTACCCTTCTGTAGACCTTCCCAAATAATCTATTCTACTGTCTCCTTCTTCTCTTTAGAACAACAGACTCCATTTATTCTCCCTTAGAAGATCTCATTTTCCCACCTTGTTCTTTGCTACCTGTCTAAACTCCGTGATTTCATGTAATGAAACATACACACAAAAATCTTAAAAGCTAACATTTACTCATAAGAGAAAACATGCAAATATGTTTATAGTGGTCTAGATTATTTCACTCAGAATCTTTGATACAAGATCCATCCACCCTGCTGTGAATTTCATTTTCCATAGCAGTGGAATAATACTCTTTTGCATAAATGTACCAACTTCTCATTGTGTGTCCATCAGTTGATGGACATCTAGGCCACTGCCAGTTTCTGGCTGTTATGAATAAAACCACAATGACTATAAATAAGCAAGTAACTCTGTAGAAAGATAAAGAGATCATTGGTCATATATCCCAGGAATGGTATAGACAGATGTCGGGGTACATAAAATTGTAGCTTTTTGAGGAAACTTCACACTGGCTTCACAGGGACAGTACCAATTTCCACACCTAGCAGCAATGAATCAGTGTTCCCCACATGCTTGCCAATATGTACTTGCTTGTGTAATTGTCCTTGGCCATTGTTACTACAGGAAGATGAAATCATAATCACGGAGTCGTTATAATTTTCATGTGTTAAGTTGAATTTTATGCGTAGTGACAGATATGGGTCTATTTTCATCCTTCCATGCTGCCATCCTATTTGACCATCACCAATTAATTTAGAAGTTGTCTTTTTTTTTTTTTTTCCAGTTTGTATGTTTGGCATCTTTACCAGAAATCAACCGTCTCTAGATGTGTGGTATTATGCCTCAGTCTTCAATATTATAACACTGATCAATCTATCTGTTTTTAGCTAATACTGTCCTGTTTTTATTACTGTAGCCCTACATTATACTTTGAAGTCTGGAATAGTGATTCCTCTAAGAATTTTTGTTTTAATGAAGCTAAGTTTAGAAAGGTTTTTTTTTTGTTGTTTTGTTTTTTTTTTTGGTTTGGTGGTTTTCAGTTTCTGTGTTAGAATTTTGTTGGAGATTTTTATAGTATTCATTCTACTGATCCACAATCATGAGAAATCTTTTCAAATCCCATGGTGTCTTTTTAAATGTATTTCTTCAGTGTCTTAATGTAATAAATTTTGGATAAACTTCCACAGGCTGTTAAAAATAAAGTATATTATTTGTATGGGGGTTCTGTAGATATCTGTCTGATCCATTTGATTTAGGGCATTATTTAACTACAGAATTTCTTTGTTCATATATTATCTGAATGACCTGTTTATTGGTGTCTATTGGTAAGATTACAGAATTGATATCTCCCATTAAGACTAAGTTATGGTCAAGATGTGATTTTAACTGAGGTAGTGTCTGTTTGTTTGTTTGGTTGTTGTTGTTTTATGAATTTATGTACATAACTGTTAAGAGCAGTAATATAATTGGTAGATTAATCAATATCTAGCATCCTTCCCTATTAATTTTGGTTTGAACTTTGTTTTGTCAACTATTAAAAAGCTATGCCTGCTTGATTCTTGGTTACATTAACTTGAAATTTCATTTCTCATCCTTATTCCCTAAGATGATGTCTATTGTTGTTGGTGAGGTGTGCATATTAGATGGAACAAAAAAGAAAGATCCTGTTGTCTTACTCAATCTCTTTGTTAATTTCTATTTAGAGATGAATTGAGACCTTCAATGCTGAGAGTTATTAATGATCAGTGTTTATTTAGTCCTATTTTACTGTTGTGTCTATGTGTAACTTTTTCCTTTTTTGAATACTTATCTTGGGATTATTTATTCTTTGTTCCTCTTGAATGTAGGTAACCCCCTCTCTGGACAGAAATTTTCCTTCCAGAGTCATACTTAGAGCTGTCTTAGTAGGGAGAAACTGAGTCTATTTTGTGTATGTATGATTGTTTCCCTCTATCTATTGTGATTGATTGTTTTGCTAAGTATAATAGTTTGGGCTGGCATTTTTGTTTTCTCGAGGTTCTCAGAACTCAGGGTTCTAGGACATATGGCTTTAAGAATTCTGATGGAAAAGTCAGGTATTACACTAATAGGTATAAATGTATATGTTACTTGGTCCTTTTTCCTTGCAGCTTTTAATATTCTTTCTTTGTTCTTTCATTAAGTGTTTAGATTGTTTTGTGTTGTAGAGAGTTTTGTTTCTGGTCCTATCTCTTATATGGTCTACAGCCTCTTTTAGCTTGATACACACACATCTGTTTCTTTAGTTTGAGGGTTTTTTTACTATGATTTTGTTAAAAATATTTTATGTGATTATGGCACCATATGGGTCTGTACCAGACATATGCATAGGGAGACCTAGCATTGACAGAGGAAGTAGGCACAAGCCCCCACTCTTACCTCGAAGTTATCTCCAACTAATTACCAATCAAAAAAGAAAAATTAGTTTTTTTCCAACAGTATCCCTGAATAGATAAAACCTACTTAAGGGCAGGATCCATGTAGACATGGCTGTCAATAGCCAACATAAAATAAATTCGATGAAATTTTTGGATTTTTTTTTTTTTGCTGTTGTTTGTTTTGTTTGAATTGCTTTTTGTCACAATGTTTTGTCAGAGCATTATTATTTACTTTTATAGATCTTTTGCTTATATATTATGATTCCAATTTTGTTTTTATGGATTTTTATATGTGTACATGTATTCATCTCAGTCTTTGTGTATAGTACTTGTGTTTTTTCTTTGTTTTTTCTGTTTGTTTTGAATTATTTGGGTTTGTTTATTTTTTGTTTTATCTTTTTCCTTTATTTTTAGATGCCTGCTTGTGTTTCAATGAGAGTAAGGAGCAATATGGCTTTGAGAGGGTGGACAAGTGAAGAGGATACAAGAGGTAGTCACAATACATAATATGAAAAGAAAATATTATTTTTAATTTAAAGTACATTTTCTGTTCATGACTTTGGATATTTTAAAATTAAAAACAAATACTTTTATCACATAACATATCCTAATTATAGTTTATCCTCCCTCTGCTCCGTCCAGTTTTTTTCCACCTTCCCTCCCCTCCTGACCCTTTCAGTTTCTTATTCAAAAACAAAAGATTTCTAAGAATTAACAACCAAACAGGACAAAATAAGATATAATAACTTGAGTCAAACAAGTTCTTGTTGAAGCGGCACACAGTAACCTAACAAGAGGAAAAGAAGTCCAATAGTAGGCATAAGAGTCAGAGACTCATTAGCTGTCAGAATCAGGAGTGCTTTAAATATACTAATCTAATAACGATAATATAGATACAGAAAACCTGATGTAGACTGATGTATGTCCTGGGATTGCTGTTTCAGTTTCTGTGAGTTCATACGTGCCTGTCTTACCTGATTCAGAGAGCTGTGTTTTCCTGGTGTCCTCCATACCCTCTGACTAATATAATCTTTCTGTTTTTTCTTTGACAGGATTCTCTGACCTCTAGTGAAAGTACTGCCAATGGAGACTCTCTCTTCATAATGTCTGACTGTAGGTCTCTGCATCTGTTCCCATCTGCTATCAATGAAACTTCTAATGGTGACTGGGTAGGGCCCTGATCTATAAGTATAGCAGAATATCATTAGGAATAGTGGTTTTCATTATCCAAGCAATGTCAAATATGAGTTACTTGTCATGGAGTGGTCCTAATGTTAATTCAGATATAGATTGGCTATTCCCAAAAGTTCTGTGCCATCATTTGCACTAGCATATTTGTAGGCAAGATAGATTGTAGGTTAAAAGTTTTGTAAGTTGTTGTCTACTTTATTCTTTCAGTAACCTGCAGAGTACCTTCCAGAACCAAAGAGACTAGAATGTAGGAGTGAAGGCTCACTAGAAGGATTGCGTGGCTAAAAGAGATGAGCAGTTGATACTCAATAACCCATATTACTAGGAGTCCTCATTAAGATCACCTTCAAAGATTCCGAGAAGTTTCCACTGCACTAGGTTTCCACACAATCCTGCAAATCCCTCCTCCAATTCCAGTCTCTTTTCACATTCTGTCCTTCCATCAAACCTACCTCCACCTGATTCCTCTTGCTCCCAACTCCAGTCATCCCAAGTTCAAGAATACCAATCTATTCTTTTTACTTTCCCAGGGATATCTATACATGCCCCTCTAGAACCCACCCATTTTACCTAACCTTTCTGGGTTTATGGATTACAGTTTGAATATCATTTACTTCATATCTAATATTCACTTACAATTGAATATATACCATATTTGTCTTTCTTGATCAAGGTAACCTCATTGTCACTCAGGATATTTCATCCATTTGCCTCTAAATGTCACAGTGTCTTTTTTTATCTGATAAATACCCTTTTGTGTAAATGTACCTATTAATCCATCCTTCTCATTTATCTATTCTTCTGTTGAGGGAAATCTAGGTTGTTTCAAGTTTCTGGAGATTATTATTTGAGTAACAAAGAACAAAATTGAGCAAGTGTTCTTTTGGTAAGGTGAGGCATCCTTTGTGTATAGGCCAAAGAATGATGTAGCTGTGTTTGAGGTAGACAGATTCTCAATTATCTACGTAACCACCATATTGATTTCCATAATAGCTGTATATGTTTGCACATCCATTACCATTGGAGGAGTGTTTCCTTAGATCCCCATCATCACTATCATTAGCTGTCACCTGTGGTATTGATCTTAGTCATTCTAATAGGTGTAAGATGGAATCTCAAGGTAGTTTTAATTTGTATTTCTTGGATTGCTAAGGATATTGAATATCTTTAAGTGTTTCTCAGTCATCTGAATCTTTTCTTAATAGAATTCTCTATTTATTTAGATTTCTCTATTTATTCCCATTTTTAAATTGGATTACTTATGTAGTTTCTTGAGTTCTTTACATATTTTGGGTATTAGTCCTCTATTAAATGTGGAGTGCATAAAAATCTTTTTTTTTTTCATTTTGAAAGCTGGCTCTTTGTTTGGCTAACAGTTTCCCTTGCCATACAGAAAGCTCTTCAGTTTCATCAGACACCATGTATTGATTGTTATCAGTACCTGTACTATCAGTGTTTTGTTTAGAAAGTCATCCCTTGTGCCAATGCATTAAAGGTTATTTCCAAATTTGCCTTTTGTCATGATCAGTGTGTCTGGTTTTATGTTGAAGTCTTTGATTTACATGGACTTGAGCTATTCACAGGGTGGTAAATATGGATATTTACATTCTTCTACAGGCAGCAATCCAGTTTGACCAGCATGATTTATTGAAGATTCTGTATTTTCCTATTATGTAGTTTTGGATACTTTATCAAAAATCATGTGTCCATAGATGTGTGAATTTATAGCTGTGCCTTCAACTCAATTCCATTAATCAACTTGTCTGTTTTTATGTCAATACCATGCAGATTTTATTACTTTAGCTATGTAATCAAGAATAGTGGGGCATCTAGTAGTTCTTTTATTGTTCAGGATGGTTTTAACTATATTGGGTTTTTTTTCTAGTTGTTGTTGATGATGTTGATGTTATGATTTTTATTGTTTTCCCATATAAAGTTTAGAATTATCTTTTGAAAGTTTGTAAAAAATTATGTTGGAATTTTAACGGGATTGCATTGAATCTGTAGATTTGCTTTTGGTAGGATGGCCATTTTTACAGCATTAATTCTATGAATCCATTAGCAAAACACAGAAATCAGCACCCAAAACTCTAAACTCCAAACCCACATGCCTGGACACCAGTGTAAAAACAAAATCTATAACAGCCAGAATGATATATTTCTGCTAGAGGCCATTGATCCTACTGTAGCAAACCCTGAATATTACAACATAGCTGAAGCACAATAAAAAGGCCTTAAAAACAAATATATGAAGATGATAGAGGTCCTTGAAGAGGAAATGGGAAAAAAGCAACATAAAATCCAGGAAAACACGAAGAATTGAAGGAAATAGAAAAATCTTTTAAAGAAAGCAAAGAGAATACAAACAGTTGAAGAAAACTAAAGCTATTGAAGATCTGACGATGAAAACAGATGCAATAAAAAAAAACATAAAAGAAGGCAATTCCAGAAATGAAAAAATGAGAAATTTCAACAGGAACTAGAGAGGCAAGTATCACCACAGGGGGGAAAAAAAAAGAAGGAAGAGAGAATCTCAGGCATTGAAGATGAAATGTATACATGAGCCAAAGAGGATATTAAATATAAAAATAAATAAATAAACTAAAAACAATGCCTGCAAAAAAAAAAAAAATCCAACTGTTCTGGTACACTAAGAAAGGACCAAATTCAATAATAATATGTATAGAGGAAATAGACGAAATCCAGGCTCAAAATGCTACCAAACAGAACTAGGAGGACCCTGATCAGAACCACGATACAATTTTTTAAAATATTACCAGACTTTCAAATGGGCATAATGTAATTATTTTAATTTACAAGAATTAAAATTAGGCAATCCGGTTTCCAACTGTGGCAGGAGACCTCTGCCTGGGCCAGGAGGGCTCCATAGCCAAATAGCTCTGGGAGAAAGCTAGCCTCCTGGGAGTGTGGAAAAGCTCTTGAGAGGGTGTAAAAGGAGTAAAAGTGCTAAGCAGGATTCACCCAGAATCCTTGGGACACAGGGACTAAGGAACAGCCGGGAGGAAGGAGCCTTCAGGTTTCCATCTGTGGCAGAAGACCTCTGCCTAGGCAACCAGGGCTTCATAGCCAAGTGGCACTGGGAGAAAGCTAGCCTCCCGAGAGTGTGGGCAAGCCTTTCTGCACAGAGGGACCCACCTGGAATACCCAAGACACAGAATCTGAGGAGAGGGCTTCTGGTTTCTTTCAGTGGCTTGAGAGCAGATCCTGTGACACAGGGCTCCATACTTAAATAGTACCAGGAGAGAGCACAGGAGTGCCAACACACCTTCAAGCACAGGCAAGACCATTGCTTCTTTTCAAATTCACTGGACCGAGAAGGACTCTTCCAGAGCCATCAGGAAACAGGAAAAAAAAGGGACAGCAGGGGATTAGATCCTTCTTGTTTCTGTCTGCACAGGGCTGAAGTGTACTCCAGCTCTCCAAACCCAAATTCCTCTCATAGAGAACTGGTCATCAAGGAGTATTGACACCTAGGCTTGCATGAAAGACAAGCCACAGTCAGAGAGAGTAAGACCAGCTAATACCAGAAATAATCAGATGGTGAAAGGCAAGGCCAAGAACACAAGGAACAGAAACCAAGGCTACTTGTCATCATCAGGACCCAATTCTCCAAACACAGCAAACCCTGGATACCCCAACACACCAGAAAAGGAAGACGGAGACTTAAAATCACATCCCAGGAGGATGATAGAAGATTTTAAGAAGGAAATAAATAACTCCCTTAAAGAAATACAAGAGAACACAGGTGAACAATTAAAAGTCCTTAAAGAGGAAACACAAAAAATACCTTAAAGAATTATGGGAAAACACAATCAAACAGATGAAAGAAATGATCAAAACCATCCAGGAACTAAAAACAGAAATAGAAACAATAAAGAAATCACAAAAAGAGACAATCCTGGAGTTAGAAAACCTAGGAGAGAAATCAGGAGACATAGATGCAAGCATCACCAACAGAATACAAGAGATGGAAGAGAGAATTCCAGGTGCACAAGATACCATAGAAAACATTGACACAACAGTCAAAGAAAATGCAAAATGCAAAAACATCCAGGATATCCAGGATAAAATGATTAGACAGAACCTGAGGATAATAGGTATAGAAGAAAGTAAAGATTCCCAACTTAAAGGACCAATAAATATCTTCAACAAAATTATAGACGAAAACTTCCCTAACCTAAAGAAAGAGATGAACATAAATATACAAGAAGCCAGCAGAACTCTAAATAGATTGGACCAGAAAATAAATTCCTCCTGTCACATTATAGTGAAAATACCAAATATATAAAATAAGGAAAGAATATTAAAAGCAGTAAGGGAAAAAGAGCAAGTAACATATAAAGGTGGAGCTATCAGAATTACACCAGACTTCTAACCAGAGACTACGAAAGTTAGAAGATCCTAGGCAGATCTCACACAGACGCTAAGAGAACACAAATGTCAGCCCAGGCTGCTATACCCAGCAAAACTCTCAATAAGCATAGATGGTGAAACCAAAATATTCTATGAAAAATCCAAATTTGCACAGTATGTTTCCACAAACCCAGCCCTACAAAGAATAATAGATGGAAATCACAAAGTCAAAAAGGGAAAGTACAGCCAAGAAAAGCAGGAAAGCAATCTTTCAACAAACTCAAAAAAAAAGATATCCACACAAACATAAAAACAACATTGAAAATAACAGAAAGCAACAATCTCTATTCTTTAATATCTCTTAACATCAGTGGACTCAACTTCCCAATAAAAAGACGAGACTGACTGACTGGATCCATAAACAGGACCCAGCATTTTGCTGCATCCAGGAAACACATCTCCATGTTAAAGACAAACACTACCTCAGAGTAAAGGGCTAGAAAACAATTTTCCAGGCAAATGGCCCCAAGAAACAAGCTGGAGTGCCCATTCTAATATCGGATAAAATCGACTTTCAATAAAAAGTCATCAAAAAAGATAAGGAAGGACACTTCATACTCACAAAGGAAAAATCTACCAAGAAGAACTCTCAATTCTGAACATCTGTGCGCCAAATGCAAGGGCTCACTCATTCATAAAAGAAACTTGACTAATGCTGAGAGCACACATTGCACCTCACACAATAAGAGTGGAAGACTTCAACACCCCACACTCATCAATGGATAGATCTTGGAAACACAAACTAAACAGAGACACAGTGAAACTAACAGATGTTAGGAACCAAATGGATTTTACAGATATCTATAGAACATTTCATTCTAAATCAAAAGAATATAACTTCTTCTCAGTACCTCATGGTACCTTCTCAAAAATTGATCATATAATCTGTCACAAAATAAACCTCAACAGATAAAAGAAGATAGAAATAATCCCATGCCTCCTATCAGATCACTACAGAATTAGGCTCATCTTCAATGGAAACAACAACAACAGAAAGTTTACATACACATGGAAGCTGAACAAAGCTCTACCCAATGATACATGGTCAAGGAAGAAATAAAGAAAGAAATGAAAGACTTCCTAGAATTTAATGAAAATGAAAGTAAAACATACCCAAACCTATGGGACACAATGAAAGCAGTGTTAAGAGGAAAACTCATAGCTCTGAATGCCTCCAAAAACAAATTGGAGAGAGCATATACTAGCAACTTAACAGCACACCTGAAGCTCTAGAACAAAAAGAAGCTAATACACCCAAGAGGAGTAGATGGCAGAAAATAATCAAATTAAGAGGTGAAATCAACCAAGTAGAAACTAAAAGAACTATACAAAGAATCAACAAAATCATGAGCTGGTTCTTTGAGAAAATCAACAAGATAGATAAACCCTTAGCCAGACTAACCAGAGGGCACAGAGACAGTATCCAAATTAACAAAATTAGAAATGAAATAGGAGATAAAACAACAGATTCTGGGGAAATTCAAAAAATCATCAAATCCTACTACAAAAGTGTATATGCAGCAAAACTGGAAAATCTGGATGAAATGGACAAGTTTCTAGACAGATACCAAATACCAAAGTTAAGTCAGGATCAGATAAACCATCTAAACAATCCAAAAAAGTAGAACGTCCCAAAAATAGAAGCAGTCATTAAAAGTCTACACACCCAAAAAACCTAGGACCAGATTCAGTGGAGAATTTGAACCTAGGTTCAGTGGAGAATTCTATCAGACCTTCAAAGAAGACCTAATACCAATACTCTTTAATATATTCCACAAAATAAAAACAGAAGGAACACTACCCAATTCATTCTATGAGGCCACAGTTACACTGATACCAAAACCTCAGAAAGACCCAACAATAAAAGAAAACTTCAGACCAATTTCCCTTAAGAATATTGATGCAGAAATACTCAATAGAATTCTCACAAACTGAAACCAAGAACACATCAAAACGATCATTCAGATCATTCACCATGAACAAGTAGGATTCATCCCAGGGATGAAGGAATGGTTCAAAACCTGGAAATCCATCAATGTAATCCATTACATAAACAAAATAAAGAAAAGAAAAATCCCATGGTCATTAAGCTAGATGCTGAAAAGCATTTGACAAAATTCAACAACCCTTCATGATAAAAATCTTGGAAAGATTAGGAATTCAAGGAGCATACCTAAACATAGCAAAAGCAATATATAGCAAACCAGTGGCCAACATCAAACTAAATGGAGAGAAACTTGAAGCAATCCCACTAAAATCAGGGACTAGGCAAGGCTGTCCTCTCTCTCCCTATCTATTCAATATACTTCTTGAAGTTCTAGCTAGAGCAATTAGACAACAAATAGAAGTCAAAGGGATACAAATTGGAAAGGAATAACTCAAAATATCACTATTTGCAGATGTTATGATAGTATACTTAAGTGACCCATAAAACTCCACCAGAGCTCTGCTACAGCTGATAAACAACTTCAGCAAAGTGGCCAGATACAAAATTAACTGAAGCAAATTAGTAGCCTTCTTACACTCGAAGAATAAACAGGCTGATAAAGAAATTAGGGAAATGACACCCTTCACAATTGTCACAAACAGTATAAAGTATCTTGGTGTGATTCTAAGCTAAGAAGTGAAAGATATTTATGACAAGAACTTCAAGTCTCTGAAGAAAGAAATCGAAGAAGTCCTGAAAAGATGGAAAGATCTCCCATGCTCATGGATTGGCAGGATTAATATAGTTAAGATGGCCATCCTGCCAAAAGCAATCTACAGATCAATGCAAGCCCCATCAAAATTCCAACTCAATTCTTCATAGACTTAGAAAGAGTAATTCTCAAATTCATATGAAATAACAAAAAACTCAGGATAACAAAAGCTATTCTCAACAATGAAAGGACTTCTGGGGGAATCAGCTTCCCTGACCTCAAGCTTTAGTGATAAAAATTGCATGGCATTGGTACAGTGACAGGCAGGTAGATCAATGGAATAGAATTGAAGACCCAGAAATGAGCACACACACTTACTGTCACTTGATTTTTGATAAAGGAGCTAAAACCATCCAGTGGAAAAAAGACAGCATCTTCAACAAATGTTGCTGGTTCAATTGGCAGTCTACATGTAGAAGATTTCGAAGTGAACCATTCCTATCTCCCTGTACAAAGGTCAAGTCCAAGTGGATCAAGGACCTCCACATAAAACCAGATACACTGAATCTAATAGAAGAGAAAGTGGGGAAAATCTCGAACACATGGGCACAGGGGAAAACTTCCTGAACAGAACAGCAATGGCTTGTGCTCTAAGATCGAGAATCAACAAACAGGACCTCAAGAAATTACAAAACTTCTGTAAGGCAAAGGACACTATACACAGGACAAAACAGCAACATACAAATTGGGAAAAGATCTTTACCAATCTTACCTCTGATAGAGTGCTAATATCCAATGTATACAAAAGACTCAACAAGCTAGCCACCAAATAGAGATCCAAATAACCCTATCAAAAAATGGGGAACAGAGCTAAACAGAGAATTCTCAACTGAGGAAGCTCGAATGGCTGAGAATCACCTAAAGAAATGTTCAACATCCTTAGTCATCAGGGAAATACAAATCAAAACAACCCTGAGATTTCACCTCACACCAGTCAGAATGGCTAAGATAAAAAAACGCAGGTGACAGCAGATGTTGGTGAGGATGTGGAGAAAGAGGAACACTCCCCCATTGCTGGTGGGAATGTAAGCTGATACAATCTCTCTGGAAGTCACTTTGGTGGACCCTCAGAAAAATGAACATAATACTACCTGAGGACCCAGCTGTTCCACTCCTGGACATATACCTAGAAGATGCTCCAACATGTAATAAAGACACATGCTCCACTATGTCATAGTAGCCATATATATAATAGCCAGAAACTGGAAACAACCCAGATGCCCCTCAACAGAGGAATGGATACAGAAAATGTGGTACATATATACAATGGAATACTACTCAGCTATTAAAAACAATGACTTCATGAAATTCGCAGGCAAATGGATGGAACTTGAAAATATCATCCTGCATGAGGTAAAGCAGCCACAAAATAATGAACATGGTATGTACTCACTGATAAGTGGTTATTAGCCCAAACGTTCAGAATATGCAAGAGTCACTTTACAGCAGCTGTAGGGTTGAGTGTGAGGTCCCAGATGGAGGAGTTGGAGAAGGGACCGAAGGAGCTGAGGGAGTTTGCAGCCCCATGGAGGCAGCAACAGTGGCTACTGGCTTGACCCCCAATACTCCTGGAGACTGATCCACCAACCAAAGAATACACATAGAGGGACCCATCATGATGGCCACATATGTGGCAGAGGAGGGTATTGTTAGCCATCAGGGGGAGGAGAGGCCCTTGGGCCTGAGGGTGTTAGATGCCCCAGTATAGGAGAATGCCAAGGAGGGAAGATGTGAGTGGGTGGGTGGGGCAACACCCTGGTAGAGGCAAGGAGAGTGAATAGGGAATAGGGAGTTTCCAAAGGGGAGATCTGGAAAGGGGGAAACATTTGAAATGTAAATCAAGTATCAAAATTAAAAAAAGAAAGAAAATAAATTTCTTATAAAAATAATAGTTATATCCTCCCTTTAGAATTATTGGTTACTAACAAATGTCTTAGGATTTAAAATTGATTTTATAGTTACGACCATTTTCAGCATAATTTCAAAATAAATATAATTATTTAAATGTCCTTCCACATACTAATATTCAAGAAGGACATTTCTGGATAAAACTCTTTTTTGTGCTGTAACGATTTCATTTGGTAGACTTTTGCTATGGATTTTTAGTTATTATAAAAGGTTTTACCTTCTGGAATTTTAAATGGGTAACTTATCCCAATCTAAACTCAAAAATGTGCCCTCTGAGTGGAAGATCTGGGAGAAGTTTGGGGGAAATCGGTGAGTGGGTGGATTTGATCAAAACATATTATGTAGATGGATGAAGTTCTCAAAATCAAAAGGCAAATATTCAACAAAACTCACTTTGACAAATAAAGTCAGAGGCTTTATATATTAAATTAACCCAAGTTACTCATGTCATAATATAATGTACATTTTAAAATATTATACTGTACTTCATTCTTTTTGATAATATTTATAAGTGGTATTTTCTTAATTTTTTATTTGGGAGACAGTTTAATATTCTTACATATAAATATAACCTTATAAAATGATGATTTTGCATTCACAACTTTAATTAATGTATTTATATTTACATTTTTTTCTGGTTTGTAGTTTTATATACAAGTTCATCTCGATAAAATATAGTAACCAAAAGAAATAGTGCTTTTATCCCCCAGTATTTATGGATGGGAAAAGAACAGAGACCTCTTGGACAGGTCCTTGATCGAAGTCATAACCTGTAATGAAATTGTGAGTTTATTTTATCTACCCAATTCATTAACACAGATGTTCATCATAATCATTAAGTGCATTTAAGATGAGCTATATGTTTCAAGTCATTTTACCTGATAACTAGTTATTTATCACAAAGCATACATCTCATGAATGCTATCTTCTTTTCCACATAAAAAGGTAAGGTCCATCTGTCTGCCTAGCCATTATCTATCTATCTATCTATCTATCTATCTATCTATCTATTCATCCATCTATCTATCTGTAGCCATTGTCTTATCCAGAGCATCTTACACACACACACACACACACACACACACACACATATATGTGTCACATACATCCATACTTATGTACATACATTGGCATTGGCATATTATGAGTTTAGAGTTGGCTAGTGCTTGCTACTACCAGCACTACCTCCTACCCAGAAGATGTCATTATTTATTCTAGAATATCATCAGGGATATTCTCTCCACAAATCTCCACCAGCAAAAGGCTTTATGTAGCTTGAAGTAAGTGCACCAACTTTTGAGCCATTCCCTGTTGAAAGATCTGTTTATGTAGAGCTTTTAATACTGAAAAAAGGCTAGCTCTTTCACAACGATGACAGAAAAAAATTAAGACCTCGCAGTTTTCACTATTTTGCATGTTTTATCCTCAGATCAGTTGTTACCATAGGCATCCATATCAGCACATCAATATTGGCTCTTGAGATAAAATGTTGTATTTCAGATTATTCATGCAAAATAATTTTATGACAATATGAATACAATTATTTCAACATTTTGTGACTACTGTATTAAAGTACCATTAAAATAGTGGAGTGAAAACAAAGTAAATTGCTTCTTGTATTTTACAGGTTGTCAGTGGTAATATAAAGACACAAGCAAGCAAAGTCAATGTTCAGTGAAAATTGTGCCCTGGTTGAAAGAGACATTTTCTCACTTTATGTTCACTTATCTGAAAGAGAAATCTGGTCCCCTCATCACTGCAAAAGAATATTATTGTTACTTTTCGGCCCAAACCCTTATTGCTAATCTCCACACAGCCTTACATTCTAATGCTGACTTACTTGGGGACGTGATTTCAGAAGTGAGGGGTATGCAAATACTCTTACAACCATGAGGTTTTCACTTATTATTCATTTTTTATGAATTGAGAAGAAGCATAGATATACTAGGAAACCAGCACTTTCTATTTGTAAAGAGACATACAGCAAATCTTTTAGAGATTGTAAACCACTGAGTATCTCAACCCGTTTATTTATGAAGCAGCAGAAGACGATAGATTACAGTTGTTGTTATGTTTAATAAAATTCTAGTTATACAACAAGTAGGAATCATGATTAAAGGTATATGTTATAGTATATTGACACCTTAGGAAATGCACAAAAGTAATTTAATGATTTTAATGGATCTTTCAAATAAAATTATAGCCATATTCTTTTAATTCTTGCTTCCAATCAAGAAGAATTGCAATGGGAAAGGTAGCCACCATATAAAGATAGCACAGCAGGGTTCTTAATTTCTGGAAAACAAATTTTTGATGTTTGAGAAAGAAGAAAAGCAAGAAATAAGGAGATTAACAGTACTAAGTTTGAAAATGTGTAGCATTCCTAAACTAATGATGGTAAAACATGGTGGGGATATATATTTTTTATAAATGTGTAAATATTTACAATTTCCTTAGGGAGGTAAAACCTTTATAAAGGTTTGTGTTATAATTTTCATTTGCTTATTCCTTAAAAATTTATTCCTTCTATAGATTAAACTTGCAAGAATTGGAAGCAAGAATATAAAGATTTTTTCTACATGTTCTCTGTGCCTCTCTGTATCTCACTTTTCCTTCTCTGTCTCTGTCTTTTTCAAGGTCCCATGAAACTGCCTATGGTACTGTATCTTTTCTGATTGCCTTCTTACTTCAAGGACCAAACCTGGTGGAGAACTATTGCTGAGAATCCCTCTCTCCTAATGAAGCTCTTTCAGAACAGTTATTTTGTGTGTGCTCCTTCTTACCTTAAATTACAGTACTTTGGTTAATTATAGAGGAAAGTGTAGTAAAATTCTGTTTATAATATTTGCCCTGTCTTACTCTTTTTTTGCATCTGTAGGGAAAAGATTTATAATAATTCCTGGGTCACTTTTCTCTAGTCAGAAGGAAATACTGTCTAAATTTTATCAATGAAATCAACTAGATTACAAATGACTTGTATTAACTTTGTAACAGCAATGTTCAAGTAATTATCTTTGCTGCTTCTTCACATATCAGGAAAGATAAAAGTAACTCCTACTTTTATATTTCTTTTCTTCTTCATGCTTCAACTGTTTCACATTCTAAATCTGATGAGAAAGAAAATGAATGACCCATGACTTGGCTGAAGATTCTTGTATCAGTGGCAATATATCCTTTCTCAAGAAGCATGCTATGCTCATAAAATAATCTTATACATTAGTTCAGAGTAATACAGAGCAATATACATACAACTCCCTTAAGGACATGCTTCCTCTGCAAAGGGTCCTGCAGCTCTATAGTGATTTGAGACAAAGTTATACAATCCATCAAGATAACACCAGAGTTCCCAAACCAGAATTCCTATAATCTTACTGAACACAATAAACTTAGCCTTTCATTTTCTTACTTCTTATTTAAACTGAATCATAAAACAGAGTTTTGGAAATACTTGAGGTTAAATATACTCTTTTTGTCCCCTAGCTACATACTGAGTGAATAGAATTTCCCTTCTTTCACCCTCTCCCCTCGCTTTCACCCTCTCTTTTTCTCTCCCTCTCCTTATCACTACCTCTTCTCTCCTTTTCCTTCTCCATCTTTCTTATTTCTATTGCCACCCTGATACTTGCCTTCCTACTTACCATTTAAATAGCAAGGGTCATTTGCATTGCCTGCTGCCTTAACTGACAGTCAACATGTAGAAAAATGCAAATTGATCTATTCCTATCTCCCTATACAAAGCTCAAGTCCAAGTGGATCAGGGACCTCCACATAAAACCAGATACACTGAATCTAATAGAAGAGAAAGTGTGGAAATGTCTCAAACACATGGGCACAGGGGAAACGTTCCTGAACAGAACACCCATGGCTTATCCTCTAAGATCAAGACTCGACAAATGGGACATCATAAAATCACAAAGCTTCTGTAAGGCAAAGGATACTGTCAATAGGACAAAACGGCAACCAACAGATTGGGAAAATAACTTTACCAATCCTACATCCAATAGAGGATTAATATTCATTATATACAAAGAACACAAGAAGTTAGACTCCAGAGAAGCAAATAACCCTATCAAAAAATGGGGAACAGAGCTAAACAGAGAATTTTCAACTGACGAAACGTGAAGGGCTGAGAAGAACCTAAAGAAATGTTCAATATCCTTAGTCATCAGGGAAATACAAATCAAAACAACCTTGAAATTCCGCCTCACACCAGTAAGAATGAATAAGATCAAAAACTCAGGTGACAACAGATGTTGGTGAGTATGTGGAAAAAGAGAAACAATCCTCCATTGCTGGTGGAATTGCAAGCTGGTACAACCACTCTGGAAATCAGTTTGGAGGACCCTCAGAAAATTGGACATAATACTACCTGAGGACCCAACTATACCACTCCTGGGCATATACCCAGAAGATGCTTCATCATCTAATAAGGACACACACTCCACTATGTTCATAGCAGCCATATTTACAATAGCCAGATGCTGAAAACAACCAAGACATCCCTCAACAGAAGAATGGATACAGGAAATGTGGTACATTTATGCAGTGGAATACTACTCAGCTATTAAATACAATGACTTCATGAAATTTGCATGCAAATGAAAGGAACTTGAAAATATCATTCTAAGTGAGGTAACTCAGTCACAAAAAAATGAACACGGTATGTAATCACTAGGAAGTGGATATTAGCCCAAAAGTTCGGAATACCCAATATTCAATTCACAGCAACTCTTACATTGAGAGTAGGGTCCCAGATGGAGCAGTTGGAGAACGGATTGAAGGAGCTGAGGGAGTTTGCAGCCCCATGGAGAGAGCAACAGTGTCGACTGTCCAGGCCCCCAGTGCTCCCAGAGACTGGAACACCAACCAAAGAATACACATGGAGGGACCCATGGTGCTAGTCACATATGTGGCTGAGGAGGGACTTGTTGGCCATCAGTGGAAGGAGAGGCCCTTGGGTCTGAGAGTGTTAGATGCCCCAGTATAGGGGAATGCCAGGGAGGGAAGATGGGAGTGGGTAGATGGTTGGGGGAATACCCTTGTAAAGGCAGGGGAGGCAGATGGGATAGGGAGTTTCCAAAGGGGAGATTTGGAAATGGGAAAACATTTAAAATGTAAATAAAGTATCAAAAAGGAAAAAAAAATGCCTCCATAAGATGAGGTTATAGACAAACCTATAGGGCATATTCTTAGTTTTTGATTAATTTCAGAGGGTCCAGCTCATTGCAGATAGGGTCACTCCTGGGCTGGATTCAATTACAAAGCAGGCTGAGAAAATCATGGGGAGCAAACCAGTAAGCAGCACTCCTCCATGGCTTCTGTATCAGCTCTTGCTCCAGTTTCCTGCCCTCATTGCTTTTGCTATGCAGAACTGTGAGTGAAATAAATCCTTTCCACCACCACCACCCCCTAAAAAATAATAACTTATCTAAAATGTAGTTGATTTACACAAAGGAATACTATTCAGTTCTTAAAAACAATAAACATCTTTAATTCTGCAGGGAAATAGATGGAACAAGAAAATATCATCATGAGTAAGGTAACCTAGACCCAAAATGACAAACATAATATTTACTCACTAATAAGTGGATATTAGCCATAGAATACAGGATACCCATAATCAGACCACAGACCCAAAGAAGCTAAACAAGAAGGAATGCCCAAGTGAAGATGCTTGAATCTCACATAGATGGGGAATAAAATAGTCCATAGATGGAGGAGGGAACTAGGATGGAGAGGGGTGGGTAGGGGATGGAATGTGGGGGTCAGGATCAAGTATGGGGAGAGACAGGAGAGAGGGCCAGAGAGCCTGGAGAATGGAAAGAAATCTGCATGTGGCATGGATTGGTTATGAGGAGTATCTCTAGGACCTGTCAGAAACCTGTGATATGGGAGGCTTCCGAGTCAATGCAGGTGACCTTAGGACACACAGCAGTGAGGATAAGGCCAGTTCCCCAGTGGAGGGATAAGGACAACAACCTATCCATAAAAGGTTCAACCCAAAATTTGTCCTGTCTTCAAGAAATTCCTAGACAAAGATGGAGCAGAGAATAGCAATAACTGGCCCACCTTGAGACTCTTCTCATGGGCAAGCACCAATCCCTGGCACTATAAATGATACTCTGTTCTGCTTGCAGACAGGAGCCTAGTATTACTGTCCTCTGAGAAGCTCCACCCAACAGCTGACTGAAACAGATGCTGAGATCCACAGCTAAACATTGGAGAGAGCTCTGGGGACTCTTGTGGAATAGTTGGGGGAAGGAGTGAGGGCCTCAAAGGGGATAGGAACTCCACAGGAAGATCAACAGAGTCGACTATCTTGGACCCTTTGAGGCTCTCAGAAACTGAACCACCAACTGAAAAACAAATAGGGGCTGAACTGAGGCCCTTGGCACATACGTAGCAGATGCACAGCTCAGCCTTTATGTCGGTTGCCCAACACTGGAGCAAAGGCTGTCCATAAAACTGTTGCCTACCTGTGGAGTCCATTCCCCTAGCTGGCTCTCTTGTCTTGCCTCAGTGGGAGAGAATGAGCCTTACCCTGCAGAGACTTGATGTGTCAGGATGAGGGGATGGTGGGGACCTCTCAGAAGAGAAGGAGAGAAGGAGACATGGGGGCGGAACTTGTAAAGGAGGAAACAGACAGGGTGAAGAAGTGAGTGGGATGTAAAATGAATGAAAGAATAAGTAAGTAAGTACTGGGCCTGAGGGTATTAGATCCCCCAGTATAGGAGAATGCCAAGGAGGGAAGACGAGAGTGGGTGGGTGGGTGGGGGAATACCCATAGAGGCAGGGGAGGGGGGAGGGAATAGGGAGGTTCTGAAGGGGAGATCTGGAAAGGGGAAAACATTTGAAATGTAAATAAAGTAGAAAAAAAAAGGAAGTACATAGTTAAATAAGGAAGACAAAAACTAACTAACAAACAAACAAAAATATCTTATCTACATATCCAAGTAGGAAAAGCTGAGAATCAATGGTGGTGGCTTAAAGTCTTACCATTGTTGAGGAAATGCCCACTTCCAGAATACACCTGGCAATACAGGGATTTGCAGTGTACTTAAAGCACATCTGGGGTTCTTAAGAGTCTAGCTGCTATATGTCTTTGAAGTCCAGCAACTGAAAGAGAGACTTAAATGAGCATATGATCACCTTTTACTACCATCACCCTCTGTTCAGTGAAATGGTATTGATGTCCAATTCCTCATTTTTCCTGAAAGGTTTAGACTATGTGGCCAGAGATGCTGTGCTTGCTCCATTTTTTAAATAGGCTTCAGTGGGGGGAGGACTAGTAAGACTTCTGCCAGTCTGACCAAGTGTATAGAATTAGCAATAGCCTGCTATTCTCAAGCCTGTTTCCTTACATGATTAAACCAATTCTTCTTCACTTCTCTGAGAGGACTTAGTTTACTTATTGGAAACCCCAATTTTCAAAGTCCCAGGAAAGGACTGACTTACTGCTGAGACATGACAAAGCTCATCATTTGTCAGTATCAAAAACACAAAGGAAAGAAATTATTTGAACTAGTTGTTTCTTCCCTATCTGTGTAGGTTTCTCTCAGCTCAGATCAGATCAGACAAATCACTGTGCTCCCAGTTCCTAACTGGAAGGGGCATGAGCGCATGCCTCAGGTCCCATCCTTCCCAGCTGCTGCTATCTATCAAGCTGTTAACTAGTCTGCATCTGGAAGCTGATGGGGCAGGCAATTAGTAGTCCTCTGAGATGTTAAATGGATGTGTGAGTACTTCACAGCTGCCCTACCCTTGGCTTTCTCTGGTGTTAGAATACCATTCATCTCTCACGGCTACTGAGACCTAACATCTGCTACAATCATGAATTTAAAAGAGTGTGCCATCTAAAAATCACTATGCACGTTTGTCAATATATCCTACATAGCATGGAACAAGTGGGTGAAAATGTGAGCTACAGTGTAACACTAAGATGTAGAGGACCTAGGCTCCATATGTAGCAATCCAACATTACCAGCTGTTTGTCAAAGAGGTAGATTCAATCTTGCTTGTTAAAAAAAAAAAAAAAATAGCAAAAATTTGAACATCCTAACTCTCAGTGAACTACGACAACTAAAATAAGAATCTGGAGAAAATAATATCTGAGAACTTCTCAGAAACTTTGAGCAGATTCTTGAAGTTCCACTATTGCATAAAGTGATAGGATACCAAGAGGAATGAAAACTTTATCTACTGTGAAGAAAAGGTCACATAATCAAGTAAATAAAGATAGAAGAAAATGTTTTCCAAATCAAAGTCATAAAAATTTTATAAACATAATGTGTGTTATTAAATAAAAATAACCTATTCATCTGATAAAGACTTTAAAATAATAATTGAGATCAAAACTGAAGTTCAATAGCAAAACAAGAATTTTAATAGTTTATAAACTACATAAAATACTAAGTAGGAGTCATAGAACTGAATAATACAATAAAACTGAAAATTTCAATAGCATGTTCAAAAGCAAATATATAAAGCAGAATAGTTCATAATATACTATTAGAAAGTATGTGCTACTGGACAGAAGTCCAGTAGTATTAAAGAACAGGGCAAAAGGACATGGAAAAGGTGTCTCTTTGATAAATAAAAATTCAGTAGCAACACACATGACAGGAATCATAATAAAATCTACAATCAACTATGTAAAACCATATGATAAGTTGTCTCCTGTATTCCAAAACCATGTGTGGTTTATGAGTAGGGCTACTAAGAGTCAATGAATATGCTTTTAGAAAGCTCTGACTTATTATCCAAATGGTAAAATAAACAAACAAATATACAAACTTGAGAAAAGACACTAGTAGTCAATATATATAACTTTATGCTGTATATCAGGTTATTTAAACTGAGAAACCAAGAAAATTCCATGTCTACATCAGTTTATTATCTGTGCTAGATGGGATGGTCATTTGGAGACATACATTACACATATACATGTACATATGCATGTATGTATATACATGCATATGTACATATACATATATATATGGCAAAATTATGAATGGATTACAAGCAACAAAGAAATATGGAAATGATGTATAGAGGATATTTGGCAACAGTCTCACTGGCAATAAATTTCATGTTAAAACTCACTGTATGATTTACTCCATAGAAAAAGCATTCAATCAGACAAAATCTCCTTAGCCAAATTTTAACCTAGTGTATGAACAGAACAATGAACAAAACAAAATCTTGGAGATCATGACCTTTATAGGTCGATCCAGCACCAAGGGTTACATATCTCTTGGAATGTTAAAAATTATACCATCCTTAAATGGCCCTCTTGTGGTAGAAGCTGAATTGAGAGACAATGTAAAATGAAAAAGATCATATTTAGTAGGAAAAATAAATCAGATCAAATCTGGCAAATTGATTATGTTGGTACTTTAACCTAATTCCAAAATTGTTAATACAATTATGTGATGGTTAATATCTATTTTATGTATGTGATTACATGTCTTTGTGTGTACCATTAAGACTCTTAAAACTATAATGCTATTTTATGATACCCATGTACAAATCCAGAGTGACAACAGTACATACTTCAAAAATTAGTGCTATAAGAATTTTATAGGATTCATAACATAGAATGGATTTATACCACATGCTTTATTATAGAATACTGGATGATTTAATAAAAGTCAAGAATGAAAGGCTAAATCAACAATTAAAACAGTTCAAGACTCATTCAATAATGGAATGATCATTTAATGGAAACTGTTTAGATTATGCATAGGCTAAAGGGTCAAACAAATGCTAATAATGACTCATTACATCTCAACTCCCAGAAATTACAGCTTTTGTAGAAGACTAGAGTTGGAGAGATGGGTCAGCAGTTCGTCTTTTCCAGAGGACGCTGGATCCAGTTTACAGCACCCAACCAGAAAGTTTACATGACTCTCTGACTTTCATAGGCATTTACCTGCACATGGTACATATAAACTCACAGAGACACACTGAGACATACATATAATGAAATAAATCTTAAAAGAAGAGGAAGGAATGACTTTAATATATTGGAAAATTTAGGCTGCTAATCAAGCACCCTTTTGAATAACTCCTGACTCAGTGGAACTGGATTGGTTATAGCTCATGGAATGTTTAGGTAGTGTCTATACAATAACCTCTTCTTACTACTGTTGGTATAAAATTCTCGCCAAAATCTATTGAGCTACTCTTTTGAATGTGTAGTCTACCCATCTCAGAAATTCAAATACTAAATGTAATAACTGACCCAACTATCACTGGAAGATTAAAGCCATTATACATAATGTTGTAGCACAAGATCTGCTAACTCAAACAGGACGAAAATAACCATTTTAGTGGTCAGTCTTGCCATTTGTTAAGTACAGCAAGGAGACCATCCTAACAGTATGAGAAGACAAAGATTCTTAAACTACTAATAATTTGAGTAGAACCAAAATGTGAGTGACCTAACTCCTAAAAGCACTGCTTATGATGCAAACATTGTGGCACGAGGTCAAGAAAAGAGTAATGGGCATTTATGTAAGAAATGATAAATTTTATCATATTCCCTCCAATTATTTGTTCTTATATTAATCTAAAATTCATAAACACTGAATATATGTTCACAAATGCTTCAAAGTTTGCTTGGTCTATCTTAACCAATTCAATACTATTCTTCCTCTGAGAATGCTGCTGATTCTACACCTCTCTTCCTGTCTTTTTAATACACTGGTTTAAAGGCAAGCATCAAGTGAGGTATTTTCCATGCTAATAAAAACATATTCTAATTCAAAAATACAATGTATCAATCTTCTCTAAAAGAGACATAATTTCACCATCTGGATTCCTAGTACCACCTTCATGAACAATAAGGACTTTATTAATCCTATCTGTGTGTCTATGTATCCACTGGTGCATGTATACATGTATGTATGTATGTATAACAAATACTTGATTACATTTCAATCAGATTGCATTAAATCAATTACTTTTAGAAAGTAATACTAGTAATAGTCCTAAACATATCACAAAATAAGCTAGTAGAAATGAAAGCATAGTTGGGATCATTAGTAAATGCTATACTATATCTATTAATGTTACATATGCAAGACACTTACTGAGGTCTTTGCTACTATAAGGAACTCAGCACTGTCTTTACACAGATACCTCTTCACTGTGGATAAGCTTGCCCCACAGCCATGTGAAAAAGAAAAAAAAAAGATAACAAAAAATAAATTGTCGTGTGTGTGTGTGTGTGTGTGTGTGTGTGTATGTGTGTGTGATTTGCTTTAATACAAACTGCCCTCTAAAGCATCTAAAAGGCATTATATAAAAAGGCCTTTTTTATATTTGGTGGTCATATAGAAACATAGAGGCCTCTTTACAAAAAAACAATTTCAAATGCATACATTAAATACATATGAAAGAAATGTAAATTTGAATCTTGAGCTAGCAAGGGAGACAGAGTCCCAACTGTATGTCTTTCACCACCAAGTGAAATATACTGTGCTGTGAACGAGTTGTATCTAATTGACTGGCTAGCTAAATGAACCCCATGAAAACCCCTGACCAGGCTATTGCAAAGTCTATTTATAAATGCGGTTCTTATTTCCTCAGCTCAAGAAAGGAAATGAGAGCCATACCCAAGCTATGCAAATACATGGCTTGGTCTGAGCCCAGAGCATTTCCTTCTTTGTTCTAACTGTCCCTAGGCCTAGGCCTAAAAGTGTCTAGCCTCTGTATAATCTAATCTTCAACTGACCAATTCAATCTGGCTTCCTTAGCTTCGACTCAATTGTTCTGCCTGGCCTCATATTAACTTTGGCAATATGTTCAAATAATTTTCATGCTCATTCTAATTCTCTTACTCATTCTTTCTTCACTTGTGTCTAGCTTGTTCTTTCTCTAACCTCATCTGTAAAACTGTCCTGGTAAAGCTGCAATAGACATACACTACACGTAGCATACCATATATATCTCTTCCTTGTGCTGTTTTTGCATGAGTTGGGCATATCCTATCTCTCTGACTCATTGTCACACCTTTCTCAGAGTCATCACTTTGTCCGCTTCTCAATTAGATGTCAATTTCAAATGTGGCTTCTTCCTTCTACAAACTAACTTACCTTCATTGTTTCAGCTCAAAGGTGTGTACTAGAGGGCTTGTCTGTAATCCAGCCAGATCATACTGTAATCCAGATGTGTCTGCATTCCACCTGAATCATATCTTTGAATATGACCCATTGCCTAAACAGCCATGTTGCTAGATTAAAGTATCTCTAAGCTATTGGTTAGGTACTATTGCTAAATAAAACTGCATAACTCAAAGAACATACAGAAGTCAAGTCGTTAGAGTCTTCACCCGTGCTGACTATTATAGACAGGTACTCTGCACACCATTAGAGGAGAAAGGTAATATCATCAACCCAGTTTCAATGGTGTTCAGATTGCATAATATGCTGGTGCAATAATGGCAAAAAGGTTATAGGAGTTACTAACAATATGATTGGAATTAAGATCTACTGCATAAAATGGAATCCGAGCCCAACAAAGCTCATGTGGCCAGGAGCCTAAGACTAGAAAACCTAGACCTAAGGGGAAACTAAATATTATTGTTCTACTATAGGAACATGGCAATAAAATAATATTATTTTATACTTATAGATCAGTTCTTTAGCCACCCATCATCAGAGAAGCTTTATTCTACAGCAGATGAAAACAGAGACCTACAGCTAGACAATTTGCAGAGATTGAGATATCTTGGAACACTCCATTCTAAATGGAAAGCTCCATCCAAACCCTCTCCTCAAGTCTCAGAAAACCCTCTAAAAAAAGAGGCAGAGTGTTGGAACCACGGAATTAAGCAGGATGAATGCACATAAGAACTCAGAGAGACTGTGGTAGCATGTACAAAGCCTGCATTAGTTTGTGCTAGATAGAGCCACAGCATTGAAATGGGAAGTAGGAAAAAGCCCCAATCCCTAACCTGGAAGCTATTTCTATTTGATAATTGCTTGCACAGAAAACATTATTCTCCAACAGAATCTCACTGGGTACTCAAAAGA